>JBBMJY010000024.1:12868927-12901022 GCA_037833715.1 Toxotes lorentzi | reverse complement strand
TCTATCTATCTATCTATCTATCTATCTATCTATCTATCTATCTATCTATCTATCTATCTATCTATCTATCTATCAGACGTATTCTATCCTCAGAGCCACTGCATGTGTCAGCAGTAGACCTCTAAGTTAAGTCATTCATTAAGTTTGGTTTGTCAAGGAACTGCAGCCTGTATACTTAAATTTGACTCTATGACCCATCTGTCACTGAATCATATCCTGTTGGCCATTGAATTCTTAGTTGCTGCTGCCCCCCTCAGGTTTTGTTTGGTAACTACAATGTCTGTTGAAACACAAGGGTGAAAATGAAAGTCCTCTTCATCCCTGTCTGTTCTTTGTTCCCGACCTCTGTCCTGCTGATGTTCTCCACAGGTGTGGCAGATTCCTGAGAATGGCCTCGTCACTTCCATGTCTGAGCCAGTGGTGGTACTGGAGGGCCACTCCAAGCGCGTTGGCATCATAACATGGCATCCAACAGCACGCAATGTCCTTCTTAGTGCAGGTATGAACTCTTTCTGTGTCCTTGGACCTGTGATTAAAAAAAAATTTGCCTCCAACACTGGCTGAAAACCAGTTTGAACCCTAATCTTCAAAGCAACATGTCATCATGATGTCAGCTGCCACAGCGACAAAATACTGCGTGTGACTCTGCTGCGCTGCTCACCTTGACTTCACGCTGTCGCCAGGTTGTGACAACCAGATCATCATCTGGAACGTGGGCACAGGTGAGGCCATGATCACCCTGGAGGACATGCACCCCGATGTCATTTACAACGTGAGCTGGAACCGCAACGGTAGCCTCATCTGCACCTCCTGCAAGGACAAGTCCATCCGTGTCATCGACCCTCGCAAGGAGATGATTGTAGCTGTAAGCAGTTTTCAAAGATTTCTTTGTTGTAACATCCTCTCTTGAGTGTTGACTCGTATCTGCATTATGTGAGAGTTAAATATTAATCTAGGTGAAACTGGAAATAGGAAACAGTGACATTTGGCATACATCTGTCTTCTTGACTTACACTGTAAACTATACCTCACAGGAGAAGGAGAAGGCGCATGAGGGCGCTCGACCCATGAGGGCCATTTTCTTGTCTGATGGCAACGTCCTCACCACAGGTTTCAGCCGCATGAGTGAGAGGCAGCTAGCCCTCTGGAACACGGTAAGCTGTTTCATTAATGCTGACTGCACTACATTTGGTCAATGATTATGGGTTCTACATTTCACAGTTACAACCACGTTAGTCTTTAGGTTGTTCAGAGAAGAAGAAAAGTTTTTAATTTACGACTACAGTATAAGTGAAACCAGCTGCTACATTATTCACAGCTATTAAAAGTACAGCCACGTCTGCCTATTTTTTTTAAAGAACATTACCTTTTCCTTGGTCCTGCACTTCTGTATTTGCAGTCTCTTTATCATTATGCTGCTTTTTTTTTTTTTTTTTTTTTTAACCAGCAAAACATGGAGGAGCCCATGACTGTTAATGAGATGGACACCAGTAACGGAGTGCTTTTGCCATTCTATGACCCAGACACCAACGTTGTTTACCTCTGTGGGAAGGTAAAGCCCCCTCTTAGCAGCACAAAGCCAGATTAAATTTAGTGTCCACATGACCGAACGCAGAAATAAAACACTTTATTTCCTCGCAGGGTGACAGCAGCATCCGTTACTTTGAAATCACAGATGAGGCTCCATATGTTCACTTCCTCAGCACCTTTGCCACCAAGGAGCCCCAGAGGGGCATGGGCTACATGCCCAAGAGGGGCCTTGATGTCAATAAGTGCGAAATTGCGAGGTAAGCTAAGCTAAGATCATCTCTGACAGGACGATTTGTTTTGAGATTTTTCAGTCAAGCACATTTAATGTGGAATTCTCTAGCTTCACCACTAGGAGGCAGAGCATAATCACTAATCTCAGTGGGGACGGTTGTGTCTATTTTTGTTTCACAGTGCACTGGCTTATGGGTATGTTGGTTTGAATTTGTGTTTTTCCAGGTTCTATAAACTGCATGAAAGGAAGTGTGAGCCTATCGTGATGACTGTGCCTAGAAAGGTGAGTCCTCGTCCCAAGTGACCACTTTGCACACAGCTACTACACCAAATTTGAATCTGCCTGTTGATTCACAGTCAGTGTAGTGAGGCTTTGTCTTACAGTGTGCTGGTTATAGACATTTCCTCACAGCTTGTCGCTCTTTCTTTTCCCTTCAGTCGGACCTGTTCCAGGACGACTTGTACCCAGACACAGCCGGACCAGATCCTGCCCTGGAGGCTGAGGAGTGGTTTGAGGGCAAGAACGGAGACCCCATACTCATCTCCCTCAAGAACGGCTACGTCCCGGGCAAGAACCGTGAGTTCAAGGTGGTCAAAAAGAACATTTTGGACAACAAAGTGACCAAGAAAACAGAGAACTCAAGCCCTGCCAACAAGTCTGCCTCCCCAACTCCATCGATTGTGAGTATTTTTTTCCTAAGCTCTCCAGAGCGTCTGATAATAGATTTTTTTTTTTTCACGCTCAACAGTCAGAACCAAACATATTCATAATAAGTTAGTTTTCCCTCTCAGTTCCCCACCACACCCTGAGGTGACGATGAACATTAAACAGTTTAAACTATTAGATTTAGGACATATTCATCAGACATCTGAGTCTGTCCTCCTGACTCCCACCCCCATCTCAATCATTCATGCCCCTCACGGCTGGCCTCATCTCGTTGTAGCTGACTCTCTGGAACTCGTAGCGTTTGACAGGCAAATTGTACGTGTATGTGGAAGAAGAAGGGCAGATTGCTGACTGTCTTCATGAGCTGGTTTGTAGATGTTGTTCAACCCACCCTCTGACCCACAAACTGAGGGGTCTGCTGCTGCTCCCCGGGCGCCTGCTGCTGGGCGTCCTGCCGCACCTCACCCACAACACAGCCACCCGCCTCGGACCCAGCCCATGTGTCTCTCTGCAGTTCTGCTCTGTAATCACAGCCCACTTGGCTCCAGAGCTGGCCTAACATATTAACCCTCAGAAACCCAGGCCCTGCCACTCGGCAGTCCAAGACTGCAGGGACTGCTTTTGGCACCAGAGGTGTCTTGTGCGCTGTTGAGACATATGTTAAGTTTGACATCGGTTCAAATGTGACTGTAGCTGTGTGTGTGTGTGTGTGTGTGTGCGCATTTGTGTTTCACAGCAGGGTGGCTGCAGCAGTTTTGTGATAGAAATGTGTACAAACCTGCCAAAAATGTCTCATTTGTCTCTTGTGTCCCCCACAGAAATCTGAAGCCAAGCTGGAGGAGATCTTGAAAGAAATCAAATCCCTCAAGGACCTGGTCAGCAGTCAGGAGAAGCGAATCATCAAACTTGAAGAGCAAATGTCCAAAATTGCCATTTAATGACCCTTTACCCGACCCGCTACAATTCAGGACGTTCCATTGGCTGGGGGTTGGGCGGGACCGGTCACTGCCTATCTCATTGACAGTGTTTCGTCTGAGTCCTGCCCAGCAACGATCCCTAGCAACATTCCAGATGAACTTTTTCTTAGCCAGCCCCCGACCCTCAGTTTAACACAGGTGGAATAAGAAGGACGCGTGGCAAATTTAGCAGAAAACACTCTTGCTTTTTGGTGACAAAGGACTCTGCTCCTTTTATTCTGTGGCAGTCTTTTTTTATTTTGTCTACTTGTATAAAAAGGTCTTACATAATTCTTTTTGTTTTAGAATAATGACCAAGAAAATTCCAGTGTCAGCGGTTCCCCTTTACTGTTGTATGCCCAAATATTTTTTTTAAGTAGGTATCAGTGTTTCATGTTACCGTACCCCAAAATTATAATGTTGCCAAAATTTAAAATTTGTTTACATCTCCTGAACAGTATTTCTTTCTCTCTCTCTTGAGGGAGTATTCAAAATGCAAACAGGGAAACTCAGTGCAGTAGACTGGTTATACGAGGAGAAGAATTTCATCAATAATTTACTTTGAAATTAAAATGATTTGAATCCGTCTGAGAGGAAGATTGATATTCCAATCCCCTGTAAGGACATAAATTGTGATTGAACTCTGAGACATATTTAGCTGCCACAGTCTACACCAAGCACTCAAGATAAATCATATACGACAAATTCTTGCTGACTGTGTTGAAGCTGCACAAATCAATTCCTGCTTTCTGCTGTTTCCTTTCATTCCTGTTGCTTTCCATCATTCTGACTGTGGACACAATAGTCCATGTAAACTTGCATTCCTTTCTGTCTTGCTTCATTAACATGTACCGTGTGGTTATTGGGGGGGAAACGACAAATACATTCCACACATCTGACTGATTGGCACTTCTTGGTGTGGGGAAAAAAGATCCTTCCTTAAACATTCCTCTTTCTGTAAACACTCTACTGTAGTGACTCAGTTACACTGGTTGGTTGTCATCGTGACATTTTCCCATGGAAAGACCAACTTTGTGGACTGTCAGCCTGTCTGTCAGCCCTGTTTTGTTTTTGCGAGAGGTTCAGTCACCAACCTCAGTGTTTAGTATTCACGGGTTAGCTCAACACACAAGTGTAGTCAAGTGTAGTGAGATTATTTTTTGTCACTGCTCCTTTGCATTATATGCCATCTGTATTTTTCTGTACAAACCAAACAGGAATTGTTATGAAATGACACCAAGTAATCACACATTGACTTGACTATTTAAAACCATCTGGTGATAAAACTGGAGATTGCTACAGAAGCTGTTCATGATCGACCTTTAAGGCCTAGATTGTGTGTGAAAATGTGCCTCGTGTCTTCGGCCTTTTTGGTACCTGTCACTATGGATGTTCCCGCTTTGTTTCTTCTTGGGGGAGAGGTGGTGGTATGAAATGGACTCACAGTAGATCGTCCAAGACTTGCCTCTAACCTGGATGAACTAAACAGTCCACTGTTAATTTTAGCCTGTTTCTTGTTCCAGCTGTGCTTATATCCCTCTTAGCACTTCCACTTGTTGGCTTTTTTTTTTTTAATGGTTATTTCTCAGATGCCCCCATTCAGTGTAGTTATTACAAAAACAATGAACCGTTGAATTGTCTGATCTGAGCTGTTTTTCCTGTGATAAAAGCTCTGTTCTCTTTATGTTGTAGATTTGTTTCCCAGTGGGAAGCTGAGACGGGTAATGGTTCAGTCTGTTATTTGCCTTCAACAATTGTTACCACTGTAAAGACCTGAAAGTGCCATAGAGGTGACCATGGAAGTGTTTGTAGGGGACTGTTGTGTGAGTAGATTTATGTAGTAAATGGAAGAGTTGATAGGTGTCTGGATTTTAAACCACTTTGAGGTGCTATACTTGGTGCAAACACTATGTTCAAAGGACCCTGTTGCTAAAATACTGCACGTGAGCCACCTGGATGACATCGTGAAGTCCTGCCAACCCATCCCACAATACACCAGGCAGCATTACTGGTCAGGGGTTTGTCAGAAGCATTGTGTCCCTGACGTTGTGACACTTTCCATCTCGGTACGGGTATTCAAAACATCATATTAAGAAGAAGAAAAAACAGATGTCAAACCGAAAAGCTGTTGAACTGAACGCACAGCTTTCCGAGTCATCGTGGCCTCAGGATGCAATGTGAGCAGTGAGTCTTAGAACATTAGTGATGGGAAATCTACAGAAATGTGCATCTGACACGGATTATACTGCCCTATCTTGTATATCAGACTGCCGCTCTATGGATTCTTTATAGCACTGTTGGCACGAGAGCTAAGTTTTGCGGAGTAGTAGTGACTAGTGATCCAAAGGGACACTGTAGGCTGGAGAAATGTGCAGTTGAAAGATAGATGTATGTTTGTAATTAAGGTTTAGAAAATTGAGTGAAAGCTGTGTAAATAACATGACCATTATTTTTTTTTTTCATTTTTGTTTTGTGGTTGTGCTGAAGAGGGTATTTGTAAGGGAGGTGGGTTATAAATGTTTCCCCTTGTCTGTGTTCCCTGCACCTTGCCATAATGCATCACGAGACAACGGAACCTCTGTCGTATTGGAGGTCGTATGAATATCAAGAAAGAAAATAAGACGAAAACAAACCAGGATGAAGCCTCATGTGGAGGTCTGCGCAGCATTTTTGTTCATTATTCTTGCTTCAAGTATCAAACATTGATTATAAGAAAAATTAATAAAGAATTTTTAAAACGGGCTCATTGTGCAGTTTTGCATTTGATAATGTGCTGGTTTGTTGACGTATCTTTAGTATTTGGTCATTACCGTGTTTGGATATGTTGTTTTTTTACTGAAAAGTCTTTGAAGGACAAGGCCAGATTCAACCCTCTTAAAAACACCAACACCAACAATGTGTTAGTCCGTCTCTCCAAACTTCAAATCTCCATCAGACTGTCTGTGGCTCTCAGCCACAAGCCCAGCTGTTCCTCAGAAGACATAAATCTTTAAAAATGCTTTAAAAACAGTTCATGAATATACAGTAAACTGCAATTCTTAAAACAGGATCAGTAACACAATGTGTCACTGTAGTTTTTAGGAAGTGTTACACAAACAGGAGGGAAAAAGTGTATTTATTGGGCACTATTTTCAACTGTTGATTGATGCACATTTGGTTCTCTGGTTCTCCATTTTCATCATAAGGAAGGAACATGCAACCCGGTGCAGTGCTGTCTAACTTATGTGTTTTAGTATTTTCATGGGTTTTTACTAACAATACAAAACTATTCAATACACTACAATATTCAACAAAAAAAATGTTGAATATTGTCAGCCTCGTCACTTTAAAGGTAAAATTACAATCTATGTTCTGAAAAGCCAACATGTATTCTTTGTTTTACATAGTTTTATCCTCCTTTTTTATTGACCAGTCCCATTCGTTTACATATTAATATGCACTACCATCCAAAAAGCAAGGTATGGGTTTTCTTGTGTTGATAAATTTGTCTGCATTGAAGCAACAAAACAGGCATAAATAGATGTCTAGAAACAGATGATGAATAAACTGTACAGCTGCCTGGATCAAAGCTAAAGTTAGACAGAAATGAATTGTTTATATATATATATGTATAAATGGGAGCAGAGATGATAACTTTGTTGATTTACTGCATTTGGTCATGTCTGTTATTGTGTCTGAGCCACCAAAAATAACCGAACACACCACTTCGGTACATGCTCTATAGGTTGTGATACTTGATGATAAGCCTCTGTTACAGCATCAGTTAGAAACACAGAGCTATAAATGAGTCACAAAGCTATTGGATGTGCTGCACTGGCAGATACAACAACGTGTGAAGCATAGAAATAGAACATTGGTACGAAGAATCTCTCCTTCTACTTCGCAGTATCGCCTCCTCAACCTGGAAAAACTTGATGAAGCTCTGAGCTGGAACACTTCACCAAAAAAAAAAAAAAAAAGAGAGAAATGAATCTTGATCAAATTCCCTAAAAATCTGAAAACATACTTTGATGTCCTCAAGTCTTGAAAATCGTCACCTTCTTCACAGCTGACCTGCTTATTTTGACAGATCTCACACCATCTGTCAAAATAACCGAATGAAATAAGAAAGCGGCCATGAGCAGCCTTAAATATATCCCCTGCATATTTAGAGACGTGCCCAGAGATAAGTGCTCCTAAAAGACCATGAAGTTTATATGTTACGCTCTGTACATGTGTTTTGGGATAAAAGGGGTGCTTTCTCTCCGCGCTGGTCTTGTATGCCCTGTACAGACAGGCTGTAATCAACATGGACTTAATTAGAGAGGACTCAGTGGGAGGCAAGTCTTGGGACTCGCCCCGCCAAGTACAGAAATACCCATTTCCCTGAAACATGGGACTGCTGTACCAGCTGCAGTGTCTTTGCAGGTAGTCCCTGCAGTTAGTTTTAAAGCAGAAAGCTCAGGTTGAGCTGTGCCTGTCAGTTTAATGAATCAAGCTTTGAATGAATCCATACATATTTTGGCAAATCGCATGTTCATTAAAAATAAAGACCATTTCTAAAGAGAGAAGTTTTTCATTTACCTATGCACTGTAAGATGTCACCATGCACAGCATCACTTGTACATGGCTATCCTCTCTACAACAGTTCACAGAAAAAAAAAAAAGTAGAGTACAAAAAAGTTCAGTCCCAAAGGGCTGCTCCGTAAGTGCAGGAGGATGAAGACTGAGGATGGGAGGTTGAGAAAGAGGGAGGAGAGGCTGAAAAGAGAGGGCTGAACATCAGTTCAGGAGTAAGGAGACTTTTTAGAGCTCAGTGGAAAAAAAGCACTCAGTAGCAGGGAGGGCGAATGCTCGGAAGCTCTCTTCCACTCTTACTTACCTCTCGTTACTCTGTCTCCCCCCCTTTTTCCTCTCTGTCTTCTGCACAGCGTTGTGCCGCCTAGAAGATAAACCAGGGACAACGCATTTTGTAAGTATATATTTATATTTGATATGAATTTAAAGTGGATGTTGTCAAGAAACGAAGCTGGAATGGCCAAAGATTTCAGTTTTTTCAGGCCAGTCCGCGTATCCACACCGACAACATGTCGAGCTAAATATCATATATTTTATGATCCATTTCTTTCATTTTGAAAGTTCTCTGCCTTTTTTTTTGTCACTAACATCCAGTAGTGGAAAGTAAATGAGTACTACATGTACTCATTTACTGTAGTGCAGTAAATGAGTACATGTAGTACTCATTTACTGCACTACAATTTTGAGGAACTTGTACTTCCCTCGAGCATTTCTTAAATTTTATGCTTTACTATATTTTAGCGGGAAATATTGTGCTTTCAACTCCGTTAGCAGCAATAGTTAATTTGCAGATTAGGAAAACATGAGATCAGTTTATAAAACATAATGTATTGTTACAGATTACACTACAGCTAAGTAGGTAAAATGCGCAGTTAAAGTTGAAAATAATATGTAATAATAATAAAATAATATAATATATAACATTAAATCACTCATAAGGGCCATTTTTCTGCAGAATGAGTCCTTTTTCTCTTGATACTTCAGTTTGCTAGTAACATGTGTACTTCATTACATGTCTACTCATTCTACACTAATCTTCTAAACTTATTTTATATGACCTGTAGTTCAGAGTGTAAGAAAGTGATGTATTTTATACTTACTTTATATGTAAGAAAATGTTCTCAGATGGTCTAACCTCTGCCAGTGGCTCCACCTTTGTAAATACTTGCTGTCTGGCCAAGCATTGTTTTCTTTTAATTTTTAGTTTAGACTCCAGCATTTTTAAAACTCCCACGTATGTCAGACTGAATTTTGGTTAAATGTGTTCAGAAATGATGGCCAAGACGTGCAGGATATTTCCATTTGAAGGATACGGATGTTTGAGTATTTCACTCAGTGTAAGTTTTACTGAAGGACACATATCATACAGTATCATACAGTGTGGTAACGGCTTTTTGTAAATTTAAAGGCACTCTGGGGGGGGATGTCACGAAATGAATTAATTGCATATCTGTGTCTGGATGGCCTCTAGTAAAATACAGGAAATGTAATTATGGCTGTAATTATGGGGATTTAAAGGGCAGAGCTGTCCTATAGCTGTACATCCAAGGATGACGACCCGGCCCACCATCTGGTCCTGCAGAGTACGTAGTGTATGTTCGACCACACGTGGGGGTGGGCGGGGGGGTTCACACTGTACAGTGTAAAACAGAGCAGCAGCAGGTTCACTATAGCACAATACTGATTAGAAGCTTGTCTTTACAGCTTAGCACTGTGTAATTATACACTGTGTTAAGAGTTACACAGGTTTTAATTGGTAACAGACTGAACTATGCACTAAAGCTCTGAGTTCTCCTTGTTAAAGCTGGACTTCACATTGACATGGAGTGAGAGCAATGGAAGAAAAGTAATACTGGGTCGGGAAGTTTATTCAGACGGTTGTATTGTAAGTAAATGCAGGTTTCTCTGGAGGCAGAAATATCTTCATCAGGTCTGTGCTGCTGTGGGCTGGTGTACAGCAGCTGCTGCCCAGTGTAAATATAGAGGCCACAGCCACAGGTCTCCCACGCCTCTGTGCTCAGTCTGGAATATAGCTTCCTCCTGGCTTTGGTGTGGTGGATGGGTGGCCTCCCTCTTCTTTACAAATTATAAGGCCTTCAGCACCAAACTCACTGTCTCCACCCCAAATAAGTAATGGCTACTCTGCTGCCTGCTAAAATAGATCTGGTGTAAGACGGAGAACAGCAGAAAACCTAGAAAAACCTGAGTCAAGCTGGATACTGGAGTTACATTTCAGATGCAAAAAGCCCTTAAAACATTATGTTATGTTACCAGTATACGTATGCTGCTTCACTTTAAGGAAATATTTTGACATTTTGGGAAATACGGTTGTTCTTTTTTCTTATTCCACTCTGACGTCTGTCCATTAGGTGTGAAATGGCAGCCAGGATTAGCTTAGCTTAGCATAAAGACTGGAAGCAGACTGTAACATCAAGCCTGGCACTGTCCATTCTCGTTTTTGGATTCATGTGTGGATTAAACAAAGAAGACACAGCTTGATGATTGGTGAACTTTCCCTCTTTCTGGGCTTTATGCTAAAGCTATGCTAATTACCTCCTAACTCTATCTTCATAACTAATGTACAGAATCTTCTCATCTAACTCAAACATGAAAGCAAATGAGTGTAATTCCCAAGTTGTATTTCTTTAAGGGGCCTCAAACTACTGTGTTAGCAGATTCCCACAAGATCAGCATTGAATTTACTCATTTTTCTGATCCTAAATTAAAAACAAGCCTTTTGTTGTTATTGCAGGACTCAGGCGATAAGATGAAGTCCGGCTTGGTTTTTCACGTCACCTGTGTGACCCTACTCTCACTGTGGTTTAGTGTGTGTCACTCCACTCCTCTGTTCTACAACATATCCATGGACGGCAGTGGTGATGAAGCAGAGCTGGAGCTCCTTCTCCCAACCTCCTTCTCCACCCGAGCACCAGTTCACATCACCACTGCTACTGGAACTCCCACCCTCACCAACACCATCACCACCACCATGATCCGTCTGAAGGACTTCGTCCTGAGCCGAGTGGTGGACTTCCTGCAGGAGAATTTGCTCATTATCATCGTCGTGACCTCTCTTCTCATCGTCATGGTCTTCATCATCTGCTGTGCTTCTGCCATGAGTCATAAGCGCAAGCTGGAGGCCTACAAACCCCTCCCTCATCCCCCCAGGAAGTACGTGGCAGATAAAACTAGTGGATGCAAGAATTCCAGCGAGGTCCAGGAGAGGTCGTACGCTGTCGACCACGTCAAGAGGGTCCAGACTCAGAGCATGGCCTCCCCTAAGCACCTGCGCATGCCCTCCAAGGCTCTGGTGGGAGAAAGAGGGAGAGATGTCAAGTCGTCACCTCACCAGGAGGTCAGAAAGGTCAGGCAGGCAGAGGAGGTGGAAAAGCGGAGAGAGGAGCCCAAGCACAAGGAGCAGCCGAAGCACAGGGAGGAGGTGCAGCAGAGCTCCAGCCCCAGCACCAGCTCCAGTCAGCCGGTCTGCACTTGCCATCTGAAAAAGGCCCACCACTAGGCCATGATCAAGGATCTAGATGTCAACAGAGGTGAAATGCTGAAGAAAAATTAAGACGGATTGGTTATTCTGCACACATAGACAAGACGTGTTTTAATTAGAAAGAGCTTTTTATAGAGGGAAATATATTTAAGTCATCCATCATTGAAACACTAAAATCTAAACATTTATAGAATTACATTGTGATTAGACGGCCAACAACTGACTCCAGGAGATGTGAGCAAAGACTGATTTGTTGAAGTGTTCAGTCCCTTGATTTTATCAGTGATTATAGTATCACCACAGCCTGATATCAAAGTCACTGAGGTCACTTCCCTTCATGAAATAAAAAGGTTTCTTATGGGTAAGAGTTTCTCAAGAAGGAAGGTCAAGAAAAAAGTAATATTTAAAAAAAACAACAAAAAGAATGGATTTGAATTTGCCAAACTGAAATAACAAGAAATAGTAAGTGTTCACGTGTTTTTAATACAGAGATATATTTACTCCATATGCCTGCCAAGACAGAGGAATCTCCTCAGTCTGTCCTGCTGTACGCCACGACATCTTTTTCAGCAGCTAAGAGCCTTGGCTGAATCAGTCTGTCATTTAGAGAAAAATCTTTGGTGCTGTAAATAAGGCAAAGTGAGATGCCAGTAAACATGACTTGTTGGACTTGATTTAAAAAAAAAAAACAAGAAAAAAAACATTCTCTTTATATTTACATTAATATTTACCTAATTTTGTTTGCCTAATGTTATTTTATATCGTATCCTATTATATTTTACTGTAAGAACCTATTTCACAAAGCTTTAAAACCAAAAAATACAATTTGCAGCTGTGTCATTTCTGGGTAGCTGAAGTAAAAAAACACATTTATGTACTACTCTGTTTGTCAACATATTATATGGTTGATAATTATGATCTGCCTTTAACTGGCGTATACATTAAAAAGCAGGCTTTTTTTTATTTGTATAAAAACTTTGTGAAAAAGGGTTTGACTTGTTTCAGTAAGTAATATTTCTGTATAAGATAAATTATGGTTTTTATGTCAAATGTAATGAGTCAAAAACTTGGGTACAGGGATGGATAGTTAATTTTGCTGGTGTAACAGGTTTAAGTCTGATTTGTGGTGGCTAACAAAGTATTTAAAAATCAGAAGTATTTAAATGTGTCACAGTTTCAGATTGTATTGGAGAAGGTAACTCACTGTCCCCTTACTTAAGTTAATGATTCTAATAATAAATGTGTGATATACATTTTGTTTGATTTATGGGCCAGAATTTTTTTCATGTTTAAAAACTCTTTTCCACTGAACCTCAGATTAGATTTTTGTCCTCGGATGTTTCCAGACAGATGCTTCCTCTGTAAGTGACAGTTTTATTGTTTACAAAATGGTCATTTTTGTTTTTTGCTTATGTTTAATAAAAGTGTTGGTAATGATGGTTCTGTCGTTGTTGAAAATCAACCAGTGGAAATGGTCAAAGCACGGTGCCACGATGAAACACAAACACGGCCCTGAAGAAACCTAAGATTAGAAAAGGCGAGGAAGGTCTAAAAAAGAGGATGCTCGCTACATGCACATTATGCTCGACTTGGGAATCTGTAATTTTGAGCTGCGTCCACTCAAGAATGTAAGATTTGTGATATCCGCTCTGTGGAGACATAAGCTGTGTGTTCTAACTTAACCTTTCAAGCCCGAGACGTGCACACTTAACACAGTAACACCGACTCCTCCACAGTTTTCTGATTGGCCTTTGTAACAGCTGGCACCATCACACCCAAACACAAGGACTACAGAAGGCTACTGTACACGATTGTTTTAAATATGTCAACAGCAGTAAAACAGATACATACAGAGCCCTTTGCTCCGACAGAGCTCATGTACTGTCTATACAAATGTTGGAGACACTGATTTGTTCCAGTGAAGTCCAAACAAAAAGTCAAACAACTTACATTTTTGTGCTCCATGTTTTGAACAAGCAATGAAATGCTGCCCTCGTGTGACCAGTTCCAATACTGATTTTTCAGTTATGCAGGTTAATGCTTTTCTTTTTATTTAGAGTGTATCTACCAGTTTTATCTTTATATGGCTGCATTCAGACCACATCTAAAATTAAAAATGTTGTGAAATTTAATTAAATATTGCTAAAATGGCTGAAGCACAAATCATTTCTGATTTTTAAAAGTCATAAACGAGTCAACCTGCCAAAGATCAAACATCAAAGAGCAAAAAGCACCCCAGCTAAAAAGCAAGCCTAACCCTGTGGCAGCTGAAACGTGAGCGCTGACAGAGCCTTGGACCTAGGGTCAGATTCCCAGCTCTTTTATCAATGAGGTGCTAAATAATTCGAGAAAATACTACCCCTTCACTTTCTGGTGGGAAGACACACGGCCACAGGACCACCCAGCAACACTCTCTCACAGGGCACTTTCTCCAGATTCACTGTCTGTCTGAGTTTTAGGAACCTCGACCTTTGGTAACCTCAGATAAGGGAGTGTTTGGGACAACTGTGCTGTTTCGTTTTACTCTTTTTCTCAAACAGTGTCTCTTGCTGAACTTCTTGCTGCTGTGTCTATTTTGACCCTGTTCACTGTCTGCCACTGACAAACAATAGGGCCTCTCAATCAATCTGAATGGTGAAGAGGATGCAGAATAGGTAACACAGCACCTTAAGGCTGTCGTTAAACTTTGATGAGCGCCTGCCTGGAATTCTCAACAGTGGCAGTGGTTATTTTTAGAGAGAGACGGCAGATCACGTAAGGACCATGGGGAAACGTACCTGCCCGTCTCTTTGGAGGAGCAGATGATGCAGGAATAGAAGAATGGTAAGTGCTCAGGCCTTTATTCATTAATTTTTTTGATAACACTTTTCAAAGGCTGTGGGAAAATCTTTCTGGGTGGTAAATCACCATTAGTCAATCCATTAATAAAGGCTCAATAGTTTCTCTTTCCAGAGACTCAGATTTTGATTCTAATAATGATTATGATAACTGATTAATAAAGGGTAACAAACCATCAGTTCTGGGCTACTAATTAAGACGAGTTAATTTAAGTCATTACTTATGGGACTTAGTAGCTTAGTAGATTAACATCTACTAAGCAAACAGTAAATGTTTGTCATTTGCAATTATAATTGTTAATAAATGATGAAAAATTCCATCAAGTCTGCAGTTGTAAATGTTAATAAGTTGCTAATAAACGGATTTTGGTCCAGATGTCCTGCAACTCTCTTTAAAAAAAAGTCAGAGGTTAAACTGTCCATGTCTCATTTCTGATCTAAAAAGCATGAGTAAATGATTTATTAACCAATAATGAAGCCATTAATTACAAACCCTTTACAAATAGTGGTGCAAAGTGGTGCCCCTTTTCAGTTAAAGTAAGGGAGGCATTATTCCCCAACACAGTTTGATGTGTCTAATGTGGTCGTCTCTCCTCTGTCATTCCTCTCAGTGAGTCATGCTTTGGCGCAGATGTGGTGTCCTACTGGTTCTCTGCATCTGTCCTCTAGCCTGCCTCACAGTGTCTCCCTGCCCTCCTGGCTGCTGCTGTCCTCATCCAGGACTTCTAGTTCTGTGCGAGTCCCTGGGTCTCAGGTCACTTCCTCGCTCAGTCCCTCTCAGCACCTCGGCTCTATCCGTGGCCAGAAACCAGCTCTGTAACGTGGACCACCTGCTTCGGCCCTTTTCCAGCCTCCAGGAGCTCAGTCTCAGCCATAATTTGCTGGACCGCTTCCCTCGTGGCCTGCCTCCCAGCCTGGAGTCCCTGCTGCTGCAAGAGAACCGTATCACTTACATTACCACAGGTGCCCTAAGGCATCTGGGAAATCTCACGCGTCTGGATTTAGAGGACAACCGTATCCGTGCCATTCAACCTGGGGCGCTTCAGGGTCTTAACAAGCTGCAGGTCCTGACACTGAAGGGTAACAAACTTTTAAGCCTCCCTCTGAACCTCCCTCCATCACTCACCCATTTGGACCTCTCAGCTAACTGCATCTCTGCCCTGGACCTGCCCTCGCTGTCCGCCCTGGTCAACCTGCAGGTCCTGAAGATCAACAGCAACTGCCTGCGCTCAGTCCCAGAGAACGCCTTCGACAGCCTGCCTCGTCTCAGATCTGTGGACCTCACCAACAACCTGTGGGTGTGTGAGTGTGACATTCTGTATCTTTACCGCTGGCTGCTGAGCGGTAGGCTGAAGATGGCCACAGACTTGGTCTGCACCGAGCCTGTCCATCTCGCTCACCGGCTGCTTCTCAACCTCTCTGTTGTGGCAATCTGTCCCCGTGTCCTGAAGCCAAGTGAGAAGACGCACCAACTGGACCTTAACTCTGCACTGGAGTGGGAGCTGGAAATGCTAACAGTGAAGCCAACAGCACAAAGCTCATTTGAAAATAAGAGGATCTTGGGAGACTTGTCAGCTCAAGTATCAATAGAAACCACTGTGGCACTCTCTTCCAAAGATGCTCCCAAGTCTCGTGTATTACTTGAACACTACATGTTAGAGACCCTCACCTATGAGGAGTGTTTATTCCTGAATAAAACACAATCTGTGAACCCATCCCATTTAAAAAATACTACCTCTTTTCCTGATGAGGAACAGCAATGCAGTGACAACATCACACTTCAGTACCCTCAGAGTGATGAAACCTCTGCTGAAGAGACATGGTCTTTGCTTCCTACAAACAGAGATGCACCCTGGCCCACTCCCGACCCACGACCGTTCACAGAACAAGACTCTGCCGTGGTCGTCTCTCTGCTCGCTGTGTTATGTGTATTAGTAGCTCTTCTAATGCTGGCAGTCCTGCTTGTATTGAAACAGGTGCTTTTGCGCCAACAGAGGGTGGCTCCGCTTGATGCAGGATCTGGTGGATGACATCATTACAGACACACTGAAAATGTTTTGAATCATTTATTTCATAATAGGCACAGTCTCAAACAATATTCTGTATTATGGTTTTGTACATGGATTTCAGCTGTTTGCTGAAGTGCGTTTTCAGACTGAATCCTCTACGAAAGAGCAGTGTTTTTTTTTTTGTTTTTTTTTACAGTTAAGCCAAAATTAAACCTGAATGCCAAAAAACATACAAAACATAAACAGACCTCAACTTATTGTGATTTATGTTGTGTCTGTGTTGTGGTCTGTGTAGAAAAGCACTGCAAAGTAGGGAACAGACTTGAGTTGGGTTGTCCTAAAATGTTCACCATGAACTCCCAACACCAAAATCAGCATCAATCAATTAATATTTCCGATCATCTGTTGAAATAAATCCATGGACACCACTGACACCCCGTACTTGAACATGTGGGTATGCTGGCTTGAATTCAAGAGCCCTTCCCCACGGCCATGGATATTCTTAAAGCCTGTAAAAGTCCCAGAAAATCCCACAAGGGTGCAGGATCTGATGATGGCAGCTTATCTTCCATTCAGCACTGCACTGCTGCGAGACATTAGCTGGTGCTGAAATATCAATGGGATCCCCGGTACTAGATTAGTAACAACATATTAACTGCTGGCTTTGACACGTTCCTCCTCCTTGTCCTGTTTTAGCCTGTAGTCTGACAGCGCTGCTTTTATGGCATCTTCTGCAAGCACTAAAAGAAAATGAGTGAGAAGGTTTTTGTAACATTATGAGCATGTATGAATTTAACTGCAAAAAAAGCTCTGGTTTCACTAACAAATACACAGACATAAAGGGATGTACACAAAAAAAATCAGTTATGGAATTCAACAAGAATATCAGTGTTCCAGTGAATTACTTCACTGCATTGTTGTACAAATTATATAAACATCCAATATTGCTCACTGATTTGCATCATTGCCTACTGGTCAACTACACACAACAATGTAAAAGAATAGCTACCATGGTATTAACTGTAAGGCAAAATCTCTCATGGTTGCCACATTTATACTGTTGTCCATAAAGATGGAGAATATATATGAGTGACAAATTATGGCAAAAACTTGAAGCAACCAGTGGGAAAAAAAAAAACATAAAAATGCAGGACATGAGGAGGTTGCAGAATATTTTGATGAATATAAAAACCATACACCTATGGGAGATTTTGAACAGATGTGTCAGGGGCCAAGCGCTCCATCATCTTAAAAACACTTTCTGTGAGGAATGATGTTTCATCCCTCCAGTGAAACTTGAATAAACAATGACAAGGAGAACTGAAACTGTTACGGAGGCTTGTGATGGCCCAGTGCCTTACTGAGACACTTCATTTTATTGGTCACGGATCTCTACGTTTATAATAACTGTGTGATGGCAAGCACATGTGTCTGCTTTGGTTTAATTGACTTGAACTTACTAGAGCAATGGAGCTTGACTGGAGGTAGGCAGAGTTCTTTGGCAATATCTGTGTTCTTTATCTTCAGAGCTTCATCAACCTGCGGGGCAAAAGCAGTATAAGCAGATCATCCACAAACTAACCAAAAGAAAAACAAAAACAGCCTCTCCTCTTTTATCTGTGTTGCACCGACTTACCGACTTCCCCTTCACCCACTCTGTTGCTAGAGAACTGGAGGCAATGGCTGATCCGCAGCCAAATGTCTTGAACTTTGCATCCACGATCTTGCCATTTTCGTCCACCTCGATCTGCAAACAGCACAGCGTCAAACACCCGGTTACGCGGCTGGAAGCTGAAAGTCATGGCAGCAGCAGCAACTCCTCCAACTTACCTGAAGTTTCATAACATCACCACAGGCTGGTGCACCCACCAACCCAGTCCCCACATTCTTGGCGTTTTTGTTAAGAGAGCCCACATTTCTTGGGTTTTCGTAGTGGTCCACCACCTTAAGGAAAGGGAAAGATACAGTAAACGGTGTATTCGTGATATGTTATTTTAGGTAATGCGTTGAAAAGACAGGGCGATGCTGGTAAAGTTAGCTGCACCCACTGACAGACGGACAACACACATATAACGCCAGCTAATGGTCAGTGGGTTGGTCACAATTACAGTTTGAAAGCATCACTTTTGGTCACTTACCTTTTTGTGATATGAACAGAGAACATTCAGCCGCGGGCTCGATAACCTCCTGCTAAATAACAACAGCGAGGTCGCAGAGTTTCGCAAGGAGACGGTCGCCATGTTTAGATACCGATGGTGAACGGAAATCAACGAGTGGGCACGAGCGGGGAGGACAGGTTTTTGTTGACAAACAAGCGAATAAGTGAGGATTCTCCGACGAAGGAGCGCCAACTAGCGGGTAACGGTAGCCGTTACACGAGTTCAGTGACGCGCTCCACCTCTCACCACACTGCCGCTGGCTTGTGAGGTTGTTACCAGGCAGACAGCCTTTCCAACATGGCAGCGTCAAGCAACGCAGAGCAAACGCAGTTGCAAGACATGGAGGAGGAAGATGCAGGGATGGAGGAGAGAGAGATGGAATCGGACGAAGAGGAGGAGGAGGGCATGGGAGTAGAAAATTCAGACGACGAGGAGGACGATTCGTCTGAGGATGAGAAGGAAAATGAAGCCGAAATCCAGCGTTTGGAGGAGCAGGTAATTAGCCAACAGCCAAGCCAAGCTTAGTTAACTAACGTTAGCCGACGAGCTAACGAGAATGAATGGGCGGTAAACACCGCCAACCACTGTAAGTCAACAGCTTTAAAACTGTGAGCTGCCGTGTCCTGCTTTGGTTTATCAGAACTTGGAAATATATCAGTGTTAGCAGCTGATATCAAAAACAATTAAATGGGCGCGTATGATACGACGCCATCCACATAGCTGTCGTGATTAGCTGTCCTGCTAATCTGTGATGCTAATAGCTCGTCTGGTGTCACATGCGTCTTTTTCACCGTCTCAGTGCGGAGTGACATTACAGCTTCCAGAGTGGTCAAACTACAAGTACACATGTTAATAGAAAGTACACACTGTCCTAACTTTGTCGGCCGTCACGTTTAAGGTGTTAAGTTTGTCGATTTATAATTTTTATTACGCGCAATAAATACTGTAGCCTGTGCTTCCATGATTACTAAACCAAAACCAAGTGTATAACTGCAGAAGTACTTCTGTTACACCCAGTTGCTAGTGTACTAGGAACTCCTAGCTAAAAATGAATGCCATTTATTTCTAAAGCCCTGCAACAAATCCTACAATCATTGAGTTTATAATGTTCAAATTATGTTCAGACTGTAGCAGAGAGTCGTTGATTCAACATTGATTATTTTGGAGACTGGATCTTGTGGTGCTCAAGAGTGTTTCATAATATCTAGTCTACCCTCGCTGCTATAAATAAAGGGAACAAAACATGAGATACACATCTCAGAATAACACAGTACAGTTGCAACTCACGATTATTTTCAGATTATTGATTAATGTGCCCGTTATTTTCTCCATTAATTGTTTAAAATGTAGGAACACTCAGAGAATATTCTGAAGCCCAGGGTGATGTCTGAAAAATAGCTTGTTTTGTCCAATTTATTTTAGTAAATCAAAGAAAGACAGGAAACCTTCAAAAATAAGTGGGTGGAACCAATGATTGTTTGGTATTGTGAGTTGGAAAATCAGTTGTCTAATCAATTAATCAGTGGTTCATTTCAGCTGCAGCAGAATTTATCACAGGGCTGTTGAATTAGATTGCATTAGTTTTAGCCAAACCTACCTAATGAACTGGCAACTGAATGTATTTGGTTCTGTGGTACCCCGGGGGGATCTGTCTAGTTTATAAATCACTTCTCAATAGAAGAAGCATGAGTTAATTAGGACATACTTATGTATTTTTCACCATCTTGACCTCCTGTCATATTTGTGTGATTTTTTTTTTTTTTTCAGCTGTCAATCAATGCCTTCGACTACAACTGCCATGTGGATCTCATCAAACTGCTGAAGCAGGAGGGAGAACTTTTCCGGCTGCGAAAGGCGAGGCAGAAGATGAGTGAGCTTTTCCCTCTCACTGAAGGTTGGTGAATGTCTACTATGCTTTTGGGGTCACAAAGATCAGTTGACAGCTGACCTGCTTTATTTGTGCAACTGAAATCTCATTTTGTTTAATCCTGCAGAGATCTGGCTGGATTGGCTCAAGGATGAGATCCGTCTGACTGAGGACGATTCAAACCGGGAGAAAGTATATGAACTTTTTGAGAAAGCCGTAAAAGACTATATCTGTGAGTGCATCACAGCAGTGATAGTGCCTTTGATTTGACATTCAGTTATTTCATGATCTAGACCTTTAACTCTGTCTCTTTATACCCAGGTCCAGAGATCTGGCTTGAGTATGCTCAGTATTCAATCGGTGGCATGGGCTCACCAGGTGGGATAGACAAGGTGAGATCCATCTTTGAGAGAGCCGTGACAGCTGTGGGGCTTCACATGACCAAGGGCCATACGGTGTGGGAGGCATACAGAGAGTTTGAGAATGCCATTCTGTCCACAGTACAGGTTTGTGTTTCCATCACTAGAAGAGATCTTATTCGTGGGCAGACATACACTCTGTTTTTGTTGCTGTTTGATATGTGCCAGAGAAATGTTTATTTTTGATGATGCAGTCTGAAAAATGTTATTAGACTTTTCAAGACAGTCACTTGTTAGATTAAAAATACTTAAGTACAGGGGAAGATGACGTTGATCTGTCTCTGTCAGGTTATCAAATCATGCTTTTGAATGATAATCCGCTCATATAATTTGGAATAAATAAAAATACTTCCATGCAGAATTTTTGTAATGTTAGACAAAATGGGCCTTTGCTTAATTTTGACACAAGTCTTTCTACTGCCTCTCCTCTCAGCCTCCCCCTGGCAGGATTCCCAGCCGAGAGGAGCAGGAGCTGCTGAACACTCAGCTTGAGCGAATCCACACACTGTTTCGCCGCCAGCTGGCCATCCCCTTAATGGGTAAGCATGACGCCTCTTCTGTACAGACGGGTTGCTGTAAAATAGGCAGCTTTCCTGTTGTGAGGGCTGTGTCTCGTGGCCCACCTGAAAAACTGTGAATTACCAAATTTAAAAAGATAATGCTGGCTTGTGGGATGATTTGAAAGTGGCACTGATGTGTTGTGGCCTTTGAAATGCCATGCATATTTAGTTTGATTCAGGAGTGGACAAGAGTTAGCCAGAAGGTCTGGTATTATGTTTGTTTTTTTGTTTTTTTAATCCTGGCCCAGCTGAATGGAGACCAGGGGCATTTCTGTAATGTCAGAAACCTTTTTGTATCTGAAATTCTCAGAGATTAATCAGTATAGTTTAAAACATTTGGATATTTACACTAACTTTGAATTCATACACTGAACGTGGTGTGTGTATCTTTTATTATTAATTCTGAGAAAAGAAAAAGTGACTACACTTGAGATAATTGTGCTCCTTTGCTTTGTAGACATGGAAGCCACCTACGCAGAGTATGAGGAGTGGTCTGAACATGGGGTGCCTGAGACGGTCATACATCAGTACAAAAAGGCTTTGCAGCAGATGGAGAAGTGCAAATCTTTTGAAGAGTCACTGGTAACTGACTTGTGTTGATAATTCTGGCTGAAACATTATGTGTTACAGCTGTCTTCCTTAAAGACTTTAAATACTGTGCACAGTTTTTGCAAAGTATAACATCTTGTCCTGCTGCAGCTGGTAGCAGAACCTCCAAAGCTGGCGGAGTATCAGGCCTACATTGACTTTGAACTGAAGGAGGGCGACCCAGCACGGATCCAGATAACCTTTGAGCGGACTTTGGCAGAGAACTGCCTGGTACCAGACATGTGGGCAAAATACACCACCTACCTTGTGAGTATTGGTCAGTATTTGGAGTGTTGCTGTGTTTTAACAGGCTCCCAGTCACACTGTGGTGTTTGCTGTGTAGAGTTTGGACTCATTTCACACTTCATTACCTCCCACTCTGACTGATCTTATTTGGGGCCTAAAACTTGCCAATTTCCTCGCTTGCCAGCAAGGGCTAAACAGCTATGATCAAAGTGTTACAGCTTGTGTTGAGCTTATCTTGATAAATTACAGCCAGTGATTTTGCTGCAGCTCCTCCTGACATGGATTCATGGGTCTTTGTGATGCTTTAAACATTAAATTTGGACAATACCCAGTGATATATTGGAGTCATAATCCGTTTACTCATCTGAAAAGGGTAAAACAATTCAGAGAATGGTTCTTCTTATTATTAGGTATTATTAGTATGGTTATTATCATAGTGGCATTATAGTCCAGAAAGATTTTTTTTGGTTAAACATGATTCTGTCCTAGTCATATTCAGTATTAAGGGATACACAAACAAGCAGTTTATATGAAAATACTTAATAGAGGGAAAATGTGGTGGCTGCTAAAAGTGGCTCTTTAAATCTTTCAGCTTGTTTAAGATTATTTTAACCATTTTGTCATTTGTCCCCTCTGGGCTCTTTAGGATCGTCAGCTGAAGATCAAAGACTTGGTTCTTTCTACTCACGAGCGTGCTGTAAGGAACTGCCCCTGGACCATGGGTCTGTGGAAGAGCTATCTGCTGGCTCTGGAGAGGCATGGAGCTGATCATCAGATTGTCTCAGGTAACAGCTAGAGTGCAGCATGAAGGTGCTCAGATGATGTCTCAGGGCTGTTTGTATCATGTATCTTGTGTGTATATAATACAAGTGCTATTATGTATTTGTGACAAACATTACTGAAATGGACCCACATATTTTGTTACATCGGTGTGTGAAAGATGTTGGACAGTCGTACCTGTCATGAATGTGTTTTTAAATACTGCTGCTAACACTTAGGGGGAAATGTCCTGGATCCTGGATCCTGGATTCTTATATTGGTATGTTTTTCATATTGTCACACTCTTTTCTTTTTCTTCCACACAGATGTGTTTGAGAAGGCGCTGAGTGCAGGTTTCATTCAAGCTACGGATTATGTGGAAATTTGGCAGGCATACCTCGACTACCTGAGGAGACGTGTGGATTTCAGTAAAGGTGAGAGCAGTTCTGTGTTAAAAGAAAGAAATCAAGTTCAGCCTGGGCAGACTGGTGGTGTTACCGTTTCTTTTTTTTTCTGCAGAATCGAGTAAAGAGTTAGAGGAGTTACGAGGAACCTTCTCTCGATCTCTAGACTACATGAAACAAGATGTGGAAGAAAGTGAGTGGATTTCACGGAGAGTTTGCGGTGCACTTGGTTTGGTTTTCATATAACTCATCAACTCATTGTGTTGTGGCTCTGCAGGATTTGGTGAAAGTGGAGATCCTTCTTGTATCATAATGCAGATCTGGGCAAGAATAGAGGTAAGCACTGTTACTATGACGACCATTTCCACGAGTTGTGTCTCTTGGAGGTTCAGGTGTGTTTAAACCTATATTCAGGTTTTGAAAAGCTCAAGTATGTGCAACTATTCTATGACTTATTTAGTCCACTAAATTATCACTTCTCCCAAAATGTTTAGTTTATTTTACTGTTAAAGAGAAACATTTATGTGATAATCTTTATGTGTGTTTAAATTTCTATATGGACCAAAACACCACTTTCACATAATATGGTAATATGGTAACTTTTTTTTCTCCCTACCAGGCCCTCCACTGCAAGAACATGCAAAAAGCCAGAGAACTGTGGGACAGCATCATGACAAAAGGGAACGCTAAATATGCCAACATGTGGCTGGAGTACTATAACCTCGAAAGGTCTGTCAGTCCATGTCTGAATGGAGAAAATGTAAATTGAAGTGAGGTGCTAATGGCTTTGTAAGTAATTATTGAGCCATAGTGTGTATATGATTTTACTTTATCCGTAGGTCTTATGGAGACCCTGTGCACTGCCGGAAGGCTCTTCACAGAGCGGTTCAGTGCACCTCAGACTACCCAGAGCATGTGTGTGAAGTCCTGCTCACCTTCGAGAGGGTAGAAGGTCAGTCCCGATATAAAAAAACAACAAAATAACAATGTTAACATGAAAACAAATCAGATTTTCACGAATAACGTTTTGCGTCCTCACCTGCAGGTTCTCTGGAGGACTGGGATGTGGCGGTGCAGAAGACAGAGACCCGGCTGAACAGGGTTAATGAGCAACGAGCAAAGGTAGGAGAACAGATCAGCGCTGTACAGTGCAGGAGTATCATTTAGCTGCTTTTGGCTAATGTTACCATGTTGTGCCCATCTGTTAGGTGGCTGAGAAAGAAGCCAACCTGGCTCGCCAAGAGGAGGAGAGAGCTGAGCAGCGGCGGAAAGCCAAGTCGGACAAGAAGGCTCAGAAGAAGGTCCAGAAGGGAACTCGATTCGGGGAGAAGAGGAAAGCGGAGCAGGATGATTATCAAGATGAGTGGAACGATGACTCAGGTAAGATTACTGGTCGAACTTTTTATTTTTGAGCAAAAACTGTGATGTTATTCATTACGTGTTTCTAATTTTTCTGTTTGTCTGTGACAGAACAAGCCCCTAAAAGGCACAGAGGAAATGGGGACCAAACCACAGAGGAGTACATGGAGACAGAGACAGGACTCTTTGGGAGAAACGCTCCCCCCGGCTATAAGCCTGCTCCACCTGGCGCTAAAAAAGCCCAGCAGGGAGCGGCGGCTGCTGCCCAGAGGCAGAATGATGATAAGCCAGAGCTTCGCAATGATAACAGCAGTGTGTTCATTAGCAACCTGGTGTACACCCTGGAGGAGCCAGAGGCAAAGCTCAGGACGCTGTTTGAGACGTGTGGGCCCATCAAACAGATTCGCCCGGTCTTCAGCAACAAAGGGAGCTTCAAGGGTTACTGTTATGTACAGTTCGAATCCCCAGTGTCGGTCCCTGAAGCTCTGAAGCTGGACAGACGAGAGGTGGAGGGCAGGCCCATGTTTGTGTCACCTTGTGTGGATAAAAACAAAAATCCTGACTTTAAGGTAAATGGACACAAGTTTTTTTTTTTTTTTTTTTATGATGGTCAAAACTAAATCATTGAATGAGTTTCCTCTGAAAAGGCTCCAGAAGGTATTACAGAATCTTCATTGAATCTCCATCATTTCATTTACAAATTCCCAAATATTTTCTTATACCTAGAAATTATTTGAATTCATTATTTTTTAATTGGTTAATTCATCACTTTTATGCCACTTATCAGGGTCTTAAAAACTGTCTTAAGTCTAACCCTGAAAATGCTCAACACACGTAACATCTTCACATTTATGTCTTTGTAGGTGTTTAAATACAACACATCAATGGAGAAACACAAGATCTTCATCTCTGGGCTGCCGTTCTCATGCACTAAAGAGCAACTGGAGGAAATCTGCAAAGGTCATGGCACCATCAAAGATGTTCGTCTGGTCACGTATCGCTCAGGAAAACCCAAGGTGAGGCATAAAGTGGAGGACAGTGTCCAGATGTTTGACTAAAAAATGGTGCTCTTGATGGAGGTAATGATTACCACCCTTGACCACACAGATGCTGGGCAAAGTCCATGTGTAGAGTCTGTTGCTGTTATCAACCCTTTAATGCTGTGTGTCTCTGCAGGGTCTGGCATATGTCGAGTTTGCAGATGAAACGCAGGCGTCTCAGGCAGTTCTGAAAATGGACGGTATAGAAGTGGAGGGCAACAAAATCTCTGTTGCTATAAGTAACCCTCCTCGCAGAAACCTGATGGATAAACCTGGCTCCAGTGGACCCTTGACAGACATTATGCCTCGGCAGGTCTATGGATCGTAAGTTTACGGACGCATTTCTCTGCCCTTGTGAACATCTGACATTCCCAGATTTGTAACTGTTCAGATACAGAGCTGTTTTTTTTCTTACTATTTCCAGGAGAGGAAGAGGACGCACCCAGCTGTCACTGCTGCCTCGTTCCCTGCACCGACCAAGTGGGCCTGTGACCAAAGTGGAGAACGGGACCGCAGCTGAGCAGGTGCCGGGAACAGCCAGCGCATCAGTGACCACAGCTGCAGAGACGAAACCTTTGTCAAATTCAGACTTTGCCAGGATGCTTCTCAATAAGTGAGAAGATGAGCGAGTGAATCACGACCGCCTTCACACTGAAAGCCATCCTGTGTCCTTACAAATTAGTGTTGGTGATTTTTCTGTAATTGGTTACCTAACTTCCCTTTAATCTCAGTCTCGTTCTCATCATCCATTCTGCAAGATTGCCTTAATCGCCGAGCTCCTGCCCTTCATCACAAACCCTTTTCATACAAAACTTTTCATCAGTGTGACAGATTGTTTTTGTTGAGTGTGTTTGAAGGTGGCTGTCAGGCTATTTTATAAAAAAAACTAAACAAAAGGAAAAAAGTGTATCATATTTGTGTGTAAATATACTGTATCTAAAATTGTAAGCCTTATGTTGCGGGGTGTCTTTTGTTGTGTAACGTGAAAGGGATCTGACAGAAGCATATGGGAGAGTATTTTTTTAAATATTCGAAACAGCCACACTTGTGAATGTTTTTTTTTTTTAAAAAGGGGGTATATGCAAAACCTTGACAGTTCAGACGTGTAATATAGTTGGTGTGTGTGTGTGTGTGTGTGTGTGTGTGTGTGTGTGTGTGTGTGTGTGTGTGTGTACATAAGTTGAATGTGCTACAGTGATGAAAAGACATGTTCCCCAGATGTTTTTAGGGAACCTAGGACTTTTATTGTGTAACTTATTTGACCTCTGAGGACACAGCTAACAAGGCTAGCAAAGTTTTTTTTTGACTGCACACTACGACTAACTCATTATTTTTGCATAATACATCTCTGAGCTACAGTATGCTTGTAATCATCAGTATTATGATGCTAGAGGGTCCAGCAAGTTAGCATTAGTTAATTGGCCTAATAGCCTAGAGTTACGACTGGTTGATTGACAGAAAATCAACTGGCAACGGTTTTGATAATGAATCCTTTAAATCCATTTTAAAGGAAAATTTATAACAATCTATTTCCAGTGTTGTTTTTTCTTACCTTAAGGTGAATTGAATGTATTCGGGATCGAGACTATTGAAAGGACAAAATAAGACATTTGATGACCTGAGACTCCAGGACATTGTGATGGGCCTTTTTCAGTTTTCTCAAGTGTTTTAGATGAAACAACTGATTCATTGAGAAAATGATCATCTGCAGCCCTGAAAAGAAATGAATTAGTTTTAGGTGTTAAAAAGAGTTAGATTATAACCATAAATGTTAGAAAGTACCTGTGGACAGTAGTAGTACAGTTTTATAAATGTGCTTTGGACCTGGTTTCCTTCATGTTTTCAGTAGAGCTGGTTTCAGCCTCTGTTTGAGCTCAGCGTTAGATGAGCCACAGTTTGCTCACAGCTGAGAGGCCACTGCCACCAGGCAGCAGTTCTGCAGCTCCTTTCGACACAAGAGAAGAGAATCTATGCAGTTTTTCCATTGCCGTTTCCCTGTGTTAGGAGTCAACCATGTGTCCATTGGTCCACTTGCCTTGTTTCAATAGCAACAACTCTGTGTCCGTAAAGTTCAGTATGCTAATTTCAAAAAGGTCACCATAGTTTGTAATAAATATAAATTTATGTTTTCAAAACGGATGGAATACAAGCTATATGTATTGCTCTCACCAAAGTGGCCTAACCTTTAAAAATGAAAAAAAAAAAATCTAAATATGTTGCTCTCTAGAAGTCACCCTCCACCTTAGCAAAGGTGGTATGTGTGCATTGGCGTTGTTTTGTATAATTTCTATAGTCAATGTTTTGAATTTGGTATAGACGTGAATAATAAGTGGCTTTTTTTTTGTTCGGTCATTATTTATTTCCCTGCTCGTTTCATCATTTAGGCTTTTCTACCCTTGTGTTTTTGGGTCCTGTAAAAAAAAAAAAAAAAAGAAAGTGTCATGTCATGTATTTTTTCTGGTCTAAAACCTGTTTTAATAAAGTCATGTAAATCAAAATGGATCCCACTATGACACCCACAGCATTGTTCATTCAAAAAGCTTATAACCTAAAGACATAATGAAAGTTAATACAACTCCTTTATTTTAAAATAAATAATAAAATATACGAAAGTGCTTTACAGTGTTATGAGACATCATCTTCATGCCAAAGATAGTGAACCGAATGTTCACACACTGTACACATTTGCAGTGGAAATCACTGATGCATCGCAAGTCAAATGGCATGATAAGAAAGCTGTTTCCTCCTCATGTCAGGAGAAGGATTCTGGTGGGGATGAAAATGTATTGGACTATGGTTACAAACTAAAAGTGGGTGGGGGGAAAAAAAGGTTTCTTTTCACTGTGCAGGAAAAAAAGATGTTTATGAAAGCAAACCTAAAAAAACCCAAAATCATTTCAATTCAACATCCTGCAGCAGTTTCAGTGAATTCAGCAGGTACAGAACCCAAACTGAGGCACAGGGACAGTAAGTTAGGATATGACCCAGTTACAAAGCAGTTCAACACATTTTATAACAAGATGTCTGAGGTTCTCTCTGCATGCCAGCGGCTCATGCTTCTTTTCCCCTCATGTCTCCAGCTCAGTTGTGGATCTTGATGGTCTGTTTGCAGTCAGGGCAGGCCTGGTCCTGGCTGGCGCCTGGCAGCCCCACAGCGTGCTCTGTTGTAGAAATCAACAATGTGTCCAATGTGATCTCTGTACATTTGGCAATAAAGCGAATGAAAGGCCGCACATCACCCTCATTCGCTGTGTCTAGAGCTCCGTAATATTCAGCCCTTTGTTCCTTGCGAATTGTGATCGGTGGGTATCGAGCTTGCATGAGAACAAGGTTCATGAGCAGGCGTGACGTGCGTCCGTTGCCGTCTACAAATGGGTGCACATACACCAGTTTGTAATGGGCGAGAGCTGCGTACTCCACAGGGTGCAGCTGCAGGGCCTCGTCAGAGTTGAGCCACTGAACCAGCTCCTGCATGTGTCTCTGCAGGTCGTGAGGGTGGGGTGGGATGTGGTGGCCCACAAACACCTGGCTGGTGCGCAGCCTCCCTCCCTCCACGGGGTCCACATAGCCGAGCACCCGCCGGTGAATCTCCAGGATGTCACTGACGGTGATGGCTCCCGATCTGGACAAAAGCGTGGTGTTGATGTACTTCATGGCCGCATCCACGCCGATGGCCTCGTTCTGCTCCTGCAGACTCTTCCCAGGGACGGCGTAGCGGGTTTCGATGATGTGGCGGATTTCAGACAGAGTGAGCGTGCTGCCTTCAATGGCCACCGTGTGGTAGATGTGGTGGTAGTAGGTTTCTTCCATCACTCGGCGGAGTGCAGAGTTGCCCTTAGGAATAGACATAAGCCTGCGCACTTTACTGTCAATGATGCCAAAGTAACGCTGGTCGATCTCTTCCACCAAGGGAAGAGTTCGGTCTCGGCTGACCAGAGCCCGCTCGTTACACGGGGAGATGGCCAAGGCCTTGGTGTAGAGGTGGTCTGCCTGGACAACATCTTTCTCCTCCTCCAGAATGGTCCCCAGCTCCGTCAGGGCATCCACAAAGTCAGGGTTTATGCTCAGAGCGTGCACCAGCAGCTTGTGAGCCTTCTCCCTCTTCCCCATTTTCTTCATCTCCAGAGCCTGCTGCAGCGCGGCTTTGGCCTCCAGCACCATCTCTGCAAACAGAGCATGACAGACACGGTCATCTCCATCACAGGTGAAACAGTACAGAGGTCACAACCCAGCAGGTCTTTTCAAGAACAGAGCTGGGCAATATTATATAATAAAAATCTATAATACTATAAATATATGTCAATATTATGATTCCAGAAGTGATCAGTAGGTGGTCACTCTTAGGACGCCATAGCATATGGTACTGATTTGAGCTGTGAGTTTGGTGGATTAGGACACCTGTTCTTGTTAGTACCTTTGCTGGGCTTGGACCTCTGAGGCAGCAGGTCAAGGGCGGTGAAGGGGACGGTGAGGCTGGTGGACTGCACAGTTGGAGGCTGCGGAGAGCTTCCCCACAGCTGGCAGCGGAGCTGAGCGACACCCTTCAGGGCGGCGCAGCACTCGTTCTCCACAACGACCAGGGGCATCAGGAGGGCCACCAGAGAGCCGAGGAGGACGCAAAGCAGCGGGCCCCATCCTCCGAGGACACGGCCGCTGGTGTAACGCCACACCGTCGCAGCAGCCATGATGATCCCAGGTTAAATTCTCCATCCTCCGGTGATACGGTCCCCCATGTATATACACCCCTGCTAGGAGAGCTGGAGGTCGGCTGTCAGGACGGAGAGCACGGCCAACATGACAGCTGGGAGTCACCGACACCGCCGAGGAAGTTCAACTCAAAGCGCCCGACTTTTACAGCTCGTAACTCGGCTCCCTGTCGCCTGACTGCGGCTTTAAGCTCAAACTAAAGACTAAATTAACGACTTCTTGTCGGCGTCAGTACCGTTGTGTACAAAACACATACACATCATCCGCTACCTCGGGCTGTACCTGTGAACATCCTTGAATATCATTGGTCAGCGTTTGATTAAAGAACGATGCCGATTGGCTGAAAACGCAGCAATACAAAAAAAGGTTCGTAGCTGTCTCTGATTGGGTGTTTAGTGGGACGCGGTGCCCTACGTTTTGTCTTTCAGGCAAAACATGCTCCAACGCAGTGTTAAACGGCAGTAGAGCAGCTTGTGAAAACCATGCAAAACCTCAGTATTTTTATTTATTTATTAAAATAAATGTATATTCATCATGAAGTGACAAATATTTTTGTATTTGAATTGTCTTCCCTGTTTTAATGCCGTTTTAAAACTACTTTTTCTTTTCAGTTAGGGTTAGGGATTATGTAATTTCCTTTTTTAATTTGTATTTATTTATTTATTTATTTTTAATCTACTCTATTTGCATAAAGGAACTGAAAACAGATTTGTTTTCTTGATTATGCAAGAATCACCTCCTCCAGCTTTGCTACATTTGTTCTTCTACAATTTCAATGCAGAAGAAACAGAAGAGGGCAGGATTGCTCTGTTATGCAAATATCAGAGTCATAGTGCAGCACATCCTCTGAAGGCAGCAGCAGTAGTACTCTTGGCCTCCAAATCAGTATGATGAAAATTTATTTGAACAGCAAGCAGTCTTTGAATGCAATAAAAATGAATCTATTTGTATGACACAAGATGAATATCTACCTCCTCAGCCTCTTGTTAAACTCCTTCTAGTAACATTTTGTAATATTTGAGTTCTATTTATACTTGTCCTTCATGTACTTGATACTCAATTTTGTTAGGCTTTATTTTCAAAAGCTTTTATACTTTGATATGCTTCAGCTCTAGTGAAACTGCCTTCACAGAAATGACCACCAGCTGTGAACAGCCTGTGGCGATGAGGACTGACTCATGGCTGTGTGCCAAAGCCAACACTATTAGACATTATGATCCCTAAATAGCCCCCTTTCACACAGAGACTGAGACTCCGCAGACACAGACGGTGCTGGGAAAGTTATGAACAGTGTAGATGATTGTGTGTGCAGTTACAGATTCAGTAAGTCTGTCTGAGATTTGGGCTTTTGGGCTTTTTTGAATTTGTCATGTTGCACACTGTACTCACAGTGTGACCTGGAGCTGCACACTAACATCATTTACCACCACAGAGTCCCTCTGTGCTGCTCCGACCCACAGCAATTTCACCTTGGAGGATAATGGAGCAGCCTGTTCGAGTGTGCTAGAGCTGCCTGATTTCTTTATTCCTGTCATTCATGCGCTCTGTCATACACTTCACAAAGCAAAGAGGAGGCAATAGCAAGTTATAGTAGCCAAGAGCATGTTTACATTGATTTCTAATTCTGAGAAAGAAAGAAAGAAAGAAAGAAAGAAAGAAAGAAAGAAAGAAAGAAAGAAAGAAAGAAAGAAAGAAAGAAAG
>JBBMJY010000024.1:12808406-12868827 GCA_037833715.1 Toxotes lorentzi | reverse complement strand
TGTGTGTGTATATATATATATATATATATATATATATATGTGTGTGTGTGTGTGTATATATATATGTGTGTGTGTATATATATATATATGTGTGTGTGTGTGTGTGTATATATATGTGTGTGTGTGTGTTCATGTATTTTAGTTATTTATTTTGAAGCATAAGGCCTTGCACACTGAGTATCCTTATAAGACGTGCTGCTTATAAATCTGAGCAGAATTTTTCCAATTTTTTTTAAATCACGAAGAGTAAAATGATCATCAGCTTGAACTGTTTCATAGCTCATACAACAAAGAAAGAAAAAAAAATGTTTTCACATTCAGAATGATTAACCTAAAATAAATCTAGAACGATCACTTCTACTAAAGGTAACTCCCAGTATATAACATGAGTATAATGCCTAATTCCTCAGTGATCTTTGGGGCAAGTGTTGCACAGAAAAGTGCTTTTTTTTTTTTGGATTTCTGCATCGAGTCCAGTGTTAAGAAAACATATTCACAACCAAATTAGTCAACATGTGCGCCGCACACCAGAGATAAATAAATGCTGTAGAGATAAATCCTCTTCTCTCTTTGAGTCAGTGCCTTCAAGAGGGATTAGTCTTCTTGAATACAAGGAGCTGAGAATTGAGTTCCTTACCTCTTCATCGTCAAAAACATGATTTCTCTTACATACAGTAATTTGAATAACTTACAAAAACTTGGAAAACGCACAGTATCATCATCAGATAGTTAAAGCCTGCATATTGCATTTTTTCCCCTCTGACAAAGGGCAAAAAGTTTTTAAGCTTTCAGTGAAGTTCATATATAAAATGGTATTGTTCTGTAATTGTGATAGCAGCAGAAAATTAAATGTTTGATTTCTCATAATAGTTTCTCCTCTGCACAAAATAAGCTCATACAACACGTTTTGCAGTACTGTATTATATATTTTGGGTCAAAATGGGTTTTTTTTTTTCCCACTGGCAACAAATTGCCCAGCACAGTCAGATCCCTGTAGTCACAGCTATTGTACCGTCTTTATGTTAAGGCATGTGCACATGCCTCCACAGCACATGTGCATAGAGCAGGATAAGAAGTGCTTTTCATTCTTTTCATTTAGCCAAAGAGAAAAACAAACCTCCTCAGTTAAACCTGTCTCTTCTCTTAATGCATGAAGTTGCTGAGGTTCGGAAAATGAAAAATACATTGATGAATAAAAAATGAAAATAAGATGCTAAAGACTTCCTCTCACTACAGCTTGAACCTATATGATTTCACAGAAAAATAACTGAAAAAACTAAGTCATGTGACCCTGCAAAACCTATTAACAAAACAGTCCAATTAAGTGGGGAGACAACAGGAAATGAGGGATTCACATGTATCATCTTGGCATATACTCCTCTGGAACTCCAGACATGTTCCTTTTCTTCAAGGCATTGTCTACTGTTCTGATCAGTTCATTGATGTTTGCTCGCATTTCGCTCGTATATGGGTCATATTCAAGTTTTCGCAGCCCAGATCGCTTGAAGTTTCCATCTTTCTGGCCCTCAACACAGAGCAGGCGGTCCTCAGAAACCTTCAAACCCAGAAACTGAACCATCCCCTTGAGTTGTGAGAACAGGTCCCTCTTCAGGTCCTCAAAGTGGACCACGTGGACTTTCTTCCCATAGTTCAACCAGTCCAACGTGTGGGACGCCCACCACGGGGCGTAGTTCTTCACAAACTCGGGCCACTCTGCAGGACAAATGAGAGCACACAAAGCAATTTAACAAGGACTTACAGGTGCAAGTCCTTTCAATAAAGGCCATGATATTTTGCCAATTGAAATATAGGAGACAGAACAACCACTCAGCTTGTCCTTCTGAAGAAATCTGAAGTGCCTGTGTTTAACTTTTAAGAATTCCACTTGAAAATGCTCCAAAGTCTCAGTAAAAAGTTCTTGGAAAAAACTATAAATGAGGCCCATTTATCAAACCGTTGAACAAATGTTGAAGCTTTCAAGTGATCACATGATTAACTGCCTGTATGCTTAGATCAGGAAAAGCCAATCTGACACAAGGATTTACTCTACATCTACCTGACTGTTCATTCTTAAAACTCCTTTTTTGTTTATTGTTTTGAAAACTTTAATATTTTCGAGCAATCAAGTGCATGAGTGAACAACAATCCAACAACTAATGGAAAAGGAAAGAAATTCTCCTACTGATGACGTACATCAGATCCCACTGACAAAATGCAGACTGTGAAATTGTATGGAAAGCTAAAAAGAAAATTAATTCCAGTTTCATTCTTGTTGTCTGCTCCTCTTATAAATGGAAAAAAACCCCATCCAATCAGAGATTAGAGACAGGAGAAGGCAGAAGGTGTACATGTGTATATTTTGAAGTTGTAAGGAATTTGACAAATAGCTTTTATTTCTAAGTGGGTAAAGTGACTTAGATTTTACTCAACTTAAGTACATACACTGATCTAGAACCAAAGCATCAATCAAATGCAAAATTTAAGTAAAATAAAATAAATTACAAGTTCAAACATTCATTGAGGGGAATTAATGAAGGGGAAGTCATAGTCACTAAAGTAATTTAGCCCAAGAGGTCTGTTGCAAATCATGGCAGGTTACATTAAGTAATTTCTGAAATGTTTAGACAGTTAAATGGACTTTCTTGATTGTCAGTCAAACTGCAGAGGTCCTGTAGGAAACCCCTTTGCTTGCAACTTTTTATTCATTGATAATCTACTGGCCCATAAAAGCAGCGGCTGGCAGGAGCTGTGATGCATTAGCGCACATCTTTACTGTTCAGAGAGGTGGTCGTTAAAGTTTAAAGCCTGCTGAGCTTGCAGTGCTGTCTCAGAAACCAGTGAGAGAGGCAACTTTAGTACAAGAGTGGACAGAATATTATATACTGCATCTAAAAGCAGAAGCAGCTGTATAGAAACACTGAGGAACTGCATCTCTGATCACATTTTCACAGGAATATGAGCTTCAAATGAGAAGAGAACAAAATAAACAAACATGAACATCTTGTGCTGCCAATGTATGACTTAGTTAAAATAGTTACTTTATTATTTGACTTCATAAACCAAAATAAAGGGGGTTTATGTAAGAGCCTTTAAATAAATGACTGTGCTTTGCAACATGACCTGCCCTCCAAAATAAGTTACACTTGCCCCTGGGTTGGCTTGATGGGGCAACACTGGAAGGCACCAGTGTCTGTAACATCATCTGAGCCCCACAGTCTCCCCCCTGCAGAGGTGAATGCATCAGATTGTACATGTGGGGCCCCGTACACAATGTCACACTGACTCTGAGACTGGAGCCTCTCTCTGTATTCGAAGTGGCAGCTGTCAGAAAGCCTTTCTCTTTACTGAGATGTCATCGCGTTATTTCCCCACAAACATAAGGGATAAACATTCATGGGAAATGGCAGGCCAAATGTGCTGATGCTTCCACACAGAGAGACAATTCCTGGGTCGGCAACTCTCCTGCCTCGGCAAATTGGATTGAACAAGACAAAACCAGTTGCCATGGTTCCCGAGATAACACTTAGGTGAGCGGTTGGAAGAGTTACTGGACACAAAAGTTTAATTATGTCGTGAACAATGACGTTTTCAATAACTGCTAATAATCATCAAGTCGACGCAAGAGGAATTTAATGTGACTAAATTGTGCTGAAGAAATCCTTAAATGGTTCCACATTGGAGGGTGACACACTGTATGTAAGACAAAATGTCAACATGGATCACAACAGAGTGGATAAAAAGGGGCAAATGAAATCATTAAAAGAATAACATCACCGCATACAGAACTCTCTTAATATAATATATCAGTATCAACTACGATATAAATGAAGCAGCTGATTATTTGAGAAACCTTCGGATGATTTGTTTTTACTTCCATTTAAGCATAATCATAAAGGGAAGTTACTTTGATCTACGCAGAAAGCCGAAACATGTTATGTTCCCACAGGCCAACAGCTGTCTTAAAGAAAAGGCTTGATGTTTTTATGCTCATTCAGTGAGTAGATTAACAGGCTGACACCACTCAGAAGAAACACATGATTTTAATAATACCACTATGAACATAGCATTTAGAACTTTGTTTTATTTATGTAGAGTATTAGACTACTATTCAGAAAGGCTGAACACCAGCTGGATAATGTTTATTTGCTAGATTGATGCCCGAGCCTCAGCTTTAGGGTTGATTTTAGACAAAACCAGGCTAAGGCTATATATATTTTTTTTTTCTGGGTAACAAGCTGGTTTTAGCTGGTGACAACACTCATGATCTCACCAGAGTGACTGGCACTTTGTGTGGCTGCTTTGTTTCATTTCTCATTTCTCAAAACAGATACTTGTAATGTGTTCAGCCTGAAAACTTTGTTCTCAGCCACATTGGTTTATATGGTCAAAACCACTTAAACATCCCTAAGTTTGTTTCTTTCATTTCCTTACCATTGTACATTAGTATAAACATAGTTCTTTGACCATGTTATTTATATTTGTTATTTATTTATCTGCTTCTGCTTGTCTGTGTAAAGATTTAAATTGAAATGAGTCTAAATGTTACCCCATCGTCTCAATGGAGACTTCGAGGGAAAATGTACTTCTCCATTTCAATTGACTAGAGTTGAAGGTTATTTTAATTTTGCATTGCGTGTTCATGGGTCGATGTGTGAAGGTTCAGTGTAAAGGATGTTGGCTGGCAGGTAATGATTGAAATTAAAACACTGCTCACACTTGTTTCATCATGATTCATTTGTCCTTCAGCTGGATATATTGTGGCCCTATGCTCACAGATTCTTACATTTTGCCTTGTAAAATAAAACAAACAAAATCTTGAAAAATGAAACATATCTGCAGTGGTTTAATTTGATAAAGGCCTATCTGTTTGCACACACTGTGATTACAGTATGCATTGTTAAATATACTCTAAATAAAATAGTCTTCATTTGCTCACCTTTCCCTCTCCAGTGGGCCTGGGAGGCAAACCCGATGTGCCCGCCGTATTTTCTGTTAAATTCTGCCATGAGGGCTTTGTAGGGGTTTCGGATCATGAGGATGCTGGAGTCAAAGGATTCGATCTCCTTCCTGCCGCTCTCATGTGTCTTAATGCAGATGGTCCTCCCACTCCGCCAGTGGTCCCGCTCCCCTTTAAATCCTGCAAAACAATGATGTCCCACGGTGAATATATTTAATCCACAGAAGTGTATTCATGAATTAATATGTTTGTCAGTCATGTGAGATAAATGTTGAGACGTACCTTTATTGTAAAGGGAGCCATCAAAGTAATAGCTGCCGGTGTAGAAGCCAGTAGCAAGCTCTATGAGGTGGCGAGCCCAGGTATTGCCAGCCCCGGGGAAACTGGCGAGGGCCACCAGCTGCTTAGCACGAGTTGGAAGGAAGTGTCGGTCCATGCAGCGGTTATCTGACAAAACACAAAGACCAACAGGGCATATTACTGATTTGTTGTATGTATAGAATTACAGAAAATAGGATGGTGACTGTGCAAAATATTAGACAAGTTGCTCAACACAATCAAGCTTCAAATAGATACTGAAAATATGTTGCTTCCTGCTTATTAACATGGTTTTGTAATAACAGAAGCTTAAGAAAAGGAAGTGCTATGCTGAAACACTGAAGTTTGGTGGAAAAGACATTAACCTTTATTACAGAAAGAGAAAAGGTTAAATCCTTCACTCATTTCTGTTCCTCAAAAATTGCATAATAACGCCCACATGCTGACGTACAAAGATAGATAGATCTGGTTTTTCTTTTGGATACACAGCTGTTTATTTACTGGACTCTGTGGTTTTGCTGATCTAAGCCCTGGCTGTCTGGTGCACTGAGGAAACACTGCTCACAAACCAAAGAGTAATACCTGATAACAATATTGAGAAAAATAAAAACCTGAGAAGGACATGTCAGCTAATATGTTTTTCTTTCTTTCTTTTTTTAACTTCAGTAATATATAATAATAAGTAATCTTAGTAAGGATCTCTCACATTTGCTTATTCAAGATCAGAGGAAAGACATTTTTCATCTTAATGATAAAAGCTCAATTCAAAGATGACAGTAAGAGTAAATATAATATTTGAACAATAAACTTAACTGTAGGGTTTAATTAAGGCAAAGAAAGACATCCCTCTCAAACTATAGAGGTATGAAAAAAAGAGGGTTGTGCTGTTTATGTGAATGTATGTATTTCCTGCACACAGGAAATGGCTAACACTTGAGTTTCCTATGCACCCCTCGTTCAAACGTGTCAGTGACTGTGGTGGCATGTGTGAGCTCTCAAACTTTACCTTGAACCTGCGTCTGGTACACAACAAAGTACTCATCATTCCCGCAGCTCTCGAACTCTTCCCCATGGCAGCGGTGGAGACACATGTCCTCGTCCTCCAGCTCATGAAGGGAGAAAAGAGGTGTCGGGAAGCCGCAGTAACATCGATCTCCAGCCAGGACGGCCAGCGATTTCTCCTGAAATACAGATGCCATTTTAGCACTAGAGACACACCCAGGTGTGCACATGTGCAATGCATGAACACACAAATCAAAAATTTCCTCACCCTCTCTGTGCACATGTCCACACACTTGTCCACAGACATGTTCTGAATGACTGTGCTGAAAGGAAGTGCCAGTGTGACATTTTCCGGCCGGTGGAAACACCCCTTGAAAATGGCGCTGCCATCTGAAACAGACAGAACAAACGAAAATGTTATTCACCAATAAGGAAAATAAAAGACTGTGTACTCCAGTTTTATAGTTACTGAGCTCAGCTTCCATCAGCCTGGCCTCTTTCCACTGACCCCTGATGAAGAGATCTCACTGGGACTCTTCTCTAGTCTGCTGAGGCCCTGACCTGCCAGGGGACTGAACCAATATCAGCACTCACATCCCTGCAGCGTGATGATGACCTTTAACCTCGGGCCCTCTCTCTGGTCTGACGCATAGACCATAAATCACTGTAGCAGAGGAGAGCTGCTCCTCTCTTTCGATGGAAGTGGTTTTGTCTCATACATTGATTTTGTTATTTTAGCTACCTTTGATTTGCTATTACTGCAGGTACATTAAAGGATAATTACACCACTACTAGACACTAATTAGATTTCAGCCTCAAGGCTTCCTAAAAAAATAAATCAAACACAACCGACTGAAAAGAGAAGGCGGTTTTCGTTCATGGTTAGAAGTATTTCTTACAGCGCATCACATGTTTAAAGCTTGAGAACTTCTATTTTAAATCTCTGCTGCAGAAAATCAAAATATCTTGCACATCTACTTCAAGCTTTCAACATGTCAGCTGTGCTGATATTCCTGCAATGCTTTCTCTCTGTCAACAGACTCTAACTAATAACAGAGGAAATCTTCAGCAACGGACATGAATTAAATGCAGAATAAAATACCAGTGCAGGATGATAATAGAATTTAACTTGTTTTACTAATACTCGGTTGTGTCAGCATAATGGTCTCCAAGTGACAGAAACCACACAACAGCCGCCTCAACACACTGCCCGCATTTCCTCTTCATCTGATGTATTGAGCAGGGCTCACATGTCACAGATCAGGGTCAGAGGTGAAAACACAAACACGAAGAGCGGACTCAGCAGTCCAGTAGATGGCAAACAAGAAAAAAGGAAGAGATGAAAATAATAATAAAAAACAAACAGCACTGAACTGAAATAAGAAAGCAAGACCATTTAGTTTCAAGAGTTGTTTCAGTGTTCGCCAGAGGTGCGTATACTAATTCTTGAACCTGTCATATCAGACGATTATTTCTAAGAAGCAGCAGGCAGATGAGAAAAAGGAAGAGCAAAGGAAAGAAGGAAGAAGCGTGACAAGTTACACCACCTTGTGAACGGGACTTTCTTAGATCTGACAATTAGAAATCTTTAAACAGTTTTTAACAAACTACCTCGACATGCAGATAATTTTCACCTCTGATAATCAGCCCCTCCTTCCTTCACTTCACTGCAATTTTCCTGTTGGCAGGCAACGAGTGTTTAGGATGCAGACCACGGCTGACTGGGCTAAGCAGGTAGCGCAACTCTCCGGGGGAAGTGGTGAAACACAACAGAGCAGCCTACTCCCAACTGTGACATTAGCCCAAAATAAAACTATTTATATAATATTATAATAATATAATAATTAATATTATATTTCCCCTCAAAACAGCCATTGTTACATTTTGGAATCAAAATGACATCTTTGTGCCTCAGTGTACACTGTCAGTTACCCAGAATTCAGAATTAGTACATGGACTTGAATTCAAATTCAAGTACATCTTTTTTTCATTGTTACTGGGGTTTGCGCAAATCATTCAAATATAAAATGTGCCAGTTGCATTTGTTGATAGCTCTAAGTCTGACAATGTGTGTAGAGCCACACATGGTTCTTTTTTTTTTTTTTTTTGGTGCCTGAGTGTCAAGACTCACAACGTCGCGCTGACTCCTGGCTCAGCTCCAGCCTATAGATGGACAATCTGTTGGCTCCTCCACACAGGTTGCTCTTCTCTCCTTTACACTCCATGTTGCATTCGCTCTCTGAAGCGTTGGGCGCCTGGATCTTGTGACCACAGTAGCACTCGGCTCCAAACTCCAGGCCTGCATACATGTATCCTCTGGAGGAAAGAGAAGGATTAGCATTGTTTTGTAAAGGAAGACGTGGAGGGTCAACTGATTTTTCTGAGCCTTCATTATGTGTCTTAATCCTTCACAAGCCAATACAGTTTATCGTTACGAGCAACCGGATAAGCTGTAATCAATAAAAATAGACAAATGATGTTCAGAGGATGTTGAGCTGAGAAGATGAGAACACATGCAAACACTGAAATAACATCTCTCTCTCTCTCACATGCTGCAAGGCACTAAGGCAAAGCCAATTATAAATGAGTGTGCATCCATCTCTCCTTTCTATTGCTTGATGGAGGATTTGATTCCCAAGACGCCTTTTGGATGCAATTAGACATCTAACACACCCCTCGCACAGGACAAATCCCCTGGGCTGTCAATCAAATCCAAACCACTATGGTTGGGTGCTATGTGCTGTTGCCCCTCATTTGTTTGTCTGTTTTTATTAAGCCGAGGCTCTGGGAGAAGAGGTGGGCAGGCTCCAAGAGGCAAGAAGCGAGAGGAGGAAAGAGATGAAAACAAGCATCTCTCTCTGCCCCTATTCCTCGCTCTGTGAATCAGTGATGGGTGTAATTCAATGCATTCGATAGAGCCGCCCCTCGTATTCCTCAGGGAGAGAAAAGAGGTGAGAGGAAGATGTTGAGGTCGCGGAGAGAAAAAAAGGGAGACAGGATGTGAGGAAATGAGAGACAAACGGAGGAGAGGAGCACAGAGAAATAATGCTTTGAAACCAGGAACATACATGACTGTTTTCCATGTTCTAACCCCATACATACACCACCAACTGTTATATGACCAAAATTATATGACCAAACGTATGCTGACATAACAACCTCTGCTCTTCTGGGAAAGCTTTCCACAAGATTTCTGGAACCTGGTTTCTGGTATTTGGTTCCATTCAGCCACAGGAGCATTAGTGATGTTGGGAGATAAGACCTGGTTCGCAGTTGGTGTTCCAAAGGCAAACTGAAAACATCCCAAAGGTGTCGGATGCCAGGCTGGATCCAGACCAGGCTCCAGGCTTACCATGTGTCAACTGGCTTATGCTAATTTGATTAAAAATTAGTATGTGAATATGCAGCACTAAAGCCCAATATCAGCTGATGTGGTATGGGCCTTACAGTGGGTTGTTTATTATTATGTAATCTTCAGGCCCTGTCTTGAAGAGAGAATTGGACAGTGTCGTCATCTAGCTTTAAAACCTTTAACCTTTCAGTTTTATGTGTTGCATATTTCCAAATGAATGTGTTAAATCAAATTACAACACAGAAAATCTGCGAGCAGGTAGTATTCCTGCACAGCGCACAGAGAGTGGGAGGAATGGGAGGTTAATCGGGGCCCAGCAGCTTGTCTTTGCCCTGAGGTTAATCTGTTCGTGGTTGGATGGGGTTCAGGCTGGGGCTCTGCAGGCCAGTCAAGCTCCTCCCCCAAGTCCAAAAAAACATTTGAAAAACAGTCAAATTCCAAAAGTACATTAAAGTGTGTAGACAGGGGTGTCCACATATATTTGGCCATATAGCATACTTTAGTTGGACAGTAATCGTATTCTCCAGCACAGTGTTTTCAACTACGATAACATCATGATAAAACTGATGAGTGACCCATTCTGAGCTGTTCTGGAGCTTTCTATCGCATCACATTATCTTCTTAATGTGATGTGTTTTTTTAATTTCCATATCAGCTCTTCTGCACTATCAGCCTTACTTTAAATCTCAGCCTGACAGTGAGCATAAAAGGATGAATAAAAGAGGGATGTCTAATGGAGGAGTGTTTTTTTGTTGCTTGCTGCCATCATACCTTTCTGCACAGTTGTCCTGACAACGGAATACAGTCATTTTTTTGTAGTCAAAAAAGGAAACTCCTCTCAGCGCTCTTTTCTGTGTGTCATCAATGTAGCATCCGATGTACTTTGCTGAAAAAGACAAAAAAAATAATGTTTGTCATGGACACAGAAACAAACTTTTAAAGACAAAACACACAGATATATGAAGTATATGTATAGATTTCTAGCATAATGATGCACTTTAGCCACTGTATAACAGTGAAAATAATTGTAGAAAAAGCTGTCTGATCATAAAAGTAAATACTATCTGCAACGGTATCTACTTCACAAGGCTTCACAGTATAGTGACAGAGCACATGAGGAGTCCAAACTGGGGCAGAATCTTTATTTATTTATAAAGACACACATCCCCTTCTAGTGGCCTGTAACTGTAGTAGCAGTCATCTCTCTGCATTTTTCAGAAGTGTGTGGGGGTTGGGCTTCAGTGAACCTCTGCAGAGCAATACAGCAACCCTTCAGCAGGTTCTTGCCTCTCATTAAAACACTGTTCCCCTGTTTAACCAAGCCGACCGGGCTCTACTGTACCTTTAACAAACAAACCTCTCGCCATCTGTGCTGTGCCATTACCCCTCTGAGCCTCTGTTAATAGCTAAATGGGGGAGGCATTGAGTCCTAGTCCCCTGCATTACTTTAATTGTTATGGTTTAAAGACCTGCATTTCAGCAGCATGTGTTGTGCTGCAGGACTCAGCTATAATCTTACTCCTAACTATTGTTGAGCTCAAACATAATCTGCTTTATGAAGAAGGGAAATGGTGATTTAAATGAGGCTGCAGCTCCATTCTGAGCAGCATATTTCTACTTAATGTGACATGAAGGTGAAGGATGACACAGCAGATGCAACTGACGTGTCCATATCCTTATTATCTGGTCTGATTTTCAGAGTTTAAACGTACAACCTTCCAGAATAACCTCACTGAAGCCGGTGGATCATAAGAAAATGAATGTCAATAGAGTTTTGGGTTTATTCTTTCTCCAGGCTACTCCTGTTTTCCCTTCAGTACAGTATGCTTCTGTGCTACTGCACCACACAGTGCAAATCTGTCTATGTGCTGCGGTCGGCATCTTATGCTGCAATATTCCCTTCAGATGAAATTCAGAGACAGAGAGAATGAGTGCATTTCCAGTGGGGAGGGGGGGTGGTCTCTTAACCGGTTCTCAAGATGGTTAAGACTGCAGAGTGGTGCTGGATGTATGAGGGCTAACGAATGCTTTGAAGCTGTTAATTACTCTATCATCACGTTTAGCTGCAGTCCTGTGGGGTTAGGGAAGGGTGGTAGGGGAGGAGGAGGACTGAGCCAGACTGAGAGACCTTCATTTGATCAGATAACTCATAACTCGAAGCTTGATTGTACATTGTAAACATGTTTGTTCTCCTGTCCTCGACTTGGAAGAAACAGTTCAACCATATAGAGGTTAGGGGGAAAAAAAATAGTTCTTTAAAAATCTACATGCTGATGCATACATTATACCTGGCTCAGAGTTTTTGTAATAGAAACCCTTACTGAATTTCTCTGTTGGTTCCACCCTTTTCAAGCTCAGAGGTCGGAGTCTCTTTCAGAGAAGAGTGAGTTAAGTTCAGGCAACCAGGCGCCACGTTTGGTCGAAGCACTAACACAGACAGAGGAGCAGTCACACTTGGTGCATGTTTTATATTTATGGGCAGTTTAGATGCTGCACCTGCCTGTACTGCACTCTGGAGGGAAACCAGGGGGCCATTAAATCACAGTGGAGCTATAGTGAAATCATGGAGCTATTTATGGCTATTCAGTGTCTACTTCAAGATGTTAAAGATGAGTAAACAGAGACTTCCAAACCAGCTGAGGACTATCCAGACCAGATGTTTATCACTGCCGAATGTTTAACACTGTTATTTTACAGCTATAGCTACCAGTTCCTTTTCAGATTGAAATTTTATTTAAGACATATTCATTCTTATTATCTTATTCAATACATATAAAGTACTTAATTAGATCCACCTAAACCACCATTATTGTTATGCTGATTGCATATTAATGCATCAGTGATAAGTGAACATTTTAATATATATATATAATATTTAACACTGTGGAGGGAGCCATTCTGCATCACTGTTCCACTGGGAGACAGTGGAAAGACTGTGGCAACGTGACTTTGGTTGACCATGGGGAGGTCTTCTTGAATACATGCTGGAAAAGATCCCCTGTTATCTCTGTCTTTAAACATTTATACTTTATCCAATGGTGCAGAAAGTGTTTGACGGGTTGACAGGAAGAAAAGCAGAGAAGAGGAAGAGAGGAGCGAGCCAGGAGTAAATTAGATCTCCTAATCTTCTAATTTGATCATGTTTCATTTGTAAAGGATGTACAGGATATTTGTATTATTCAAGGTCAGAGACTTCAGCTCAGGACAGACACTTGTCGTTCTTCCGTCTGTGTTTCCAAAACATTTTGATTTGATAAGATGTCACACGCTAGTGAGGAGTTTATATGTAAACCTTTTTTTCTGACTGAATGGTGTAGTTAAACAGTTCACAAAAAGACAGATAAAACGGTAAATCCACACTCATTTAGATGTTTTGATTGTGCCGCAGCTCCAGCATGGCTGAACATGTGCCAAGAGGCACAAAGCGAAGCTACAGCTGAAGCACAAAGGTTGAGATCCTTGAAGCATTCGCTGAGAAAAGACAGACGACTTAATCATCATCGCCATCTCACTCTACTCTCAAGAGAGTTCCTACGTGACCAATTACAACTTGAAATTCTCGGTGCAGTTTGTAATCAGAGATTGCTTTGGATCTCTTTCACATTAGCACGGCGTGTTGAAGGGACAAAAGCTGCTTGTGTGTTTGCCAGTGCATGTACACAATAAATCAGCCCGTACTAAAAGGCTTTAAATTCTTATCATTTGTTGAATATTCTTATTCGCAACGATGGCGAAAACAATGCGTTATTAGCCTATGATAATTGTTAGAATAATAATTTACATAGGAACTCATTATCACACACTGAGTAGTCATTAATGTTGCAACCCTGCAATTATTTTTGTAATTGTTGGCACTCTTGTGATATTCCCTCAGTTGAAATTCCTTCTTTCTGCCAGTAAATTCTATTTATGATTTTTCTGATCTGTACAAATGAGCACTGCGTTTTTTAATTGTACTTGATTTAAATAGATTTTGTATGTGAGAGAAGCCCAGGACAAATTTCAACAACAGGGGGCATAAGTCAAATCTTCTCTTGTATAGCTTACAAACTCATTTTGAATCTGATGAGGCTTTGATGTTGAATTTGGAAAACTGCCAAATTAAAAACAATACCACTGCAACAGTAAAATAAAGCATGTAGTCTTGTTTTAACCTCTTCCATCGTCCATGTCTTTGGCATTGCGTCCTTTAAGTGCACGGTTCCAGTTGCTGGTGTAGTCTCCTCCCTTGCCCTCCGTCTCCTGGACTGGTCTGGTCTTTTTCATCCACGGGGGGCCATATCTCCGGCCAGACCTGCGTGTTTCCTTAAACACTCTACTCATGATGCCAAGTCCCCGAGTTTCTGATGATGAAGTCCGGCTACCCATCTCTGCAACAGCGACAGAGTCCCGGCTCCCTCGGCCACCGGGGCCGCTGTCCCCTACAAAGCCAGAGTGCAGGAAGACGAGGCTCCCAGCGGTCAGGTAGAGGAGGATGAGGGAAAAGAATCGCACAGGTTTCCTGCGGAAATAGCGCTGTATTTTCAGCAGAGCCTTGGCCATGCTGACTCCCCCTGCCACTCAGACACACTGTCCCAGTGATGAAAACTCATAAAGCAGAAAGATCAACACCAGCTCTCCCTGCTCCCACCAAACAGCCCCACAGGGCACCAGCAAATAAGAAGAAAAAGCCAGTTAAAGTGTCTTAATCCTGTGTAAAGGTCATCCAAACAATAGCATGACTTTGCTCCCATGTATGCCTCTCCAGTCTCATGAAAGATGCTTTAGACCTGTGAACTGTGCAGCTCTGCAGATCGTGTCCACGTGAGAGTCTCTCTGCGTTCCCGCTGACAGTCCAGCCCTGAGAACCGGCTCCGGGGGCCACGGCATGAAAGGTGAGTCGCTCAGAGTGAAAGATGATCGCTCAACGCTGCTTTCACTCCAGTTATCAGCCTACAGAGATGCCACACCAGCACCGCTGTGGCACTTTCTCCCACGCTGGGTAGAAGGAAGAGGGTTTTATTTACCAGCTGAGATGAGTTCCTTTCACCTTTGTGCATTCGGCTATTCACAGAGATGATCCACGAGAGAGAGGGCGTGACTCACCATCTGCAGAAAATACACACACACACAAAAGGAGAAGAATAAATGCACACCTAAGTAAGCTTGCTCACACGTGGAAAAGGAGAAATAACATGAGTAGGTTACAAAAGGATGAAGTCACAGCATCTCCTGTGAGGAAATAAATCTCAAACTTCCTGCTAAGTTTTAAAATGATTGAAAAACACGGAAACACAGAAAGTCCCCATTTAAACCCTGAGACAGGTTTCTATTATAGTGTTGTTGTTAGATGAATTCTTGTGAACCACAAATGAAACTGTCCTCATTTTTAGCTCACATTAATGGGAAAACACAGAGATAAGCAAAGAAAAACAAGAAATAGGATTAAAAGCAATTAAGTGTCTGGAAAACTTATTTCTGTTGTTGTGCACCGAACTGTCAGAACTGCTTAACTTCAACAAGCTCAGAGTTCTACATTATCTGTAATAAATTAGGTTAAGTCAAGAAGGGAAAAACAGAAACAAAGTTCTGCCCTGCGGCATTTTCACTGATGTGTTTGGGAACTAATGTCTGTGGGAATTGAAGAAAATTAAAAACATTATTCAGATGATCTAAGGTGATGATAATTTGTGACAGAAAAGGCGCTAACAGGCTCAAATGAGATAAGTTAAGCCTACTTATGCAGTAAATCTAGAACATATTATGTAATGGAATGTTTTTTTTTCTTATCATCTATCATAAATCTTTAAGACAGATTTTATGCTGATTATGACATTTTTTTTGGGGGGGGGGTGGCTGAATCCTGACTTCTCAGCAGCCTCTCTGAAAGGAGTCTCTGTTCTGGGACGAGCCCAGGTGCCTGAGAGGAAGGTAACGCAACACTCCTCAGGGTCAGGGAAATTTCCAGAACATTCAAGGGGACACTCGCCCTTGTGGCTTTCTGTCTGCCCTGGGACAAATCTGCAGAATACTTGTCATGTGACACCTCAACAGCACCGCAGACCCCTGTTGGCTTTCCACCCTTCTACTTTTCCCTCCTGTAGTCTGGGAAGAGTCTGGGACCCTCAAGGAGACATGGATCGCATTCTGCTGATGTGCTTCAACCCGTAGCGTCCGGGCACAAAGACAATCCTCATCCCGTCTGACTTCTCAAAACTTTGACCCCGTATCCTGTTCAGTGACTTTTTAATACCTGCAAGGGCGGTTTTCATTACTGGTGCCTTTGTCTGCGTTTTAATTATTCAGGGTTTTGTTCATTTCAAGTCTTTTTTCTGGGGTGAAATGAAGTTCCAAAATGATAAACACTAAATGTTCTGAAGTAAAATTAAGGGTGTTGCTAACAAATCAAAGTTAATAGAAAATAGCGTAAGTGAGGTCAGGGTTAGTGGGGATATTAAAGACATAAGAGTCTTATTTATCCAGGCGTCACAGTATGAGGGAAATACCGTTGTAGAAATCAATCTGCCTTGTGAATTACCAACTAAAGCCAACAGCCAATTAGCTCACCATAGCGCAAAGACTGGAAACAAGGGGAAGCAGCTAGCCTGGCTCTGTCTAAAGTAAAAAAAAAAAAATACCATGGATATCTTGGTTGTTTAATCCGTACTCAAACAGAAATGTTAAAAACAAGAAGTTGTGGTTTTACAGGTTGTTATTTACCTGACTATTTGTCATCATTTTTATGCTAAGCTAAAGATAATCAGCTGCTGGCTCAAGCTCTATATTTAGTGGAGTGGTAGCTATCGATCTTCTCACCCGTCAGAAAGCAAGTGAGTAAGCATATTTAACAAACTATTCCTTTAATCATTTGTATCTGAAATGTCACTGAATATCAGTGCTCTTTTCATTCTCGCATTCAGCCTCTAAACCACAGGGATTCATACAAATGCAGTTACACATCATAATTCTTTATGTTTGTTTCCACTGCTGTATAAATATCGAAAAGTGACTCCTACACTCTATCTGTAACCATGACGATTTTTCAGCCCTGTGTCAGTATTTCGCTCCCTGTCGATGCAGAAATTATTCACATTTCAGGAAAAGTGAAATGCAGTAACTCTCAAACAAGCTAGCCTTTGTTTCAAAAATGAATAATTTGTTTGCCTTAGAGAAACTGAATCATATCTAGGTTAGGTTCCCTGCAGGGTTGCAAAGCCTAAACAGAAAAATAAAACCGCAGATTTCAACATGAGTCTCACTCCTAACGCACTGGAGGGAAACAGTATCCTCTAAATGTGCAGTGGTCCCAACTATGATTTAGATCCTTGAAGGTCATGAGCAGCGACGGACAAGAGAGCATTGTTTCGGGGCTGTGTGAGCACAGGTCATGTGATGGTAGCTATAGCTCAAAAGCAGAGAGGTGCTCCAGTTCTGAAAACACAGTAAACAGGTTTATGAGGGTGAACAGATGGAGACATAAGGACACAGGGCATGTGACCTACCCTACCTGCCTCTCACAAATGCAACAGGGCCACACACAGGTCAATTTACTGGTGTTAATAATTCACATCCCCTCTGCTCTGAAAATGAATTTGAACTCTACACGTGGCTAATTTGCAGTTTCAAATGACGGTGATAAGAGGGTGGATGCACTCTGCATGGATCCATCATGTTGTATGAGGGAGCAGGAAACATGCTGATGTTCAGCAGGTGTGATGATCAATGTGTTGAGCTTAGTGTGTTAATATTTGTTGATTAGCATTAAAAATAAATGTCAAATAATCAAATATAAAAATCAAATAATAAAAAGTATTAGAAGTGATATTAGAAGTGATTATTCTAAGTGATTAGAAGTGATAGGAGTGTCATCAGATTTACAGATATTTGGTCATAAATCAAAGTATTGAATGAATTAGAATTTTCACTTGATGATGACTCTAGATGAAAAGCTAAGAGATCATATAGTTGTCAAGGTATTTCACAAAAAAACCCACAAATGTCAACCTCATGGTGGTGCTAGAGGAAGAGATAGGGAATTATCAGTCACTTTGATTCATTGTACGGGGACTATAAATGTCTGTACAAAAGTTTAATGGAGTTTCATTGATAGTTGTTGAGACATTTCAGTCTCAATACAATTGGTAGACCAACGCATCGGCCATGCAGTTATTTTGGCTAAAACTCCCAGAGTTGGGTCCCCATACGTCTGCAGAGCTGTTAATCACAGACTCACATTCTGTAAATTTCTTCTCCTTGGCGTCAAAACAGATGAACTTTGTTTAAAAGCAGGGGATAAAAATCAGACATGACTCTTGTAAACAGAGACAGAGGAAGAGGAGGAAATGCAACAGACAAGAGACCATGGCAATTACTCAGTTGGAGTGGACATGAGCACAGTGACTGACCATTAATTCACATTCATATTAAATGAGCCAGCAAATATTTAATCAGAGAGGATTTAGGGGAGGAAATGTCAAAGTTAATCTTTGGTGAGCGGGTGGACAGCCAGCTCTGCTTGTGCTGCAGGCAAATGGCTCCACGAGTCAATCCATAAATATTCTTCATATCTGTCATGGGACTCATTGACCAGAGAAAGGGTTGAGCAAGACAGAGATGTGGTCAATTCTGGGACGCCTCTCCTCTAGCGTGCAGTTTCAGAGAGTGATAATGTGATATGAGGTAAAAAGATGGAAAAAGACAATGGATACATGTTTCTGATATTCGTTTTTATCTACTAAAAATATCGAAAAGATCTGAAATCCAGAGGCTAGTAGAAGCTGATAAAATATTCACTTTTGTTACTTGCTTGTGCAGATGTGATCAATTTCCATTCCCCTCTATTTCGATTGCCAAAAAGCATTCTTTTCACTAGAACGTGGGTGAGGTATTTTAACTGCGAGACCTCCGAATCCCCAGTGCAAATCACACCAGCTGAATTAAATTAGTTGTGGTATTCTCCCATAGTTTAAAATGGGTTTTGCTTGCTGTTTTCTCTGTGGTAGAAGTTAGAAAAATACAGGAGAACAACTGTATCATGAGAAGTCAGTGAGCTTATGTTTGGTCAACAGTAAAAACAGCACTGACAGTGACGGAAAGGGTCGGTAACAGTGGCAGGAAGAAGAGGCTATCTGGTGCCACAGTACCATTTGAGCAACAGGAAACCGTCTTCCGTCTTTGTCCCTTTCCGTTTACCTCACTGTTTGTGCTATGTTCTCACACTGTCAACCATTAGTCATTTCCTGTAAAAGTACTGTAACACGTAGAATGTCTTCGGTTGTTCAGCAGCAGAAGGGTTAACAGCATTAACCGCAGCAGCCTTGACCCTCCCCTCACCCTGGGGCCCGTCTTTCCGCTCTCCTGGTGTGTTTGGCCTGCCAGTGCGCATTAGCCATGTTTGTCAAATCAAATCAAACTAAAGATCACATTCCGCCCCCAGTGATAACTCTGGCCATGCTTGTGTTCGAGTTTACACAGATTGTTACACGCCGTCCTACTTGCAAAGCTGCCCCGAAGCCTCATTACAGGTCCAGCAGAAATCTCAAGACCACCAGAAGGCAGTCAGGTTGTTGAGAGCATCTCTGAATGAGGATTTAACACATGAAATGTCTTTAATACGTAAACATTAAAACAATAAAATGTGTGACACTAAATTAATGTAAACAGTGTAGCAGGTGTGACAATACGAAAATGTTCTTGGAGACATTTGCAGTCTAGGAAAAGACGACAGCTCACATGTAAAACGGAGATAGTTCAAATAAAAAGCAGTTCGATGCCAAACTTTTGCTGCTCTGCAGAACAGAATCAAGTGGCTCATTCAGTGCAGATTCCAACTCGTGCATGACCCCTGAAAACTGGAGTGTGAACATGACTGCTTCCAATAACAACATGATCACACTGCCAAAGCAGTTTTCTTTGCTGAATGTTTGGCAAAAGTTACCACAGTATGCGCCACAGTTCTAGCTTCGCATTTTCGTGTCAGCCATTTTAATTAAATCTGTGTTTGATCTCAGTGTGTGCCGGCATTAGTTATTGGCTTATTGCCCAATACACTTAATTACTGGTGGCCACTCAGAAGGAAGCTAATCAGCAAAGATATTTGCAAGAATCTCTCAAAAGTGACAGATTATATCAAGCTAAAAAAGCAGTTTTAAACTCCTGGCGAGTTTTTTTTTTGTTTGTTTTGTTTTTTTTTTTGCTGCAAATTGTTCCAAGAAAGCGACTATGAACCATGTATTACAGACAACATCCATCTCTGCCTCATTGTTGACACGTATAAGTGTCACTTCACATACCCTGTGATTAGGTTTCTAAAAACAGTTTTCCATTACATGCATTATTGCTTACTGCATGCTATTCATCTATTCTTCAGTAGGTTATCTGTTACTAGCACCACTGTCTGTAATCTCTCGGGGAGTTTTGAAAATGTGGAGCATATGATGAAAGTAAAGAAATCTATGCTGTAGTGATTGTGGACAAGCTGCAGATTAAGATATCCAGTGCCCCCACTCTCCTTTCATTAACCTCTCATTAATGGCCTGCTGAGAGGTTGATGATATGAGAATGTCCAACTTTTCATTTTAGATTTATTTTAGATTACATGTGTGGTTTTATTTTATGAGATCCCCCCAAGTCTGGACACCAAGCAGTTGGTCATTTACAAACAGTGACTGCATTAAACTGTTAGTCCACATATAGAAAACGACTGAAGTTTGTCAGCTCTGAAATGTCTCGCTTGACATACAATAAAAATGGAGCACACACCTTACAAAATGTGTTTGCTGTTGCTGTTTAGTTGTGTGGAAAAGTCGTTTCGAGGAGACAGGGTTACTGTTGCGGTCATGAAATGATCGTAGTGTTTAGCCGTGTTGGTTACACCGTCCCAAAGCCTGGGGGTAATTACAAATACCAGAGCATTTGGCATTGGAAAGGCTGAATAGACCAAACACAGGAAGAGTTTTAGGCACAACCTACGAAGCTTAAAAATTAAGCCCAGTATGGCAGGGAAAAAGCTCATTGTAATCCTGATAATACTCCACGGTCCATTAAGCTCAATGGTGACCTTTTACTCTGAAAGAGAAGAGGTAAATTAAAGGGTCTAAAAATAATGTAATCCTCTTCTTTGACTGGTACACAATAGTGTTAAGCCGATGCATTGTTATGGAGCGACTGATGATCATGAACGTTACCACCAGTATAAGGTGATAAGCAACTGAAACAGTCAAAAAGAAAAGGAGAGTGAAGGGATGATGGCTCCATTGTGGTTGTGGACACAAAGCAGTAGAGTTCAATTAGGCAAAGACAAAGACTGGACAAATCATTTACAAAACCTGCATTAGCGCCAGTTTTACTGTTTGCAGAATACAGAACAGGGTGCCTTTGTAAATCTGGAGCATGGGGCAAGAAAATGAAATGGAAAAGAAAGGCATCTGACTATTTTTGGGGAGAGAAATGCTGCAAAAAAAAAAAAAAAAAATCCTTGACGCCAGCACAGTCCTGGCACTAATGATGCATCACAAAGCTCCAAACAGAGAGAAAATATCCCAGAATCCTGTCGTGTAAGTTTCAGACCCACTCTTAGTACCTGCCGCTTGCAGATTCCAGTTGGCCACATAGATGGACATTTGAGAGACAATCACTTGAATTGGTCCTCTCTAATGGCTTCATAAAAGAAGCAATTATTCTGCAGTGGGGAGGCGCTGTCAATGGGAGATCAAATGATGTCTTCTACTATCCAACCTTAACAAAGCTCTTCATTCAGAGCCTTTCAGAATATCTGCAGTTCAGTTTTTTTATTTTCAAAGAGGAAAGCAGCTTTTTCTCCTTCTCCTCTCCCACCTTCACTAAGCACAGAGGATCCCTCGGCTTTAATTAAAAGCGAATTCTCAGAGCTCAGTTCTGCTGTGAATCTCAGTCCTCTCTGCTTGAATAGACTTAAGAGGGGATTGCAAAGGGTTTCAGCAAATGTTTAGTTGGTGAGGAGGAGGAAGGATGAGTGGAGATAGGAAATGCCTCCGTATGGAACTTGAGGCAATTTTCAGCAGAACATCATTAAGTTAAACTGCACAAGCACATCTTAACAACATGCAGCTAAGAAATACAGTTATTTATTAACTAAGAACAAGGCGCTTTCTTTTTCCATGTTGGACAATGAGAAAACTTACATTTCACTGAGGCAGTAATTTCAGCAGCACCAAAGAGTGGGTGTTTGGCTCAGTAATATTTGGAACCACTTACTGTATTTACTGTATTGTGACTCAGTATTTACTATTTGTAAGCTTCAGCTACTCTTCTATATAACAAGGGACTAGAAAAATGTCATTTTAATCTGTGACATTCATGTGAGGCCTGATAATATCAGTTAATCTGCGGATCATGCATGCAAATCTAAAAAATGTGAAACTGAACACGAGCACTTCTGCAGTGATATTTTCCAGTTAAATAAATCGTTAAAACATTCTGCTCAGTGAAACCTCTCAAACTGTGGATTGAACACAATTTGTGGCTTCAGGGTGAGGCTTCCTGGGCAGTGTCTCTGGCTATAGAGCAGGTTTCCAGACACAGTCAGTCGGCACAGATTTTGGTATAAAAGTTATAACAAACCTGGCAACTTCACCTTGGGCTGGACTCCAGAAAGATGCGCAATGTCTGAACACCAAGCTGTTGCTCGCAGAGTAACAGCACAAAACCGCAAACTGCTTGTTGTTTGCGGATTTAATGGATTAAATTATTAATGGATTAAATAAATGAGATGTAAAGTAATTAATGCGCTTTACATGTGCTGGTAGGTGTACTTTTGAACTTTGGACAGAGCCAGGCTTGCAGTTTTGCCCTACCTCCTGTCTTTACGCTGAATGTGCAAATGTGCAAACTTTTGCTAATATATTCACCATATCAACTTTATAAGGTGATAACACAGTGTTTTGTTTACGGCTTCGCCAGAGCCGTGGCAATCTTTTCATCACATTCTCAGAGACATGTAAATAAGCATAGTTCCCAAAATGTTGAACTACTCTTTTAAGTCCTGAGACATAGATCAGAATATTTTTAACTCTAGTTTTTGGCGAGCAGCAAAAATTACTAATACAGGCCAAAAGGTTAGAAGTAATCACTTAAGAAGCATCTTTGATTTAACAGAAAAGTATCCTCTCATAATAAATATCCTCTCAGATAAGATGTTGACAGAGCTGTCCTTCAGTATCACACAGCTTTCTCTGGTCTGTTAGGCAGAGGAAGGACAGAAAAACAGCCAAGTGCTTGACAGTGCAGTGACAGGGGAGACAGACCCACGACTGTAGGACATGCATTCAAGTTCCTGTGTCAGCAAGTACCTACTCTGCTCAAGTGTTCTCAAGCAAGAAGCTTATTCCTCTAGCATTATTGTGCTGCAGCTAACCCTTCTCTCTGACCTCCAACAGTGGGAGAGGAAGAAAGAACATTTTGTATTTATTTCAGAACGATATAATGAACTGTGGGTGAGTCTGGAATTACTTCGCCAAAAGAACCAGCCATTATAGTAAACGTGTGCTTCAGAAACACAGAAGACATGGCTGAGTATGGCATGATCAGCACTGACAAAATCTCACTTCACTTCCTGAAGTTGTTTCCTTTCTCCTTTTGGAAACCACTGTGTGATCTCAGAGGTCAGTCCTACACAGCCGAACCCATTCTCAGCTAGAAAAATCATTTCACTTTGCCTTGTAAATACATTGTGGTTTTAAGCTCACTGTCAAACAATTTAACATTTAAAATTTTGACCAATACATATCCTTGAGAATTCGGTAAGTCAGCAACAAGGCTGGGATTGGAGGGGATTGGAGGGGTCATTAAAGCTGTTGTCTGGAGTCTGGAGGAGCGACCCTGCTCACAGCACCACATGCTGGGATCACTTCAAACAATACAGGATCCCGAAACTGCAAGCTTCTGTCTCAGCATGAAGCAAAGTTAACAGTAGGCAATCAGTAACACAGACAAGTCTTTGATAAAGTCCTGAGAAAAATGAGAGGTAATCAAATGTAGTCAGCTGATATTATCACTGTACGTGATTCTGTGCAGGAAAAAAAAAAAATTCAAACAGAATGAGAAGTACATAGTTGTTGGTTCAGGTATAAGATACTTACCAGATAACTGCAGCATCCCTTTTTGATTGCAGCCAAGATAGTAAAAGTGCAGAGGTGCTTAAGGTAAAAGTGCTTATAATGTATTATTTTATATTTTCAAATAAATCATATACTTGCATTATTATTAATGATGCATTAAAGTACTAGCAGTATTTAACTGTTGTGTCTGGTTAATATGGAGCTAATTCTGAATACTCTACACTCTGTTGTGTAGTTTAATCTATAAAAATGAATCACTTGTGTTTGTTGATTATATGCTTTATGTGTAAAATCTGAATCTGCAAAGAAAACTAGTAACTAATAGCTATCAGGTACATGTAGCAGAATGAAGGGCACAATATTTCACTCTGAAATGTAGTGGAGTGGAAGTGTAAAGTAAGTTAATACCTCAAAACTGTACTTAAGCTTCAGGAAGCATACTTGGTAATGTTCCACCACTGACTGTAGATCACACTGTATCCAAGAGGAATCCATATCCATAATTTTCCTCAGAAATCTGAAGTGTGTTGGTAATTGTGGATTGAATGCTGATTCGCATACAGTTTACAGTTTTATAAATGATTACTGCAAATGTGAAGTGCATCTTTGGTTCTCATACGGTTGAGACAGAGCTGCTGAGAGATGCTCAGAGATAACTGTAAAACTGTAGCATTTAATAACAAACCTATTCAGCCTCTATCCTCACCAGACTGCAATCATAGTTTACAATTATATGAGGAGAAATCAACTGCAAAAACAGCAAGAGCTTTCAGTTATTTCCACAGACTGTAGCCTCAATAGAGCAGCATAATGCAGCCACAACATGTGTTTTGAGTCATAACACATATCTTTTTTTTTTTTTCCACTGCAAAAATATTCTCTTGCTATTAGCATGCAGTCTATATTAACTGTAACCACCTACACACATAACCCACAGCAGAATTTTAAGCATCTGGCGCCCATGCTTGTGGAGTTGTCGGGGAAATTAACACTAACTGAAGTGAAGAAAGACATCAGGTACAACAGGAAGAACTTCTAGAAGAAAGGTTATGAAAGGATCGCATGAGAACGGCTCAGCTCCTTTGTCACTCTGAGCGTTGCTGTACACAAGCTTTTTAGCTGTATTTGATGAGCTGTTCCATGTGCATAATCACGCCAGGCCAGCGAGCTGGGTGCAGTGGTCTGGATGCATTCATTTGAAGAACATGAAGCGCGTATGTAGCAGGGTGCTCGGTAAGCATGCCTTGCAAAATGTGTAGTGAACCGTGGGGCCACATCAGCATCACGCAAATCTGCCTGTAAAGGTCGAGCAGCACCAGAGGCTGGCTGTCAACATATCCTTTCCAATTAAATATGAACATCATTACAGGCCTTGTTGCTCATACATCCTATTTTTACTCAGATGTTGTTGTTGTTGATGTTGTTGTTGGTGTCATCATCTGATGTCCGCACTCCCATCAACTCTATATAAAATGACTGGACTGACAATAAATCGACATGTTCAAAGTTCACTGCTCTACTTGTAACTGCAAATGGATTATTATTGACCTCTGTAATCATTTACTTATTAAGTTTGTATGTGTTTTAAACTAGGCGGGTTTAATGTAGGTTTAAGCCAAATGTGGTGGTAAGATTACAAAATATTTTTTTGTTTACTTTATGTCTGTGTATATACAGATACATGTACATTTGTTATATGTTGGTATGTTTGTGTCTATTTGCAAGGGTATGGAATCTTATTTTATTCTCTTTATTTATTTTAATCAAGAATGTTTTATACATTATTATTATATTCTCACTTGATTCACTAACAAATATGTTTATTCCTTGCCATCACTTCCTTCTTTAACCTATTTTCTTTGTATAAAAGCCAAATAGGACAGAGGAATGTTAAACAAAGTTTCTCAAATATTTTTCTTTACTATCGCTTTGACTGTAAAAGTGGTATATTTGAGAATCTGATCATGCTTTGTTGAAACTGTTGTCATCAGTTACCACATGAACCTACAAGTCAAACGAAATTGAGAAATGGTCACTTCTGCAATATTGGAAAGGTGTACATGTGTACACAAGGGAGCAAAGCAATTTAATGGGCCTACACTCGTGTGTGCGCCTGTGTGTGTGATTGTGTGTGTAGAAGCAGAAATAGGCAAAGTATCTAGGGATTCAGGCTTTCTGACAGCTGCCTGCTTTGGGCTCACAGGAAGGAGCGAGTTTCAGCGCCGCAGCTTCTCCTAAGATGAATAAAATATGACGAGCGCATATACTACTGTTTCACTGTTGCTCTGATGCAACATAGAATAACATCTCTGAAGCAAGGGAGGAAATAAGAAGGCTATGTGTGTATGTGTGAGATACAGGCACAGAAATCTATGAAATAACAGAGCAAGATGACAGTAACATGCTAAATTATTTTCTTAAAAGAATACGTGCACCTCAGTACAGTATGGATACAGTGAATTCTCCCAAAAACATATTTTCTCACTTCCCTCTAAGGGCATCTTGCCATGCAGATAGTTGTGATTTTCTGTGCCCAAAAGTTTTGAGTCTCTGCCTCTGAAACTTAAGAAGAAAGAGTCCCTTTCTGCAGTAGAAAAAGGATCCAAAGAAAACTGTTCTCATTGAAGTCTGTGGATTTTCCTGAGTAACTAGGACGTTGTTTATGGAATGACACGTTTCTCCTATATTTTTCAAATTCAGTCATTTTTCAACCCTGTGAGAACCACAAATAAAACTCCCTACACCTCAGCGGTAATGGGGTGGAGGCAGAAATCTCAGAGGCAGACATCTAAAAACATCAATAGATGTAAGTGAAACTATGTGTGGATAGATAGCAGTTATGCAGTAAACTTAAACATAGAATGCAAACACAGAAGGAAAGAGTTTAGCCCCTCAGCACGCAGCGACTGTAGCAGACTATCTAATTCTAAAAACAACAACTACCTGATAGTAATTCACATATAGAAAGTAGAAAATACATGCGTAGTATTACAGATAGGATTATAAATTGGTTTGATGCTGTTCTTTAGTATATATATTCGGACCGCACGCAGTAAATGTCCAGTTACGATAGGCAGACTGTACAGGACACAATACCCACCGACTAAAGTCACAAAAAAACACCTTAACATTCTGTATATTGAGATTTTGTGTAAACTAGCTAGCAGGCCAGCGGAGAAGTCTGAGTGAAGAGTTCAAAGTGATGGGTAAATGGTTAAAATGCCATGATATGAATGCAAACTTGACAGGAAAAAAAAAAAAACAAACAGTAAAAAAACAGAGCTTAATCATCAACAATTCCAGGATGTACTCTATGGATTCAAGGGGGCATCACATCCACAACAGCCTCTCTGTGTTTTCGTTGTGGTTAAATATTATTGAACAATTGCATGTGGCCATCCTATCTACAATGAAGGGGTGCCTGATAGTGCTGTGGTGGTATGACAGACAAAAAAAACTAAAAAAAAGAAAAGGTCAGGAACCACTAAACTGCAAATAATGCAGCCTGTGTTTTGGCCTCAGTGTAACGGTGCAGCCAGACCGTGTTTAAGTTGCTGTGGTTGACTGAGGAGAGGGCTGAACCGGGAGTCAGTGAAGCGCTCAAGCTGAGTCATCCTACCCCTAAGCAACCTGGGAAAGACATCTGCACAGTCGATGAGAGAGAGTGAAGGTGATGAGGGCTGACACAGTGAGGAGATGGGCTCGTGGTTGACCAGGTGTTCTTCATTTACAGCATGTAAGCGTTCCTAACATCACAGCCAACCTGGACGTCTCTGCTGACAGATGGTAGAATATTAGCTCTGCGGAGGAGCTCATGTATGCGTGCTGCTTACCGCCAGATTCAGGAAAGTAGCTGATAAGGGGATAGACTTAGGCACTCATCCTGCTTGCGGCTGGAAATGAATGGAACAACATGTAAGGCTGAGTGTAAGAATAATAAGCCCTTACTTTAAGCGTGTATAAATAGACAAGACTTATTTACTGTTGCACATCTTTCAGATGAAATCCCAGCAGATGCAATTACTGAGCACAAAACTGTCATGAGATTCTTCTACTATTTACCCTTTAATGGCATATTCCCAGAAGGAAAGGAGTACAGTGGCTGATCTGTTTATTTTATGATAATCATGGTGGACCCTATTATTTCATGATAATCATGGTGGTACATGGGTGGTTTGGGGAGAAACAGAAGGATGTACATCTTGATTTGGCCAAGTAGCTCATTTCACAGAAACCCGACAAATTTCTCTTGCAAGTGTGACAGCCCAATTAGGGCCTAGCACGCTGAAAGGAGATCTGAAGCTTCTGCTGACACTGACTGCACAGGCTGGCAGACCCAGAGGGGGCTCCACTCCTTCTGGTTCTTCTCAGGGGTTATCAAAATTTCCTGACTTCCGCTTTAAAAAAAAAAAAAAAAAGGACGGGGATGGATGTGTTTTCACAGATCGACTAACGCTATTCGAGGTCATGTTCAGCACACCTCAGGGCTGCTCGCTAATATGGTTGTAATGTCTACTTCACCGACCTAATGGAGCTTAAAAAAAGAATCCTTCATATGCTGTTTGCTGTCATTAAATAATGCTTCCCAGCTAACATCTGTAACATCACTGGATACATATTATGACTTGTTATCTTCATTCCAGCATTATTCAGGTCTTTGACCTGTTAGAGCATAAATAACTTTAATGTGGGAACTCATTTAGGAGTATAAATGGAGCCTTAGTTTAAGGTCAAGAGCATTAACCAAAGATAAATGTTTCCCAGACTAACACACAGGCAGCACTGAGGCCATTCTGTCCTCCAGTTTCCTAAAAGTGGAGTTGGTAAACTACATTTCTCTATTTAAAGGCTCAGCTCTTGCCAGGTTGGAGCTCTGTTGGTGAGGCAGGTACAGAAAACAGAGCCCAGCAGTTTAACACCAAACAAAGGCCTTTTTGTGAAGCAGGGGCTCAAACTGAAGAAAGGTCAAAGGGGTCCGCTACTCGAGGTGAGCAATTACAGTGCTGATGTGCTAATCTTGGCCACAGGCACCGTCTCAAGGTCAGCCGTGGACCTCGGAGAATGTGGCTTTTACATCCAGTGTTTTCTCCTTATCCTCTGCTCCTCGTCTTTTTTCATTTTCTCAATCGCTTTCGCACTCTTTTCTCCTCTCTTCATTCACGCTCACACATACGCTGCAAGCCTTCTGACTCCCCTGAGTGGACGGTGTCGGACATTCACACAGCTGTGAGTCAGCCTGACAGTATGGAGGAGTTTGGGTCAGACTTACATAACCAGAGCTGATGCCACAACAAGGACCCTGATTGCCCTCGTGCTGAATGGTAAATGTTGTGATAATCCATGTTTGGGGACAAAGTCTTAGAAGGAGAGAGATGTTTTTCTACATCTGATAAATACCGTAAATTAAATAACTACAAGATTAAAAACCTTGCCGTTTGATTACAGTAATATGTATTATGGATACAGATTGATTTAAGGCTGTGGTTCCCAAATAAATCAGATTAATTAAGTCTCATGCAAGCGAAGCTAGTTGTTGAGTGAAAATTGTCACTCAGATATGAAACAATACAAAGCTTATGTTGTTCTCAGGTTTACTTTCAGTATAATGGGAGACCCTGTGTGGGTTTTTTTTGTGAGTAAAAACTCAAAATTTAAGTTGTATTTTACATTTTCATGATAACTCAAGAGAAAGATGCTTAAGTTTTACAGTTCATATTCTATATAATGTTATTGCAATGAAATTCAACTTGTTGCTAGTTGCTTCAGTTTACATGGTATTACGGTATTATTACTCGGTAATACAAGATATTAGATAGCAGCAGCTATTCTGTTGCATAATAACTGTATCACATGTAGATATAAAAATCCAGCAATAATGATCTTATCTAATGACTCGGTGGCAATAGATTTAGCCTCCGTATCTCCAAGAAAAACGCACACCAGATAGCCTTGCATTTGCAGGCTGGCCTGCAGGGCCTGGTTAGAGACAGACATAATGCAAGCACACAACCTTGCACTCTGACTCGAACACACAAACACACACACACACACACACCATCTCACGCCCCATATTGGGCTTGGTTGGATTAAACAACATTCGTCTCCTCAGCAGGGTGCCTGTCTCTCTCTGAGAAAAGTATGAACAGCAGGTCTGAGTTCAAAAATATAATTGGCTATTTATCTTCCCTTCAGTTGCTGCTAACCGCTTGTAAGAAGACTGAAAAGTTTTCTTGACACACTGCACATTAGGATGGAAAACAAAGGACAATAGGAAAGCTTAATGCCTAGCATTTGGTTCATACAGCAGATGGACTTTAATACAATATATTTTGTTGGCTGTGTTGTGCCCAGTCTCTGATTCTAAGTTTGAGTCATGTAACATACTTGAAATAAATGTATATCAACTGTTATTATATATCGACAGAGCACTGGGACTTGAGTTTAAGTTTAGGTTTGGGGTTTTCCCAGCTTCGTCTGATGTCTGCCTCCTTGTATTATCTTACCACCTGTCTGGTCAGTGATTATCTCGACGTGTCTTACGGAAGAGGTCCAGTGTTGAGAATAATCCTCCTATAAGCTGAAAATCTGGCTGAGATGTGAATGCAGCAAGGCTGACCCACTCCTTGGATCTGTGTACGCGTAACACAGTTTTAAAGATGATCCTCTTTCTAAAATCATCTTTTCTCTCGGGGAAAAGGAAAATGAGTCATTGCAAAATATAATAAACAAAGGCGTGCTCTTTGTGTTTTGAATTCACGTCAACAAAAACAGAACATGATGCCACTGAGAGTCAAACTACTACTACTGCTTTTGAACCTCGGGCGCTATAAACAGTCTGAAACTTTCTGCACGTCTTTGGCGGCGTAACAGCGGAGCATTTAATGCCAAGCTATTTTTGTAAGAGCTCCAATGAGGATCTTGACGTCCTTTCTTGATGGTGACATATCAGGACTGCACGAGCGCACCATCCAACCTACACACAGCTCGCACTGCACCATTGTTATTTCACTGTAATGGCTAGCACAAGCATGCAAAATGTAATTCCTGTCAGTTCCTCTGGCGATCTTCAAAGCCCGCGGCCGTTGGATATGATCCACAGCACGTCCCTGAGAGGTCGCCAAGAGGATGAAGAGATAAGCTCTGGAGGAATTCAAAGCCTTCTCACTCCACTGCCGGCCACCCCATCACAACACAAAGGACTTCATATCTGAGCCACTTTCAACTTCTACTCTGCGGCCACAGCTAAGATTTCATGTGAAAAGCTCCTTTGAAAGTCAACATTAAATTTACAAAAACATTTCTTTCTTTCAGAATTCAACCTTCACAGTGAAATCATTGACTATGACCATGATTATTCACTAAATCAACAGCAGCAGTGGGAACAGCGTCCTCTCAATCTCAGCGTGTACAAATATGACTTCCAGTTGCTGGCATGATTCTCTGACGTCTGGCCACTTCTGCCTCAGGGAGGACTGAGCACAGCCACTGTGAGCAAGAATGAAATGGGTGTTATTTCATTTTTTTAAATTAGTATCCAAGGATTTTCCTGATCTGCACGGCTGAAACAGAATCCCTATCATAATGTCATATGAACTCCTATTACCAGAGGTTTAAGTAAGAATCAGGAGGAAGGGGAGCTTTAGTTTTTATTTTGCAGTGACATTAATGGTATTGATCAATTCAGCTTGGTCTAGATTCGGGGGCTATGATTAGAGCTCCATGTTCCATGTGCCATAACTAGAGGTCTGTCATGGTCTACCATGGCATTTTATTTGCTGTCATACCAAGTGCTGAAATAGCAGCAGCACGAGCAATTACGGCCATTCATTAATTGATTTTAACAGCATTGAGATCAATCTTAACAACCATTATGTCCTTCTTCTTTTCGACACCTCACACTGAACAGTTCAATACAGTGATCTACAGTACACCGAGGTCATCAGAAACAATGAGGGGCAGTGGAGGCTGCTGAATTTACATAATCTCATTGAAATCATTAGACGTTACCTTGTAAGTAATGCACTTGTAGAGCTGCAAATAAAGCTTATTCTAATTATTGATTCATTTGCCCACTATGTTCCTGATTAATTCTGTTCCTTTAAAAAAAAAATGTCAGAAAATAGTGAAGCACGTCCTTAATAATTTCTAAGAGACCAAAGTGGCATCTTTAGATGTCTTGTTTTATCTGATGAACAGTTCAAAACCCAAAGATAGTTGGGTTTCACAATTATATTAAAAAGGAGTAAAAGCTGGAAACTTGGTTTTTGCTGGAAAATGGCTGAAACCATTAATCGAATATAAAAAATAATTGCCCAAAACAAAAGGCAAACTCTCGGACTAAAACATTAAAAGAATAAATGGGCGCAGAGTACCGAGACAGTGAGGTTCTGTTTGTGCCAGAGCCACAGACAGACAGAAAAACTGAGAAAAACACTTACGTTATTTAAAAGAAATAAACGAGGGGAGGAAAAGCAGGTTAGGTTCTGCCTCGTTGTCTGTGTCTGATCTACAGCTCTGGTTAAAAATAAGCAGGAGGGCTCTAATGGAAATCCAGAGACTTCACACTTTGGGGAAATGTGTGTTCAGTCTGTTAGCCACCAACCATGCACCTGGTAACAGGCATACTTCTTTACCACCCACAGAACACAACAGTGTACTGAGCAGAGAGCAGGGACACCTCTACTTCTATCACATAAAAAAACCAACAAACACTGCAGGTCAAACTAATACAGAAAAATATTTTTTTTAAAAAAATTTTTTTAAAAGGAACCGTTCAATTGGTTTATCCAACTGGGAGTGGAATAGATAAAATAATAAGATAGAAACAGACTGGGCAGATCAGGGCTCAACTTCTAGTTCACTCAGGTATTTTTATCACCTGAGGCTCAGTCTAATCAAAACACATGGCCTTTAAATAGACTAAGCCTACAGCAGCTACATCACAGTCTTTTATTTAACAAGCGGTAGCTTCTCTATTCTTTTTCAGAAGCAAGTAATTCTTTTAAAATAGTAAAAAGGAAAAAATAAATTCTGGAAAACCGTGTTCTGGGTTTGTGGATTTTTGGTCCACTTCGGTGATGTTAACCAGCAGTGCTCATATCATCAGTGCAGCTATACAGTGAGACCGTCCGGACTTGTGCGACAGCAACGCAAACACGAGCAACCTCTGCACACATTTGACAGGACTGATCCTAAACATGCTGCAGCACAGGCAGGTTTTCGTCTCGTATTTTCATCGAAACAGAGATAGCACGTGAGAAGTCTTCATCCTACCTCAAACACGAGTCAACATAAGGCTCGAGCAGATGGTTTGGTGCTGCAGTTCGCAGGACGCAACTCAGCCCAGGATGGTCATCTGTCAGGCGCAGGCATGATGTTTCATCTCCACGATCATTTCAGCCAAATATGAAGAGCACCGTTTTGTTTTGTTTTTTTTTTTATTATTGCGCTTCCATCCGCACACTACTAAAGCTAGTTTATCAATCTCATTAGCTCGAGCAGTCTCCCAGTGCGGCTCAATAATACTGTAGGCTACTGTACCGCAGATGAACCTCTACGCGCTTCTCCTTCCAGTCGGAGAAGGAGCGAGTAATGTTAATGGCCCCAGTGGTCTCACCAGTTTACAACACGCGGTCTCGCTCCAGTCATCTGCTCAGGTGAAAGCGTGGATGTGATGCAGGCGGTGGGCTCGACCTGTCTGTTCTGTCGCCCGTCCGATGTTGAGGAAGCCCGTTTGACGCTGCGGAGAGGCAGCGCCGCACCGTGCGCCCAGCGCTCCCACACGGACCAACAGCACTGCCTGCTGTATTTAAAGAGACACAGCAGAGCAAACAGAGGCGCAGTGGCCGCCGCACTCCGCTTTCGCGCTCTGCTGCTTTGTGGGCCACACGGGAGAGGTTTGGCGCGGTGACACTCTCCCCTGCGGTTGGTTTGTTTTCGTGTGAGGAACCCAGTCAGGACCAAATTCAGAGTCAGATGTGGCGGTTTGCGCATGTGGCGGTTTGCTTGCTGCCGTGCTGTATATGCCCCTTTAAACTATGAATCAAAAAATGTGTGTGAAGTATGCAGATACTGTTGATCTGAACAGGAAAGTTAAACCAACATGAAATAGGTTTATTTTCAGTGCAGTGTAAACGGCTCTGAGTCAGTACTTGGTGACTGCAGCGATTAGATGCAGTGGAAACAGGTGATATAAACAGATATTCTGGTGATAACAGCAATAACAGTCTTATTGATAATTATAGTAGTTGGTTTACAGTGCAACTCTACTATGTGGAAGATAGTGGACCAATAAATGACAAGGTGTAGACTTGACCTAACAAAATGGTTTTAGCTAAATATTTTATTTATTTAATATTTTTATGGTAATATACACCTCTTTGGGGTCCTTACACACAAAGAATCAATGCGTACAAATTGACCTAATTTGGGTCTATATAACAATAACTGAGTTAACTTTACCCAGTACTCATGGATAGAGAACCATTTTGAATTTCATGTGTGCACATTAATTTGGTACTGGGTAAAGTTAACTGGGTAAAGTCTGTGTGAGTGTGTGTGAATAGAATGACAGATTGTACCATGTCGAGGCAGAATGTACCACTCTGCTGTCTCATTTTGATTAATACTAAGAGTTCTTTTTTTTTTTTTTTTTTTTTTTGCCTGCTTTGCATTCTGCTTTTAATCCTGACTTCCCGTTCTGCCGCTTCACCCCTCTCAAACCCACCTCCAGATGTTCAGCTGCTGTGTGTTTCCCTGCTGCACGCAGGATTTCCAGTGTCGGTTCGGGGTGATCATCCATTCCGTTTAACCGCAAATCTCCTTTGTGTGTAAACTGTGCTCCTCAATCAGTTTTATCGTTCTGTCCCTGACAGTTGAGGCTGTTAAATCAATGGCTTAGAGCAACTGCATTACACAGATCTTTAAAGGGCATGTATACAAATAGACATTCACATGCAAGCGGGGGGCCCATAAAAGCACAGACAGATATTATACAGGGAGTTGAGAGTCTCCAGTCCAGTTGGCTGGTGTGTTTCTGAAATATAGGAGGACGTCTAACTGAAAGATTAAGAGTAAATGAAGGAGTATTATGGGTTTGTCTCACCTGAGAGTTAAGTCAAACCCTACTTTGTCTCCTGTAGCTCTGCATAAGCCACTCAGTTAGTCAGTTACAAGCTTAACTCTGGTCTGTCCTGAAGGAATGGTCTGCTGACACAACAGAGATGACTCTGCATATTTCAGCACCATCAATTCATGGGTTGGTTGCTGTCTCTGCTGTCGCCTGTAGCACTGTCACCTACAGTTACCCTCCTCTACATGGTGACTCAGCGACAGACTCCAACTTAGAGGGGCACTCTTGAAATCACCAGTGTGCCGTGGTGATATTACTCATGCTGAATCAGGCAGACAGGATCGGACAGCGGCCAAACAACAGAATCCTAAAACTCTCTGGCAGATGTTTGACGAAGGCAAATGGATTTTATTAGTTTGTTTTAATAAATTGTAATGCAGGGTGTTGGAGAGAGATGTAAAACATCTCTCCTGTTTTTATGTCCTCATGTGTGCACATGCACACATTGTTTGAGGTCAGAAGTGGGGGAGTTAATCATGTGATGCAAGGGATAAAATTCCAGGCCGGCCAACACAGCATCAAGCATCTGCATCACAAGCAAGCAGTCACCGCATTGTGTGCATTGTGCGCTGGCCTGTGTGTGACCACCACTGGTTTATCTCCCCCTCAGATGCAGAAGACAGAAGTAAACAGACAACAGTGGGGCTCATTGTGTAAAATCTCTGCTCTCTCATGGGGATACACAGGCGGCCATATGAAGGGGGATGAAAAGAGCGGTTCTCTGTTTTCAGACTATGACCAGTCAAATTGTTCTTTTGATGATCCTGCTTCATGTCAGGATCTAACAAATCGTGAGCACGGACAGCACACAGTCCAACAAATAACTCAGCCACACACGTGAAACTATGCTATTGGATCTCTCCCTCTTTCACTGGAATATTAATTCATACACAGTAGTACAACGACACGTATCTCAAGCAAGAGACCAAAGTCTGTCAAAGAAAAACATCATGTCACCTGCTTGTGTTCAAGGGGAAGGTTCACCTAATGTATGTTTTTGTGCTGCAAACAGACTTTCATGAGAAATCTGGAGCTACAGTAATGAAGCAGCTTAAATATTGTGAGTTTTTATGAGACACCGGGCCGTCCCTCATTTGTCACATGCCTTTACAATGTGACAGGGTAAAAAGAGAGACGTTCAACCCCTTGCAGGACGAATGAAAGCTATTCCCTTTAGGTTAGCTGTCAACATCACATCACACGCAAGAAACAGAGACCTCATGCTGATGTCAGAAGTGTGCCTTGTTGTCACTGACTATTATTCAGCTTCGGGTTTCATTAATGGAAGCTCTCACGTAACCAAAATCAAAACACCCACAGCTTTCCAAAACCCCATTGTCAGAGAGCCATTGTGGCTGTTTTCATGTGCTAAGCCTTTATTAATTGTCACATGAGATCAGAAACAGGTTAAGTGCACCTGGGAACGTCAGTGTCGCCTCCAGCACATCGGGAACAAAGCGTCGTAACTCGAGCTCCTCATCCTGAGAGCAAAGTTGACACAAGCAACACGTGTAAACACCTTTTGTGGTGTTTAAATTTCACATTAATGTTAGGAGACAGGTTGAGGGAGACATATGAGGTAGTGAGGACATTTGTACTTATTGCTTTTGGCTTCATCTAAAAATTCTTTGGTATGAGTCATGGCAAAATGCATTCTCTATAGGTGTGAAAATTCTGCTAGGCATGAAGACTGCAACTGCACACACTCATTTTCTAGTATATATGTACAATTAGACTAATGATACAGACTAAAGTTGCTAATGCTATTTTTTCAGTGTAATGTAGCAGCCTATAATAATCATCCAGCTAACACTACGTAGGTCTGTATCGATACAGTCGGAGCTAACTCATGCCACAAACAGCACATATAATTGATTCAGTTTTCTTTTTCCACTGGGACATTGCTGATTGTGCTAGTTTCTCATGTCAATCAGCTAATAATCTCATGCCATGTTTATAGATGTGCATACTGATTTATTATCTGCCTGCTAGGTGCCCTCCTATGGGACCAGTTAGTGATTCTCGATGGGATCAACAGTGAATCCTCCCCAGTCTGACACATTTAAGGACAGCTTTGTTTGACTATGTGTAAGTTTTTTCTGCACTGCAGAAATCATTTCTGTCTGATGAGAAACCTTAGGATTCCTTTCTGGTATGGTTCTCATTGATTTGATGCAGGAATCACACAATCAATATGTGTAGTTGCTGTGCACTCTGTTTGACCTAACTAATAAACACTTGCTTTCCACTCTGCAGGCAGCGTTTTGGCAGCAGTTGCAATTACATAAGTATGTTTCATGGCCTTATATTGTGAGCAGGTCTTTTGTTTGAGTGTTACATAAATTTCACTTTACTTTGCTGCGATTCAAGGACATCCATGATCATTTTTCTTGTATAGCACTGGAAGAATGTTCAGAGCTCACTGCTGGAAAAACACCAGGCTGAAGTCACACATGCACAGCTCAATCACATTACATGAACAATTTGAAATCTTACTTTAAATAAATGAATAAATAAAAAAGAAGAACAAAAACTATGTTTTTCTTCCACTTCCCTCTGACAGTGGTGAAGATGTATGGTTGCAATTCTTGGTTATTCTTGCCTTGATGTTTACCCTTAGGGCTTAAGACACTGAGCTCAGAACCATGAAGCAGCATCGTCATTGCAAATCTTCTATTCTGCTCATCAGCCACATGATGAGTGATTAAAGAGTAATGTTGCCACTGCTGCTACTGCTGCTAACAACTATGCTCTTATGTCTGCTGTCTGCTAAAAGTGGCAGTTTCTTCACTGTCTTTGGTTCGAACAAGTCATCTCAAGAGATGGTTATTCAGATAAGGTTTCACACAATCGCATCCTTCAACTTCCTGTCTCCGTCACATATACCTGCTTTGTGGAGCTGCACCCACAAAGACCAAGATGCAGTTTAACTCTGTAAATACTTGTCATGTAAGGAAGTGAGGAGCTGTTTGCATGATAATTTGACAAGCATTTGATCCGCACTACTACACTACTACTGACTACTACAGTCTGGATAAACTGACGTGACTGACTGGAAATTGCACGTGAAGTACTAGTGACAGACAGTGACACTGACATATTTTGGGACAAACTGTGCCCTTCTGAGAAGCTGTGTGGGCCACGACTGGACTGATAAGCTTTCCTAGACTCCATCAACACAAACAAAAGTCCTTGTGTTTATTTCATTATGATTTTATCTGAATCATGACCATGTGATTGTCAGCATGTCCCGTTCAGAAGGATGTGCACTAACCCCTCTGAGAAAGATGTCTGTTTTCAACAATAGTCTTCAGCTAACATACACAGCACTGTGAAACCTAATTAGGTCTCTTTCGGACAGCACATGGCAGCAGCATGATATATTGGGTTGTAGGATGATGAATGGTGATAAAATGTCCTCAGATACAGTTAATTTAGTAGACGAGAGTGTAAAATAACACAGGTTGGGGCTGAGAGGTAGGAGCAGGTGAAAAAGGCTGTGAAATCAACCACACACACAATTGCTATTCAGGAAGCGTCTCAATGTCGTTGCTGCAGCCCAGGGTAGTATTACTGGAGACCCACATCTTTCAGTCCCCTTAAAAAAATAATGATTCTTTCACTGAGTTTCATTTGATCCTTTTGACTCTGCTGTCCATTGTATCTCATTAGATACATGTGACACAGTTTGAGACATTTTGGTCAGTAGTTTCGTTTCCTTGGCTGTGCTATTAGTGTCAGCTTAAACCCACAATCACACTCTTGAGAAAAACACATTCTCATGTTGTGCTTTTGATTACCATTTATGTATAAGAAGTGTATAACGTCTTACCTAGCAATAAGCGTCTATATTCAGTGTAGATGTTTTATTTAAGACTGTAATTTCACACTCGTACTTGCTAAAAGGCAGGGTATGCAGATGTTAAAAACAACCATCTCTTCTAAGGTACTTTCAACAGTCAGTAAAATGCAATGATAGCCTACTTCCTTCCTCTTTAAAGACAAACAGCATTAAAAAAAAAATCGGGCAGCAACTGCAGACATTTATAAATGAGTAGGTTATGACACATGCTTTCAAGTGGCTTTGTTGCAGTCCCTCATTTGTGCCAACCTGTCTGAAAGCTCCACCTCTTCTCTTATGTCTGCACTGACTCTTGTCTTGTATTATTAATGACTGCAGTGTGGATGACGAGTGACAATAAAGACAAAGAAGAGCTGCAGACAATGTGTCTGAGTGTGTGTGTTTGTAAGAGAGATGGCAGTAAATATCCTATTTAGTTGATCTCTTTTAGGAATTGTACAGCTAGAAGACTGACATATAGTCATTACCACAGCTACTCAGGAAGTGGGTTGAATTTGTTTAGATTCCCTCTGTTATAGAGATTCATCCAAGTCTGTTTGGTGTCACTGGATGAAATCCGGTGTTAAACTACTTTCCGAATTTCCCTTGGTTGATAGGAAGTTAAAAATAAGTAACTGTCTTCATGAGTTAAGTTGAGCAATAGCATCAAATCCACTTACATGAACACTATGACAAAACCCTGCTGCAACATTAGCCCTGAATGGCAAAAAATATTGAAGCTACAAAATTCTGATTACTTCATGTGTTGTGAAAACTAATTGATGCTTCCCGATCCGAAACCAATTTGTTGGCTTTAACATGTTTGCCATTCTCAAACCTACAGTGCATTAACCTACTTTATAAAGAAGGATTTTCTTTCTGGGCTCATTGAAGCGTTTGTTTGTTTTTCAATGCCATGTAACAAAACCTCATTCTGGTAATTGGAGTTTGTGTCTCTTCAGGAAATTGCAGGGTGTCAGATTGTTTAGCCAGGCCCACGTACACATGTGTGATAATAATTCACACACACTCACCCACATACAGACATGCCCAGTCTCATAGGCATACAAACAATACCCAGTAATCTTGGGTGTCTAATTACTAACTTTCAGTCTGTCATTTTCAAAAATTATTTTTACTGTCTGGTGAAAGTTGAGTTACACTGAATGAAAACCTTTTTTTTTTTTTTATTGGAGCTGTCAAATGGCAGCTCAGTTGTGTCGCCATCATCCATTGCGAGCATACCCAGGAGAGTTGACCCACTTCATGGTGCAATTCGTCACTGTGACATCCTCCTTCACTTCTGTCTTTTCCTGCCACTGTCACAATAAATAAGTTCAGATGACCTCAAAAAGAAAGGAAAGTTAACTTCTGTGTTTTCTCTGCCCATTAATTCTTATTTTTTTCTGCAGGGTACATTGTGTGGAGCAGATCTTGATACTGATGTTTATGGTCTATCCACAGAATATCTTTGTGGGGACATTACAAATCATAAATACTTTTTTAGAAATCTAAACGTTTATTGTTTAGATGTTAGCTTGTATGCTCAGATGCTTAGTAGCAAGCTAGCTATTCTTGCTACTAATTATGCAAGTTAGCTAGCTAATTTGCTAGGTAGTATATTGTGAAAAAGGTGACCATTGTTGATGCGCTTCCACGTGTGATAACAAAAGTAAGCAGCATGCTAGCAGTAGTGGTGGCGTGTGTAAACTAACACAGGAGGAAGGCAAAGCACACCGACCCCTTTACTACCATTATCATCCAGGTCATACAGCATCTACAAATATTATCTCAAAGTCATTTAGTCATCCTAGAGGCTTCAGTAGTTTCCTGAGGTGTCCCCCAGGTATCAATCCTAGGACCCTACCTGGTTTTACCTTTTTTAGTCAAGGAAAGCTTACCTGACTTAAGAGTTGTATGAAATCCAGCAACAATATAAAGCAGACTGTCCGTGCAAACTGCATGGTGCCTTAACAAGCTCTGTAATGTGTGAGTCTCAGCAATTGACACCAAAAGGGCAAATTACAAGTAGCAGATGACAGCCATCTTCACAGTGAGTGGAGGCAGAGCAAACTGAGTTCTGTCATTGGTGTGAGATGTCCTTGTGTATCACAAGTCAGGAGGATGATCTCTATTAAATGAATCAAAAGATAATCTCAGTTACAAGCAAAATGTTGATATCCACTTCTACTAATCTTAGCCATCCAGTACAGGCATGTTTGTGAAAAGGTTAACAATAGTCTGCAAATTAGAGGGCCATATTTGGGGAAATAGGGGAAAAAAGAACGATAGATTGAATTAGGATGGTCTTTTACAAAGATCCATTTAAATTGGATAAAGGCACACACAACACCATCCTCAAGCCAAACGGGGTGCAAATGCAGAAAGGCATGCAGAAGCTTCATCAACCTCAGGGCCAAATTGAATTCCCTGCCAGCTTTATGAGAGCAGACCAGACATATTGAAATTTCTGTGCGACCTCATTAGATTTGCCTGGTAGAAGCAGTTTATTCCTGCATCCAAAGACACAAAGAAAAAAGATATATCAGACACAGAAAATATATCAGACATTTTGGGAGATAAAAGACAGAATTTCCTCATTTGTATGCCCACACCTACGACATCTATTCCAGCCTCATTCAAAATCTAATGAAATTCTTCACCAGAAGTTCCTTTGAATGAGCAGAAGCTCTGCAGCTTTTTTATGCCATCCTCCAGGATGCACAAAGCAAGACATTCACTCTATACAGAAGTCATTATTTGGTAAGCCATCAGTTCTGAGCTGTGGAGTCCATGCATATTAAGTGAGATCTACACAGACACTGAGTAAGTCTGTATATATGTAAATAAGCGGCTGCACTAACCCCAAATGGATATAACAAAACAACATCATTGCAAATGGAAGAACATGTTCCAAAACATTCCTGTCAAATATTTTATATTTAAAATCACGTCTGAAAAACATAATTAATTAGACTGATGTACAGATTAGTTAGCCCTCAATTTAGTGAAACCTTACTGATTTACCCAACTCTGGATACTGCAAATAAAATGCCAGGAAGCAATATGATGTGCTGTCCTCACTGTTCCGTAAGTTTATAACAGCCTTTCTTATTTGGGAGAAAGGCCAACTAATGCCGTGAGCTGTGGCCTCATTACCAGCAGGAGGTGAGCTCTATTTAGGGACAGACTTGTTATGTATGCATATCCAAAGCAGCCAGAAAGAAAGCTCCAAAAAAAAAATCCTTATTAAACAAAGGCAGCTGTGCAGCAGGGGCACACTGTAGCATCCAAGCCTTAAAAGCTCTTATCTGCATATGAATAGTTGGCAAAATATACTCATTAGCATTTTAATGGGCTGAAATAGAAAATAAACAAATATGCTTATTCAGACATACTGGAGAAATCCTATGCATTAAGTATAAAGACTCCCATGTTAAACCCCTGAAAAGGCTAAGCATATGAGGTTGAAAATCAGAGCAAATCAAGTCAGCAACAGTTTACAGTCCCGTTCTCTGCAATTTAAATACAAACTTTTGAACCCTTGTCATGTTTTCCTATGCTGACTGCACTGCCACTCTATAGGTTACTGCCACCACACGTTGCCCAGATGTATCAGTTCTGCCTGGAGACTGCACTGCAAAATGCACATCAAATAAACCACAAAAGAGAGCACATTTCTAATGAGCACTGCAGGTGTGGTGAAGTGTCACTGCAGACTATAAATGTGCTTTATGCGAGTCAGCAACCACGTGGAGGTTGCACACTAAGTATTTGATCTGTTATGTACATTCAGCTTGCTGAAAAAAAAAACAACAACAAACTGTTACAGGTCTGTTATCCCTCTCAAAGCCTGCCAGTTCTCAGATGCTTACTCCCCTGCTCTCATTAAAGCTCTCCCTGCTAGTCTGGGCTCAGAAGAACTGGTCACAGTGTTCAGCTGCACTTGCAGCAATAATCTCAACTCAACCGCCCCTTACAAAGTTAGAAAAGGAAAAATCAAAGCTCGGCCCTGGTTTAACTCCATAGCTCGTGCAGTTAGGCAGGGATGCATGAGAGCAGCACATAAATGGAAACAAGACAAACTCCAAGTGGTTCACCAGCATCTGAGATACTGTCTGGCTAAATAGCAGACAGAACCTGATATTTTATTCAAACACAGCCATAGACCCAAACTTTTATTTAATACAGTAAACACAGTACTCTGACTTACAAATACCAATTATCATCAGACACCCATGAATATTTCTTAAGATTCTTCTTTAGCAAAACTGACATTATTCAATCTCAGATCTCTTTGCCCTTCTACAGTTTTGTCTCTAGCCATCTTGATTATTGTAACTCATTACTTGTTCGACTGCCACAGAGACTGATCAACCATATCCAGCTCGTACAAAACACAGAAGAATAGCAGAACAGAAAAGCACATTACCCTTATTCTCACATCCTTGCACTGAATTGGTTTTAAAATTCTAATGCTTTCCTTTAAGGCACTGGTCGGCCTTGCCGCCATCCTACTTTGTTGACCTTCTTACCCCTTACACCTCATAGTCTCAAATCTGCTGACCAGCTATTGCTGTCTGTCCCCAGGGAAAGGTGTGAGACAGAGGGTAGCAGGGTGTTTGCCATGTTAGCTCCACAACTCTGGATTAGCCTTCCACTGGGAATTAGACAAGCAACCTCAGTGTCTTCTTTTAAAACTTTTTAAAGACTAATTTTTATAAACCGTAGTTTTTTGTTTCCATGTTTGTTTGTTACAATCTCTTTTATACTTTGATATATGTGTTCTATATTCTATGTTCAGTATTATTATTATACAGGACAGACGTTTGTGCAACTCAGAGACATAATTGTATTCAAGCTTGATTCAATACATTTCAGTCATATACATTGTTATTAATGTTGCTATTGTATGGTTTGTTTGGTTTTTTTAGAACAAAAATATTTTAGATGCTGTAAGCACTGCGGCTCCAGAAAAAGACAAAAGACACAAGAGTTTTAATAGTGTCTTTAGACATATGGGTGGCATCCTCCTCACAAGCATGTGTGACCTCAGTGAGCTTGGAGAAATTATACAGCAGCTGCTGTGGATTCCTCAGATGAAGAAGCAAAGGCTGCAGTCGTATCATCACAATGAAGTGGAGTGGTTAATGATGAGGTAAAACTCCCCTCTGTGGATGTATTACTTCATATTATTCCCTGCACCACACCCATGGCCAGTAGCACTATGTAATCAACCTTGATCTCTGCTTTCTTTGCTTAATCATCTTCTCACACACACACACGCTCACACACACATATATGTATGCTCACTGAAATTATAACAGATGGGATGCTCTTCCCTTCAAACAGTACAATGCAAGGAAAAACTAAAACAAGAGAGTGTAACAATGGAGAAGAGAAGGAGTAAAAGAAGGGGAAAGAGTAAAAGGGACCTTAAGTGGTCACAGGGGAGTGAAATTTCAAGTTTCTTTGCAGGCGGTGTGCCAGTTTTTGCCCCCCTTTTTCAGGCACAGTTATTGCAGAGTGTGTAGCAGAGATGATCAGATGCACCAGTGGATTTTCTGGCCCACTGCACAATTTACTTTTGCTCAAGAAAGGTTAGACAAGATGTGAAACAGCTCCAACACGAGGCTCAGCTGCTGGTTTAACTCTTTGCCTGGCACAGATAAATGTCTTCACACCCCACAACAGGACTTAGACAGTGACCCATCTCCCCCTTCATTGCCCATTCAGGATCACAAACACTTCCCCTCTGCCATGTATACCCATTAATTTACTGCCCCTTGAGCTGAACTGTCTGTGGCTATAGATCAAACAGCGCTCCCAGCGCTAATTTAGTGCCGATGATACGTTCTGTCATGAGGGAAGCAGGAAGAGAGTATTGATTAACATACAGTTCTGCTAAGGGCGCTGCTGCAGCACTCTGTGACAAGGGTCTAATTAACTTCCAAACCTCTTAGAGCACTGCATTCAGCCGTGCTCTCGTCGTGCAGCTCAGCGTGATGACCACAGAGCCAGTTACACCCGGAGATGTGGTTCAATTCCCAATGGGGTCATTCATTCTGAAAATATATGCACTGCTGATGCTGGTAGGCGGTTTCAATGAAACAATGCCCTACTGCACGACTGCCATCAACTCTATTAGCATGCATTACATTATTTAAAGAAATAATTAAACTATTTTACTACCACATTCACTGCAGCAAATCAATAATAATGTCAAAGCAATATTGCATAGCTGGAATGTTTTTTGTCAGTATGCTATCAAATGTATGTTGATAGTGTTGTTTAAATTTTCTCCTTGCTGAAATATATTGTGACCAAACACTTCAAATACCTGCAACAAAATAATTCAATTCAAATGTATGTGGCAGTTTTGGTATTGATAGGTGGAAAAACTGAAGCAGAGATTTCTCGTGTCCCCCTTTGCACTTCCTGCTGTTATGCTGCCACCCAGTGACTGCATGAATGTAATCCAGATGACATCAGAGCCAAAATTAAGGCTTTTTATTTAACAAAAAGTTAGACACCACACATCATAACACGCATTGAAAATATGATTAAAATAGTAAGAAATTTAAACATTCAGTCAATTATTCTGAAAAATCTAAATTAAATTTGGTAAAGAAATTGTAGATTTGCATGATTTTGTTTAACAAACACAAACATAAAAACATGACAAAATATATAGGTAAATAACTGAAATGAGGGATGAACAATCTTGTTTCATGGAACAAAGGGAGTCTGCAGGATTTCATTTAGCCAAAAACTTCAACAGCTGACTTCCGTGATTAATAAGACTTCAGGAAGAAAGGAACTAAAATTAATCAGTGAAAACCGACATTTTCAGTTCAACATGGCACATGGTTGTTCAACTCCTTTTAAAAAAAAAAAAAACCGATACTTCATACATTTCTAAGTAAGTGGAATTATGTTAATAGCCCTTTGCAGTTTGTATGTAGATCATATTAAACCTCTACTAAAAAGCGTAAACAGTGACCTTCTTGCACATTAAAAAAAAAAAAAAAAAAAAGCTATTATACTTAATGACAAAGTAAAATAATGCAGTTTACAACAACAATAGTATGCAACATCTTAAATAAAAGTTTTGGTTGTCTAATTAAATATAGATTATTTAAAAATAAAAAAAAGTCATGAAAGGCACTTGAGGCAGGTGACATTAATTTCTATGAAACAGATGCTACTCTTGTATAATCTTCAAAAGACATGACTTTTTAAGCCCCAGATCCATTATTCTGTCAACCTCCAGGTTAGTTTCCTGAACAAATATGAAACAAATACAAAATGGGTGCGACAGCATTTTCACCTTTAAGTAGTCATAAGATGTAAAATGCGTGCATCTTTGTTGAGAAAATTCTTCCTTACATCATTTTAAAATAATTTTCAGTAATTTTGCATAGGAGGCACTACTAAATGAGGGTTTGTTTGATAATAAGACAGAAAAGGCCATGAACATACTGTACAGTAGGGCACAACCTTTTAGACAATCTCACAGGAAAGTGTGACTTTGTCATTTACACTCATCACACAAGCATCTCCGCTGGTCATTTCCAGTTGAGATAGTTCATCTACGTAATTTATTACCCATAGCTTACAGTTTGAACACTAACTGAACCATTTTCTTCCAGTGTTACACAGAATTTAGACTTAGGAGAGAAAGATCTGGTTCAATCTAACTCTAACTCGTTCTCTGAGACATGAGGTCAGTCTACTGTCCAATCTCAGAGTTAAAGCTTGAGTTAAAATAAATTATATTTCCACCAAAACAAACTTTTTGACATCTTTGTCAGATATATAGAATAATAGATATATTAAGTTAAAATAAGCCTATGATTGCCATCGGAGCAAAATGCGCTCTTCAACTACACAAACTCACTGACATTTATCACACATTGCAAGAGAAAACATCACTACCTACACCATAGGTAAATTTCAATCTTTGGTTCGAATGAACGCCTGCATAGTGTAGAGAGTGAAAATGATCACTCATACTTAAATAAAATTATGCTAAATTAACCTTTAGATGATGGACAAAATCTCAAATTTTCATTGTACACTTTGTAAGAGATGCAAGGGATATTTTCATTCTGTTGAAGCCAACTGCAAAGAATAAATGCTTCGAGTATTAACATATGACAAAGGGATTAAGATACAGTAAAGACTGTTGTTTGGTTGAACCAATAGAAAAAAATTTTAGTTTTACAACCAAAACTAAAAGACTCAGTATGGCGCCCTTCATTAAAAATTCAACTGTATAACAGAGTTTGATACGTACAGATGCGCAGATGTGACGTTGGGTTTATCTCCGGTCATGCTACTTAGGTCAACAAGGCTTCCGATGTCGGGTTGTCCAAGTTCTGTTTTTCCGGCAGAGGATCCTCAGCATCCAGGTCTATTGTAGGAGTCATAGCCGTTTTAAGTCTCTGCAGATTAGAGAAGGTCAAGTTTTAGAAAAGCAACCATTTGGAAAACTATATTCAAGCATATCTGATCTACTCAAGCAGCAATACAGACACTCAATGAGTAAAAAGAACTCTCAGTTATATCCAAAGAACAAAAGTACAACATATTTAAATTATCCATAAACACAGCTCTCTCACTCTAACCTCTCCTGTTGGATTGAAATATTTTAACAGTTATTGGATGGATTGCTGTGAAATTTCCATTAATTTCGGTCCATTGTGCCCATATGATTAATCCTACTGGCTCTTGGAGCATGGATTATTGGACTTTTCCTCTAGTTCCACACGCAGATTAAAGTTTTCACCTATCCACAAAAAAATATCACTACGTGATTCACAGGCACAAAATGTTGTAGTTTTCAACATCTACTGGATGGATTCTATTGTGCGTATTTGTCTTAGACTGACCTGAAGAAGTGAGCCTTTGTTGTTGTAGATCTCTTGAATAGCACCAAGTGGGATCCACACTATAGAGACCAGTGAAATGCCCCAGCCAACCCATTCAGCCCACACTGGATAAGTGTACTTCCCATAGTGAACGGGAGTGTACTGGACAATGCTGGAGGTCAGTATGCACTATGTGGAAAAAAAAGGATTTTTATACACAAACTTCATTATTAATGTGATTACTCTGACCATTTCTATGCTACAATTAAGAATCTGTGGAGGTTGTATTCAGATAGTTAAAACCTCACCAGCACCAAAACGGGACAGAGCAGCAGCCAACAGAAGCGGAAGTAGATATTTGGAGTTTTTCCTTGCATCCTTTTGACCATTAAGGAAACACGTGAGACACCTGACAAAAAGATAAGTGCTGATTTAACACAAACACAAAAAACACAAACACACACAAAAATCCACAAACCACTAATGCATTTCCTTACATTTTAGAGATCAAAGATGTTTCAGTTGAATTTCAGTTTAATAATTAACCAGCCGCAGCACGTTCTGGGGGTGTTAAAGGCCTAAAGCATTTACCATGTAAACAGAATATCTGGGTTTCGACTCTTACCAAAGATCCAACAGATGGATAAAACTTCAAAGAAAGCCAAGAACATGAGGGAAACCACAGCGGTATAATGGTCCATCAGCTGAAACACATAGATACCTCCCTGTGCAAGAGACAGAAAGAGGTGAAAAGACTGAAATGAGAAAACAGCTGTCACCAGTGATGGAACTGGTGACACATGTAGTTTACTAAATATCCTCTGAGAACTAAAAGAGTTTTGATGTTTCTTACTGTACCTTAGTAATGTGAGGAATCCCCAAGACAAAGCAGGCGATGCACACAGCCAGGACTAGCAGCTCTTCTCTTTTTATGAAACGCAGAAGTTTGGTCCCAAACTCATCTTTTATGAACGTCACCGCTACCTCAACAGTTGCAAACTACAGCACACACAATACATATCCCAAGTTTATAACAGTTATCCCATTAAATATGTAAAACTTATTCCCTTTTGACTTGTTTTGAATTAAAGACATTCTTGCATCTGTGTTTTGGGCGCAATTACGAGCCTATGCAAAACAAAATCTCCCTGGCTTCAGTTTTATTGATGCACCTGTGTGAATGTTTCTTGCAAAAACAGATTCAAATGTGCAAAATTTGTTGCTAAAAATGCAGATGCAAATGCACAGGCATCCTCCAGCGTCACCGAGATGTTCACCTGGCTGTCCAGGCCCAGACACAGCAGCATAAAGAAGAACAGAGAGGCCCACAGCTGAAAAACGGGCATGGTGGAGAGGACCTCGGGGTACACAACAAACACCAAACCAGGACCTGAAAACATGATATAGAAAAGGTGTTGTTGGTTTTACAGAAGAGGATGAGCATGAAAATGTTCTGAAATACCTAAAAAATATCTATGGACATTCATGGTCCCCAGAGGAATTAGCAAACTAACTTTAGTGCTAATGTTTAGGTAATTAACAACATATAACAAATATTTACTTTCTGGCTAAGTGTTACTGAGAAGATTGATGCCACTCTCATGTCTGCACAGTAAATATGAGAAGGCCCCAGTAGCCAGTTAGATTATCTTAGCATAAAGACTGGAAACAAGTGGAGAACAGGTAGTCTGGCTCTGTGGAAAGATAACAAAATCTGCCTACGCGGACCTCTAAAGCTCACTGATTACCATGTTACATTTCATTTGTTTAATCCATTAAAAAACCCAAAGTGCAAAAAATAACAATTTGTCATTTTATGGGGGTTATGTGCCAGACTATTTCCTGGCCAGGAGCCCTATCCACAAACTGCCTGGCCACTGCCAAGGATTACACTTAAGTTTTCTGTCCAGACTAAACTAATGAGATGTCACGTATAAATCAACAAATGTTCCAAAGTGATGAACCTCCTCACCTGTGGGGGGCACCACATAGTCCACTCCATTTAAAGACATTTTACCACAGCCAAACATGCACTAGTTTAGCTGAACCTCATCTAAACAGCTAAATTAGTGAACTGTTAAATTCACTAATAAAGTAAACATAATAACAGCCTCGAGTTTATTGTAAACCGCTACTTTTTCCAGTTACTGGTTGTAACAGGCTGCTGAGACACTGTAAGACCAGTTCATTTAGGCTTGGGTGTTAAAGATCATTGTGGGATACTATTTCACGGCCAAACAATACTTTGTTAAGCTATATGGTCAATAAACAATGACTGGTGCTGTGAGTTACAGCAACTGGAGGAAGATGGAACACAAGATAGTTTTACCATTATGTTGATTGGCCAACAATGTCCACATGCACATATTAAAGATTACTTTAATATGTTAAAAACTAATTATCAGCAAGGGAGGATCAGATCAGACCACAAGGGCGTGATCATTTAACAGTGTAATTACAGAGATACAGTGTTTTGATCACTTCCCAGGATTCTTATCTGACCCGGGGAAAACATCTTGTCTCAGTTTTTAATAATTTATTAAAGCTCCTGTTCAAATGGTATTTAAACACTTGATTACTAAAGCCAAAACTCCCTTTGATTGTTTTTTAAGCATTCAGGTAACCTAAAACCCTAACCCTGCTGACCCAGACCTCTGCCAGCTTTGGTTACGTGGTTTACATATCACTCCACAAACACAATAAAGTTGGGCTCATGCTGCATCTATGTGTGACTACAATTCATAGAAGTTACTTAAAGGGGTGTTGCGTTTAGTATTGCTCTTCCATGAAGCAGGACGTTCACAAGAGACAGATTAAAAGGCAAATGGTCAAAACTGAAGCAGTAGAGGTTGAAGTATTTTGACTCTTAGTGTCAAACTCCAAAAACAGTGGATGCTGCAATTCCTGTAATGCAGTTTTTAACGCACGTTTTCTGTTTAAAAAGTCCTTATGACATCTTAAGGGTTATTTTTCCATAATTTTTCCATAATAATGTGTTTTGTTTTACCATGAAAAACCCGAAGGATAAAATCAAGTTCTAAAAATTTATTTGTATGTCCATCTCTATGGAGAAATATCCTGGCGTGTATATATTCCAAATCGAGGCCATGATTTTGTCTTCCTGTTTAGATGCTTAAACTCAAACAAAGCTATGTCACTGTGGTGCAAAGTTCTTTCCAGGCTTGACGCTTACCATCTGTAGCGATGTTGTCCACTGGTAGGTTATGTATATGAGCCATGTAGCCAATTGCTGAAAAGATCACAAAGCCAGCCAGGATACTAGTGCATGAGTTGGTAATTGACACAATCAAAGCATCCCTAGGATAAAAAGAATCAACAATTTCAATCCAGTTCCAAACGCAGGAAGACAAACGCAGGAAGACAAAGTCACTAGATTATGAAACAGCCATTTGATCATCATGATAGCTGTTTCAAGTTTTTCTACAAGGTCACCAAGCTCTCGTACTGTCTGAAACAATAGTAAAAAATGGAAATGAAGGTAAAAACTATCTCTGGCAGGTAAATAATGTCGGGCAGGGTCTATTTCATGCATTTATCTCGCCTGGTAGTCAAAAGTCAGGCATGTCTGAAACACAGAAGGTAGACACCCTCTCTAATATTTAAGATTAGGTTTAAAACTTGCCTTTTTGATAAAGCTAGTAGTTAGGGCTGGCTCAGGTACGCCCAGAACAATCCCTCTGTTTGTTCACTGCCCAACCTGAGTCCGGGTTGGGCAGTGTTTGCTCATGGTGGGAACTATTGGGATTCTCTCTATACTATTTTAAGGTCTTGACCATACTCTGTAATGTGCCTTTGGATAGTGTATGTTAAGCTATATAAACATTGAACTGAACTGAATTACATGCAACACAGAAACGCTCCTCATCGCGTCTTTTTCTAAACGAAACTAGTAATTCTGAATTTCCCATCAAAGTTGCACTATTGCTCCCTCCTGTGTGGAGGGAAGGGAGTTTAGCAGACAGGGTTCAAATTTAGTTGACTACATGAAAGTGCTTTCTACTAATATATATCATTTTTAAACAAGAAAAAAAAACATATTTTGGCTTTAAAGTTTAAAGCTTTAAAGACACAGTGCAGCTTTTCCATAGAGGATATTAAATATTTACCTGAGAATGTTGTTGTTGAACTTGTTGTAACTAGCCATCGAAACCATGGAGCCAAATGCTATTCCAATGGAGTTAAACACCTGGGCAGCTGCGTTAACCCAAACCTATGATGGAGATAAAGAAGAGCATGAAAAGGAACTTTAGTGTTGTTTCATTTAATTTGGTTTTAAAGGCCCTGGAAAACCTTTTTTTCTCCAACAGCTTTTCACTCTGAATAACAGGATCCTACATGAATAAAACATTTTCTGCCAGAGTTTGAAGAGTCTTTCTCTCATTCATGTGACAGATTTCTGTATTTGTTGGTTTATCTGAGCTTTTCCTACTGGTTTGAACTTAGCGTGGAGTACTTAATGTTACAAAGAAAGACCTAACATCTGAAATAACGCTATATATACATGTGTGTTCGTTGTGTGTTCACTGATGTTTACATTTACAGTATGCAACCTAAGTTGATCTTGTCTTAGTGCCATTAGTATTCAGCTTACTTTCTGTGCTATTAAGGAGTCAAGAGAGACCCTGTCATAGTCAGACCACACTTTTCTTAGAGATCTAAAGCTCTTGCTCTGGATTTCACTTAATATCAAAGGGAAACTATCACTTTACCGTTCTGCCGTCAAATTTTATTCTGGCATTTGTCCTTAAAATCTTCAAAGGTAAATTTTCCACTGCTTAACTTGCACTGGAACAACCTCAGCCGGGTTTTTTGAGTTTATTCCCCAAATGACCTCTTCCCCCGTTTTTTGTGCAGTTCTGGTTTTTGCTGAGTTTGAACCTTGAGCAAACACAAGTTTAAGCAGTCTACGAAAATGAAAAATATTTGCATTAAATTCACCTCTGTTTGAGATACACAAACAAGTTAAATATGGAATTGATACCATTTGTCAATCACTAGTGTGGGAGATAATAATCAATTTGATCTGACCATCTAAAAGTTCTACTATCTGGTGCCAATGTGTAACCGAGTCTCACCTTCACTTCAAACAGTTTGCTCCAGACAGGTGTCACAAAGAAGAGGATACCATTTTTGGCTCCAGGAAGCTGCACGTTATTGATGAGCAGGGCGAAAAGGATGAAGTATGGAAATACAGCAGTGAAATACACGACCTGTGTGACACAAACAGCAAAGAGCAGTTATTGATCAGTGCGTGCGTTTGTTGTGTAGGTGAAGTTGTGACAGTTGAGCGATGGTGGACCTGTTTTCAGCGACAACAGTGAAGGTGATATGTGGGGCACAGTCACAGTAATTTATCACATCACCTCAAATTTTCCAGATAATGAATTGCTGCAGGATATCACCTAAAATTGTATGAAGGAACATGTGTGTTGATAGATTATCCAGTTTCAGTCTTCAAAGTTCTCCTCTGTTTCATTTGATCGTGCCCTTTTGAGTTGTCTAAGCAAACATGTTTGCTCTGTCTTGTGTGTTTTACACTATACACATGAAAAGTGTATTGTACAAACATCTTTAACTCATTAACTGTGACAAAATGTGAGAGAACAGCAAATTTTTCAAATAATGAAATCAAAGAATGGGATTAGCAAAAGACTCATCATCACCACTATGCATAAACACGTCTGGAAGAGAAGCAACATCACGCTGACCTTGCCAGTGGATTTGACTCCTTTGAATATGCATAGATATACGATGACCCAGGCAATAAGGAGATAGCCCAAGAGTTCCCAGCGAAGGCCACCAGCTTCTTCAATGCCACCAGTTTTCTCCAGAAGTTTGTGACTGAAAAAAACAAAGATTTGATGATTGAATTATTTCAGTTTAAGACTGGAAAAAAAACTCTTAAGTGTTATTTATTAAGAATTTAACACTGAAACGTATAGATACGGTATATTTCTGCAGTTACAAAGGAAGTCTTCTCACTCGAAGAACTGTTGACTGGCAGACTGCAGATGCGTGGCGTTGCCGGGGAAACCACTGGAACAGTTTTCGACAACATTCCAAGTGTTGTTGCAGGACACCCAGGGAAGCGTCGCGCCGAACGAGTTGAAGAAATAGTAAAGTGCCCAGCTCATGAGCACGTTGTAGTACGTGGAGAACACAAATGAGATAACAACTGTGGCCAGACCAACACCTGCAGAGCAACACGCAGCGAGGGAAAAGACACAAAGTGAGAGACGACTCTGCAGAAGTCATGGCATCTGTAGGGGAGGAAATTGCACACTTTGCTTCTTAAAACTGTTATAAAATCACCCTCAAACTCCCTATTTTGCTGTGAAGTGTCAGTTATTTGGGGTGAAGGATAAAAATTATGGGTATAATCTAGGGCTTCACATAAGGATAGACAACAGAGAAGAGCCAGTGTCACGGGGTAATCTCTGGGCAGTGGGGGCCAATATGAAGTAAAGCAAACTCAGCCACAGATAAAAGACATTCCTGGAGCCATGGATTAGAAATTCCACTGTCGCTGGTGAATATAACAAGTTCTGGCCTAAAATGAGTAAAGGTGAGATCAAAGTCCTGCAACAGATGTAAATGATTCACTTTTTTAATACCTGTCTTTCTAACCTGTGTATCAGGTTTCAGGTTGGGGGTGTATGTTTGTGTTTGTGTGTTTCCTCCTCAGGGAATTCAGCGCAATGGCTCAGTTAAAGGTTTAAACCTGAACCCTTTTAAATACAGGAAGGCTATTTATGAAGTATCCAAGACAAAATATTTCACATCATTTGCTTTGTCTGTATTCTGTCTTTTCTGGGAAACCAACACTACTTTTTGTACTCTCTGACACAAAAATAATTTTTACATTCTGAGATAAGTAGTTTAAAGAAATAGTTTAGCATTTTGGGAAATACACTTATTCACTTTCTTGCAGGGAGTCTGAGACCCCTCTCACATGTAAATGGGAAAACAGCTAACCTGCCTAAAGGTCTAAAGGTAACAAAATTGCATAGTAACTCACTCATTAACATATTATATGTTGTTTGTTTAATCTGTATAATAACTAGAAAATAAGAAATTCAAAGAAAACAACAGTTTCCTGTTTCACGGGGGTTATGGGGCTGGACTATTTCATGGCCAGGACCAGTAACTTTTACAGGAGTCTCCTCTGGTTGCCTGGCAACTGGTTCTGCCCAAGAAATAATCTGGCCATAACGCCCAGTGACAACTAATTGTCATACTTAAATCTTTTGTACAGAGCCAAGCTAGCTGCTTCCTCCTGTTTCCAGTGTTTGTGCTAAGCTATCCTAACTCCCTGCTGTCCGCCACCTTCACATTTATTGTCAGAGCGGCACTAAACTTCTCATCTCATTTCAGCAAGAAAGCAAATAAGTGTATTTCCAAAAAAAGGTGAGTTGTTCCTGTTCCTGACCTTTTGCATCATGTTAACTTTGCCATCTTAGTTGTCCTTGACATTTGACTTGACTGACCCAAACAAAAGCACTGTCTTTGATGCAAATGTCTCTCTGCTGTTTTTCAGAGGTGTATAAAAACTCCTGACAAGACTTTCTTTTCGACTTGTTGCGGAAAGGCTGGAATGCTATGCTCCACTGGATCCGATATCCCTCTCTGGTAAATTGGACGGGGAGTTTGCTGAAAAACAGCTCTGAGTCAACATAATGCCAGAGCCAAAGGAAGCCCCCCTCTGAGCTCCAGGATCAACTAGAACCACTGAGTATGATCCACATTAAGCGCTCCTTCCTTTGTTACTGCCTGTTTTCCTCTTTCACGCCACACATCTAGCTCACATGGTTGACTGCTCCACTGGTACGCCAGACACACTCCAAGTGATGTAGCGATGTGTCATTTCAAACTGCCAAACCATATCAGGTCTGCTGGACTCGAGGCAGCGCAGACAAAGATGGGGGGAATCAGTTAGAGCTATCCTCTCCTGTCTTTAGTTCTATCACCCTGTCATGCCTCACCTGTCCACTTGATGCCCTCACTGAAACAAAGGAGGCAATCAACGAAGTCTTGAGTGATTAAAATGACACTTTCATAAGCTATGATTGAGGCCATCGCAGTAAATTTAACATCAGCATATTTGTTGATTCGGGATAGATATTTGCGGGCATCTAAATCACTGATCACAGGCACATCACAGTAAACTGGACTTGCAGTTGCACAGGGAAATCATTCAAAAAGAACATACAGAAAAAAACTACCTGCTTTTGGCCCTTGTTTAGCACAGAGCATTAACCAGGAAGAAATGAGCGATAAATCAAGTGAAGGACCCATACGTTTTGACCGGGTAGATAATCTCTGTCTTTAAGGAGATAAGAAAACTATGGAGAAAAATCTAAAGTTAGAACAAGACAGACAGCATTTTCAGTTCACACCCACAAGTACTGATTGTTGATGGCTGGGCTCTTGTTTGATTTTGACAATAATCAAGTTTGCTGAGCTGCCACGTCAGTGCTCTCTGAATCCACACACGATTTGCAGAATTTAAGAATATTGGTTCATGGTCAACTTATATGATCATTTCTTTCTTGTGAATTTAAATGCATTCAGTCTCAGATTGTAAATTAACAAGTTCTCATCCATCAACATGTGAAAACAATTCATTTATTAGACAGGAAAAAAGCTGATTTTCATAGAAACTTAGAGGCACTCAGAAAGAACTTCACCTGCCTTCACCAGGATTAAGTAATGATCAATTATTTTAAATTCTTATCTGGAATTTGGAGCATCAAACACGTAATGGCAGAGGACCATTGGATAAAAGTGCAAGTTGTTTTTTTTTTCATTTAATTAAAGCAGGAGGTCCTGAGAAAGTAGCGAAAATGTTCAAACATGTCCTATCTCACAAAGTGAAAAAAAAAAAATCTTTCAAAAGCTAAAAAGCTGGTTTCTTGGCTCCTGGTCTAACATTCCATCAAGTCTGACTGAAGTTATGACATTTTTAGATAACCTGACAAACAGCCAAACCCCTTGGCAGATGTAAAAAGACATAATAATGTATCAAACAGGAGACGTTTTATCACTCACGATATGACAAGTTACTACTGACACAGTTCATCCAAGTGCATTTTTGTAAGTGTGTTAAGTATTCGTTTAGTTAGATGGGGAATTTGCTGCATTTTGTGCACGACGTGGCAACTGCATGCCTTCTCAGCCTCATGGCTGGAGGTAAGCTGAGCATGTAGAAGGAGGAATGTTATGGTCGGTGAGTCACATCAGTTGTACCTGTTTTTTAGTTTTGTCTCTCACATTCTTCGTACATTACCAGGCCACTCCTGAAGCCTTTGCACGGGCTTTACATACATGAATGGGCAAGATTTCACTGCACACCTCCCCTTTAGAAGGATCTACTGTAATCCCTGTATTGATAAAATGAATATAGACTGTTTAATTTTTCTTTATGCGGCTGTGAGTCAGAGCTTTTGTCAAGTTATCAGCGTTCTCACAACCTGACTGCTGGTAAAATTTGTTAGTACACAACAGCATGCTACTTTATTCTTTCATTTGTTTAGTTCTTGTTTTCTATTTTATTTCTTGGTCCTCTCCAAGAATGCTCCAGTTCAAAAATGTGGAGCTCTTTTATCAACACATTCTGTGTTGATAAACTGGGATTTTTGGAACTGATGGTTAAGAATTAACTTTTTTGGGTAATAATTTGTTCAACAATGGATTGTAGTAACGTTTTTTATGGTGACAGCTGTACACTGAAATTTACTATTAAAAGTTTTAATGAGTACAGTTTCTCATTTCAAAAATGTAGTCAACCCAAAAAAACCAACCAAAACAGTAAACCCTAATTCCCTGACACATGTCCCATATAATTAGTTTATTGCCCTTTCATGTTAAATATGATGACATAAATAATGGCACAAAGGTCTTTCTCTGGTGTAAGTATTTTCACTTTCCCTGATTTTAGTATCCTTTTGCTTGATAAAATCTGACCTCTGAGTTTAAAAGAGGTTTGTTTTCTAAAAGTAAGGTAAGAATTCCCGAGTGATTTATTGCATTTAGAAACGAGCACAACACTGATGCATGCACACATACATGTTTTATGCATTTGTATACATGTTCCAATACCAATTTTTACAAAATGTCTGTCAATGAAGGAAAATCCATCAGATTCAGAGTCACTCACCTTTAAACAAAGGACAAATTTTGGCGAAAGCATGAACAGGCCCTAAACGAGTGTACTGCCCGATGGCAAACTCCATGAAGAGCAGAGGAATGCCACACAGGAACACCATGGTGAGATAAGGGACCATGAAGGCACCTGAATCAGAAGAACAGGAAAGAACAGTGGGCAGCTGATACTTTAAGTATCTCCTGAATATGTTGAGTATGTATAAAGCTGCCTCAAGAGATCAGTATGATGTTGTAGGTGCTAGATAAAGTATATTCACTTACTATATAACAGGTCTCTAAGTTGTTACTGGTGACTTCATAATTGGTTAATCAGCTTTTAAATAATTCTGACTAATCCCTAATAAACTGTGGTAATGTATTGGAAGAAGCTAATTTCAGGGTCCCACATGGTAAATATCTTCAGTATACAGAGCTTGCTTTGTCTTTCAATCAGGAAGCACATCCCAATGGCTGTTTAACTGTTTAGTCTCAGGGATAATACTCAGATCTGGGCAACCATCATTTATGAATGACTCTCTTTTATTAATAAATGCAGGCTTGATGGCTTATTAGTGTGCACCCACACCAATACAGTGAATATGAAAGCGTGCTGATAAAGCTGAAGCTCTCGCTTAAAAACATCTAAACAGTTTCTGTGTTGAGTCTTGCTGAGTCATTCTTACAATACAAAAAAAAAATCATGACTAAGAGATCGAATTTGTGTACAGTTATTCCGTACAGTTATTCCGTACAGTTATTGCTTCTTCTGCGGTGTAGAACATTGGGGTGAGAATATTTTCAGGTTTCACAAAAGCTATGAAATTTTACTTAAGTTATTTCTGCTCCAACAACCTCTAAATCAAGAAAACATATTTTACCCCCATCCCCCTAAAATATGGCTATGTCAGGTTTAAACAGTGAATCCTGTTCACATGTTCCCATTTTCTCCCCACAGTCCAAAGACATGCAGATGGCCTGGGGGCTACGCTAAAATTAAGAGAAGGTGTGAACGTGTATGTGTGAGCTCTGTCACAGACTCAGCAACCAGCCCAGATGTGCCTTGCCCCATCTTGCACAGTATGAGCAGAAATGTGTTGCAGCCAAAGTAAGTGGTTTACAGAATGAATGGATGGATGAATGGATGGACGAATGGATGGATGGATGAATGGATAGATGGATAAGGAAACAGTTAGGATCTTTAAATATGACCTTCATTGATGATATGGTAGAGGAACAGTTAACTGAGCAGATTTTGCATTATCTTAACTTTCACAGTCACTGTTTTCTGTAATGACTGAGGCTACTGTTCCATAAAGAGCCAGTCATGTAGCCTGCATGTGACTGCTCTTAATGCTATAGGTTTTAAGGGCAGAGTGAGGGAATGGCACACCCCAAAAAAGCTATTAAAATGGTTTGTTTGTTTGATTTTGTGCATTTGTGAGATATAAATAAACAGTTTTAAATTACCCTATCCAATTAATACAGACTGCTTTTAGTGACTTTTGTATAACTTTAGTATACTGTATGCTATACAGCAGCAACAGCCTTTAGTAAGCCATATGCAAAATAGCTGACAATTGGTTAAAAACATTTGTTTACCAGCGTGCCTTCATTCTTGACCTCTTACGTAGACTCACCTCCACCGCTGCTGTAGCACAGGTACGGAAACCTCCAGACATTGCCCAGTCCCACCGCGTACCCCACCGACGCCAGGATGAACTCCAGCCGCCCACTCCATGTGGGTCTCTGAGCCTCCGCAGTCCTCCCGGCGACCACACTGAGATCCAAGGGTTTCAGTGCGTGATCTCCCTCATCGGAGGGCATCTTTGAATTTTCGCCAGCGACCTCCATTGCAGCTTCTTACTGATGAGAGTAAAGTGGTGGGTCTTTTGTTATCACAGTCAGGCGGTGCAGCGCTACACTTATGAAACCATACATTCGAGAAAAGAAAAGACAAATGCGGTTAAATTTTAATTGAACCAGCTGCATCGATTCCGCTGGATCATCCCTGACGAGTAAATTATCCCCCGGTCTCTATGATGATTAGACCATGACAATGAACTTCTTAAGCACCTGAACTAAGCACCTGGCTTCTCAACAATCATTCATGATTTTCAATGAGAGCCATTAAGACAGTACGGATACCCTACAACACAATGACCGACTACGTTCACACGCAAAGCCCACCGCGTCTGTTCCCCATTCAGCCAAGTCAGTGTTGAGTGATGTGACATAACTGCAGACGTCCTTTTGCCCCCTCACTGGTTCGACTACTGTCAAGCAGGCAAGGGTGTTATAGATGCGCCCTTTTTCAAAATAAAAGCCGAGTTGAAACTGTTGTTCAGTATGTAGATGTGTCACAGGGAGGGATTTCCAAAACGCCCAGTGTTTTGCATTGGATGCAACACACGTACATTTTGGTCATGAAGTTGCACTTTTCATGCCAGTGGAGTAGAGACGTTTTGGTTTGCACCATCAACTCCACATACTTGGTCGCAGTGGACGTGCTCATCTTCAGGATGGTTTCTACAGATCTTTGGTAAGAAAGATAAAAGAAAAAGTGGTTAACTAAACACAGCTTCTGTTGTACTTTGTGATTCTTATGGCGTATAAATATCGCATTATAAAACACAGCAGCCGTGGCGCAACAAGTTAAGAGTGCGGCTTTGGGCTTGGGCTGGCCTGGGATCGGTGGGTCGTGGGTTCGA
>JBBMJY010000024.1:12790817-12808306 GCA_037833715.1 Toxotes lorentzi | reverse complement strand
GTGTGTTTCATTCGCTTGGTGTGGGTAAAATGCAGAGAGTAATTTCCCCAGGAGGGATCAATAAAGTAATAGAAAAATTTCTATGAGCATGACATAGCAAATTTCAAACTCCCTACTTCAATTATGATAAATAAAACAACAGATGTAAGTTAACCTTTGCAGTTAATTTTGATGGCCAGAGCTGTGATTGTCTTTTGTGCGCAGAGATGACAATCACTAAACGTTCAGGGATTTTGTGCTTTTATTTTGAAAATCTGTGCACTTCAGGTTCAGTTCGTCTTGTTCTCCTCCAGCTTACAGCAGGGGGACCGTTCACACGGCATAATAACGAATCTTTTGGACTAACGAACTGAATCACGTCCTGTTCTTTTGAGTTTTCATGTTTGGCTTTATGAGCTATCATTAATGGCTTCATTCATGGTTAATAAATCATTTACTAATGCTTTGCAGACATGATGAACCATCAATAACTTCTGGGTTGCCAGGTTGAGGGAAATGCTCCTCCAGGGTGACACTTTTAAAGCACTTAAATTAATTAAGGAAATGCCTCCCAGCCAACAAGCCTGCATTTCTAAATGATATTTGTCAACAAAGGGTCTCATGTTTCTCACTTTCGAATAAGTCGTCTTGTATTATATAGTATGTATAGCTGTGAATGTTCGTAAGGCACTGATAAAGGGTAATGGCCTTCTCAATTTGTAACGGACCATCAGCAAAATTTCTGTCAGCCACCTGCAATTATAAATGATAATTGCTTTACTGTTTTCTTATTCACTAATTAATGAAGTCTGAAATTAGTTCAGAAAAGTTTGAAACTATGTAGACAGATTCTGTAGCAACATCCTAAAATCTCTCAAAAACAAGAAGCAAAGTCAGACTCTATTAACTATCTATTCAAAACATTTTGATTACCGTGGCACTGTTTCTGCTACTCAGTTGCCAGTTTATTGAGAACACCAAGGTAAAAAACTAATGTAGATTAATGCAACTAAAATAAAGTACTGAACCGCTTTCCTTATGGTTGCTGAGATCTATGATCGGGTGGAAGAAAATGCTGATTCCACATTACGTAACTATTATTAGTTCTACTTACTATGTTTTATGACACCAAATCAAATATGTACTACTATACATAGGCCCTATACTTCATTTTCCCTTTCATTCTTCTGTTATAAGCCTGGGGGGGTATGCACGCCACAGATTCCCATTTTAGTTGAAACCGTGCTTCTTCCTCCGTGTGTATATGTGTGCAGTGCGGTCATTTTGGCAGTAGATGGCGCCACTTGTATTCCCTCTCTCAGTTTGGGGCCAAACTTCGGTTTTCTCCTGCTTCCAGGTGCTGCATCTGAGCCCTTCCGCTCTCCGTACAGGAATTTGTAGACTGCATTACGTCAGTTGTCTTGCCAGCGGCAGGAGAGCACCTCCGTCCAAGAGAAGTTAGGGTGCCTATTTTTTGTGGAGAGTTAAAGGGATTTGTTTGGGTTTGTTTGTTTGTTTTTTCCCTCTGTCATACTCAGAGTTGGGGGTTTGGTCGGGAGTCCTGGCTGGACGACGGGGAAGAATGAAAGTTTGAAGCGGCGCATCTCTCAGCTCTGTTGCCTCAGTATGAAAAGTTTGTGAAAGTGTCTTGAAAAGTCGACGACGCTCCCAGAAAGCAGATGGAGGAACCAGGAGGTGAGGAATGATTTCAGGTTGTAACTTCACACCGCGGAGAGGCTTCGCTTATTTCCATTTAGCATGTAGTCCCATTGTTTAACGCTGTGAGCTGATACAATGTTTAAAGCTCGCTCTTTTCTTTTTCTTTTCTTTTCTTTTCTTTTTTTTAAATACATTGTCGGTGAAACGTCGAACCTGTTGTTTACGCACTTTCCCTCAGCTACATTTTAAACCTACAGTGCCACGCCAGGTTTAAGTGAAGACTTTGCGGTTTCATTTAAATCAGTTGCTTATTTATTTATTTATTTATTATTGTTTTGCAGGTACAGATATTTGTTACTGTGCGGGCTGTGGAGAACAAATTCAAGACTCGTTTCACATGAAGGTCCTGCAGGACATCTGGCACAACGCCTGCTTTCAGTAAGTGTCCAGTTTATGATTTTAATGAGCCCTGAAAGTACCCCCCTTGTACCCACAGCTTTGTTAGGCTAGTCATATTCTGATAAGTGAAGCCTTTGTTGCCATAGAAAGACGAGGGGGAACAGTTTGCACTGACATGGATCCAATTGTTTTTTTAGCTGTTGGTCAACATGTTGGCAGCTTTCTCTGTTTGGGTGTACTTACAAATGGCCTTGTGGATAATCCCAGAAGCTTCTTTCTTGTAGCCTAAACATGCCTCTACATCTGTTTTCTTTTTAACAATTCACCATTGTTTCAGAGCCTCCCTGCACAAAATGCACCATGTAGGATGTCATTCCTGCCACAGCCGACAGGCCTCTGCATCGGGACGGATCTAGGTTCTTGAATATAGATTGTTCGTTGAAACAGTCCTGGTATCTGGAGGACTTTGACCCCACTGCTTCAGGGCTTAATGATTGCCGCACTGGAGCTCATGTGAGCCCTCTGGTTTTCACAGGTCACTGCCCCGTAGTGAGATATCTCTGTGTGGGCCAGTGAACCCGTGGCTGGATGCCAACATGATATTCCTCTCACAGGGTTTTTCGCTTGGTGAGCAGTAACATTCTCATGTTGTAATGTGTGATAAGAAGGCTGAGAGTTTTAAAAGCCGATGACAGGACATGTCTTGATCAAACTGTTCCTGGTCAGAACCGCCATGTGAGGCTTGAACTGGCTGCAGGTTCGCAGCTCCATTTTTAATGAAAAGAGTATGCGTCCAATAGTCACCGTGCCTAATCAGACACTCATTTTATAAAGCAGATGAGTGAGAACTGGATGCCTGAATCTGTGAATGTAGCTGCCTGGAGCATGCTTATTTTTCAGAGGCCACATACTGCAGAGTATATCCAAAAATCCTTTGGTTTTTATGACTGGAGTCTGGCTCTGGAGGTCTTCTGGTGTGTCCAAAAAAGCCTTAAGAATAGAACAAATTTAATGCTGACTGTATTGCCTGTTTTTGACAACTGAAATAGCTCCCTTGGAGTTTTGAGCCAGTATCTAGCAGTGTCCTTACATAACCTGGGATTTCACTCTTTCCAAACACTGACTGTTCAATAACACATCCGGCTCCTTGTATCATCTCAGAGGCAAAGTTCCTGACATTGCTGTGTTACTCACCATTGATCTTCTCCCTCCCTTTTCACTATTTATACTCCCTCACATTATTTTGGTCATGCCCCTTTAAAGCAGCATCTTTTCATCTGAAACGTCTGCAGTCACATTCTTTAAAAACATACAGATATTAGTTTTGCTCTCTCCTATGCGTGTGTGACACCAGGCTGCAGTTTTCCCCCTGAGGTTTGACTCTTGGATTCAAACTTGTATTTTTTTTATTACAAGCTTAGACGTATCACTTCCACTGCAGCAATGTGACACTCTAAGGACCGCTTACGTTTTTTGCAAGACAGTTATTTTACTCGGAGAGCAAAATCTCTGCGCTCTTTAAAGAAGTAGCTCAACAAAAACAAAATGTCCTTGTTATTGTTATACCCCCTGTGGTTTTCCTGTTGTCTATTGTCCACATGCTGCCACTCTGCCCTCCATGTACCTCCACCTTGTGAAGCATTCTTACAAGCTGAGGTCACCCTTGTTCCATTAAACCTGGCAGTGTTGTTGAGGCCCATAGGTAACGACACGTTACGACTCTGCTCTCTTCTGCATTCCTAGACGGCGATTCAGAGGTGTGAGTCCACCGTGTCAGACACTGACTACAGAATCTTGTGTTTTTTTTTCCCCACACAAAGCTGGGTGTCTCCTTTCTTGAACTTGTACAGTTGGAAGTGTATAGAGCTGCGGATATTATTACCATCATTGTACTTGCCAAAAAAAGACTATTGTATTGCATTGTACAACTAGCAATTTGATTATGTTTGCTTGGGCTGTGAGGAATTGTAAGAGGTATTTTGAATAAAAATTATTTTTATCAATCATTCATGAAAGTAATCAGCAGATTGGTTGATAATGAAAATAATTGATGCAGTCCTAATTCTAGTCTTGACAAAAATAAGCGTATCAGCCAATTCAACGAATTCCATTATCTACAGACACTCGCTGTGATATGAATGAAGAAATAATTGTCATTCTCCAGTTCTTGGAAAAAGGTTGTTGTGGAGAGTGCTGGGAAGACAACAGTCAAAAAAAACAGAGATAAGGTTTCACTAAAAGTGAAACACCCCCTCCACAGGTCTCCAAGGCCACGGCTAAACTTCCCTCTCTTACTATCTCTACTTCAGACTACAACAAAAGAATACACTCCAGCAGGAATGTGGAATTAAGGAAATGAGTAATGTTTACTTTGTAGTGTTTGTGCAGGCAGGACCGTTGCATTGTTCATTAAAGAACCACCTGAGTTTAGCGCGCCCACCCCCCATTGACCAGCACACATAGAAGGAAGTCAGGTGTTTTTACAAGCTCCCCTACATCACTTTATCTTGATACATTATAGGGATGTAATGGACAATAATTATAGTTTATCAGATGGTTTTGTCTTGGAATGTTTTTTTTTGTTCAGAACAAGGCGGACAGGATGGAAGTTTTTGTTTTTTCATGCCACACCTGGACAGATACTGAAAGTCATACATAGCACATGAAATACTGCACTTTTCACAAGTCTCTCTCACCTCCTTTGTTTTGTTCGTACGCATCTTATTTCTGATTGGACCAAATGGGTGCAGTGGTATCACCAGAGGATATTGATACTGATGCGAATCAGTACCAGTACTATTGTGTATGCTGTACTACAAACACAGTGTATTTTTTGTATTTCAGTACTGTAGTTTCTTGTTACTTTTCAGTTGACATACGAGTGGTATGTCAGCTGATGATGGTACATCTGTGATAGGGTAATATGCAAAGAGCAGTTTCTTGGTTGGGCTCTGGTGTTGTGTAGAATTTCACAAATCCTTACAAATGATTTAAATGCCTAGAGTCCTATTTAAATAGTTTCATAAACCCAAACTAGATTTTTTTTGTAATTCTGCATCCAGACTGTGACATCTCTCACACACACACATTTTTAACAAATGTGTGGCCTTGAGTGCAGCTGTGGCCACAGCAGCACAGCTACCATTACTCATGTGAACTTTACCTCAGCAAACTTTCAGCTCCGCTTCCCCTCATCATGTCACAGTGTGATGAATCAGGCCAGAAGCATGATTACACTGACCTCATGCGCATTGTTATTTATTGCTTGCATCTGAAATGCACAGGCTGTCTGTTTTGTTCACAGTATTTGTCATCAGGTTGTTGAATGGATGCCGCTTCATGTTAAAGACTGAAACAACGCCTCTGCCTCAGACCCCGCTCTCCCCCCGCTCTCCACTTTTCTGTCCACAAAAGATACAAACATGTGTTCTTGTCTGTATAAGACGACTCCTTCTTAAGTAATGCCAAAAAATGTTGAAATATCTGGAATCTTTGCCAAAGTCAGTAAGCCTGGATCAGCTATACCTGCAGTACAGAGAGCTACGTGATGCATGAGGCTCAGCTGGATGCTGCTGGCAGCACTGCACCAAACGATTAAAAATGCATTTAAAAAAATCACATCTCCTCTCTAAGTAATATTTCTTTCATGTCATTTCATCTTGTGTACATGGAACGGTTGCATAAGACGTAAATGTGATATTTTTAATATCATCACAGACATAAACACAGCAGAGCTCTGACAGAGCTCTGTTGGATAAGATCATATCCCTGAATCACAAATAGCTGTTAATCAGGAAGTCAGCACAGTGTCAGTTGAAAGTTTATTATTGTGGTCATTCCTGAAAGCAACCTGTGTATCCATGTGAAGTTCAAGAAAAAATACTCCTGAGAACTGTTTTTCTCCTCTTTTCAATGGCAAAACAATATCCAGACAGTACTAGCATGTCATTTACTGTGTTACTTCATTACCTAAATCTGAAGTCCCTTGTAGCATCTATGCTCAAAGGACTGAGAAACCGAGGTGAAAACAAAAAGGCTGTGACACAGCTGCGGTATTTCCAAAGTTTGAATGGCAGCAACAAAAAAAAAAAAAAATAAATAGGACTGCAGTTATTTGAGTAACCTAATCTCTGACTGAGTGGCTCATCCCTCGGTTGTATTCTGGTAGTCGAACCTGCTGCCATCATTTTTGCATAACCAGTGCAGCTTGTTCAAGGAATGCTCATAGCCTGCAGGTGCTTCCCAGTCTGCTGGCAACTTTAGCATTCCTCACTCTGAACATTTTGTCCCGATGTCGCAGCCATAAATGTCCTTTTAATTTGCCAAGTGTCTTCTCAGGTGACAGCTTGGATCAGTCTGCTGTTGGAGTAGTATCATTGAAACTGCAATAAAAAGGAATCTAGTATGACACGTTTTTAGTTTTATTTGCAGCGTTTCCCTTTACTCAGACGTTAGACGGGGAAAGAAGTATGAGAGAGAAAGCTGAGGACACCATCAGATTCTGGACTTAACCCAGCATGTCAGTTTTATAGTTTGCACCTTTGACCTCAAGGGTAATGAGACATCTTATTATTTACACTAACTTAGATAAGGAAACGCACAATGGTAGATAGAGGTTTGTTAAGTAACTTCGAGCAAGAACTTCACAACAAACAATGAGATGAGGAACAAAGTCTTTGTCCCTAAAGAGATTTTTCAGCCTGTTTTAACACACTGTTTTAACACACAACACAGGTTGTTGCCACTATAAGTTTTTCTCCAATTTTTCTTAAACAACTGGATCCTATTAAGGTGCTGGAAGTTAGCTAAGGGTTTGGCCTCTCCCTTATTAGTGGTGTGCAGAGGCTAATAACGAATTGTTCCTTGAGTCTACCATCTCCAAAGGCATGGAGGATCCTTCTTTCTCGAAAGTGAAATAACTCTTTGAGCTGTCTGTTTTACTTACACTGCAACACTGTGCAAACAATGGCACTCAAGCAAGACCCGGCACGTCTCATGAATGAGGCATTTACTGTGCCCTACACCTTGTTAACTACAGAGAAAATACATGTCATCAGGAACATGCCCTTAGCTAATGTTCCCAACCTATACAACCTCGCAGTTGAAAGTGTTGTTTTCAGCGGCGTGATTGGTGGTTTCTACATGATCTCTCTTGTATTATTTAACACAGTTTGCTGGAATGTAATGTATGTAATATGAGGAATGAGTTTTGAAAGAAAATAACATACAATGCAAAAAGCTCGCCAAGCTGCAACTGTCCCTCTGGCCTTTTGCTGTCTCATTTCTTTTCTCAGTGTTAGTGTGGCTGTCAGTTTTTACTTAACTCTCTCTTACAGTGTGGAAACAAGTTAAATTAACTTGTAATTAATTAATTCAAACCAGTGAATACATTTTTTGACAATTAATAAAAAAGCAAAGAATTTATGTTTTCCTGCTTGTCTGTTATTTATTTAATTTTAAAGACAAAACAAGCTGTTTCTAAAAGATTTTATGCACCAAAAGATCCATTGATTAAAACTATCAAAAATTATAATTAATGATAGATTGATGAGGAAAATTTTCTTGTAGCACTACTTTGTTGCTTTACATGCAAGGTGACCATATTAAATACCTTTGAAATTATCAACAGTTATTTGAAATAATACACCAGGTCTTTGAGTCTCTGCCCTATCACCTTGAAGATGATTGCCTTAGAGCCCTTGCTGAAAGCCCTCATCTCTTCCTTCTGTGAAAACGTGACCAGGACTCTTCTTTTTTTTTTCTTTCATCCTTGCAGGTGTTCTGTGTGCTGTGACCACCTGACTAACTGGTACTATGAGAAGAATGGCAAGCTGTACTGTCGCAAACACTACTGGGAGAAGTTTGGAGAGCTCTGTCACGGTTGCTCTCTGCTCATGACTGGACCTGCCATGGTACGTCTGCTGCTCTCATTGTTCAGTGCCTTTTGGTACAAAACATTGGACTATTGGATGGATTGAACCACAACCTAATGAACTTCAGTTGTACTTTAAGATTAACGGGGAGCTCTACTGATTTTACATGTACTGTGAAAATAGTTATATAATATCTTTAGTGGCTTTTTTTGGCTTGGAGACTACATATTTACTACAGAAAGTCTACATTAAAAACTGGGGGTATGGCATGTAAAGGATGTGGGCATTTTCCAGGCAGCACGGGTGTAGCAAAAAGCATGGTTAAGTGTAGGATCCAGGGTTTTTAAACCTTAAAAGTCCAACTGAGTCAGGATGTCTAGACCTCTGCTGCTTTGATTATGACCTTTCATCTTTTGCAGGTCCCCCAATTTAACACAAGTGCTATATTAACTTGCTGAAGTACTGTTTTAATGTTGGCTCCTGCTCCTGCTTTGTCACCTCAAAGTCTAATAAAACAGAGCTGCCTATGCCATTTTCTGGTGTATGACAAATATTACAACCCACCAGCCTGTTAGCGTAGCTATATTCTTTTAGACTTGTTTTTTCTCTGTTTGCTATGATTTGCGAAGCTGGATCTAGACTATTTGAACACTCTTGCTACATATGATTGCCAGGCTTTCAGAGTCTGCCTTACCATGAATCATATAACAACAACTGCCAACAATTTCCCCTTCTACTTAAATAATACCAGAATGCCCGCAGAGCGTGTCAGTGCTCTCTGTGTACCCCATTCTCCCTACTGCTCCAGATTAATACTAACATGCATTAAAAGGCAGGGGGCAGCGTTTCGTGGCGATTACAGATGTGTGATATTCTGCATAGGCAGCTGCTCAACATAGCGGATTGGACCCTAGACCTCGCTTGTGAATTAGTTTCCCCCCTTGAGGCCCCTTTCTGTTCCTTCTCAGTACTGAGGTTCTCCACAGCTCACTTCCTCAAGTACACAGAGGATCTAGTGGGAAGACGCTCGAGCATGGGGTGGTTTTTGGAGCCCATCATGTTGAGTCCTCTGTGGTGGAGTGGCTCTGTAGATATTACCCACAGTCTACCACTCATATTATGATCTGTACTGATGTAGTGAAGCAAAACTTGAGTTTTGATTTCAAAGAAATACCTGTTTTTAGCTAATTTCCATCATCTTTTCGTCTTAGTCAAGTTCCAGCTAACTGAGCAGTCTTTGTTTAATACATAGCAAACTTAGCAAAATTCAGTTTACATTGATTACCTGTGCCTTCAGACTCACACATACTATGACTTAGATTCCTCAAGCTTCTAAAGTAGCTTCTTAAAATTGGATTTAGTCAAATGTAGAGATCAATGGACATTTGAACCATATCTGCCAATGTAACATTTATGCACTGAGCCAAAGTAGGTTTAAAATAACTAAGAACTAACTATAAAAGTCCAAGCAGGCACCAGAGAAAAGCCAAACGTCAGCCTGCTTTGATTTAGTATCTACAAGTTGAAACATGAAATTCAGGTGGCAGCAGCTCTTGCCGGTCGCAACCCGGGGTCACTTGTCTAACATGGAGCTGGACTGAAGTTTTTCTTTTTGCCACCAAGCAACACACATAATGGACTCCTCTATTTAGTATTGGCATCCAGCTTCACCAGCCTGTGAAGCCAAGTGTTTTTGGCAGAGCTGAATTGGCACTGCGTCCTCTTAGCCAGAAAGAGAATCATTGTGGTCCATCAGCAGAGCATGGTCATGCAGAACTGCTGCTGCTTGTTAGGCATTCAAGTCCAGAACAGTATTGTTTTTGTCCTGGTTTTAATTATGTGTTATTTTATTGATTCATTGAAGGTGGTTGTAGACATTTTTTGATAACCAGTTTTTCATAATTTATCTGCTTTTGCTGTCAAGTTTCGCACGTTTTGCCACGTTTTTACAGCTGCCGTTAAAGCCTCAGACAGGTAGTGACTGCGGTCTGTGGTGGTGGTGGTTCTGCTCTTGGCTTGAAGGCAGGGAGTTACAGACAGACTCCTGAGATGTCACAATGATTTGGCTGACATCTCTCCGTAGCAGCAGGGAATCCTTTCCCAACACTGACTCACTGGCTCACACCTGGGGTAAATGTGGGAAAAAACGATTCTGTAGTTGTGTCCCAAATCCATTCTACACACTAATTCTGAGCAGGATTTGATTATATAATGGGTTCATACCAGAAAACAATCAAACAAAACAATCAGTATTCAAACAAAAGTAAAACCCTTGATTTTTTTTTTTTTTAATGTGTGGACATTATTCTCCTACACTGCAGCGCAGAAAGAAAAAGGATGAGCTGCTCTAGAACATCACATAACTATGTTTTAAAAAAGAAAGGAGAAAAAAAAGTGATTTCTTTGTGAACTTAAACTAAACAACTTCAGTTTCATAACTGGACCTGAAATCAACATTGTTCGTGCTCAGGTGTGTGCTGAGTAAGATTAACTGCTTGCCGAAGGCCGGACACATTATCTCATCTTGCATGAGAGAACGAAGTAGAAAGCCAGATGACATGGGAGGGTGACATGAATGGCAGAAAGGGAAATCGGTCCATGATGTGTAGGCAGCGTTAATGAGAGAGATAGCACATGACAGATCACTTAAAGCGAGAATGTCAGCGAGGCGAGTGGCTCAGACCTGCAGTGGGAGGTGACATCATAGCAGATTCCAGACAGACAGAGAGTGAAGCAGGTGTTACGACTATGTCTCACAGCAGGAGGAGGGCAGAAAACAACCCGCAGCACAGCACATTCATCTCCGACAAGCAGAGCAGAGCACAGCACAGCAGGGCGGCAGCCACACCGGCAACATATGACTTCTGTCATGACTTCTGTCTGCTTTGCACTGTGAAGATTAGCTGGTTTGTTTGTGGTTCCAGGTGGCCGGAGAGCACAAGTATCACCCTGAGTGCTTTGTGTGTCTGAGGTGCAAAGTGGTTATTGAGGACAGGGACACATACGCCTTAGTGGAGAGATCAAAACTCTACTGGTAAGTCATCAGCATGAAATGTGTAGTTTTCAGTTTACATGCGAGTTTATTTTTCAAAGGTGAATTTGAAGATATATAGGCAACAATGTCCTCAAGTTGATGTTAAATGTTAAAGTCATTATCCCACAACTCCTTGAATTTTGTGTTCTTTCAGCAGTAACTTAAGAACAAGCACATTTACCCACAGGTAACGATTCACTCCCTCTCCTGTTGTTTGCAGTGGAAAGTGTTACAAGCAGGTGGTCCTTACACCGATGTTGGAAAAGCGCTCATACGACTCGGTGCTAGACTCCCTGCCCCACACGGTGACACTAATCTCGATGCCCTCTGCAGCCAACGGCAAGAGGGGCTTCTCCGTCTCCGTGCTGAGGGACGTCAATGGCTCAGCGAGTGTTCAAGTCAAAGAGTAAGTGGCCCCTGATGGTGGCTGATCTCTGAACCTGTCTCACTGCCCCCGTGGAGACAGCATGAGTAATGCTTTACGTAAGGCTGATTATAGGTTTGCTAAATAGCAGGGCACTGATCTTTGTGTAAGTGTGCCACTGCAAGAAAAGGTGCTTATTGATAGTTCAGTTGATGTAACAGTGTTTTAGTCACTTGTCTCCTCAGTCCTGGTTTACTAGTTGACCAGCAATCGTCCTTAACCTACTGACATTTAATCAGTGCATTCTTTCTACAGTGCTGATACTCACATATTAGTGTTGGTACCGTCTTGTTCCAGGGTCAGAGGGATGCTTATTAGTCCAGAGATTCGAAATGCCATCCATGTTGGAGACAGGATCCTGGAGATCAATGGCCTTCCAGTGGGGACATTAATGGAGGAGGAGGTGGGTTTATGCCGCGTGCAAATCTCTGATACTCATGGAGTCATATGTGATGTGAAATTCTTTAAACGGAGCTAATTACTGTCCCTATTAAGGGCAAGTGAATTCCTTCAATGCAATTTGCAAAGCTATGGTCTTATTATACAACATGTGATTTTTGGCGTTCCTCGCATTCCTCCATCATTTATACATACTTCAGCTGGGAGAGGATGGTATGTGGTATGACTGCACTTAAAGGCTCATTCCCACAACCTCACCCTCACTAAATTACATGCATTCCAATACAGTCGTCATTCACTGCTTATATTTTGGTTTGGTTTGGTTTTTGATAGTGTTGTTCCCACATTGTGTTGTTCCTGTTTACCCTATAACGCATTTCAATATTACATCCCATTAGAATGAAGTCCTGCTTACTAATCAAACTCTTCTACTCTCTGCTGAATGGACAATTTATTTGAAATGATTTGAACTGATTTGAGCATGCCTTTAAGATACTTGTTTCATAAACTAACAAATGTGAAAATTGGAAACAAATGATCCATACTCCTTTGGTTAAAATACATTTATTTATTGCAAGACTTTTTGAGAATTCAAGTGATAGTGTCATTCACTCCTGTGACGTAATGATTTTCAAATCATCTGAAATCTCCGTGTTTATTTAGGTGGATGACCTTATCCACCGCACCAGTCACACGCTGCAGCTGCTTATAGAGTATGACCCGGTCAGGCAGCGTTTGGATCGGCTCAGACTGGGATCGCCCAGGAACCAGTTGGGAGTCCCAGCCATCTCCCGCATGCGCCTGTCCTCACCTTCTGATGCAGTCCTGGAGAGAACGGATGTGGTTGATGACGGCACACTGAAGAGGAGGTCTTTGAGGTATGTTAGGCCTAACACCTTACATATTGTGGGCCAGTAATGGGCAAGAGGTGAGTGTATTTCATTTTTAATCAGCCATATTCTCTCTCTGCTCCAGGCGGAGTAACAGCATATGCAAGTCACCTGGGCCATATTCCCCCAAAGAGCCAGCTTTTATTACACGAGACATTGGACGCTCTGAATCCCTGAGATCCTCCAGTAGCTGCTCTCATCGCATCTTCCGGCCATGTGACCTTATCCACGGAGAGATCTTAGGAAAAGGTTTCTTTGGACAGGCCATCAAGGTCAGCCTCCCAACTCCCATCAGTTCTTCTTTTTTTTCATCTACCATTCAGGACTTTGTTTGGTCCCCCCATCCAGTGAGCTCAAAGAAAAATGTGCCTTTGTCCCACTGACAGGTGACTCATAAAGCCACAGGAGAGGTGATGGTGATGAAGGAGCTGATCCGTTGTGATGAGGAGACCCAGAAAACTTTCCTAAAGGAGGTTGGTAATCTCCAGCAGGAGGCCTGCGCTTCCTCACAGACAAAACAGAGTCCTCTGGCTCTGCATGGAGCTGTGATTTATTATTCTCATAACTGAAAGCACGCCACATGTTCCAACAATTACCTCTTTGTACCTTGTTATTTTGAGGTTTTTGTCTCAGTCTTGTCAGAAAACCCTAGCTTGATTTTTATTGCATTAAAGGATTTTTCTCATGGATAAAATTACACCTTTAGTATTCAATGATTAGAGATAATCTGCTTACAGTCATAATGAGTGAACTTCTTTCTTTCTTTCACTCAACTAATATTCAGGTCAAAGTAATGCGAAGCCTTGATCATCCCCACGTTTTGAAGTTCATCGGTGTGCTATATAAAGACAAGAGGCTCAATTTGATAACTGAGTTTATCGAGGGAGGCACCCTGAAGGATTTCATCAGAGACATGGTGAGTTAAACGAGTTGATTCGCTTAACTCTCTTTCTCTCCTCTGCCCCAGTGGAGCACAAAAACCCTTCAGAGGCCACAGAAAGAGCTGTTTGCAGCTCAGAGTCATGTGGGAGGTGGCTGACCTAAAGTAAACTCTGCACTGATAGAGGGCTCTCGGCTCTGTAGTGGGCTGGGTGGCATGTCAACTGGCCAAGATGTGGAATGAGAAAAGTTGTGGAAAGTGTTCCCAGGTGAAATTTTTAGAGCTGTGCTCCCCTCTTCCCACAGCTGACTATTTTTAAGGAGCAGTTCAACCCAGAACACAGCCCAAGGAGGAGAGGGAGAGTGGGTTTTTTTTTGTCTCTTATTATATTTAAAGTATGTAGGGGAGGGGGAGAGTTTTTAATTTTGTTCATAAAGGTTTAATTTTGTTTACTGTTACTATTGAATATGTGTTTCTCTGTTTTCTACCTTGATGCTAAATAATTTTGTATCTACCCCTGTTATGCATTATGGCCTCTGAGGAACCTTCTATTCATTTCTCTCATTTGTTTTTGTTTTTCTTTACTTGGGACAAACAGGACCCTTTTCCATGGGAGCAAAGGGTGAGCTTTGCAAAAAGCATTGCTTCTGGCATGGTGAGTTGGCTTCTTGCAAAGACATTATTATTAGTGAAATCTGTGGCTGCTATTTTCAGCCATTTAATTGCGTGTGTGTGTGTGCGCCTTAGAGGACAGGATCCCTTGCGGGCGCTGGGGCTGGGATGAATCTAAGGAACATGAAAGTTTTATCATGCAGTATTATGTTTTCTCTCATTTAGTTTGTGAAACACCAAGGTGTAATACTAAATGTAGGTTTTACCTCTTAAGGTCACTAAAAATGATTAAAATTGAAATAATTTGAGAAGCAAAAAAAAAAAAAACTGAACTGCTCATGACTCATAGATAAATAACTCTATGGGTGCACATAAGTCAACATGGCATTGTATTAAGATTAATTAGCTAATAGGGTTGGGAACCACTGCTGTAGAGTATCAACATGCACATACAGGCATAGAGAACCATTTTAAATTGCAGAGATTTGACGAGAGCTGGATCAAAGATGGCGTCGGCTGTGGAAGATGTGTGGACAGGGCTGAAAAGTTTTACTAAATAAAAGTTCATTTATTTACCCCTCGTGATTTTTCTCTGTTTCAGGCCTACCTTCACTCAATGAGCATCATACACAGAGACCTCAACTCTCACAACTGCCTGGTTAAACTGGTAGGCGACATGGCATCTTACCAACCATTACACATCAAAAAATTTGAACAATAAGAAAAAAAGGGTGGGGACAATCTTTTGGTTTAGTGAACTGAGCTAAAGTTGCTCCCTGCCCTGTGATTTTCTAATTGTCTATAGAAAGAAGAATAGTTGTAAAACTTCAAGCCAATATTGCGTTACATAAGCAAATACTGACAGAACCTCCAAGATTATTTACTATATTAAACTATTTCAACAGAGAACAACAGCAAAAAAAAAAATCAGACTTATTTTAACCCAGTTGTACAACCAATTTTTGTTCAGTTATATATGTATAGTTATTTATACTGATGTGACTCTTTACTTCAAATGGAGCTCAGGGTGAACCATTAAAACTGTCATCTTTCAACAGGACAACACTGTGGTGGTTGCTGACTTTGGACTCTCCCGACTCATAGTAGAGGAGAAGGTAAAGCCTCCGCCTGAGAAACCTTCCACAAAGAAGAGGGTTTTCAGGCGTATTGACCGAAAGAAGCGGTACACTGTTGTGGGAAACCCTTACTGGATGGCCCCAGAGATGCTAAATGGTGAGCCGCATCGAAAAACATGAACTACCAACTTGATTTAGATAGATTCATTCTCTCTGTGGGTCAGTGAGTGCATTCGCTTTATCTTTTACTTGATGTTATTTCAGGTAAACGCTATGATGAGAAGGTGGACATTTTCTCCTTTGGAATTGTGCTTTGTGAGGTAAGAACATGCTGTTCTTTTACCCACATTATCTGCCTTGATTTTCTGGTAACATATCTTGTGATTGCAGTGCATTTTGGGCAGGCCGTTCTAAAACCCCGGATGAGGGAGCTTCTAGGAAAACACCAAAGTTTTCAAAACAGCATCTGCTCACAGCTGTGTTATCAGATCATGACAGCACATACTTGACAAAGTAATAGGTTACCAAGCATGTTTCAAGTCCCTACAGATCTAATGTCCAACTATAGGCTATGCTTAATTTAACAGGACATTACATAAAGTAGACTCCACTGCAGCTGATGTGCTAAAAAAAAATGTTAGGGTCTGCTCACCCTTAAATGTCTTAAGTGTGCGTCTATCTGTTAATTGACTGACCCTTATTTCTTCCTCTGTCTTATGGTCCAGATCATTGGAAAAGTCTATGCAGACCCCGAGTGCCTCCCCAGGACGCTGGACTTTGGCCTGAACGTTGGCAAGTTTGTGGAGAAGTTCCTCCCCGAAGACAGCCCACCAGCTTTCTTTCCACTGGCTGTTGCCTGCTGTGACCTCACACCAGACAACCGGTGAGCATCTGCTGTTATTGTAATGGTTAATATTTTACACTTGGTTTGTTATGAGAAGGGATTTTTTTGTTTGTTTTGTTTTTGCAGAATTGCTGACTGATAGATGACTGTTATGCTCAGCTTAATTATGATAAGCTGAGCTGAGCAAGGCAAAAATCAAGAGAGATGCAACATCTGTGTAGCAAACCTTTAAAGAAATCTATAATAATAGTGTTTATCGGTCACTCAGATGGCCACATGAGAAACGCGTCCACGTTCAGTTATTTGGACTCAAGAGTCTGTAGAAGCAGTGCAGGGGGAAAAAACAACTACTTTCAGATGCCATCTCAACCTGCCTGCACAGGGACACGCCTCTGCTGCCAAATTGCTTCCTCATGTTTTCTCTCAACCTTGTCAGTCTGGTTTTAACCTCAAACCCCTCTGTGTGCTCTCTTTCCCTTTTCCTCCTCCCTCAGCCCACCTTTCCAGAAGCTGGAGGACTGGTTTGAAGCTCTGTCCCTCAACCAGGAGCTGGGGATCCCCCTGCCAGCCGAACTGGATGAACTGCACCAGAGTCTGAGTCAACTCCACTGGCCCAAAGACAGCTCTCCAGCGCAGAGCACAGATCAGCCTTCAACCCCGACAACAGCCTCTCCAGAATCTTCCAGCATGACAGATAATGACACCTAGGACCTGTGCCTCCCTCATTTGACCCCCTCTGAACTGCTGCACTAATACTGTGGATGTGAAAAAGAGGAAAACTCCATTGAACCCGAGCCATATTAGAACTGGATAACCTGAGGTATCAATCTTCTCCCTGTGTGGGATCTTAACTCTGAGAGCTCAGCCGCAATGTTAGTGGAAAGACGCATTTCAAAAAAGACAAGTGTTAGTTCCTTTTTCTTTTTTTTTTCCCTTACTCAGCCCGTCTCAACACACACAGGGTTGTGCTAATGTTTACTGTGCTTAAAGACAAAATACATCTCTCTGTGACTCTGACCCCTGACCGAGGACATGTATCTGTATAAGGTGGAAAACCTTGATAAGTCCCCAAGTGACAGCAGTTTTGTTTTTCTAGCTCTGAAGTTGTTGTTTGCCATGTGTGGAATGCACGGATCAGTCCTTGCCCAGAAGACGACTCACTTCACCGCAGCAGCAAAGAAAACAAAGAGGCTTGACAGTTTAGCTGATTGACATGTCCAAGTAAACAGAGGGCAGGGCATGAAGAAAACAGGAGTGACTTAAGGCAGCAGTGGAAGCAGAACAAACACTGACCCCAAATAGTTTCATCACTCTGAGATTTGACACAAGGTGGCGACGGAACGTTTAGGTTGGTGTGTGTGTGTGTGTGTGTGTGTGTGTGTGTGTGTGTGTGTGTGTGTGTGTGTGTGTGTGTGTGTGT
>JBBMJY010000024.1:12688125-12790717 GCA_037833715.1 Toxotes lorentzi | reverse complement strand
TGTGTGTGTGTGTGTGTGTGTGTGTGTGTGTGTGTGTGTGTGTGTGTGTGTGTGTGTGTGTGTGTGTGTGTCTAAGCGCCACTGATCAAATTTTTGACGAGACGGTTACAAGTATGGTTCTGTACTTTGTAGTCTAATGATTTTCATTCATTTATTAGAATGATGAATGGACACCATTTATATTTTTCGATTTTTCTCTCAAACTATTGATGACAGTGCAGAGGCTCTTCTGGAGACATAACCATGCAAGAGCTGACTATAAAATGTTGCCTTGTACAGGAGAACTGGATTTTTTTTTAAGCAGTGTATATAAATATGTACATATTATGCCTCTAATTGGACGTCATTTTTTAATGGGAACTTTAGATTAGTAGATTTTTAGACATTTCGTCAACGATGGGCGTTTTTGCCTTTTTTGCTATCATCATGCAAGGTACTGACGACCAGTTGTAACCACTATTATTTATATCGCTTTAGTGTTTCATAAATAAACCTTCAGAAAGTTCCCTCTTTATTGTCAGTCTTCAATTCTGCATGTCAGGAAAACTGTTAGAATCAGATCTTCAGATGTTAAAGCTCAGGACCAGAGTTAAATCATTTGTAGGGGTGTGTTAACCATAAAACACACACTGCAGGGTGTTTGGTCATCAGACACAGAAAGGAAGAAGAAATCAGTTCAAACCAAAATGATCATATTTTCAAGGAAGTAATCCATTGATGACTCAATTCCAATTTTGAAAAATGATTAAAAAATCGATTAGCCTAAATGATAAATAGGTATAATAATAAAATATAAAAAAAAAAATTTAAGCTGTTAGTTTGTCTTTAGACGCCTCTTCAAATCTCTTTGTGCCACTTGCACTTTTTATCTTATCTTAACCTGCTCTCTCAGATAATACCCGTGACTAAAGTAGTGTATTTAAGAATCGCCAACAGAGGGAGCTGCTGCTCCAAAAAAAAAAGTTCCTACTGTGAATAACAAGAGGACCTTGAATAACAAGAGACTTGTATCAGTCCAAGCATTCCTGCTATGTTATGTTGTTCTACTGGGGGGAAACAAATCTTTCTACCTCTATCATTTTAAAATACAGACTACATCACACCGTAATGTCTGTGTTTGATGTTTTATTTCAGTCTCAGCAGTGAAAATCTGCATTCATACAAATACAAGTACTAAATTCAAACGCTGAACAATAGTATTGTGAACACAAAGCTTATATGATGCAGAAAATAACCACAGCCAGCAAACAGATACTTAAAATAATGGAGCAGCAGTAACCAAGATTACCAGTGATGTGGATTCAGCAATGATCACAAAACAAGATAATCAGGAGTGATGATTATTAAACAAACTGGCAATATACTTGGAAGCATCATGTGCATCGACAAACTAAAATCTCCTTTGTACAGTGATTTCTGTTTTCAGGCAGGTATTTTCTAAATGTCTTCAATGAGTAGTTCTACTTATTAAAGTGGCCCCTGAATACAAACATACAGCAGGTAACCATGTACATGCATTCATGTTTTTTGAATGAACACCACCAAACTTTGGACTGTTTCTATTCTACTCCACTCCTGTCTCTACCCTCAAGCATCAAGTGCATAACTCAGATGTCTGAATCTAATCTAGGCACCAGGCGTCTTAAGCACACAAACACACACACACGTTGTCTTGCTTCGCAAAGACAAGATTTCAGGTTTTTCTAATCCCATGTGTTCTGTGTTGTGGCAGTGCTATTTTGTCCTGAGGACTAACTACTGTCTCTCATGCTTCCTGAGAGCATATTTCCTGTCACTCCTTAACCTGTGAAAGAAAAGGGCAAGTCCTCTTTCATGTCTGCCAATGACCATTATCATGCTTTGTAACCACATTGGCGTGTCAGTCAAGTACAAAGAGGAAAAAAAAAAAAAACAATCTGGGAAAAGATATACAAATACATTCAGAAGTGTAAGGCTAAGGCAGTTTCTGAGTTGGAGGCCTTCCCATGTCTTGAATGGGCCTGTTTTACCTCATGTTCCCTCATCCTATCTCAGAGGAGGATGACTATTTTTAGACACTCACACTGGTGTCACCAGTGCATCTCCAAGACAAACCAGTCTTTAGACATTTTTTTTTGTCCACGTCTCCCTCAGCACAGCCAGTGGGTCAATATAAATGGAAATCATCCACATATGCATCATGTAACCACAACTCCTGTTAAGAGCACCTTCGCTACATGGAAAGATACCAATCAACAAAAAGTTAGGAACATTCCCCAAACACCATCTCTTTACAATGAATTGGTCTCATCGGACATCATTATAAACACTTATTAGACAGCGTCCATTTGACTAGATATACTAGATAGTCATACTGCTATTTAAGGGGGCAGCCCGTGACCTTATTTTGTTGGCCATCAAACGGATCAAATATGAATATTAAAAACCTTGTGAAATGTCACCTTAATGGTTTCTAGTTGTTAAGACTGCGCCCACTGTGTGTCAGCGCACCTTTTTCATGCCTCAGATGCATAAAACCCAAAGGAGGTGGGACACAAAGGACACAGCATTCAGTTTAAGTCTTTGGAGTGAGCACTGCTCCCCTTCTCCTTTTTAAAAAAACAGAGGTTACTCAGGGAGACGGAAAGGAGAAACAGGGAGATGGAAGTGTTTTGGTCCACAATATCGGAGTCCTGTTTAAGGACTAAACACCTACTCATGCTCCAGGGGTAACAGCTTGTTGGCCCATGAGGGGGTCCCCACCCTCCATGCCCTCCTGGACTGGGGTCGTCTCATGCTCTGCAGTGATTTCAATGGTGTTCTCATCCACCAGCTCACAGGTGGGGTTGGAGAAAGCTGACAGGGGCAGGGTGATCCTCTGCATCTCGCGCTCGTACACTCGCTGGTCATGCTGCTTCTTCAAGTCACGACCCCTAAACACCATCACACAACAGAGATTCATTATGGTCTTAGTGGAAACAAGCCGTGACCAAAACATTTATTCACAGAGTATAATCACATTTGAAGTCCAATCATTTTAAGTTAAATTTTGGTCTCCACCTTCTCCTGGAGGAAATCTCTGGCCTTTTACACACCAACTACTCCACGATGTGCACCAGCTAGTTGCTAACTGTGCCTGTCTGCTCTTTTGACACTGAGCAGGTGGTGCAGAGAGGGTTAATCAGAGATTTACCACTAAAAACATGAACAACAGATTGTTAAGCGAGTTGTGAGAGTAAAAGCTGTGGACCACAAAACCAAAACAGTAAGCTGACCATAAGCAGAATTATGGTGATTAAATACGAGCAATTCTTCGCATACATGTAGTCACCTATGTTAATAAATATTTATTACTGACTCCTTAATTATTCCTGAGTTAAAGACCAAAGCTGTCAAGTAAATTAAGAATCAGTGTCAAAATTTATTTTGCTATTATTGTGATAAAAATACTGACGACAGTGATGTCTCCACAAAGGGCCGTGTGGCTGCAGGTTTTTGTTCCAACCAATCGAGCACACAGTTTGGCCAATCAACTGTCTGAAGACTGAGGTCAGTTGATTAAATGAGTCAAGTCTGGTGTGTTGCTGCTTGGTTGGAACAAAAACCTGCAGCCACACGGCCCTTTGAGAAACAGTTTGGACACCTCTGCCTTAAGTGGTCTTGTAGTTGATATTATGTCCAATTAACATTGTTTTTGGGGGCCACCCAAGCTAATTCACGATAAGGAGCTTCTGATAACATACTGCATGTAGATAACATAGCCTGTTATAACAAGTGCCTGGTCGAGGGACAGATGGTGAAAAGGAACACGGAACTGACAAGCTGGCAAAGAGATCTACTCCAAGGCAACACAGTGATGGGAAGCAGCGTGAGGCTGCTTTCTACTGATCTGGAGCAAAAATGGGCCAGTGTACTGCTGGGCTCAAAACAGCTTCCTATGTGCCTGCTTCAGTGCGACACATCGTGCAAGTCAAACTCAAACACTGTATATCACCTCCGATTCTTTACACAAGAGTGTGGTTCATTTTTGTTTGAAGTGTATCTGGGTTTTTCACTTTCACTATCTTCTTGCTGAGGATAAATTGAGTATTAATAATAACACTACTCCCATGTCTGTACATTATGTACCAAGATTAGCTAGTTAGCTTTGTGCAAAGAAGGAGGAAACAGCTAGCCTGGCTCTGTCTAAAAGTAACAAAATCTGCCTTATAGCACCTCTACAAACACATGCTCACAAATTAACATGTGTCATGTTGTTTAATATGTACACATATTTAAGTACAAAAACAAGAACTTCTAGTTTTACACTGGGTTTGTGCCAAATTATTTCTTGGCCAGAACCAGAAACTTCCTGGAGCTAGCTGCCTGGCAAACTACCCAGGATTGCCCTTCCCCCATTTCCAGTCTCCATTTCCAGAGAGTGAAAACAATGGCCCATCACTGCAGTCTCAGGCTCTTTAGGGTGCTATTTGCTCAGATGGGTGGGAAGCCTGCAAGGGATCAGAGCACTTGACAACAGACTACCTCCTCCTACTGGTTGGTTGAGAGGCTGTTCCCAGTGGGGGTATAGTATGAACCTCAGTGTGCATTACAGAAGTTTAGAGTGAATGTGGGCACACACGTAGTACATCTATCACATTACTGAGGGTGATGTCACTGTATGCTGAGGGCAGGTATAAACCCTCTGACATAATATTCTGCTCCTCCTTATTAATAATCACCTCCTAAAAATAGAAAACAAAGACAGGGACACTGCTAATCAGATTTGACAGCCAAACACGGATCTGTAAGGGCATTTTGTGCTGTGCCAAAGGGAATCAGGGTGCCCCTCTTTCACAGCACTGGGGCCATCATTTGCATATTTCATAACTGCTGCGAATGTGGGGGCTTCTCTATACCATGCGAGCCTTCTTTCACGCTGTCTTCTCTTTCAAGAATATAAACTAATGCTTAAAATAGACCTCAGGCACCTCGCTTCCTGCCACGCTCCTCGCCATGTTCTGTTGTGGTTGTTGCAATAACGGCATTTAAATGGCTGCATTACATTCATGTGGAACAACAGAGAGCCCTGCTGGGGAATGTGAACAACAGCTGATGCCCTAAACTCAAGAGACTATGAACATGCATGCTGTTATGTGATGTAACTACACATACTGGCATTTGTATAACATCTCAAAGCTAGCAGCTCTGCAAGTGCCAGTGGAAACAGCAATGCAAGAAGGCTCTGCAGCGTTGCATTTTTGTGGCTTTATGCCACAGATACAGTAGATGTACACAGTGTACGAATGACATTCTCAAAACAGGCAACAAGTGTCTGATAAATGAATGCTCTACACTGACTCCTTGATGATCTTGCTGTGATTTAGATACTGACCTCTTGTAGAAGTAGCCAAATGTGATGCCTACTCCAAGGATGATTATAATCGACATCATGAGAATGCCAAGGACGAAGCCTGAAAAACAAAAGAAGAATTTAAAAGGTAAAAACACATTACAAAGAATGCATGACTTGTACCACCAATATCATTATATGTTGTCAGAATAACAACAATATACCGAGTGTGCCAAGGTCCTTTTTCTTTTTTGGTCCTGTGCGCACTCGTTGGCTGATTCCCATCACCGGCTGCACTGCAGCAACTTCTCCCTGAGAAGCTCCTGACTTGGCCGGCTGAAAGCTCTCTGTGGATGGAGTGGTTCCTGGTGGGTCGAGGGATTCTGCCTGTGCTGGCACAGTAGATGCTTGTTCTAAAGACACAATTAAACAATGGTGGTGTTAAACAACGGTGTTCAGTGACTTTTAACTGAAGATGCTCTGATTCGTGCTGCTGTTGATGTACTGACAATGGAAACCAGATCGTATCAAAGTAAAATAGGTACATGAGATACAGGTAGAAGTCATTATTAGCCAATAAAAAGGCAAAGTGTTAACACAGCTTACCCCTAAGACCTTATTACACCATATAACACTAGAAGTATTCATTCTTTATAGTTATATGCATAGAACTTTATCTGCTTTATCTTAATCAGCACTGTTTTAAGTACTTTATTGTTTTAAAGTTGTTTTATTGTATAGTGTGTGGAGATACTTAATGCACTTAAAATACACTTAGTCTTGATTTGACTACAAGTGCATCATCTGGACCATGTGGTTTCCAATTACTGTTGGTCAAATAACATTACCACTGACGCAAAAACCTCCTCAACAGCACAACGAAAGCCCTGACGCTGCTCTCATGAAGTTGTTGGAAGATAAATCTGTTACAGGATTGCTAAGTGGAAGCCTTTTTCATATGAGCCAGACATATACAGCTGTATGATCAACAGTATTTCAGGAGTCAGAGAGGTTCAGCTGCGGATGCCAACATCTGCTCTTTAACTCTTTTTCCATTTCCGTCATGCAAGTTGTTGTTTACAATCTCTGGTGGAGTTAAAGGGCATGCAGTCATAGATTCAAGCAGCCAATTAGCTGCTGTCTCCAAGGCAAAGACTTCCTTTCTGCCAATGAGCTCAGTTCTAGGGCGTGACCAACGGCTGTCTTGAAACTGAACTTTGTGACTGCAGGGCTTTGTTATTGTGTGACTTGGGTTGACTTCGGAAACAAAGGGCGAAATATACAAGACTTCTCCGAATAGCTTAACACTGACCAACTGACCTCCCGCAAACTAATACTCTTATCTGGGAAAAGTAAATTGTCAGTAATCCATTTTCAGTGATGACTTGCACATGGTTTATTCGTGGTAAACAGACCAAGTTGAAACTTTGTTTTAAGTTGTTGGTTTTTTTTTCTCATCGGCCCATCAAAGTTTAACACTTGGCTGAATCCCCTCTCATCAAGCTCTCTTTTTTGTGTGTTGAGTAATTAGGACATTTGCATAAAAAATTCCACCTCATTATTTTTTCCCCAGCACAGCCCCCTTTATAAAATAATCTGAGCTTTACAGGGAAGAAAAATGAATTGCCACCAAGACAACACAGTGTGGAAAAATCTCACAGCACATTTTGGGGAAAAGAGGCTGTTTCAGTGTTCTTCTGTCATTAATTTGTAATATTCATATGTATCTTTGCCAGGTCCGACTTTTGCATTTGGGGTTCTGGCTGTGCTGCTGTTCATATGCCACAAATGTTAATCATTATTGTTATGCACAATGTTTACCTACCTTTGCAAGTGTCAATTGCACAGAACTGTCTCTGGACCATCCCATCTGGGCCAGCGATGTAGCACCAAGGCCTCTCAGAGGAATCTGGGTTTCTGCAGTAACTGTGATCTCCAACACCTACAGGGGGAACGATAAAAACAGCACGTCTGTTACTGATGCCTCGTGGAAATACAGGCCCGTCTCCGTCTGTCAGACTGTCTGTCTGACTGTCTGTCTGCCTGCCTGTCCCTGCAGTGTGGGTTAAACCACTGAATTCATTAATCATTAACACAACTTCATCACACTACAATGAACAAGGCCGCCCTGAGCACAAAGAGAGGAAACAGTAGCTGCTGTATAAAAGAAGCCAATTAACACCATAAACTGAAAAATCTGTGGTATGGTATGTGAAGTGTGTGCTGTAAATATCAGTCCTGTGCTTATTGCTTTGCACGTTTGTAAGATTACTCGCAATCCTGTGTCAAGTTGTATTTTTACACTGTGTCAAAATCTTAAAGATGTTTGAGGGGTTTTTTTTCTCCAGTAAAAACACAGCTGTGCCTATCAAGAGACAGTTTAAATCCCCCTTTCCCCTCTCTAGTCTTCAGCATGACGCAGAAACAGACACCACAGGAAGGGAAACTCTATTTAAAAAGACAGCAGCTTAAGTCGTTTACCTGTCTGTGAATCGGGATGGACTTTAACATCATAGTCTCTAGAAGTGTTGGTCCAGTTCAGACATGTCAGGCCTGAAGAGGAGCTCTCTTGTTCCCCTCTGTACTCCGCACCATTGGATCTCATGCAGTCTGAGAACAACAACAAAACAACGTGTGAGCACGGCACGTAAACAGAAGCGATTGCACAATCGATAAATTAAAAAAAAAAAAAAGAAGAGAGGAAGAAAAACTCTAAATATTATTACTGTGCAAAAAGAAAAAGAAAAAAAAATGTCCATAATGGATCATTTTACCTTTTGGACTTCCATTTGATGCACTGCTTTGCACTGTCGCCACGCTGAAGAAAACAACGTGCAAGGAGAGAACGATTTTGCAGAGCTGACGGGCTGAATTAACCGACATGGTGCACTAATGTTGCTTTCTCTCTAAAAAATTTTTTTTCAAATAAATATATATATAAAATGTCAAAAATGGATGAAGAGCCTGTGCTGAATGTGCATCAGACACACTGCTCCTCTCGCCAGACTCCCAGCCCTTGTTTTTGTCAGAGGAGCTCTGCTTTCTTAGTCAACAGCCTCCAGTGGGAGGAGGAGCTGCCATTTGCGGTAGATCCTCGAGGTCCTAAAGCCTCACCGGCTCACACACACACACACACAAAAAACACATGCAGGAAAGAGCATCGACTGCAAAACAGTCTGGCAACTTATCATGGTGTGCAGCCTTGAGAGAATAAACACATCGTCAAGAACAGCGAGCATGGAAAGTCAAGGAGGTTTATTCACATTTTTGTTTAAGATGAGAAAAGGGGGTTATGGTTACTTCTGTAATCCATTCTCCAACCTTTTCCTTTTCCCTGTCCAGCAATAGTTTAAAGGTTTATTGCATTTTATGTGGTTGTCTATAAATAGCTGCCCTGCTTTCAATTTTCATTTTAAGATACACTGAGTCCTTACTTTCCATTTATAATCCTCATCCAACTGCAGAGTCTTATCTGGCTTTAAGAGCTTGGTGCATCTGTCCAAACCCAATCTTCCTGTTTCCCAGGCTTCCTCCCCACCCCATGAGGCCTGTTTTCCGCTGGCCTTGGTCAGAAGTGGTCTCTACAGAGGCTGATAAGCTGCCAATAGTATTTGCTCCAATCTGTCTGTGCACGGGGAGCTGGATACTCAAAGCAGCGAGGCCCTGTGTCATTGTTGGCTGCTGAGTAAATAGGGCAGCCAACGCGTGACTCAGTCAATGTCCACTAAGCCACTTTTCAAATAGATGCTTACCCGGTTTTTCAGGCAATTACTAGAGCAAACACACAGCATCTGTCTGCCACTCTCCATCACATTCTGCTCATTCAGGGTTATAGGGGGCAGGAGCCTCTCCCAGCATGCACTGGGTGAAATCATAAGTCACTAGAGCATTAAAGGGTGAACACATATGGGATTTAGGCAAGTATTACCCATGAGAGCCAATTTCCATCAAAAAAGAAAAAAAAAATAGAAAAAAGTTTGTTGTGATTAAAAAAAATTCTTATGATAAGTCAAAACTATGTGGTAGTCTGAACTTTAGTCTGAACTTTTCATGTTTTTCTTAAATCCTTTCCAGGCAGAGATAGGCTTCCATGACTACATAAACTGAGCTGAAGTTGACTGATTCGGTGAAGTTGCTGAAGACCAGAGTTGGGCAACAATTTGATTGGAGGCTTTAGCTGCTATAATATGAGACACACCTGAGGATTATTTTTATATTTTCAAAATACTGAAATTCTTGTGAGCAAACCACAAGAAACTGAAAGCAGAGTCATTTCAGGCTTCACACTGTATAAGGTTATTTACAGTGTCCACTACTTCAAGCGAGCAATGTTTGTTGGGAGAGTGGTACAGTAGCCTTTGTTCGCAGTATGCTCCAAGGGGAATTCCGAGCTTTGGATAAACTTTGGATTAAATAAAACTACTGAAAATAGCACTGATAATATGAAAGACAAACATTTTTGAGGAATAACAGTCTCAAGAGTACATTTTATTAAATTCAGCAGAAACAGTTTTCTAAAAAATCTAAATGTAAAGTTAAAACTCTCTTGCAATGGATTTAATTCATTAAGATTTTTTTTTCTGTAACTCCATTTTGTAGAATACAAAAATATGGACTCGTGACATTTTTTAACCTCAAGAGTTCAGAATCCAACAGTGGAAAAACACTTTATCATGCTCCAAATGGTGCTGCTTAATTAGCAGGATGCAGCCTCACTGAGAGTCCAGAGACTCTGCACTTTTTATTGAGCCAGATGGTCATTTTACAGTTTTATACACAATTTGTCTTCAGGCAATTTCCAGCCTTGCTCCCTTTAAACGCACTTCTCAAAATTTGTTTTCAGGGTCAAGACAGATGACATCATTTGCTCACCTTGTTCAAGCAGAGTCTGAATAAAAAGTAAAATATCTTAAGCCTTTGTTTTCAGGCATGTTGACCAGCTGTTAAAAGCTGAAACCACATGTTTTTCTTGCCTTTGTCTGGCAGTTGAGCAAACTTCAAGCCCCGGGTTGTATTTTAAGGAGCCAATGAAGCTTTGTCTGAAATTGCTTATAAATCCATGAAACTAAAATATGTATATTTGTTTTTGGTCCAGTAACAGGCATAATCTCAACAGCAGACATTTTCCATCAATTAATAGTGTAGGTGTGATTCAGTGTGGCTTAATTCAAACTTTAGGAAACTCCTTGATAAGATGATTCAACGGTCCACAGTTTTCATTATTTAGGATTACCTTGTTGGTCACTTATTGTTCTGTGTCATGTTCTCAACAAGAACCACTTGTAGCTTCCTTTGAGGTACCTGTTAATCTCATAAAGCTCTACACGCTCTACACATGTTAAATTTGGCATGGGTCATAAGGAAATACATTGCATAAGCTTTATCTATGAATCATTAGTAAGCTTGATGTCATAGCTGTTGCATAATCTAGATGCACAATGCCTCATGCATACACAATGGAAACCTTAACAGAGGTAGAGGTACCTTATGTGCATATAGAAGTATGTGAAACGGTGATTATAGTTATTATAGTCACTGGTTTATAGTTAGATTCTGTTAAATTGGTTGTTTAGAAAGTGTCTATTCTGAGGATTTAATTACATTTAATCGACTTATATGGTCATTCATAGCATGTGCAATGTCCTTCATGTCGTTGTTTGTCTAATACTGAGAGCCGCCCATCTCAAACAGAAGCAATGGGCTATCTGGTGATGTAAGACTGCTCTAGTGTGTGGTCCGTTGCGGAGCAACCACCAGCCCTCTATCAGATCCAGTCAATCATCTTCAGCCCCCCGTGTGGTTGGAAAATGGACACTTATCCAGGCAGAAGGCCTCTAATGGAGCATTAAAGCGTACACTGTATTCCCCTGCTGGGCACCAAGCAGCCAATTTCTCCAGATGCTGTTGCATTACATCACTACATCAGTCTGAGCCCTTCTACTGTTACCGCTGCTGCTGCTGCTGCTGCTGCTGAGACACGACAAACGGCGTACAACAACAGAGGAGAGAAGAACTGCTCTGGGAACAAGAATGAGCATATTGCTTTGGGTGGTGGTGATCATAAAGACAGAAGTGGGGATACTCTAGTGGAGCTTTATACTAAAAAATGAATAAAGCTCTAGAAAATGTAAACTCAGTGAGCACTGCAGCAAAAACAAGGATCCAGAGGTTATGAGAAACACCTGTTTTGCTACACAGTCCTCCCCAAGTGCACGTGGTACATATTGGTCAGTGGGTTCCTCCAATGTGTAGGTGATATGACGATGGCCCTTGTCATGGAACTCTTACATAACTCAGACAGCCTGCCAAGTACTGGTGTACTGCAGCATCAGCACTTGCAATACTCATTCAAGACTAAAGCAGCACATGAACATGCCATAAGGTAATTTTATCCTGGGCCACATCGGCCAAGAGGCTTTGCTCATTGAGTGTTACGAAAAAAAGCTCCTCCGTTCTGTCACAGTGGCGGCTCTCCAGCCACAGCAGCTGTTAAAGCAGATGGAAAGTGGACACCGTTCTGACTGAGCAGACCACAAACTTCCTGTAAACTCGTGTGCAGGGACGAAGCATCACAAAGGTGTCGCACATCATTAGATGTTTTCAGCAGTCGGAGGAGGAAGGCAGCCCTGGTGAACAGGCTACACAGGGTGTCGTGGAAGCGGGGGTTCGTGAGGAGAGCCAGCCAGGCCGGGGTCAATGTCTCTGAATAAGAGAGAACAAGTAATCGCACTGTAACACATGAACATTTTCAATATATTGCTTCTAAATTTATCAAACACATTCTTACATTCAGACTGACAAGCTAATGAGGTACCTGACTGAAGCTCTTTGCACACTGCTAGGCTGTCTGCCACCTGTGCAGCACTCTGCTCTGCCCATGAACTCAGGCTCTGTGCCAAAGCAGAGGATTCGGAGTATTTTTCAGCCATCTGCAGCAGGTAAGGCAGTAAATGTGTTGACATCACAGATGGCTCTGCAAACACATTGGCCTCATCCTGCTCATACAGACTGGAACACCTGGATAAGAGAGCAACAATAACAGTTATGCAACGCCCAATCAAGGCTGCTGTGTGTGTGATAGTTTATTGATCCAGTGACGTTAACATACCCCGCCTCTGAAGCCTCTCTCAGCAAACATCTGAGGTCAGACGGAGGCAGGTGACACAGCAGCACCTCCAATGTGCCAGGAGTATCGAAGCATTCCTCCAGCAGCAGGTCCAGCAGGAGCGGCAGAGCCTGGTTGACCTGCATAAGGTAGATGCTCCTCTGGCTTTCTCCTCTTGTCGCATGGTGCAGCATGGAGGTAAAACAAGCCGCTTTCATCCTCACCTGCTGGCTTTGGTCCTGCAGCAAGTAAAGGCCTGTGTTGATCAGCCTAAACCAGAGAGATTCAACATTTTGAATTTCTGTTCATCAGAGTGCATCGCTTGATAGACAACACTATTTGACTTTTGTCCTGATCATACCTGAGCATGATGGCAGGCAGAGTGCTGTGTTTTCTCAGGTTGTGGCTCACAAGTGGAACTCCTGCCACACACAGAGCTTCAGCACACGCCATCCTGAGCACTTCCGGTGCTTCTGGGGACCGGTGGCATTCCAATACGCTACACCAGCGCAGCAGCACGGACATCTTTAGACTAAGATGAGAAGAAAGTCAGAGCTGCAGGTAGGAGCATGTGACTCCATAATGAAGTTAAAAAAGAAGACAATGAAAACCTGGAGTCTGACCACCGGGAAAGCAGCAGACTAGCAGCACACAGAGCCTGGGACAGAAACTCTGGCCCGCCTCGCTGGTTCTCCAGGTCCCCAAGCAACAAATCCAGACACTCAGGCAGAACTGGCTCCTCCGGTGGGGGCGACTGAGGAAGACGCTGGGGTAAAGCAGAATGACCTCCGGCCATCACTGCTACCAGGGCTGCGAGGTAGGTCCTGCGGTACTCCACACTGTGGCTCAACAATGCCTCCATCAGGTCTGACTGGAGATACAGAGGATTAGAACAGTCCTTTAATGTACTTGGCAATGATCAGTGTGCTTTTAAATGCCAACCACGTACACCCTTTAGACACTAATGTAAAGACTGATGTTTTTTTGCTTATAACTGCATAAGTTTAACATTTGGACTGTTCTCATAAATGATTTCTCTAATTATCCACTACTTATAACTTAATGCAAGCGTATTATCACTAACAGATTCCTCAAAACTTCATATTCAGCAGTATTAAACGAAATTAGACACATGAACATCCAACTATATGAAGTAATAAGGATAAACAAGTGATGCAAAATAAATAACTAGGCCATATGAACAGCCGTCCCTATCTTTACCCACTGTTTGTAGATTTGCAAACAGTGGATCTCATCTTATCAAGCTTATTTTAAAGTGAGTCAGTTAAACACTAAACAGGATATACACGGGAAGGCGCAATTGTGTGGTCCAGATAATGGAACATGCTGTAGAGTTATCTAAATGACCTACATGAACTTCAATACCGCAGATAATAAAAGGGCAGGTATCTACAGCTTGACTGTATTTAAAATGCCCGATTACAGAACAGAATAGAGCAGAATAAATACAGACACACCCTGTTTTATGTAAGAGGGAGAGAGAGATCTCTAGCCAGATTTCAGCCTCCGATGGCATTATATTTAAGCCTATCTTTGCTTCCTCAGTTTCCTCACATTGTGCTCTAAGAAGGTCGTTACACTGGTTTTTGGATAGTTTGTTTTCTTCGTGCTAGGTGCTGTCTAGGGAGCATATCATGTCTCACCTGCAGCACCCTCTGGATCAACTCTTTCAAGCTGGTCTGCTGCGAACCTCGCCCTTCCACCACCCACGTAACCAGTGACAGCTTCAGGTCAGGGCTCGCTGCAGAGAAGCTGTTCCAGATCTGGCATGCCCACTTTAGATCTGCACATATAAAGTGGATGGCTTGTTGGTGGAAGGCTGACAAACCAACCTGTGGAGATGACATAGATAAAGTATTAGAAAAAATACCTGCTGGGGCATGTGTGTGTGTCTGTGTGCAGTGAATTGACAAAGTAGCTTTTGCTTCTCCTGTGGTGTATTGATAACACATACCTGATAGAAGAACTGCGGGTTCAAATACCTTGGCTAACGTTAATAGGAGCAGCAAAGAGTAATCACAGCTACTTTATACAGCTTTATACTGCCGGAGCTCGGCCTTTTGATAGGAACAATGAGCAGTAAATGCATCATATCATCTCTTCTTTGCAGTATCTGCAGAGCGTTCATCTAAAGTGTATTATAATTAGACTAGAGCAAAACAGCGCAGGCAGAAATATTTCACGTGAAGTAGCCAGCACACACACGCGCATGTGTGTGTGTTAGCATGTGTCTTACGCACCTGAAGCCCGGTTTTGGGTGTATGGAGGCCATGCATGAGTGCGTCACTGAGCTTTGACAGATAGGTATCACAGCAGAATCTTCTGAGTGAGTCTGCCACTCCAAGGTAGACTGCTCTCACTAAGGGACAGCATTGAGCATCAGTCACCAGCCACAGAGAGGCATCCATCCTGCTCAGCACCTCAGACAGGGCAGCTGATGGGGCACTGCGAAACAGAGACACAGCAGGATTTCAAAGCCTGACAGCGTCTGACGAATGAACAAACCGGGCGTTTTAAAAGCCTGAAAGTGTGTGAATGAATCGATAAACAGCTCTTTTAAGTCTCACCTGTCGGTGCAGAGAGCTCTCTCTAGAAGAGCTTTGATCTGCAGCAGCTGTCCGTGGAGCCGGTTGTGACAGCAGCGCTCCTGTGGACTGGGCAGCTGAGCCGTCAGTTTGACGAGGATGCTCATGTATTCTGAGGGGGGAGTCATGGCAACCAAAGCCTTAGAAGCCATCACTCTCACACTGTAAATAGGACTGGCAGACAGCTGGAGTAAAGGAGGCAGGAAGTCTGACAAAGTTCTGAAAGGAAAGGAAACCAGAGATTTCCTTTAACCAGTGGTCCTACTCAGTCTCACCATTAAGGCAAAAAATTATTATTATTTTTTTTTTTTTCAAACTGTGTAGTGATAAGTAAAAGTAGGTAATCACTCTTTTGAGTCTTGGACACCAGGCTGGAGTTGGGCTAGCAGAGTGAGGACAGGGTAGAGCGAGGGTTGGAGGTGTAGCTTGGCCTCATTAGGTCCACCCTGCAGGTCTTGTGCTGCCCCTCTCAGCTCGCCTAGGAGGAAGGGCTGGAGCGCAGGGTAGTGGAAGAAGAAGGCAGGGGGGGACATGCCATGCTGGGTAGGGCCACTGTCCTCACTGCTGGGCCGCTGGCCGAGCATCCGCGAGCACAGAGAACCTGGAAACAGGATTTTAAATTAAAAGAACCAAGATTTCTTCGTCTTCTACAACAGGAAACTGAATATTTGAATGAATAATAAGTGAATATTTGGGTTTCCTCACACACACACACAAATTTGACTCATGTAAGTCATGTAAGCTCTTAATGTGCCTTTGCCTTACTGTAAAGTTGCAGTGCAGCATTCCTCATGGCCCAGCAGGGAGAACTGAGCAGAGTGAGAGACAAGATGGCCACAGCAGGAGCAAACTGAAGGACAGCTACTCCAAGACCTGAGCCACGCACCAAGGCCTGCAGAGTGTGAACCGCGCACACCTGGAAGGGGACAGGACAACAACGTGACCCCGTCTGGTTATGAAGACCAACGTTCTCGTTCCTGTTGCTATGTCTACAAACCTGTGGCAGGTCCAGTGTTTGGTCCCAGTTCTCAGGCAGAGGTGTTTTGGCTGTCTCTAGCAAGGTTTGCATACTGTGGGCTAACAGTGGCCTTGCCTTACTGGCTTCCTCTGCTGATACAACACAGAGGATGAGCATGGGCAACCCCGCAGCCCGCCGGGTCACAGATGTAGAGCGAGGGCACTGGACAACCCGCAATCCCTATCAAGAGAAAAGAGAGAAAAGCCAGTTGTTCAGCTTTTCTATTTATTAATGCAACATTTGTACAACCATGCATCTCTACTCACTTGTTTCAGCATGTGGGTTGGGATATCCATAAGCTCTGGATCATTGCTGCTCAAGAGAGAGGCACAGAACTTGGTAAAGCCTATGCAGCATCCCTCTACTGCCCCCTGGCGGAAAGAAATATGTTTTTCATAAGGGAACATGGTAGTTGAGGAGATTCAGACTCAGTGCCTCTAAATTCATTAAACTTACCCAGTGACGGCATTTAAGAAGAATATTCTTGAATATTTTTGACGCTCTTATCAGATCCTCTTTTTCTAGAAGGCGTTTGCCGGGTTTGAATTCGGTGAGAACTTTCTCCACCAGAGAACCTAAAAAGATTCCTATTTCCTAATTTTAAAAAAACCATGAGATTAAGTAATATTGAGACAAAATACACCAGCAGCAAATATGCTGAGTTAACATGTAAGGTTTTTGGTTTCTTCCTAAATTTTGAGACATCTGATTATGCACCTACACGGTGCCTCTGGTTCTGTTTTACCTTGAGGGAGACCCAGCAGCAGGTGAGAACGAGACTGTGCTCTTCAGACAGCAGGACACACTCCTCGCCATCACCTTGGCCTCCTCCAGGTGTCTGGGATATCAGCGAGCTGATGGCGTTTCCCATATCACAAAAAGAAGGAGGGGCATCTAAGACAGAGGAGAGTGATTTACTGTGTGATATCATAAATAAATCTAAAATACAATGCACTTCATGCCCAAATCTGTAGTGTTTCTGCAGGTTAGTCCATTACCTTTTTCAGTGGCACAAGCATCCTGGTCTCCATAAAGAACACCCAGCAGCAGCAGAGAGATGTTCTCCAGCAGGCCCAGGACCTCAATGGCCAGACTGTGGTCAAGTATGTCATAGACGCTGCTGGATGCCTCAAGCAAACACCTCTGGAGGGCACTTACAACACCTGGTACATAATTAGTGGCAGAATTTACAGAACTGGAAAATGTTTTCTAGGACTCAGCATCACCTATATACATGTCAGTGTTGCAGATCTTAAGTCTCACCATGTATGGGCTTGGTTCTGGCAGAAAGCATCATTTCAGCCTTAGCTGTCAGATAGTGCTCCTCCAGCTCCTTCACCAGAAGTCTGATCATGCAGGAGGCCTTGGGGTTATTAACATCACTGACAGCAATGTCACTGCTGAGCCTGCAGTCTTCAGGCTGGTCTGGTGATCTGCGGATAGAAGAACTGATAACTTCTCATCCTTCCCTTCTAAAGCAGGTGTAATTCTTCATGAGGGCATGAAGGAGAAAAGGCTTACTTCTGAAGGAGGACCTTCATCATCAGCGCTCCCATCTGAGCCTCCTGCACCTGAGGACTGCACAGAAGCTGTGTGGTTCGCACGAGCAGCACTGCAGCGATATCATCTGGAAAACTGGGTGGGAAAAATCTCAACAGTAAGTCAGCTGAGAGCTCCCGGATCTGTAAAAGAAAAACAAAAAAAAAAAGAATCCATTAAGTGTTCTCTAAAATATTCTATCTTCAACCTCAATCTTCGATTTGAACCATATAAAAAGAAATATGAGACAAGTTATGGCAGCTTTACCTCATTTGTAGAATCCTCTAAACAGCTGATAAGGACCAGGTGTTTTGTCTGGCAGAAGAAATCCCACTGTCCTCTTTGTCTGGCACAGTTAATAAGAGACCCCATATTCGCTGCAAAAAGTATTTCAGTAAGCTCATTAAAATTCTGAGCCAAAATAATATGAAACACTATTAAAAAAATGAAAAGATAACATCTGCTTGGGTTTTTTGCCAACAGTTTTCCAATCACCACTTTTGCCAAACGGACCTGGAGGCTGTCCTTTCTTTTTGTCTGGGCTCCAAGTGTCTGTGCAGGTCTCCAGCACTGCAGACAGCAACAGCAACGCAGTCTTCTTCCTCTGATAACTGTGTCCTGGTGCTAGATAGCAGTATGGAAGTTGACCCAACCATTCCACAAACCCTACATGATATACAAGAAAAAAGTTATGATGGACAGTAGGCAAAATAATGGAAAGATTCACCAGAAAAAAGTAGAACTTAAAATTACAATATAGACTTATAAAATTTCAAGGAAAGCATTTTAAACAATATGATAAACACATGTCAGTGTGTACAGTAGAACAATCTTTTGTTGTGGATGTAACACCAGCTGTCAATCCTCTCACCTATTCCCTGCTCCAGTGTATCCTGTGCCCTCTCTGAATGGGTGGCATCTCCTTTCTTTTTGCCCTTCTGTCCTCTGATGTGTGCCAAGCAGCCATCCCTGATACGAACAAGAAACCTCTTCACTCCAGCCTGAAAATGCTGGCGAAAAGGCGAGGACTCGCAGTTTAGGTTCTGAGGAATAAACATCTTCATTATTGACATCTCGTCTGAGGTTGGAGTGTCTTTGGTCTTGGGGCTGCAGCACAGGAGGTTGAGAGCAGCAAGGCGGACTTTGTCATCTGCAGATCCTAGAGCTAGCTGGAGGGTTTCTAGGGTTGAGCTACCCTGTAGAGCCCAGGGAGAGGCTCCGGTCGTGGCTCGATAGGAGCTCATGATGCAGGCCCAGGCATGGAGGTGGCCGGGGGCGAATGGGTCCAGAGAGGCCAGCAGAGCATCCACAGCAGAGGGGAAGACTTGAAAGGTGCAGGGAAGTAAGTGTGTTGAGCTGCTGTTCTGTAGAAGAGTCACATCAGACGTCAGCGCCTTGTGAAGGACGGGCCGCCAACGCCTCGCCCACTGATTGGCCAGATCCAGCTCAGCGTGTGAATCAGACTTTTCCAAGCCATCACATAGTTCTCGCCTCTGCTGCTGGATCAGACACTTGTAAAGCTCCGATCCACATGGTGACAGGTGATTGGTTGACAAGCACTTCAGGAGATGATTGGGTATTTCGGCATATTGATCCAGCACCTGATTGATTAAAGAAACATGCATCAAAGCCACCGTGACCACTACTGACTACATTCTAACATTATTAACACTGTATTATTGCTTAATCCTCACCTTGTCAGTACCCAGATATGGAAGTAAGGCACAAAGACGATGATATTTGGCTTTGGTTTCCCAAGGTAGTTTGATTATTCGCTGAAGTAGAGTGACATAAAGAGTCTTCTCTGTGTCACAGAACTGCTCACAGTCCATCTCATACAGGTCCAGCAGCAGACAAAAGGCACTGCGCACAAATTCTGGCACACCCTCTACCTGCAAATGCACATTAAGACGGATGTCACTGAGTAATCCTGGCACTACCATGTCTTTAAATTACTTTAGAAGCTAAATATGACGTCCACTATGTGATATGATAGGTGGTAATGAATATATTTATTCATGACAGGAAAAAACAGGACAATACACAACCCATGAAAACTGAAGAATTTGGGAAAACGTATTTTATCCAGTTTTCTCCAAACAACAAAACTGCAATGTGATTATTTAGTAATGTTATGTGGTCAGATGAGAATATCAAGTAACAATTCTCAGCGTACTGTAATCAGTCTCCAGTCCGTTGAGTGTACAATGCCCTTGTACATAAATGTTTTTTCAGGCTTTTGAATTCACTCACTGGGCTTTCTGCATTGGTCCAGATAATGTGAAGGAGCTGTTGCTGCAGGTTGCTGTTGTCAGGCAGAAGGCGGACACTTGTCATCTTCCAGATATCAGCCAGACATTCTTTAACTTTCTTCAGCCATAGTGTTAACACTGCAACAACATGTGTCATGTTTGAACAGACGATATCGCCATTAAAGCACACGAGTAAACAACCTGGACATTTACTTACCTTCAAAGGCAAAGTAGTGACAGTCCAGCTTCTCCTCACAGAGAGCATAGACCAGGGGAAACAAACCTTTCAGCAGCAAACACATCTGAAAAGAAGGAAAGGATGGATTTGGTAATGAAAGCAAGCAGAAGAAACGTACATGTTTTTTTTATGTGACCTTTAAGTGGATTTACTTCTGTGGCATCCACATGTGAACTGAGCAAGATGTGAGGTCGACAGCAGGTCAGGAGACCCCTGCTCACAGCCAACCTGTCCACTCCGTCCTTCCCTGTAGGGGTGCACTGCACCTGGAGAGCACCAACACTCAGCAGCCAGGGCTCTGAGAAACAACAGGAATGACAGCTATTCTGTCAGGAAGCACCCAGATGTAGAGTTTGTAAAGTTTATAGCCGTTATTCTTTTTGTGGATATAATACAACAGAGAAGGAAATGGAATACAAAGAATAGATCTCTTTACATTTTACCATACAGGCACATATCTGGGTCAAATTCAAAAACTATTAGTCCAGCAGTTACCTACCTAAGTCGGAGACCTGTAGCAGACTCCAAGCTGCAGCTCCTCCAGCTCTGCTCTCTGATGCTGTGTTGATCAGCATGGCCACAGCAGTGCCTGCCAAAAGACGGGTGTCCCTGTTGCAGCACTGCAAGATACAGCACTAACTGATAAGATGAAACAAAGGTAATAATTGAACCTATATCTATGTTTTGAATAAGTGAATCCAAGCTAGTCAGTTAATAAGAAACCTGTCCAAGTATTATGTCCATAAGAGCCTGCAAGATCTTCTGCACTGCTGGGCACCCGTGCTCTGTGTCCCACACTAGAGGAGCCACTTCACTGGACAGCAGCTGAAACGTCTGCAAGCACACCTGCAGAGATCACAGTTCTCAGGTCAGAAACAGAGATCACACAGTAAGTCTGTGATGAATGCAACAGATAAAGCACACTGCTCTTCATGTACCTTGACAGCAATGTAACACAGAGGTCCGTCTCTCAGGGATTCTTGTTGCAGTACGATGGGGAATAACTCGGACACTTTATTCAGCAGGGACAGGTATGACTCTCTCCACACCTTACGACCAACAGCACTGTCTTCCAGGAACATACAGACTAAAAGGCAAGTTGATAAAAACTTAGATATGAAATTAGCAACATACCGTAATAACACATCATCTTCAGCAGGCACCAACCTCTCTGCAGATCCTCAAAAGACAAAATCTGTAACAAACACATGGTAAAAAGTTATCTTCTCTGCCTTTATGCAAATATACGATGAACACAAGAGGAGTGAAAGCTCTGTACCTGGTCAGTGTGGACCATGGTGTGCAAACAGTTATGGGTCTCTCTAAAAACCAAATGGTGGTCCACCTTTGCCAAATGTTGCAGCATCTGCCAAGCAAATAAGAAGTTTCAGTGATATTCTAATTTGGCTTGAGCGTTGTACAGCAAAGAAACACACCTGGTGTGGGTCTGACCTGGTCCACTTTCCGACAGGCTGTGGAAATGTTGACCATCTGCAGCTGCATGGAGATGAGGAGTCTAACAAGAAGCAGGAGATGGCTCTCCTCTAAACCAGCAAGCTGCGCCTCTGGGAGTCGTCTCAGCAGCTGAGCAGCCTCCTCTAAACAGCGCTCCTTGCATCTTTTTACACTGCTCCTGTTCATGCAAGCATCATTATTCAGTTATGAGCACACCTTGTTTAAAACAAACGCGACACACACTGATGCACAGAGTGTTAACGGGACAGAAAGAGGCAGCAACATGTTGGTTCAGGCACTAACCTGGAGGATTCAGACAGTTTATCAAAAAACAGCCTGAGTGTTTGGCGGACATTTTCAGCTGCTTGATCCTCTGTGATCACACAGTCTCGCAGACTTGTCATCAGGTCTTCAAACGACAACATTGTTTTGTAAACTCCACCGTACGCACTCCTACAATGCTGTCAGACAGCACGTTGGTAATGCTGGTCACGTGGTTACAGCTCTAATTCAGCGGTCACCGTGGGCTCACAGCGACATGCTGCCACCTAGAGGCCGGAGTCTGTAGGTTTTTAATTGCGCCTCAAAAAAAGATTGCTGATCCTCTTTGCCTGTGCAAAGTTCACGGGTGTCTTTGTATGACCTCTGTAAATGAAGAGCTGAGGGATTTTTTTCAAGTATTCGGAAAAAATGGCTTAAAAATTGCTGAACCTGGCCAAAGACACTTCTACCACTCCGGGACACACGAGGGCGCTCTGGTTCATGTAAGTGTCATTTCGTTTCTCGTCTTTATCCAGAACTAGAACTTTTCTAGGCTGTGATTCGTTCAACGGTCTGCGTTGCCAAGACATCGCCAACAGTTTACAAAGATGTCGACTTTATAATCAGAAGGGAACCAAATGGCTAAAGTGGTTTTTATGTTTCTGCCGACGTCCGCTTCACTCCATGTCATATGTGTTTTACTGCTCTTTTCCTCGGCTCAGACTCAAAACACCGTCGGTAAGTTCATGCTACATTCAGCCAGTTTTACATTCACATAGCTAACTTTACCTTAGCTAGCTACCGTAACAAAACCGTGCTCTCTGTCAATTGCTAACCTCTCGAAGTTACGTTATTTATGTTCACTTTATATTAGTTTTATGTAGTTAACATGAGCTATGTTTGGACAGTTTTCCAGCCGTCCTATCTCACTGCAACTGGACCCGCGGTCTCTGCACTTCTGCTCGGAAACAGCTCGGACGTCTCTCTGAATGTGAGGACGGTGTTTCCATCCAGCGCGTCAGGTAAAGGCTCTGCCTCTGCGTCTCCTTGTGTGGGACTTGTTTGCTACACCAGAACACAAATGACGATGATATCATGAGGACGTTTTGATGATTTTAATGGAAAACAGTTTGGATATGTTTAGTTGCCAGAATAAACCAGTGAGGAGGCGAGAAAAGGACAGATGGTTGGTGATGGTTTGCTGTTTTCTTTCACAGGAGGCGTCGGTCCTCCATCGTGTGTGGCCGAGGCGACACAGTGGGTGCTCACAAGGGAGCAGGTGGGAAAGGTAAGAACCCAGTCTTATAGTGAACAGTAATTTTAAAAAAAAAATCATATTTACAGGTAATGTTGAAATAATGCTGAAGTAAGACAGGTTTTATAGTAATTAAGACCTCCTATAATTTATTCAGTAGAGCTGATTGTATGGTGTGAACATCCATTTATCTTTATCTTTGTTTCACTCACTGCCCCCAGACTGCGGTTCGAGTTCAGCTGAATCTGGATAAAAGTCTGCGTTTGTGTGGTGGGAATGAGACGGGCACAGACTGCTGCCCAAACCCACTGTGTGTCCTGGAAACTCTTCAGGTGTCTGCCTGTGTGGGCGGCACACCCCAGGCTTCACTGCTGATCCAGGCCAAGATTTATGCCCTGCTGGTTCCTGCCAATGCTGGATCTGGTAATTCAAATGAGACTTGCATCTCATCATAATGGGCCTTCATGCTGAGGATGGGATCACTTATAGAGTGCAACATTTCTAATAAATATAAATGTCCTGCCTATCTCAGATAATAAAACAGCCATTCCGAACCAAGTGTACCAACCACTGGGCTCTTGTCCCTGTGATCTTACATTCAAAGCATGTGATGTTCGCTGCTGCTGTGACAAGGTATTTACATCTCTCACATTATTGCATTATTTCAACATGAGAACAGTGCATTTTGGCAAATGTATGCCTTTCTGTATTAATCAGCAATGATTTATTTTGTCTAACTTTGTTCTATCAGGACTGCTCCACTGAAGATTTGAAGCTGTTTAAGTCTCAGTGTCTCCTAGGGCCCTTTGGTGGACAGGTTTCTCCTGCTCCAGATTATCAGTGCTCTGTGCAGTCCTCTGAAAACTCCCCAGATTGGTTTCCATTTTTATGCGTCAATTCTCCACCTGAAAAAAACCCTTACCTTGGGCTGTTTTACCAGGGAGACACAATGTGAGAAACGTTTGAATATATGTTTTCTTTTGTGTGTTTTGATTGTGCAATTGTGTCGTGTTATTCTTTATCATTTGCTCTTTAACTTGCCTAGTACACCCAAGCCTGGCCCAACCTTCCAAAGGCCTCCACTGTCAGCTCCAGTACCAGTTAATGTTTATATTCAAGGAAGTCCCATTTTAACATTAAATGACCGATACTTCACCATTCCCCAGGTTAGTTGTGTGTATCTTATTTACAGTACAATACAGTTTTTTGAGATTACATTTTGCGTATTGTGTGGTGCCAAAGCTGTAACAACTAATGCCTTGTATATTCCTGTTCCACAGAAGGTGCTTGGGCTGTGTGCAGACAATGCTCCTGTAGCATTTCTGAAAAATTTCAAAGTCAAATGTGTAACTCTGCTACGTACCTGCCCAACTGGATCTCCCTTACAGACGCTACCAATGGATTTAAGGGTTGAAGTGAAGAATGGGCAAGGGGGTATGTTTTACCTGCTCAATGTACATTATCAATGCTTTGATATCTTGTGGAGGTCCATGTGTTTTTAAATTTTGGTTTCTGTTTTTTTCTGTGTATTCAAGGTGATGTTATAGTGGATGTAACTGATGAAGTGGCCACTGACTTGAGCCAGTTTATTTCAGGCACAGATGCTGTTGCCTCTTCAGGTATGGAGATTACAACATATTTCTAAAATAAGTTAAAGTTAAATAGATTAAACTAATCAACCTTAATCCTGAAATGTGTTAATGTTTCTCTGAAGATGAGTGTGAGAACGTGACCTTAGCCTTGGATTATAAATTCTACTGGAAAGGCAATGGCATCACAAATATCACACTGACGCGCACTGTGGGGACCATCTCTGTGAATGATAGTTGTAAGTGACTGTAATGCTTGCTCATGATTTGGCTTATCACCAGTCAGTGATACACATTGAGAGATATGTTTGATAAAGTTTGGGCTAATATTTGCTTTTTGTCTCCTGAACAGTGGTGTTAACAACAAGGTATTCTGCTGTGTTTCTAAATGGAGAAATCATGGGTGAGCCCAACTCCGGGAACCCAGGTGAGAACAAGATAAAATACTTCTTCTTGAGAATTGTCGTGCTTTTGTTGTGTCCTACTGTTCTGTAGAAAATAGTTCACAGTACCTACTGCAGTGGGTAACACACAGACATTTTAAATGACAGGTTATCAGGTGGGAAGGCCTGTTATTGGTGGAACTGTGGACACTTTGGACAGTAATACAGTCTCAATTCAGCGGACGTCAATCAATCTTTGGAAACCAGGTAAAGCCCTTTAAGTTATGTTGTTGATTATTGAATCAATGTAAGGAGTATGATAGTGAATTATGTATATTTCAATCCAACCAACTTGACATAAAGACACAGCACCATTTTCTGATCTGGCTCACAGTGAATGATGGGCTGTGTTCCACTAATGAGAAGAAACCAGTTCTGTTTGGGGAGAATTCAACATCAGGATGTCTGCTACCCATCAGCCGACAGAATCTGACTCAGTGCGATCTCCTGAGGTCAGTGGCTCAGCATGAGTTCATGTTTGATCCAGGTCTACGTGTATTTGTGTTGAAATAAAATATAATGTTTTTCTTTCTCCTTCAGAGAGACTGTTACTTCTCTCCAGGCAGCTTTAACTACAGCCACATATGTGGCAAGAAGTGGAAACCCAAATCCTCTCACTTTGACAGACTGGATGAACATAAGCTGTAAGTAGATGGTGCAAAGCAACAATTCATACAAAGTTTTCTTTTTGTTCAGTCCACGTATGTTTGTGTAATGACAACATACATTTAGTATGTTATGTGTAAAGCAAATTTAACAGTGTCCTACCATGTTTTTATTTCTTTTGGTTCTAACTAAATGCTACACACAACATATAAATCCCAGTTGTGACGCTGAACTCAAGCACAGCTATGGAAGACACCACAAGTTCATGTTATGGGATTCCATCCCACCAGCACATCCGTGTTTGGAGTCTTATCACCGGCATGGTAGAGGGCGTACCTCAAAGGGACATCCGTGCTTTGCAAGTCAGGTGTGTATCACGTTTCTCATTACGATACACGATGTAAATTGTATTTTCAGGCATTACAAGACACTATATTTCCTAATTCTCATTACATCTACAAAGTATTATAGTCACTGTGCATCAAGAATCCTATTCTGGTCATTTTTAGCTACAGCCTGTCCACCTGGGAGCTGGATTGTGGAGGAAGTGATGTCTCTCCATGTGTGGACCCAGCGGAAACTCAGTTATTTCCCATCACCTCCTCAGTCACCTTTACTGACATTCCCATCAACACAGGACCACCAAAAACCAGGTGCTTCCTCAAACAGCAAGATCTCCCTTACAAAGAGAGTTGTCAACTTGAGCCAAATAAAGTATTTCATGTATTAGTGGCCTGGCTGATTCTAATCTAGATTGTTTTGTCTTGTTTTGACTTTTCTTCTCCAGGTTTCAGATCAACTTCACAGAGTATGACTGTAACAGGAATGATGTGTGTTGGCCCGAGCTAGCCTTTCCCATCACCAAATATTACACAGGTGGGAATTTATCTAATCCTAGCAAATCTGCCCAGTATTTTATTGCTTCCTTTTGCCGATCATGTAGTTAATTCAAAACTGTCTTCGTGCTATGAAAAATGTAATTAGTGAAAAAGACAAAGAAAAGTGTAACCGAAAAGTGAGTGAAACTGATCCCGGAGAGGACCCCTGAATTTAAAAAAAAAAAAAAAAAAGGCACTCTCATATCCCACAGCTGTGAAATATTTGTGCGAGAAACACTGCTTCAGTATCAAAGTGGATACTGACAGTACCATTACTGATTTATTTTACCTTTGTCCTCCCCAGGTGAGCCATATTCTCAGTCACTGGCGAAGGGCCTTATCTTGGTTTTCTTCTTTATCACTGCTTCCATTCTTGGAACTCCATGGAGACAAATCCGACAGGCGTGGAACAGTGCCTCTCTCTAAGAAGACTCTTTGTACTTTTGCAGAGGAAGACACACATTTGGAGGGATAATAGCGGAGTCAGAAGCTAAACAAGATAATGAATTTAAATGTCCCTTAGATGTAATTACACCTTTTTCCATTTGACATTGTTTATAATAATATAGTTTTTACATGTTTGTGGGAATGTAAATAGTTGAATTGGTTCACCATTTTGTAATAAAGATATTTTGCTATTATTTATTTTAGGCTCAATCCCTTCACATACTTTTGATCACAACATTCTTAGTGATAGGCTTGAAAAGTGGGTAGGCCTTTTGTGCAATCTAATAATCTGATTTCACTACCATCTATCAGTTTGTTTCTTATTGAGTGCCTCAGGGATCAATTCTGGGTCTTAATTTATTCAAGTTTTAGGGGTTATCATCCACAAGCACAATATTGTTTCAGTATTGTGCAGAGCCTGTGCACAATGTAACATAGCTGCTGATTCTAGACTCCCTGGCTGTCTTTATTCTCACTGTATGGATGACTCAGGTCAAAATAGAGGTTCTAGCTATTGTTCCAAAGGACATGGGAAGTAAAATGAATCAAATGTATCTGGTCTCCTTGTTTCCCCTCATTTGCGTCTTTTTCTAGTGTCTTAGTGTCTCCTACTTCAGAGCCTGGTTCTTTATTATTATGTCAGACCCGTCTAACAGGTTAATCCAGCTATGATAATATAGTAGTTGTGGCATGTGCAAACGATTGGTTAACCTACTAGTGCAGTGCTCAGTAACCCCTCCTTCTACAATATTGTCCTGTTGTAGAAGCCTCTCTTCAGCTTCAGTTTCTTGACTCACTGCAGGATATTTGCATCCAGAATTTGCTGATACTTAGTAGAATACATTGTTGTCCCTCTCTGTGAAAGGATCCCTGTGCCACATGCTGTCATGCTGCCATGTTGTTACGCTGTTCTTACTTAGTAGGGTGCCCAAACTTTTCCACATACCACAATTTCTTTTCAACTTTTTCTTTTTCTTTATTTTTAAACGTTCATTAAATAAAAAGTAACCATATTCATTTCAGTGTATGTTTGCAGCAGAGGTTGTATTTATTTATTTATTTTTTTCTTTAAACTTCAAAAATCTACCAAATGGGCCCGAGGGTGCCGGACTTCTGCCTGCATGCACAATATGTACGTATCGTCACCTTCAGTCAGCGTTGAGGGCAGAACGGTACTGTGTAGTGCGCAGACTCCGGCGGGCGGTGATGATTGGCTAAAGGTAAACTGGCTGCTGTGGAAGTTGATCGTGTTCAACAGTGTGAAGTGGAGTGACGTGGAGAACTATGGACACGATAAGCAGGCGTCCTGGAAAACTTTACCAACTACGAGAAGAGTTGTGACCACATATTTGGATATGTCACGTTAGCGGATTTAATACCGGTGGCCTCACATTTTCGGTTTCAAACAAGTTTTTCATCTAGGAAACTGCGCGTCGCTCATCGGCTAGCTCGTTAGCTATCAGGAACTGGTTCTGCTGTAATAGTTTTTGCCTCAAGTCAACTTTATGCAAGTCAAGCATCGTATTAGAGACTTGACAGACCGCCGTTGACGTTTACTTTACAGAAACCGCCGTAGTTAGCTTGCTAACATTAGCCCGTCGGCTGAGCAGAGCGAACTGTCAAAATGTGTTCCCTGCTCCGAAGTGAAGAGATGTGTCTGGCCCAGCTGTTTCTGCAGTCTGGGTCAGCATACGACTGCATCAGTGAACTCGGAGAGCTGGGGCTTGTTGAGTTCAGAGACGTAAGTTAGACCGTGTTTGATCTTGGGTGGCTCGATAATGTCTCACTTTGAAAGTTACTGCTGAGTTGGCTAACATCGAAAGACAGCACGCAACAAAGTGCAAGGATTTAACTCCACCTGTTTGCTGAACGTAGATACCATTTGTTACTGACTTCTACTTTACATCATAGCAGATGTGGTAATCTTTAACGTAACGTATGGAAGTAAGTCATCGATGTTCCATAAAAGCATAACTGTTGTGAATTGCTGCTGTAAGGTGGCCCGTACACGTACTAGCTTTACGGTTTATTATAGTTTGTCCTGGGGATCAGTGATTGCTTCTCACTGTCACAGTGATGAGTCGGGATGAAGATTGTTAATCATTAAGTTTTTGACTTGTCTCTTGCACTTGTTTCAGCTCAATCCTAGTGTAAACGCATTCCAGCGAAAACATGTCAACGAGATCAAAAAATGTGAAGAGATGGAGAGGATCCTGGGTAAGCATGCACTGATCTCTAACATGCAGCTTACCAGTAAGGCTCCCTACTTGATCACTTTTGCCTCAGACAGCATCAAAATAAAGACACGATGAGACTGTTGAAGCGAGGCCAGAGTACATGAGGCCACACAAGGCCTCCTCAGTGAATTGAATTGAGAGCCTACAGTCATGAGAAATGTCAGCTGGTTGTAGATTTGGTTGAATGAAGTGCCTTTCTTAGTTAACTAAACACTTTATTATTAGATTAAGAGAAGCGAATAACACACTGTTAGGCTGCTTTAAATCCATCGCCGTTGGAAGGCTGGTCATGGTGTCTGGAAACTTTGAAACGTTTTTAACTGTTTTTGTGTCTTAGAAAAGTGTTTTGTTTTTTAACAGGATACCTTCTGAGGGAAATCAAGAAAGCAGACATTTCACTACCAGAAACAGATGTGAACCCAGTGGCTCCTTTACCCAAGCACATCATGGTTATAATGGTAGGTTACTTGCTTATGAGTCATTTATTGATTATTGACTTGACTAATATGTTGTACTGTATTATGGCAGTATTCCTGGGCAGTTGTAAAATCAATGTTGAGTTACTGTCACTGTAACTAAGGTAACGTAGTAGTCTGTGTAAAATTGGTAGATTACATCCAAAATGTTTTTATAAACATTAGTAGTATTACTGATATTATCATTATTATTAGATTGCTGCCGTGTCTGTGATCACTGGGTGTCTGTGTGTGCTCACAGGAGCAGCTACAGAGGCTAGAACTGGAGTTGGGTGAAGTTACCAGGAATAAAGAGAAGCTGCAGAAGAATCTGCTGGAGCTGACAGAGTACACACACATGCTGCGCATCACCCGCAACTTTGTGCAGAGAACCTCTGAGGTTAGTGTGTCATGCAGATTTGGGCCAGATTCTTTACACCCACATTTTCTTCTTGTTTACAAGGCAATTATTTTTTTTTCTTCACAATATGGCAGTTAGAATCTGCGCTTTGATTTGATTGTGATATGCATTTTTACCCTCCTGCATCTTGTCTTTACTTTTAGCGAGAGCCCCTACAAGTACATTATGAGGAGTTTCCCTTTCTAGAGAAAGACACAATGATGGACTACAGCAGCATGCAGAGGCTAGGAGCCAAGCTGGGGTGAGGGATGAAATTCTGCTAGCCACATAAGCATTATGTTTATGTTAGTGTCAGGACTCTGGAGTTTGATTTATTTTAGAGTTGACAGTAGGCACTAAAGCACCAGCTCTGTCATGGGTTACACAATTGGTTTTCACAACTGTCACGACATTTATAAAATGAAATAGTAATATAGCATGATTTTCCAGCCACAGTAAAAAGGAAATGGGTTGCACAGTTGCCAATATACGTTTAACTTAAGTTTCAAATGAGGCAAAGTTGCATTCGCGTTTTTCTCATAAATAGTTTTCTGTGTTCTGTCTGTCTTCCATTATACACAGTACACACTCACACACGGACAAGAACTTCACGAGTTGCATTAGTTGAAATGCAGCTCTGGCTCTTTGCCAACAACATGTTGCTCTTACAAAGCCAGAGTTGTTGGAATACTCTGAACTCCATAAAAAAGGACAGAGATTGAGTTGAATGTGAGGTTTTGTTGATTGTGAATGTGCAACAAGAGTGAGGTCTCAAAGGAAAGACAGCCGACCTCACAGCTGCATATCTCTGATAGAAAGTGTCTCCACAGAAAATATCACAGCTACAGCAGGCAGCTTATGTGGCATCAGTGATGTAAGATCGTTTAGGGAATGGCAGAGCTATGGTCACTGTGATATTAACCAAACTGCTCACACGTGAATGCATGAAAACACACACACTTTCTCCCTCATTCCTAACAGAGAGCTCATAATGCAACGGAGGAAAAAGCTTGAATGTTTGGAATTTGAAATATAATTATGAAAATGGATGTACATCTATATGTTAGGCTGTTGGTGAATGTTCTCCTCGTTCTCCTCTTGCAGTTTCATCTCTGGGCTTATTCAGAAGGTGAAGATTGATGCCTTTGAGCGGATGCTTTGGAGAGTCTGTAAAGGCTACACCATCCTCAGCTATGCTGAGGTCGAGGAGTATTTGGAAGATCCTGACACGGTATAGGTTTCTCAAGGGATTTCTGAAGTTTAACTGCTTCTGTTATTTCTTCCCTTCATTTCAGTGCGAGATTTAAATACCAACAAGGAAGGCAGAAGAAACATTTTCATGACATACTGTATCTCTCTTCCTAAGCCGGGCTCTTGTCTGGATGCAGGGCACAAAGTTTGATCCAAGATAACAAACTTGTTTTATTTAAATTTGATTAATTTACCAAAAATCAACTATGATAACACATTTTGGACCTATTCCAAGGACAGATTGGTCCTCAGATGTGCTCCCTGTCTGTGTTCTGTGTCTGAGCATGATGAAGACTTTTTTGGGACTTATCTATATTTTCTGCTTCCATAGTGTTTGTAAGTATGTTGGAAAGATAGCCGACCTCACAGCTGCATACAACCTCAACATAGAATGTATTTTCCCTTTCTTTGTGTAGTGCCATAGTGGAATTTATTAAGAAGGACAGAGTATTGTAGAGCATTTAAAATGAGAAAAAGGAAAGAACAATCCTGAAACGGGCACCAAATTTAAGGTAAACAAAGTTAAGTTAAATAAAGGGACAATATTGAGAATGACACTGGTGAAGCTGTCGTAAAGTCTGTTCTTGTTCTTTGTGCTCTTCCCACAAACAACGAGTGCTGTGATCTTGGCCATTGATACTGAGTGACAGCACTAATCCAGTTATCCATTTCGTCTGCTTGACCGGAAGGCAGGCATGCAGGGCTGTGACCGATTGCTAGTGGAATGCCAGGACATACTTTCACTGGAAAATTCACAAGCAATGTTAACATTTGTTGCTGAATGGTGTGAAAAGAGGAGGCTTGACAGTAAGCTAAAAACACCAAGAGTGGGGCTTTTTCAAAAGAGAAAGTAGAGAAAGCAGTGCTTCTCAGCTGCTGTTTCCAAGGTCGAGAATGAACTTTCAATCTCGAGTACTTTTTCAGTTTTGTTTTGATAATGAAAAGCTCGATATTACAAATATAAATACATATCTTTACTTAATTTTGTGATTCAATGCAACACCAGGCTTAAAAAGAAACTTCTCTTTTTGTTATAAATGGAGCATTGATATACACATCCTCTTATTTTCTTTCTGCAGGGTGAGCCCACCAAAAGTGTGGTGTTCCTGATCTCTTACTGGGGAGAGCAGATCGGCCAGAAAGTAAAGAAGATCTGTGACTGGTAATTATTCAGCAATACGTCCTGTGGTTGCTCTGATATCCATTTGTTTATATTTGCTTTTTCGTTCTTTGCTTTTTAATAGCGAGTTGTGATTAAGAAACGTTTTCCCTCCACAGCTACCACTGTCACTTGTATCCATATCCCAGTAACAATGAGGAGAGGAATGATGTTGTGGAAGGATTAAGGACTCGCATTCAGGACCTGCACACAGTATGTCTAACTTTTTTTTAAATTTTTTTTATTTAGTATCTGATTATGTAGATGTTTAATTATTGACAGAAAAAGAAGTAATTCTGTTCATCATTCACTAAATGTTTACTTTTAAACTTTTCTGTCATCTGCCTGTTAAAATACAACCTGGATGGTTTACAAAAACAGTTCTCCAGGTGTTTTTTTTAATTATTATTATTTACTTATTTTTATCTGGTGGTTGGTTTTTAAGATAAAGGAATTTAACATTTTCCAAAACAAGCTTGTATTAAAATCTTGTGTTCAGTGAATCACATTACATCTAGTAAGAATTTTATCATCTGAACCGGTCTGCTTAAGACAAAAACAGCGAGGAACTAAAGAACAAAAATAAATGGCCGATTTATTTTCTAAAAGATTAACCCAGTACTGCCAATTATAGGGCAACTTGAGTCTCTGTCTGGGGCAGTGCACCGTGAATCTTTTGGCAGCTTTGACCCACTGTGACTGAAAAATAGAATTGCACTCACCGCCCGTAGCACATGATCAACATGAGGCCTCAGCTGAAAGTTGGACTGTTTCTTCTCTCTTGCATGCATGCTTTTTTTTTTTCATCCTCTCCCTTTTCTTCACTGCTTCTCTTGCCTTCCAATCTCTGTCTCTTATTCAGACACATAAACACTCACAAATGGCTGTTGTTTAAACTGTAAATGTTCATTTTCCTCTGTTTATGTTCCACAGATAATCGCAGAAATTCAAAAAAATATTACGTTTTGTAAAATTTACCCTTTCTTGAATGTCTGAAATGTCTTTTAATGTGATGTACCACACTGTTTGTCTCTTAATGTGTCCAGGTACTTCTTAGGACAGAGGACTACCTTAAACAGGTCCTGATTAAGGCTTCAGAATCTGTCTACACCTGGGTCATCCAGGTCAAGAAGATGAAGGCTATCTACTATATTCTGAACCTGTGTAGCTTTGATGTTACCAACAAGTGTCTGATTGCTGAGGTGTGGTGTCCTGTCAATGACATTCCCACCCTGCGGAGGGCCTTAGAAGAAGGATCGGTGAGGAAACCTCGAACAGAGTTGCTCTGTTTTTAGCTTCGGCCTCACTGCAGGCTTTCCCTTTCTGTTTATTTTACCGAGGCAGTTGCTTCATGAATTGGGATATTGTTATCATAAAAGCAAACACTAATATGAGGAATTGCTTATATTTTTCCCTCTTTAGTTTAAGAAAAAGACATTTTCCATGACTTGGCAAGGGAACTGAAAGACCACTGTTTATTCAGTTTAAAACTGAGGAGGACAGAGTGTGTTTTTTGGATAAAGAAATACAAAGATGCACTAATGGCTGCGTTAAAGTTTCCCTACAGAGGTTTATTTACATTTTTCTGCCACAACTGTGTGTCCAAGAATTGCATTATGCCAAAACGGCTGACCCACAAAGGATTGTTACATCCACTTTCTTTTTTTCCCGAGTTTCTGCTAATCAGATATTTCCTGAGATTATGGTGAAATGAGTTTGTGAAATACACTGACATTTTGATTTGACATTGACATTTCAGAGAAAAAGCGGAGCGACAGTTCCTTCCTTTGTCAATCGTATCCCCACAAACGACACTCCCCCCACCCTTATAAGGACCAACAAATTTACCTCTGGTTTCCAGAACATTGTGGATGCCTATGGTGTGGGCTGTTACAGGGAGGTCAACCCTGGTGAGTGGGATCTTTTATTTATTTTTTATTATTTATTTATTTATCCCACCCACTCTCAAATGCATCATCATATGAGGCTCCAAAATAAAATGCATATGGGCCAAACTGAAATGGAAAGCCAGCAGTTTGTAGATCTCACTGCGCTGTATCAGAAGTCAAAGACATGACAGCACTCCGTCCTGTGATAACTCACGCATGATGTAACCAAAATATAGTCTAGAACTAAAGTGATCGGACCTTCACAGGAGCTGCACTGCACAAAAAAATGCAAAAAAATTTTAGTAGTGCTACAGTTTATACATTTTTGTTCCCTTTCCCACTCATTCTTAGCTCCTTTCACAATCATCACTTTCCCATTCCTGTTTGCTGTGATGTTTGGGGACCTGGGTCATGGACTGATCATGGCTCTCTTTGCTTTCTGGATGGTGCTGTATGAGAACAACCGCAAACTTAAAAACACCAGGAATGAGGTGAGTGAGAACTCCAAAGCTATTTTGTTTTATTTTATTTTACCTTACACTCATTTGGAAGCTCACTTAAGTAACCGAACAAATGCTATATGTGGAACACAGCGTTTCTGAAGCATTTGACGTGTATGTGCAGATCTGGAACACATTCTTTGAGGGGCGTTATATCATCCTGATGATGGGCCTGTTCTCCATCTACACTGGCCTGATATACAATGACTGCTTCTCAAAGTCCCTTAATATCTTTGGTTCTGGATGGAGTGTGAACGGCATGTTCCAAGCGCAGGTGTGGAAGTGAGTACTTTATGACAGGAGGCACTTCATTAAAAAGTAAAAACAGCAACGCAGGCCCCAAAGTGTTATTTTTACTGTTAAGAAATATATTGAACAACCTGTGAAACCTGTTCAAAGATATAAAGATAAGACGATGCTGGTGGATTATTTTTTCATAATGTCATGCGTTTAACACACTGGTGGCTTTATTTGTTGCCTGACAGGACAGCTGATCTCCATGGGAACCGTGTTCTGACTCTGGATCCAAATGTTACAGGAGTTTTCAAAGGACCGTATCCTCTGGGAATTGACCCAGTGAGTAGAGAATAATGAAATAATACCTCAGATACATAGATCATGGTGATGGATTTCAAGAGGCTTCATCCTACTCATTGTCACAGTCAAAAGCACTCTAACCTGTATTATGTCACCAGGGCATGTTCACTTAAAGTTACACTTGTGCACATACACAAGTATATTTTTGTGTGCATACATACATGTCACTGATTTCCCTGAACAACTTAGTGGCTCCATAAATTCCTGAAATGACATATCAAGTATGCAGGAGCATTTTATGTATTACTAGAATTCAAGGTAAAGAATTGTAGATTCACCAACTGTACCTTTTGTCTCCTGATACTGATTCCCAAACTAATATATTAACCAATCAGATGCAGTTCAATTTAAAATCTTTATACAGATTAGGATCAATTCTATATGCAAGGCAACATGGGTGTAATTGAAAGTCCTTAAATAAGAGTGGGGATGTTCATAACATAACATAACATTCTTCATAGCCTTGTGAAATTTGAATCATATTTTTTTGTAAAGTTACTCACACAGGGACACACATTGTGTGGTAAAAATAAATAAGCTTTAATTCCCTGGCACCGAAGTTATTGGATCATATAAGTGAAAATGATATTGTCAGATTGCCTTCAGGAACCATGATACTGTCCTTACATGGCTGTTCTTCATGGGATTGAAATGGCTTTGCTGTAGTTAATCTTTTACCAATCAAAACTACTCATTGTATAATACAGTGTATGTTGTGTTTCTGTTGCAAAGATTTGGAACTTGGCATCCAACCGCCTAACATTTCTGAACTCCTATAAGATGAAGATGTCAGTGATATTGGGCATCATACACATGACTTTCGGGGTGGTCCTCAGCACTTACAATCACCTGTAAGTAAAAAAAAAATTTAGTTTTTTTTTTTTGTTAGTTCTTTTTTTTTTGATGTTGCAGTTTTTAATTGCCTGCCTTATTTTTTTTGTCAACAAAAACAGACACTTTAGGAAAAGGCACAACCTGTACCTGGTGTTTCTCCCTGAGCTCCTGTTCCTGCTGTGTCTGTTTGGTTACCTGGTGTTCATGATATTCTACAAGTGGCTGGTCTTCACTGCTAAGGATTCCAGACAGGCCCCGAGCATCCTCATCCACTTCATAAACATGTTCCTCATGCAGGGTGATACAGTGCAGCCCCTTTACCCAGGACAGGTGAGAAACTCATGTAAAGCTTCACTCCTGCACCAGTATAACTTCTGTCCCTGTTCTTATTGAACAGATCAAATCTAATGTCGTGTAAAATACACCACAGGTGTCACTGGGGCAGATAGATCATAACAATGTAATGCAATATTGTATGTTTCTCTCAGGCTGGCCTGCAGGTATTTCTGGTGGTCATTGCTGTTCTCTCAGTGCCTGTCTTACTCCTGGGGAAACCTGTCTACCTTTATTGGCTTCACAATGGAAGCCACCGCCTCGGAATGTACAGGGTGAGGGTTTGCAATGCACGTCTGCCCATGAATGTGTGCACAGATGTGAAAACAAGTCTCCAAATATTTGTTCTTTGACTGGAAATACACAAATCAGATTAATTTGTCTGTGTGTTCTTAGGGATATGAGCGTGTACGGCGTAACAGTGAGGAGGAGCTCTACCTGATGAGGGCTCATGACATGGAGGAGGGCAGCAGTCACAGTGATCTCTCCACTAGCGGGGAGCACCAGACAGATGAGGTAAAAGCAAAACAACTGCATAGCAACCCACTGATCTTAAACATTCTTATGAGCAAACTGGTTTTTTTGTTTATGTTTATTTTTTGCCTGTTTCTGTCAGAGATCCTGAGTTTTGCCTTGTTGTTGTTATAGTTTGACTTTGCAGATGAGTTCCTGCATCAGGCCATCCACACTATAGAGTATTGCCTGGGTTGCATCTCGAACACAGCCTCGTACCTAAGGCTCTGGGCTCTGAGCCTGGCACATGCACGTGAGTATGATAGTTTGCATTACAACACAAAGGTTATTTGTCTCTCCTTCAAGTCTGTACAAGCACACAGTGAGCACAAAGTGAATTTATCTTTTTTTTTTAACCCCAAGGGAAAATGTGCTTATGCACAGTATTTTGTGGTTTCTTTAAACTGATTTTAATTCGTTTTGTGTAACAACTTATCAAATGGAAAAGTAGTTACAGGGCAGAACCAAGCAGCCATTTAATATCGCGAATATGGTGATATAACCTTGTGTGTGCTGTAGTCATTGACTGCCATAATAGGTTCAGATGGGCACTGGGGTCCCTGGGGTCTCTGATATATAAAATTGACAATAAATTTCAGAGGGGGGGTAAGTTATTTGATTTATTTAAGGATTGATTAAGTGTAATTTATTTAAATTATGCCGAACCAATTCAAACCATTTTTCAGTTTTAGTCATGACCAGTGACATTACTAGGAGTCTAGATCAAAGCCAATCAAATGTAGATCAATGAAAAGCCTGAGATCAACCTGAATATTAGTAACTAGCATATCCTGTTTTTTGCAATTGCCTAAATGGATGGTGCACATGTTTTTTTCTGTGCTTTCACAGAACTGTCAGAGGTGCTCTGGGCCATGGTGATGCGAGTAGGACTTCGAATGGACACCGGTCTCGGAGTTTTATTCCTGGTGCCTGTATTCGGCCTGTTTTCCGTTCTCACTGTGTCCATCCTTCTGGTAATGGAGGGTCTGTCCGCCTTCCTTCATGCTCTCCGGCTGCACTGGTACGATAACAATAACACCTAAAGTACTTGTGTCGTTGACGGACAAAGTCCAATGATATCACTGGTTTGTATTCATAAATTCATAGCAGCTGTTTGTTTCTTCCTCAGGGTGGAGTTTCAGAATAAGTTCTACAGTGGGACTGGGGTCAAGTTTAGCCCCTTTTCCTTCTCTCTCCTGCCCTCCAGCTTTGAGAATGATGGCTTACTGTGAAGAGACTATGTGATAATAATGTTAAGTGGACACCAGAGCCAAAACAAGCCAGCAGGTTTCTGGGCTCACACAGAAATATTCCAGACATGTCACGGACTGATTTTGATTGTTCGTTTCATCTTTTAATAATTTGTCATGTGAAGCAGTTGAATGGTGAGCTTCACAAACTTCGGACTGAACACTGCCCTCCAAGCTGTTTCAAGAACAGTTTTTTTGTTGTGTCATGGAAGGTATTTTGTACCAGGATCAGTATGCTTCACTGCAGAACATTTTGTGAGGTGAGGGGAGTCTCAAACCGTCAGTTTTCTTTTGAGGCATTATTTGTAACAGTTATCGCTTGTATGGAAAACTGCATCCCCCAAACTTAGAACAAATAAATAAAAAAGATGACTGACATGATTTTAGTATGAGATAAGGTAACAGTAATAAGCAGATGGTTGGCCCCAAGGTTTGCCTACACAGACAAACACTCAGGATACATTTATTGCTGATAGTGGTCTTTTCACAGGAGTTGCTGATTAAATAAGGTAAAAGAAAACAGAACATCTTTATCATATCTATTTATTTGTTTCCCTACATTTCATCCCTCCTGTATCAAGTTGTATTCATTTTAGCATAATTGTGTATATTAATGCAGTTATTTTGCCTTTTTTTTCCATACACTGGGTAGTGAGACACCTTTCAGTTACAGAGTTCTTACTAAACTTTTTGCTGCACTGACTGCCTTATTGAAGTACAACCAAATGACAGCATACTGTATCGTTCTTCAATTTTCCCTTGTGTTCCCACTTTGTAGTACCAAAACACTGCAAAGGATCTTTGACTTTTCAGTACTGAAAAGTGCTCGGGCAGGTGTGTGATAATTATGTATATACTTCTGCAGAATTATTTTTTTAATATTAAAATATTGCATCAGAATTAAAGACGAACGTTAATAGGGTATGATTTTTACTTTTTTGCATTCACAGTGTTGCCTATGTGTCCTTTTACTGTACACATTAACATTCCATTCATGAAAAACTTAAATCATTTATTTGCTGACCCAGCTCTGCGGTTCAGGATCTTATATCCATGTTCAACACAGTGGTTGGGCTGTATTAAAGCTGAATTACTAATACTAATATCAGACATTAGTTATATTTGCTAATTTATTAATTTGTTAGTATTGAAGGAGACTTAATTGTCGTCACTGTCACATTATTGACATGCCTGCACTTTTTCAATAGCAACAAAGTTTGCTCAGTGAGATACTGCCAGATGTTTGAAAGTCGTGACCTTGTGTACCACCTTTTGAAAGTGGAACAATATGGTGTCACATCTTGAGGATACAAGTGGCAGTCACTGTTTCGTTGGGGTAGAGTGATTTTATTTTATTAGGCTTTGATTAGCCTCAATTAACATTAAATTGTTTTGGGTCGGTTAAAGGGGTTTTTGTAATTAACACTCCATGCTCCAGTTCTTTTGAAAATCATCTCTTCATCATAACAATAATAAATTGTATTTCTTTGAGTTTTTTTTTTTTTTGCTTTTGTTTGTTGTTTTTTTTCTCGGGGCCCATAACTGCATTTCTTAATGTATCAGGCTCTGAACCCTGATACAATCGACTGCATGGAGATCAACACCAAAACATTTGACCCACTTCGAGCAGCAGCATTTTACATTTTAAATATGTTTGAGGGCTTTCAGCATTGAATGACCAAGTTTGCCTGAAACAATTTCTAATTTTTTGGTAATATTTTTGGTTTACTCATCATTGATTAGCCAGTTAAACCATCTGATCCAGTGATTTCATAGTTTAGTGTTTGATTAATTACTACTATTAGCACCCAGTAATAGCAGTGCTTGTATTGATCAAACATAATGATGAAGAAAAGAAAAGGAAAACCAATTAGATACACCAATTCGATAATTTATTTTAAGGTGGGCTCAGTGAGAAGAATGGCTCAGGTTAAGATATAAACAAAATAGTAATTAGGCATATACTAAATGGAGCAATTGATGAATTTAACGTAATTAGTTGCTTAGTATAACAAAATTATATTCATTATGTGTTAATTGTTTAAACATATATGTGTATGTATATGTAAATATACATATATATATATATATAGCCTAAATATAATAAAATATAAATAATTTGTAGATTGATATATCACAAGCACATGTGTAAGGTAGTCACTCAGCCGCCTTCCAGTCATTGTTCTGGGAACCAATTTCCCACCGTCTGCGCAGTGAGCCGTACCCGCGACACGGTTGAGGGTTGCCAAGGCAACGTGAAACCGTTAAGCTACAACTCCATTACTTGGATAGTTGTTAAAGCCACTGGCAACCGTAAGCTAATGTTGACAAAGGGTCATATGGAGACACGTGAACCAGAAAATCGTTCAAGATTTTTTTAAGTTGACAACAGGTTATTGTGGGAAAAAATGGTTCACGACGATTTAAGAGTGGAGTGGATCCGACAGCGGGTTTCTGCCGGTTTCAGTCTATGGGACAATCCCAGCTGTTTCGACGAACTACTCACCCGGGGAGATGGAGAAGAAGAGGAGAAAATTATCCGGTATTTGAACGTTGTCTCCGCGGAAGATTCACCTTCGTGTCTTCTGTTTTTCAAAACCATAAGAGAGGAGGAAATTGAAGTTGAAATTCCAATCGGTAAGTTGGCAGGACGTTGACGTTAACTCACGATTCGCAGATAGTGGAAACTTACCTGACAGTGCTGAGCGGCCAGTTCTCCGTTTTTCTGCACTTCCTCCTGTTGTGAGATCGTGTTTGAAATCCATTTCCAAACCTGTGAAACGTTTTAGTACTGTAGTCTGAAGTTTGTCAACATGTGAATTATAAGACTATAAGATCTAACTAAAAACGTTTATAACCTCAGAAAGGACGGAAGATTCTTCAGATCCTGACAAGAAGTCCTGGATCCAAAGTGGGGCAGAGATAATCTCCGGCTCAGAGGAGACAAATGAAGAAAGTCGCAGCCATGTGAGATCAAACTTCAATGAATTTCTTTCACATTGTGACTGTTTGAAATCATTTATCAGTGTATTAGCAATGGAGAGGATAGAGACAATTTAAAAAAAAAAAACATTTCTGGTTTTGTGTTTTCAGAGGATTGAGGTTCAAGTGGTCTATTACACTGAGCTCCATGTAGCAGTAAACAAATACCCTGAGAGATTTTTGAAATCCCGTGTCTTCTACTTCATCAGGAACACAAAGGGTGAGAAGACAGTTCAGTATCATTTCAGCAAAGCATGTTCAAGCCTCTAATGCATATAAAAAGGATTAACCATGAGATTATTGCTTGTGTTTTAAACAGAGACCATTTTTCAACCACTGGACATGAATGAAGCCAATATTCTGATGCCCAGGCTATTTGACATTGGCATGCATAGTGGAGACCCTCTTCAAGTGCTGCAGAACAAACTTGCCAATGTAAAACAAATATAACTCACGCACAACCACAGACAAAAAACCTACTGTAACAACTACAGCAAATCTGTCAGCATCAATCATGTATTTCAAAACAAATTTCTGATTTTTTTTAACAATGAGTGCATGATGCATGTTTTCACTGTGTTTCTTGTCAGATGTACATACCCTTGCTTACTGCCCAGATGAAGGTAACTGCTGCAGGTTATCCAAGCAGGGCAGTTTCTTCTCAGGACGGGACCAGTGGAGAGGGTGAAGAGAAGAGTTCAGCGCAGTCAAGTAAGCAAGCTGCGATTCGCGATGAGCTGCTCAACAGGACGTACAAGTTTTTGGGAGAGGTCAACACAACTCTCCAGCACCTTCAGATTCAAGGTTTGTTTTATCTAATAAGGGCACATTATTTTTTAATTTCAGGAAGTTGTCTATTTTAATAGTCTAAGTTGACTATTAAAAACAATAGGTAAAATATTATCCAACTCTACAGAGTAATAAGTAAGCCTATAATAACATAATGCTCCTGCTTATTTTGAATACTCATTGCATATCATTTCATAATAAACAGTCCAATTTAACAATCGCTCTCTTTGTTGCAGATGAGAACATGCTTCACATCCCTGAACTAGACCTGGAGCCGGACGTGGATGTATTGCTTTCTAATCCAGAGGTGGTAGAGAAGTTGGAGCAGTGTGTGATGAACTGGCAGACTCAGATTACTATTGTTATTGAGGAGCTGCAAAACAAAAAGCCACAGGTTTGTGACCCTTCTTGTATTGAGTTTCAACCCAACCAACCCTTGACTTGAGGTCAAAGCGTAAAACATACACACAGATATCCATATTCCAGTGTGAAACATTCACTTTTCTTTTTCCTCCAGGCACCTGGTCCTATGGCTGAGATAGCTTTTTGGCAGGAATGTGCAAGCATCCTGAGTGCTCGGATTGAGCAGCTCAAACAGCCTGTGGTAAAGAAGATCTTGGAGGTAATGACCAAAGCAGATGCAGGCATTGTTCGAACACTGGAAGGAACGGTTGCTGAACTTACTAAATACCGTGTGGAGTCAGATGATAATTTACGCTTCCTCCAAACACTGGAAAGACACTTCATGGTGAGCTGCACTTCTTATAAATGCACTATCACTGAATACTCTTTATGTTGTCCTACTCAGTTCTTGCCAAGAATATTTTTAATAGAAATGTGATGACAGAATTTTTCTGCTAGCATCACCATCACCGCTTTCAAAGTTACCATTGTCTGTTGCAGAATCTTGCTACTGGAGCAAACTTTGGTGTGATCCTAGAGACCATCCCTCCCCTGATGGACAGCCTGCAAATCGTGTGGATGATCTCTTTCCACTATAACACAAATGAGCGTATGGTCCCTCTAATGGAGCGTATCGCCTGGCAGCTGTGTGAACGTGTGACTCAAGCAATTGATGTCCACACATTATTCAAGTATGTGTGGATACATCTAAGTTTTACAGTGGAGGTGTCTTGATTGTAGTTCAAGACACCAATGTTGTTCAGTAGTCAGGTTGTTATGTACTGTAGTTTTAGTAAAACTTAACAATGTGCTATGCCTTGGGCAGAGAGCAGAGGGAAGAGGCCAAAGCCAGGGTGCATGAGGCTAAAAAGGTTTTGGATCAGTGGAAGTCGTCCTACTTTGAGGTGCGCGCTGAAATTGAGGAATCAGGAAGGGATCCACGCTGGGAATTTGACCGCAAGAGACTGTTTGAGAGGACTGATTACATGGCTTCTGTCTGCCAGGACCTGTACAACGTTTTGCAGGTCAGTGTACATACACTTCATAAATACTGACCTCTCACTCAGTAGCTGAACATGTGAACGTATGAAAAGCAGGTCAGTTTTTGAGAGACTTCTGGATTTGTTTTGGGCAGATTTTGGAGGAGTTCTATAACATCTTTGGCCCAGAGCTAAAAGGTGTTACCGGTGACCCAAAACGCATCGATGAAGTGCTGTGCAGAGTGGAGGGTCTGGTTTTACCCATCGGGGAGGTCAGTTTTAATCCTTTCAGCATCTCTAAGATGAGCAGCTGGAAAATGATCATGCAAGACTTCAACACTACAGTTCAGGTGAGACACGTAGAATGCAGAGGTTGTGAAAAATGTGAGCTCTGGATCAAAATAAATGTTTAATTAAGCATGGTAGCATCAATGTGCTTGTCAGTTAGCTCCAATTAAACCGCAAGATTTTCTGTGTGCTGTACCTCAGTTATCAAGCTGCTTCACTTTTTACATGTGTCTTTTCAGGCCATTGAGGGAGAGGCCATTAACTTCATTGATCAGTCTTTTAAGACACTGCGCTCTTCAGCTAGTGCCTTTGACATGCTCCAGAAATTCAAACACATCCGCTCCAGAGAGACCATCAACAACCATTTGATGAGAAAGTTTAACGACATCCTGGCTCAGTATTGCAAAGAGGTAGCGCACTGTGAAATTAAGAAAAAGTGCTGGTTAATATTTGACTCGGCAGTTAAATTTGAATTACTATCAAAGCTTGTGATACTTTCAGATCATTACAGAGCTTCTGTTGAGGAACAGTGAGTTCATACATGTGTTTTTGGAACATGACTTAAAGTAACTAAATGGCTTGCAACGTTACACTGCACTGCAGCAAACTAAATTTAGTAATTACCTATGGGATTTATTCTATATACCTTTGATACATCCAGGTTCAGCTTATTAAACCTCATCATTCAACACTGTTTAAAAATTATACTTTATTATATTTTTTCTTCTATTTTATTTAATTATTTAATTGTTTTCTATTTTTTTTTAATATTGCTTTTATTGTATTATTTATGATTTTAATGTAATCTGTAAAGCACTATGAATGACCTTGTGTACAAATGGTGCTATATAAATAAACCTTGCCTTGCCTTTATTATTAAAATTTTGAATAGAGTGAGTATGGACTAACACACGCACTTTTGTAGGGAAAGCCTAAGTCTTTTTTTGTCTTTGTTGTAGGTGGACAGCATAAATGAAGTCTTCGAGGCAAAGAAAGACAAACCGCCGCTAAATAAGAATGAGCCTCCTGTGGCAGGATCCATCAGATGGGTCCGATCTCTTCTCCACCGCATCAAATGCACCATCCTTCCTTTCCTGGAAGTGCCGGAGATGCTGAAGAGTGAACAGAACAAAGTGGTGAGTGATTTGACTGTTGCACAGCTGTATAGGCCAGTAAAAATATGAAACCGTTCAGACACCAAGATGTTATTGAAACCCTTTATGTGACTTTTGCTGCGTTCTGCTCAGGCCAAGAACAAGTATGTGGAAATGGCAATGAAGATCAGGGACTACGAGGTGAAGAAGTATGAGTGCTGGCAGGCTGAGACAGAACACAACTTGCCTTTGCTAATGAAAAAACCACTTTTGGTCATGATGACCACCAAAAACCAAACCCAGGCAGAACTGGTATTTACCTCTCACTATTTACTTACTTGTAACTCTTGCTCAGTATTGTGCAGAATACATATTCTTATTATCTTCTTCTGCCTTTTTTTAAATTTTTCTCATTCTCAGGCTGCCTCTAAAGATGTCTTAACAACTGAAGGCAGCCTACAGAGGGGAGTGCAATACCTTGTGAACTTTGCTCCAGAGATCAGGGAAATCATTTCTGAAACACACAACCTTGTGTCCCAGGGTTACTCTGTGCCTTATCTGGCTGAAAATGTTGCCCTACAGGAGCACAAATTCATCACGTAATGATATTCACACGTACCTTAATGCAGCGTTTACACCAAACAACAAAACCACGTAACGTTAACGTAATCTCTTACCTGATCTGTTTCATCCTTGATCTTAGGTATGTTGATGGTCTGAAGAACCTTGTCAACTGCTACCAGTCTGTAATGGACAGCCTGAACGAGTCAAAGTTCATAATGCTGGCTGAACAGATCAAAGTGGTCAAAAAAGAGATGCATTTTGGGTGCAAAAGACTCAACTGGAATTCCTCAGGTACGGTGCATACAGAGGCTGAAATGCAAATTAATTTATTCACACTCATGGTCTGATGAAAATAGTTTTTGTAAAGTGAAATCAGGTAACGTGCTATTTGGTTTTAGGTATTCCTGACTTCATCAACCGAGCCACTCAGGCTGTCTCTAAATTTGAGTCAGTTGTCAATCAGATTCAGAAGAATGAGAGCGACATTGATTCCAAGTTGCAGTCCATGGTGATGGCCAACTTACTGAAATGTCCAGTCCCAGATAAATCAAACGACTTACCAGGTAGAATCACTAAATATTATTATAATTCAAACGTAATTTCATTAACTTAACTGTTTGGGGTTTTTTTTCTTCTAAGGTGTCAAGGAGTTCTGTGAACGAATTGAGCGAGAGCGGGTTAAAACTGTGAATGTGCTGAGTAGGAAGTATTCAGACATTGGACCCCTCATCACTAAAACAGAACATTTGTTTTTGGAAACCAGCTGTGGCAAAGCTACATGTATGGCAGATTATTACATGTACTGGGAACACAAGGTGCTAGACTCCCTTATCAAGATGGTGCTGAGGTAATTACATGATAATGTTTTTGAAGTTATCTATTCGTAAGCAGTGTTAAACACATATCTGTCTCAACCTTTGTAACATCTGTCTTGTTAACTTTCACATTTAGGAGCATTCAGGCCTTTAACATGGCTCTGGTGGGAAGTACCGCGCTTTTCCAAATTGATGCCATCCTGTCTGCCCCTAAGATTGTTTTGCAGCCCCAAAGCAATGAGATCTACTGGCTGATCATGCAGTGTGTGAGAGACTGTGTAGAGAGCACCAAGGTGGGATCATCGTGATTCTCTTGTGCATCATTGCATTTTCCAAAAACATTATTTGCAACACGTTGACAGTGACAGCATGAATTAACTCTGGCCAAATTTGTTGTATGTAAATATGTATGTGTAAATATATTTCAGCAATTTGTGCGTTGGATGCGTGGGACCTGCATTGAGTGCCCTCCGCAACATGTGAGTGGTGAAGATGAATTAGTGACATTTACCTTCTACAGCGACTTATGGCAGCATCCTCAGATAAATGAAAGTGTCATGACAGTGTCCCAGAACATCCAGCAGCTGCTCCTCTCCGTGGACCGGTACCTTAGCCACTGGAAACACTATCGGGCTCTTTGGGAAAAGAACAAAACCATTGTCAGTGAAAGGTTTGCTGCCAGAAAACCATCCTGTGTCATGTATGATGATAAGCTGCAGTTCCTTGCACGTATTAAGCAGGAGGTGATGCTGGAGCCCATGTTCAAGAATGACCACATCATCCATCTAAACCTGGAGCCTCTGGTTCAAACAGTCCATGAGACTGCTGAGTCCTGGATCAGTTCACTAGGTAGCCTTCTCAACAAACCTACCAAGGAGGATCTCTTCAACTTGAGAGATGAACTCATGGTACTGAATCATGCTACAGAGTTTGTGTCATATGTTTTTATAGTAATTATTCTTTGATTTTTATATGTGCTTTATCCTTATGGTTATTTTATACTCAAGAAACTTTCTGCAAAGCTGAAACAGAGCCCTGACACTTTTGAAGATCTGAAGTCTGTCCTTGGTACCATCTCAGACATCAGGGACATGTCTCTAGATGTGGAGTTGAGATTCACTGATATCAAGGAAAGATACAGAACACTGGCCATGTACAAAGTGCAGGTACTGTGTATTTAATATTACATTATTTTCCCCTGAAAGCATAAGTTATTGTTTCTCTTGCAGAATTTGCAAGTTGTGCTGTATACTCGATCCATAGGTTGGAGAGGATGAGCTGGAGCTAGTGGCCAATATTGGCCAGATGTGGAGTGACCTGTTTTCAGAGTCCAGACGAGTGGATCGAAGTTTGACAGATGTCAAGAAATCATTTACTCACGTAAGACATCAAACCCACGCAATCTGCTTAAACAAAATGAAAAGTCCTGTTTTTTTACATTTACATTTACAGTCCTCCTCCTGTTCTCCCTCAATACACCCAAAGATTACAAAGGAGAAGACTGAAGAGTTTAAGCAGGAGTTGTCTATCTTTGCTGAGAGCTTCAACATGCATGGTCCTGGAGCTGTGGGAGATGACTTGGAGAAAGGTACTTGAGCCCTGCCTTTAGCTTTTAAATCCAGAATAATAATGCAAGGTATTAAATCCTGAAATGTAGTGGGGGAACCAGTCTCTTTCTCTTGTTCTTTGCAGGACTAACCATTATGAAAAAATATGAGACAGATCTTGCCAAGATAGTAGCAGGACGACAGGAGCTAGCTAATGCTGAGAAGCTGTTGGACCTACCAGTCACTGCGTACCCAGAGGTTATCAGCATGCAGAAGGATATGAAGGGCTTGAGACAAATATATAATATATATAAAGCTCAGAAGGTGGGATGTGGTGACTGTCAGTTAAAAATTCCGGTCAACTTTTAATATGTAATTTTTCAGATATTCAATGTTTGTCCTCAAATCTTCCAGGACGCGAAGGCAGAGTGGTCTCAGACCTTGTGGGCAGATTTAAACATCCAGATGCTACAGGACGGCGTTGAGGGTTTCATCAAAAGCTTGAGGCAGCTGCCCAAAGACGTGCGGGCGTTGCCTGTGGCCTTTTTCCTAGAAGGACGCATGAAGGAATTCAGAGAGTCTCTTCCTCTTCTGCTGGACCTGAAGAATGAGGCCCTCAGAGACAGGTCATTCTTCAGAAAACGAAATTCCAATTAATAATAGTAAATGACATATTGAAAATGTCTGTTGACCAGGATAAAAAATACATTTGTTTTTCTATTTTGCGACGCAGACACTGGAAGGAACTGATGGAAAGGACTGGCACTAGCTTTGAGATGAACCCTTACAGCTTCACTCTGGAGAACATGTTTGCTATGGAGTTGCACAAACATGCAAATGTCATAGGTGACATTGTCACCTCTGCTGTAAAAGAGCTCAGTATTGAGAAGGCAAGCATCTGTCTTTGTGAATGATCTCAAGCAGGATATAGGGATCAGTTGTATCAGTTTACGAGTGAAATCATAAATATTTCTATTCCTTATAAAATATATTATCTACGTGGGTGTGGGTGTGTGCTTCCAGGGAGTGAAGGAGGTGGTGGAGACCTGGGAAAACATGAAGTTCAGTGTGCAGGCCTATCTTAAAGGGACTCAGGAGCGTGGTTCTATTCTGGGTGCAGTGGACGAGATCCTGCAGAATGTGGACAACGATGCCATGAACTTACAGAGTATGGCGGGCAGTCGTTTTGTTGGACCCTTCCTTGGCACCATACAACAATGGGAAAAAGACCTGTCCCTTATTAGTGAGGCCATAGAGGTCAGTGACAGTGACCAAATCTCTCCTCACACTTTAGCTGCTCCATAAAATCCCTTCTGAAATGTTTTTTCTTGCACAGGTATGGTTGCTGGTACAACGAAAATGGATGTACCTGGAGAGCATATTCATTGGTGGGGACATTCGCGCGCAGTTACCCGAAGAAGCCAAGAAATTTGATAACATTGACAAAAAGTTTAAAGAAGTGAGTGTTGCCATGATGCTACCCTATGATAGCATGATGCTAAGCAAAGTACTCTCTTAATGGGCATCTCAAAATAATATGATTTCCTTAATTTCTTGTGTAGATAATGACTGACACAGTGACGGGCCCAAACATTAAGCGGTGTTGCCTGGTTCCCAATCGGCTAGCAGACCTGCAGGCCCTGAGTGATGGTCTGGAGAGGTGCCAGAAGAGTCTTAATGACTACCTGGACTCTAAGCGTAATGCGTTCCCTCGCTTCTTTTTCATCTCTGATGATGAACTGCTCAGCATTCTGGGGAGTAGTGACCCCACCTGTGTCCAGGAACACATGATCAAGGTCTCATCACTTTTCATACTCATATACTTCTTCAAAGCTGCAAAGAATAATGTTTTCTGTGTGTGAAACACTTTCTTTAATATTTTTCTTTTCTTTGTTCCTCAAGATGTATGACAACATAGCATCTCTGAGGTTTGATGTGGAAAGCAATGGAGAGACAGTAGCTGGAGCCATGGTGTCTGCTGAGGGTGAGGTGATGGAGTTGAGGCAGCCCATCCCAGTGGAGGGCAGAGTGGAGGAGTGGATGACAGGAGTGCTACTGGAGATGAGGAGGACTAATAGACTTATCACCAAGGAAGCAATCTTCCGCTACTGTGAAGACATGAGCAGGTGTGTGTAGACAGATTGTGTATATGTGGGCAATTTTACCAGTGCGTGTGTGTGTGTGTGTGTGAATGAGCCACAGTAAATGTGTTATTCCCATGTGCCTCAGGGTGGATTGGATGTTGCTGTACCAGGGCATGGTGGTGCTGGCTGCGAATCAAGTGTGGTGGACCTGGGAGGTAGAGGATGTCTTTCAAAATGTGAAGAAAGGAGGGAAGCATGCATTGAAGAACTATGCTAAGAAAATGCACCAGCAGATCGATGAGCTGGTAACACGTATCACGCAGCCTATGAAGAAAAATGACAGACGAAAGATCAACACTGTGCTTATCATCGATGTCCACGCAAGAGACATTGTCGACAGCTTTGTTCTAAACAGGTAAACCTCAGCCAGTTTCAGCTTTATTCATCCACATGACAGTGTAATTCATGAGTTTGAGAGTAAACTTTAATTAAAAAAAAAAAATCGTATTCCCTTTCCAGTATAATGGACGCTCGAGAGTTTGAATGGGAAAGTCAGCTAAGATTCTATTGGATCCGGGAACACGACAATCTATTTGTGCGTCAGTGCAGTGCTTCGTTCTCTTACGGATATGAATACATGGGGTTGAATGGTCGACTGGTTATAACCCCTCTGACAGACCGGATCTACCTCACCCTCACCCAGGTCTGAGAAGCTTTGCATATTTCTATCAACAAAACAAATTAATGAAACGCCCAAGCACTTACATGTAAACTGTTCTGTCAGGTTCTTTAAATAACAGGATATTGCTGAATGTGGGTGTGTATTTGTGCCGTAGGCCCTCTCCATGTACCTGGGTGGAGCTCCTGCTGGACCGGCTGGCACAGGAAAGACAGAGTCCACCAAAGATCTGGCCAAGGCTTTAGGCCTGCTCTGTGTGGTTACAAACTGTGGTGAGGGCATGGACTACATGGTAAGAAGCCTACACTTGAAGAGCTAGCAGCTGCTGTATCTTAGTACCTAAAATCTGTTGTGTGACATTTTCCTGAGAAAGGAGATAGTAAGATATTATTGTGTGTTGGTTTTGGCCAAATAATAAATACTTCTAAATGTATTTAGAAGTACCTTGTTTGTTCTGAGTATGTCACATGTAAAAAATGCAACCACACCCCTTGAATGACAAAGGGTGTCTGTAATCAGGCATGTGTACTTATGTTCATGTGCTTCTGGGCATGTGCAAGAAAAACAAAAACATTCTGCTCTCTTTGTGTGCAGGCTGTGGGTAAGATCTTCTCTGGCCTTGCCCAATGCGGAGCTTGGGGCTGCTTTGATGAGTTCAATCGTATCGATGCCTCCGTGTTGTCAGTTATCTCCTCCCAAATCCAGACCATTCGCAATGCTCTCATTCTGCACCTTAAAAGGTTTCATGTAAGTCTGTTGTAGTCATACAGAATCAGTAATGAATACATTAAAAATGATTCCAAATTTTCGTATACATTCAAACACATTAAAGATAAATAGAGAGTTTACCTTTATTCCCCTCTAAACCACCTCCTTCTCACTATGCACATCAGTTTGAAGGGCAAGAGATCAGCCTGGATGACCGCATGGGGATTTTCATCACCATGAACCCAGGTTATGCAGGACGCACAGAGCTGCCAGAGTCAGTCAAAGCCCTCTTCAGGCCTGTGGTGGTCATTGTGCCTGACCTGCAGCAGATTTGTGAGATCATGCTCTTCTCTGAGGGCTTCCTAATGGCCAAGGTGAGGGACACACACACAAAACTCAAATGTCATTTTTGACATTTAGCTAAAGACAATGTTTCATATAATCAACAATAAATCTGTAACTCTACATTGAAAACTGTTTATTGCTTACCCACACATGTACATTTCTTACTGAGTATTATGCCTCTTCACTTATTTTCAATTCAGGTTCTGGCAAAGAAGATGACAGTACTGTATAAGCTGGCTCGTGAGCAACTGTCCAAGCAGTCACATTATGATTTTGGCCTGCGAGCTCTGAAGTCTGTCCTAGTGATGGCAGGAGAGCTGAAGAGAAACTCACCAGACCTCAGTGAGGTAGAGACCAAAGAACATTTTTCTTGAATCATTTTCATATAGCGAATAGACTTCTACTTTGGCTTAAATTCAGTATGGAACTATGGAGTTATTTGTGATCCCACAGGTATAGACTGCAGCTTGATTACTGTTGAGAATATTTTGGGAATTTGTTTAGATTACCCAGTGCATGGTGTAGATGAGATTTTATGACAAAGATTCAGGTATTGTCCACCATTTGTAGTCTTTTTGTTGTTTATGTGCAGTTATTTTCGTCTTTCCTCTCCACAGGATGTGGTGTTGATGCGTGCTCTCAGGGACATGAACCTGCCAAAGTTTGTGTTTGAGGACGTGCCTCTGTTCCTCGGGCTGATCTCAGACCTGTTCCCTGGGCTGGACTGCCCTCGTGTTCGCTATCCCAACTTCAATGATGCTGTGGAACAGATCCTGCAAGAAAACAAATATGTCATGCTGCCTAACCAGGTGTCTGATCTGGATCTTAGATGCACACTTTCTTACACAAATTAAAGACTGTTGAGTTTCAGTGACAAAGATTTCATTTCAGCATATGAGTGGTTAGACGTCAATATACCCTATTCTTTATGCACTCTGTGGTTTCAGGTGGACAAAGTGGTGCAGATGTATGAGACAATGATGACCAGACACACAACTATGGTTGTGGGCCCAACAGGTGGAGGGAAATCGGTTGTCATCAGCACATTATGTCAAGCTCAGACCAAGTCAGTGTCAGTTCACACAGCCTTCCTGATCTTTTGTTTGGACAACTGTAACCTTTATTTATCTCATCATTAGATTGGGATTGCAAACCAAGATGTATCCCCTGAACCCTAAAGCCATGAGTGTCATTGAACTCTACGGTGTTCTGGACCCTGACACTCGAGACTGGACTGATGGGATCTTATCCAACATCTTCCGTGATATCAACAAGCCTACTGACAAAAAAGAGCGAAGGTAAGATATTTAATGAACATGTTTATAAAGATGTGCAATATACCAGTGATGTCATTCATTCATACACTGAGAGAAGACGAAGGAATTCCTGTGGCTGCACTTTGACTCACAGGTACATCCTGTTTGATGGGGATGTGGATGCTCTGTGGGTTGAGAATATGAACTCAGTGATGGATGACAACAAGCTCCTCACTCTAGCCAATGGAGAACGGATCCGCTTACAGGGTCACTGTGCCCTGCTTTTTGAGGTTTGTCTGAATTTCAACATTGCTGTCAGCAGAATACCTTCCCATACAGTTTTCTGCAAGGCAACATTCAGGGAATTAAAAAAAAAACTTCACCATTACAGGTTGGAGATCTGCAGTATGCTTCTCCTGCTACTGTTTCACGCTGTGGGATGGTTTTTGTTGACCCCAAAAACCTGCGATATAGCCCATATTGGCAGAGATGGGTGATCAACAGAACAGACAGGGTATGGGAAAAAAATACAAATGCACATTGTAATAACTGTAATTGCTTAAAATTTAATAATATCTCAACTCTGCCTTTGTTTTTTGTTTTTTTCAAGGAACAAGAGGTGCTCAACAAACTGTTTGAGAAATATGTGAACAGCTCTATTGACATGATTGTGGATGGTATTGTTGATGGCAAACAGGGCCAGAAGCTGAAGACGGTTGTCCCTCAGACAGATCTGAACATGGTAGGTTAACCTCATACATCTCACATGGACTCCAATACCTGAATTGATGTAGTTATGCATGAAGGATTGTATGTAAATTACTATCATCCCATGCTCAGGCTGCTTGCATTAATGGCGCTTGTGTTGTTGGTATGTTCAGGTAACACAGCTGTGCTTGACACTGGATGCGCTGCTTGAGACTGAGAGCAGCAGTGCTGAAGTCCTGGAGTGTTACTTCCTGGAAGCTCTGTATTGCTCACTAGGGGCCACATTGCTGGAGAGTGACAGGATCAAGTTTGATGGCTTCATCAAAAGACTTTCCTGCTTAACCACAGTCCATGATCAGAAAGCCCTGGCTGGACCTGGTGAGATCCCAGGTAAGAAGCAAGAATTTATATGTATATAATTATGAAATTAGCAGGCATTATCAAGATTATGCATTTTTAATACATCCTTTTAGGTACAGCTTGATTATGGGCAACATTTCATATTATGTACTAGAGAACATGGCTGGGAGAAATGATCATATGTAATATGAGGTTATTTTTTAAAATGTCCATCATAGTTGTCACTGTTGAAAATCAATGAACAAAACTTCTTTATGGTTTTAGGCTGAAGTTGAATGAATAAATATCATAATGAAAACAAACCCAGTTTTATATGTTGAAGTGCATTTTATTGTGCCACTTTTTTCTCTTATTATTCATAACAAAATGCCTGCGTCCATCCAGGATACCTCCCGACTCTGTATGATTTCCATTTTGATGGAACACAGGAGAAGTGGGTTCCCTGGAGTTCCTTGGTCACCAGATACATCCACAACCCTGAAATGAAGTTTGCCGATATCCTAGGTAAAGATCTGTTCTGTGAGCTGTAAGGAAAAATGGAGTGTCCTGCATACATGCATATGGTTTTACACTTTTTGGCCCTCCCAAGCTTCTTCCTCCACTTTGACTTCCTCAACCTCCATCTTCGCTTTAGTACCGACTATCGACACCACGAGAGCCAGCTGGATCCTGGAGCAGATGGTGAAGATAAAGAGGCCAGTGCTTCTGGTTGGAGAGTCTGGCACTTCCAAGACTGCCACCATTCATAACTTCCTTAAGAACCTCGATTCAGATTCACAGGTGCGTTTGCTACCTAACCATGTCTTAGAACATTATATCATTTGAGTTTAAACTCTTTAAATTTCTTCCTTTCTGTTTCTAGATTACTCTGATCATCAACTTCTCATCTAGAACGACTTCAATGGACCTGCAGAGGAACCTGGAGGCCAATGTGGAGAAAAGGACCAAAGAAATCTATGGGCCTCCAATGGGGAAGAGACTGCTGGTCTTTATGGATGACATGAATATGCCAAAGGTACTTGCTCCAACCTCTCAACCAAGTCTCTTACTTCCCTGTACTGTGGTTAGTAACAGAGCTTGTATGTTTGACATGATTGTAATATACTATATGCTCACCCAGGTGGATAATTATGGCACACAACAGCCTATCGCACTCCTGAAGTTGTTATTGGACCGAGGAGGCATATATGACAGGGGGAAGGAGCTAAACTACAAACTCCTCAAGGACCTTGGCTTTATTGCTGCCATGGGAAAGGCAGGAGGTGGGAGGAACGAGGTGGATCCCCGCTTCACCTCGCTCTTTAGTGTCTTCAGCATCCCCTTCCCTGCCATGGAGTCACTCCACCTGATCTATGCTTCCATTATCAAAGGCCACACCAGAGTGAGTATCTCTGACTCAAGACATATCAGAATCTCAGTCATTAATACATAGTCACTCAAATTTAATAAACTGGATCAAATATTTTAGCCGTTTGAGGACGCCATACAGAAGGTTTGTGATAAGGTCACCTTGTGCACATTGGAACTGTACAACAACATCATCAAAGATATGCCACCCACTCCCTCCAAGTTCCACTACATCTTCAACCTGAGGGACCTGTCAAGAGTCTACAATGGACTGACCCTCACCAAACCTGACAGGTCTGATCAAGCACGTTTACTCTATGGACAGGTCAACAGAGGTTTTGCAGTTAGAGGTCTACGTTTCTAAATGTCTTTGCTTTACCTGATTTCTCTTGAACAGGTTTTTGACTGTCACCCAATTCGCGCGAGTGTGGAGAAATGAGTGCCTGAGAATCTTCCATGACAGACTCATTGATGAAACTGACAAAGCCTTGGTAATAATTAGTAATTATAACAGTAGATATTTACTGTAGGCTCTTCTTTGTATTGACTGCAGGGACAAATACATCATGTGTAACTGTTACTCCAGCTGTAATTGTATAATCTACTTTAGAAAATAGTTTAGTGGTGTTGGATTTCAGTTTTCAAACCAGTGTACCTAATGTGTGTTTTTGCCATCAGGTCCAAGGCCACATAAAGAACCTGGTAGAGGAGCATTTCAAGTCAGACATGGAGGCAGTCATGAGGGACCCAATTCTTTTTGGAGACTACAGGACAACCCTCAGTGAGACTGAACCAAGGGTCTATGAGGACATACAGGACTATGATGCTTCAAAAGCCCTGTTTCAGGTATTGCCAATTTGTAATAGTATAATAATATGACAGTACTTTTTAACAGCAGTTACAGTTATTTATGGGCACATTTTTATCTTTGACTACAATGAAAGACCTCTGTGTTTTTGTGCTCTGCAGGAAATTCTAGAGGAATACAATGAGAACAAGACAAGGATGAACCTAGTACTGTTTGATGATGCTCTGGAGCATCTGACCCGGGTGCACCGCATCATCCGCATTGATCGTGGCCATGCACTGCTCGTCGGTGTGGGGGGCTCTGGCAAGCAGTCCCTCACCAGGCTCGCTGCCTTCACTGCTGGATGTGAGGTTGTAAAACACATGATGCTGTGGTAAAGGGCAAATGTTTCCTGATGATGAGCACATTTCAATTTCTTTAGACTTGCAATAAAAAAAAAAGTCATAAATGCTACAGTTATGCTTTTCATCAACATATTGCAACATACAATGCAGAAACAGTAGTCTTCTGACTTTAAAGAGGTTGAGCAGCATGAAACTATATTTGCAAAGAAATTTCCAGCAATCAGTAATGGAATCTGATTTTCTCAGGTGTTTGAGATAACACTAAGCAGAGGTTACTGTGAGTCAAACCTCCGTGAAGACCTGAAAACACTGTACTTAAAGCTTGGCATTGAAAATAAGAAGATGGTGTTCCTCTTTACTGATGCCCATGTTGCTGAGGAAGGCTTCTTGGAGCTCATTAACAACATGCTCACTTCAGGTTGGATATCACCCTAACTTCCTGGCTCGCAGTACTTGTCTTTCTTAAAAGCTACAGCTGTAGTGCTCTCATCATGCTCTCTCTCTCTTTCTCTCTCTAGGAATAGTTCCTGCATTGTTCCCTGATGATGAGAAGGAGTCAGTTCTCAATCAGCTTCGTGATGAGGCTCTAAAGATGGGAGCAGGCCCTTCTAAAGAAAGTGTGTGGCAGTACTTTGTCAACAAGAGCGCCAACAATCTACACATTGTTTTAGGCATGTCTCCAGTGGGAGACACCCTGAGGACACGCTGCAGGAACTTTCCAGGTGAAATATGGTGTCAGGCCTCAAGTAATTGTAAGATCATTTCTGATTTTGTTTTACAAACTGTGGATATTTTTTTCTCAGGACTGATGAACAACACTGTGATAGACTGGTTCCTGCCGTGGCCTCCACAGGCGTTACTTGCAGTGGCTCAGTCTTTCCTTGGTGTGTCATTACACTCATTTCATCTTTTTTAAATACGATTTGTAATGGAAAAGTTTGCCATTTAAGGGTTTTCTTTACTTTCTTTAGTTGTGATGAGACCTACAGCTGAGATATTATCCCTAAATCTAATTCTTTTCTTTTTACAGGTGAAAATCCAATGATTCCTGAGGCACACTCTGCAGAAGTGATAGCTCATGTATGCATGGTCCATACTTCTGTGGGTGACTACAGCAAGATATTCCAACAGAAACTCAGACGTTGTAACTATGTTACTCCTAAGAACTACTTGGACTTCATTAACACCTATTGTAACCTCTTGGAAGAAAAGGACCAGTATATCCTGGGTGAGAAGATGGAACATGTTATAAATTAGGTGCCTCTGTGGGGAAGGTTAGATGCTACATGGCTATGCAGTAACATGTTTGTGATGATCTGAGACACTTTGTTTTGTGAACTTCCAGCTCAGTGCAAGCATCTAGAGGGAGGTTTGGATAAACTGAAAGAGGCTAGTGAGCAGCTAGCTGAGCTGAATGTCAAGCTAGCAGAGCAGAAAGTGGTCCTCGATGAAAAGTCCACAGCTTGTGAAGCCCTGCTGAATGAAATGGCTACAAACACGACCGTAGGTGAGTTACTGCATCTGTTAACCTGCGATTCTAATAAACACAGTGTACTGTAGGCTTCCTGAAGTAAACGCAGCTGTTACAAACCTCTTATCACTAACTTTTCCTTATAGCCGAGGAGAAAAAGACGCTGGCAGAAGACAAAGCCAAAGAGATTGAGGAGCAGAACAAAGTGATTGCTGCTGAGAAGAAAGAAGCCGAAAGTTCCTTGGCTGAGGCTCTGCCGGCATTAGAGGCTGCCCGCAAAGCCCTGCAAGACCTAGAAAAATCTGATGTCACAGAGATCCGGTAAATACTCAGAGCATTGTTTGCATTCTGTGGTTGAAAAAGCTAGCAATGAGGATGGACACTCAAAGGAAGATGATAGGAAGATGATAGATGGTAGCCCAAAACATACTGTATAGGAGGTTGATTAATATTGTTGAATCGCACTGATCAGTTTTGCAAAAACCAGGGCTTAACATACCTCACAAAGGAAAAAAGCAAACTTAACAAACTTATCCTATCTCTCTGTCTGCCTCTTCTGCTGGTCCATTGTGCAGATCCTTTGCCAAGCCACCCAAACAGGTGCAGGTGGTTTGCGAGTGCATCTTGGTGCTGCGTGGCTACAAGGAGATCAGTTGGCAGTCAGCCAAGGGGATGATGTCAGAGGCTAACTTCCTGCGCTCACTGATGGAGATGGACTGTGATTCCATAAGTAACAACCAGGTCAGGACTGTCAAAGGTAAGTCGGCTTCATGAACAGTAGAAACTCACCATAAAAACTGCAAGCAATAAAACCACATAGTGTAGGCTATATGACAGTGGCATTTGCATTTTCCAAGTATGCCGCAGTTGTTTTCTTTGAAATTTCCCCTGACAAGGCTTCCTGAAGAACCTCCAGACGAGCTTTGATGAGATGCAAGCCATCAGTAAAGCTGGCTCAGGAATGCTTAAATTTGTCGAGGCTATCATGGGTTACTGCGACGTTGCCAGGGAAATAAAGCCAAAGAGAGAGAAGGTAATGCAAAGTTTGAAAGTGTAATTATATCATTCTCTATAAGAAGGAACACAGATTAAACAGCCATATTTCCAACATTTCTTTAGGTGGCACGTCTAGAGAAGAACTTCTTCCAGAGTAAGCGGGAGCTGGAGCACATTCAGGGTGAGCTTAGCAATATCCAGCAAGAGTTGCACACTCTCGGAGTGAAGTACCAAGCTGCTATGGAGGAGAAACAGCTGCTACAGGAGGAGGCAGAGCTCATGGAGAGGAGGCTGGTGGCTGCTGACAAACTCATCTCGGGCCTGAGCTCTGAGAATGAACGGTGAGGCTGTAAGAGACACAACACATGGAATCACAACACTTGCCACTATGAGCTTAATCTCCTTTCCTTCATCCCTTTATGTCTCTACCACTCACTCTTTTCAACTGCCCCCACTCAGGTGGACACAAGATTTGGATGAGCTGAAGCAGAGGCGCGTGCGTCTCATGGGTGACTGTTTGATCTCTGCTGCTTTCCTGAGCTATGAAGGAGCCTTCAGCTGGGACTTCAGGAATGAAATGGTCTACCAAGTATGGGTTAAGGACGTGCAAGAGAGAGGCATCCCCTTGAGCCAGCCTTTCAAAGTGGAAAACCTTCTTACTGATGAAGTAGAAATCAGCAGGTGAGGAGGCGTGTGTGTGCTCACAACAGTTTTTGAAAATCGGAACATGAGAAGACAATATTGCAATATGAATTTGTCCTATCAAATGATAAAAATCAGATGTTGTAACAGGGCAGGAGCCTATTGCAAACATGTGGATTCATCTTCATTTTGGCAGTACTTGACTCTGATTAAGGGCACTGTGGGTTTAAGTACGTGTTAAATAAATCCTGTATGATTCTTCAGATGGGTCTCAGAGGGCTTGCCTCCAGATGAGCTGTCAGTGCAGAATGGGATCCTCACAACCAGAGGGAGCCGATTTCCCATGTGTATTGACCCTCAACAGCAAGCCCTCAACTGGATTAAGAAGAAGGAAGAAAACAATAACCTCAAGGTACAAAACGTTTCATGCTCATACAGGTTATGTGTTCCCATGTTATTTTCCCACTGCTGACATCCCCAGAATCAGCACTTTGGAAAGAGTCGAGACGACATGAGGTTCTGACATTGTGGTCATCCTTTTATCCCCAGATCTCATCTTTCAATGATCCAGACTTCCTGAAGCAGCTAGAGATGGCCATCAAATATGGTTTCCCTTTCCTTTTCCAAGATGTGGATGAGTACATTGACCCTGTGATTGACAATATCTTGGAGAGGAATGTGAAAGGAGCAGAGGGCAGACAGGTCATTATGCTGGGTGACAAGGAGGTGGACTATGATCCCAACTTTAAACTGTATCTCAACACCAAACTGGCTAACCCCAAATATTCCCCATCAGTGTTTGGAAAAGCCATGGTCATTAACTATGCTGGTAAGATCCTTTGCCATGGCAACCATAATTTGTGTCTATAAGTTTTGAACAGAGTGTATTAAATACTTTATCTATGTCTGTCCATTTTTTTTTTGAATCTGTGTTACATGTAGTGACCCTTAAGGGTCTGGAGGACCAGCTGCTGAGTGTTATTATGGGCTTTGAGAAGAAGGAGCTGGAGGAGCAGCGTGAGCGTTTGATCCAAGAGACAAGCGACAATAAGAAGCTGCTGGAGAACCTCGGGAACTCCCTGCTCAGGGAGCTGGCCACATCTACAGGCAGCATGTTGGATAACACAGAGCTTGTTCACACATTGGAGGAAACAAAGTCAAAAGCCAGTGAGGTCAGTTGGACTACAGCAAGGATCAATGAACTCATGGAAGAAAAACAATTTCACTCAAGTCATTAATCTCATTTTTCCCCCTTGTTTGATGTTGTGCTCACCAGGTATTCGAGAAACTGAAGCTGGCTGAGAAGACATCGGTGGACATCGATAAACTCAGAGATGGTTACCGACCTGCTGCCCAGCGCGGTGCTATTCTCTTCTTTGTACTGACAGAAATGGCTCTGGTAAACAGCATGTACCAGTACTCTCTAGCCTCCTACCTGGAAGTGTTTGACTTTTCACTGCGCAAGTCTCTGCCAGATTCTGTTCTGCCCAAAAGACTGAAGAACATCATGAACACTCTGACATACAGTGTTTATAACTATGGCTGCACAGGTAAAATACTGAACTCTGAGTATTAGAATGCATAAAAAAGGGCCAGTTTCTTATGATAAAGCACAGTATTTATGATTATTTTGTTGATTTTATAACCTGAAGTGCGTGCATATCCCTAGGTCTGTTTGAGAGACACAAGCTGCTCTTTTCCTTTAACATGACCATCAAGACTGAGCAGGCAGAAGGGAGAGCACCTCAGGAAGAGTTGGACTTCTTCATCAAGGGTGAGATATCCAGAGCAGTTGAGCTCCTGTAAAATATGTAAATAGAATATTTATGTGATCACAAACACACACAGATGTATATGCACTCAATTTTCAAAGCAAATCTTCATGTTTTTCTACCTCATGTGTGAAGGTAATCTATCCCTGGAAAAGAGCAAGCGCAAAAAACCTTGTGAATGGCTTCCAGACCAGGGCTGGGAAGACATAGTGAAACTCGCAGAGCTCTTTCCTGAGCAGTTTGGCTCTCTGCCTGATGACGTGGAAAAAAAAGCTACTGACTGGAAGTCTGTAAGTGGCCACAGAGACAGACTCACTATGTGCATTTCACTTATTCGGTTGAGAGTTTAAACCACATTCTTTCTTTTTTTTTTCCACCTCAGTGGTATGACTTAGATGGACCAGAGCAAGCTCCATTCCCCATGAAATATGAGGACGACCTGTCAGCCTTTCAGAAGCTGCTGTTGCTGCGCTGCTTCCGTGTTGATAGAGTCTATAGAGCTGTGACTGACTACGTCACTGTCACCATGGGCGAGAAGTGAGACTGTTTCTATTACAGTATTGCAGTTTTTATATATATATATAATATATATATTTGCGTGTGTGTATGATATATATTTCAAGCCCTGAGTTTCACTGAGTTTCACCATGTCTTCCCATATTTCTGCTTAGATATGTCCAGCCGCCTGTTATCAGCTTTGATGCAATCTATGAACAGAGCACACCTTCCTCTCCCATTGTCTTCATCCTGAGCCCTGGCTCTGACCCAGCCAGTGACCTCATGAAACTAGCTGAGAGATCAGGCTTTGGAGGCAACAAGTTCAAGTTCCTTGCTATGGGTCAAGGCCAAGAGAAGGTACTGAAGAATTCTTTTTGTCATGCTTTGTCACAGCTATGAAGCTTTATAGTGTGATGAAGTGAAATAAGTATAGAGATCACTAAGTAGTCACAATAAGCAACGATAAAAAGTGAAGAAGCGGAGTGTAATTGTCTTCTGTACCTGTGATAAAGGTAGCACTACAGCTGCTGGAGAGAGCCGTGTCCCGCGGCCAGTGGCTGATGCTACAGAACTGCCACCTGCTGGTAAAGTGGCTAAAGGAACTGGAGAAGGCCCTAGAGAGGATCGCCAAGCCCAATCCCAACTTCCGCTTGTGGGTCACCACCAACCCCATTAAGGATTTCCCCATTGGCATCCTACAAAAGTCTCTAAAGGTGAAAAACATTTCCTCTTCTTTGCCTTCAGCAATGTTTCGATTGTTTGTAAATGGCAGGATTCAGTAGTGGGCACCAGGATTTCCTCAAATAGGTTTTGTATTTAAGTGTTTTTATTCTACATTTTGGGAATATGACAGTTTCATTTTCAGTACAGCAAGGTGATACACTTTTTTAAAAACTGCACACAAAGCATGGAAGAAACAGTCATATACTTCTAGTACTTATCAAATACTTTCATGGAAACAGGTGTAGTAACTCCTTTAACACATTCACACTTATTTGTTTAAAAAAAAAAATCTTGAAGCAAGGAAAACTGCACTAGGAACATCTTAGCGTATGAGTTATCTTTATAAATACTTTTGTGTGTGTGTGTTTACATGTTGCAGGTAGTGACAGAGCCCCCCAATGGACTCAAGCTCAACATGAGAGCCACATACTCTAAAATCTCCCATGAAACTTTGACCAAATGTTCACACCCTGCCTACCGTAGCCTGGTGTATGTGCTGGCCTTCTTCCATGCTGTGGTGCAAGAGAGACGCAAATATGGCAAGATTGGCTGGAATGTCCCCTACGACTTCAACGAGTCTGATTTCTTCGTAAGTTGAACAGGAGTTATATACAATGTGTTGGAAATAATTGATTTAGTTAGATTGTTAGTCTCTATTTAAGTGCTAGAATATCAGTTAAATTTCACTTTTTAACGGTTTAAACAATGTAACTGTGCTCAACAGGTGTGTATGGAGATCCTGAACACATACCTGACCAAAGCTCACAACCAGGGAGACAGCAATATTCCCTGGGGAAGTCTTAAATACCTTATTGGGGAGGTTAGATTAAATTCATTGTGTTTTAATAAACTATATATCTGTTATCCTGCTGGCTGATGCTGTAAGCTTAATATGTGTTTGGAATATTTCGTAGGTGATGTATGGTGGCCGAGCCATCGATAGCTTTGACCGCAGGATCCTCACTGTCTACATGGACGAGTACCTTGGAGACTTCCTCTTCTACACCTTTCGGCACTTCCACTTCTTCAGCAGCAAGGACGTAGATTACAAGATCCCTCCAAATGGGCCCAAGAAAGTATATGTTGGTCAGTTGTTATTATTTTCACTACTTCACTACATTCTCTTACTTGAAGAAGAAGTTAGCATTCTGTCACCACTCCCAGATTTACCCTGTTATGTGTTACAGATGAGATTGAGACCCTGCCACTGGTAAACACACCAGAGGTATTGGGCCTTCATTCTAATGCAGAGATAGGATACTACACACAAGCAGCTAAAGACATGTGGACTCACCTAATAGACCTGCAGCCTCAGACAGGTATGATTTGACATCTCTCACCTCAACACTGAACTCTGTGTGCCAAAGAGCACGCCCGGAAGTAATGTTTTTTATTTTTCAGAAGGAAAAGGTTCCACACTGATGATGGGTGTTTGCTTTACTCTCTTTTCTACCATTCTGCCAAATGCTTTCTCTCTTACTGCCTTCACACACACACTTTTATGCCTCAGGTGAATCTGGTGGAAGCATCAGCAGGGATGAGTACATCAGCCAGGTGGCCCAGGACATTCAGAACAAACTTCCAAAGTTATTCGACATGGACGTGATCCGTAAAAAGTTTGGCACGGCCATTTCCCCGACCTCAGTGGTGCTGCTTCAAGAGCTGGAACGCTTCAACAAACTAGTGGTCCGCATGCGGCGCTCTCTGGATGAGCTGCAGAGGGTGAGGAGGAGGGTCAGACCACAACAAGATATTTTGAAAACAAACAGGTTTGGATTCGTTCTAATTCTCTGGTATCCCACAGGCCTTAGCTGGTGAAGTGGGTATGAGCAATGAGTTGGACGAGGTTGCTCGGGCCCTTTTTAATGGTCAAATCCCTGCCATTTGGAAGAAGTTGGCACCTGACACGCTTAAGTCACTCGGCAACTGGATGAGCCATTTCAAGAGACGTTATGAACAGTATAGCTATTGGGTGAGGACGGACACTCATTGTCACAGATAACCTCTTACATGTAGCCCTCTGCATTATTCTGGAATTACAGAATAGAAAATATTTTCATGTCTGATTTATCTGTGTGTCTTGTGTCCACCAGGTGGATGAGGGAGAGCCAAAGGTAATGTGGCTATCAGGACTTCATATCCCAGAGTCCTACGTGACTGCCCTGGTCCAAGCTGCATGCAGGAAAAATGGTTGGCCTCTGGATCTTTCCACACTGTACACACAAGTGACCCAGTGCCGCAGTGAGGAAGAAGTCAGTGAAAGACCTGGACAGGGTAATGAAATGACACTTAACCATTTGCAGCATGATTAATGATGAGCTATTAAAGACTGATAAAGTCTTTTTCCCTGCAGGCTGTTTTGTGTCTGGCCTGTATCTTGAGGGAGCAGACTGGGACATGGAGAAGGGCTGCCTAGTGAAGAGTAAACCAAAAGTTCTGGTTGTCGAACTGCCCATTCTCAAAGTTATACCCACAGAGACACGCCGCCTCAAGTTACAGGTGTGAACCACAGGCACTACATACCTCCATACTATATTTTAGTTCAAGGTTTTGATGTTTTTTTCCTAATAGTCATGTGTATTTTTGTACCACAGAATACGCTACGGACACCAGTTTACACAACATCCTTGCGGAGGAATGCCATGGGTGTGGGGTTGGTGTTTGAGGCAGACCTGTTCACCACCATGCACATCTCCCACTGGGTGCTCCAGGGAGTCTGTTTATGCCTCAATCCTGACTAAAAAGACAGCCCTCAGCCTCACTGAGCTGCTTAGCTTTCACACCGTCTGTTCCAGCATGTTAATTAATAAGGGTGAGGGGGAAAAAAAATGCAACTTATTGTGAAAACAAATAAGTTATGATCAAAGAGTCTACAAGTTTTCAAAAATGAATTGTCTTTCGAAAACTTGATGGGACTTTTGCCTCATTTTCTTCTTCATTGTTTTCATTACTTACTCACTAGAGGGCAGCACACAACAGTACTGAGCTCTTCACTGTTTCACTGTGGGCAGTAGCTCACAGTGTTCACAGTGGACTAAAGTGCCAGCAGGCTACAGTGGGTCAGGCTCTTTCATGCATGAAAGTCTACTACTGTTTGGTAATGAATAGCTGTTTACAACATGAGCTGTTTGCAATCATGATTAAAGTTTTTTCTTTCTTAAAAAAAAAAAAAAAAAAAAGTTCAGAATTGTCTGTTCTTAAAAAGGACAGCAGATGCTGAACATTTCGACCGAGGTTGTAAGGGGAACATAAGCTGCTGTCTGCAGTGGAAAATGTAACACTGACCAAAGGTTGCTAAAGTTTTCCACTTTACCCAAGTAGCTTTTCAGCTTTTCTCTGCAGTATGGGTCACAGTGTGTGCTTCATTGTAACATTTAACAAACAGATCTGGTGCAGCACTGAATAATCGAGGCTGCTGAGGTCAGCATGCCAAAGCAGGTGAAGTTTACTCTAAAAAGTCAGAGAGCCCCTGGAGGATCTGGCAGCTGGTGTGGCAGTGAGGTCACTGAAAAACAGAAATAAAAAGTGCAACGGTTTTGAGTCATAACGTGTGCAGATACATCATGTGGTTGTGAGAATGCAGCTGACTAAACTGTAGACAGAAATCATCAAAAGGCAAACAACAAGCAACATGAACATTTAATTCTGTTTCTTAAAACTTCTTACCTTTGTATGAGATCATTGTCATACTTCACATTACTGTATTGCGCAGCCTAAAAGGGCCTCCTCTGAATGGCAGAGGGTAAAGGTTAGACAGGCCCTTTCTCAGCCTCAACTGGTACGACTGTCATAAAGAGTGAAGATCAAGACATGTTTATGACCAAACACGGGAGGGGAGGAATTGTGTTCCCCTGTTGGAAAGAAGGAAAGAATGGTGTGTTGTTTAATGAACCTACACATACCTACACAGACAATAGGTAATGCAGCTCTTCCTGTTTGCAAAGTAAAAGGGGAAGAAATTCTGAAAGCAGGAGTGTAACTTCTCAAGAAATGTGAGATAAGAAAAAAAAAAAAAAGAATCCTCTCAATGGGACCGACCCTGGTCTCTCTCTCTCTCCTCAGAGGTCAAATTATTTTCAGCTGCTCGTGACTGGAGGGATTTACATTAACCCTACGCTGCTCCAGTTCCTGTCTGCACTGAGTGGCCTCATAAAATGCCAAGGGTGCCCTGAAACAAAAAACTCTGACACATCATTTTCCAGCCTTTCCCAGCAAAACCCCAATCCCAAACAGTTTCCGCTTGTCGTGATTGAGAGCAGGTGGGCTTACTCAGTCCCCACTTAAGTGTATGCGCTGTTTGCTGCTTTCTCCCTGTATTGTCGGGGGAGGTGGGGGCTGGGGGCTGGTTAGTGCCAGTCAGAATGCCAGTTCTGTCAATATCCTGTCAAAAATGTCAATATCAAAGTGTTAATCCCATCTCTCCGTAGCTGAGAACTTAACCAGAACTACAGAATACTTATGCAGCTGCATAAATATCCTTTGCAATCTGCAGCATCTTTTGCAGCTGGTGAGACTTGCAGCTCAGCCCATGGGGACATATGAGGTATAGTCACCCCAACCTCAGATATACATCTCAGGCCCCAGTTTTCGGTTGCAGTGCCAGGTGTTTAGTTTGGAGCAGGACTGCAGCTCTGTGGTTACTGGCTGCTTGTACTGTAAACCTACATGTCCTACATGCATGGGCAGAGGGAGGTTACAGTAACGTCAACTATACTCCTGCCACTGTCCGCCTGAGCAGCGATGGATTTGGATGGAGCTGCTTGTGGTGTCACAGGATGCTTGGTTTTCTCAGTCTTCAAGTGCCCCCCATATTTGTTCAACGGGATTGAGGTTCAGGTGACTCTAAAGTCTGCAACAGTCAGGACTCCTGGGTCTTATTTGGTTTTCAGGTTGTTCTTGTGTTTGGAGTCATTATCCTGCAACCCCAACCCCACCAATCACAGACTTGGACAGTCCCATCTCCATGTTCACTGTGGGTTTGATACACTGCGTTATCATTCTCTCTCCTGTTTGTCTCCTTACATAAACGCTTCTGTTACTGCCATAAATCTTAGACTTGGATTCATCAGTAAATCTGACTTTTTTCCCAGTCATCCACTGTGAAATGCTGGTTTTTCTTAGCCCACCCCAAACGTTTGGCCTTGTTTCCCCTCTAGAGAAGTGGTTTAGAGACTGCTACTCATCCTCTGAGACCACTACAGGACAGCCTTCTTTGGACAGTACTTTTGCTGATTGGAGTCTTGTGTTCTTTATTTAGCAAATTCTGTATCTGATACGAAATTGCTGTTCTATCTCTCTGGGAACTAAGATGTATTGATTTCTTGATGGTGTGGTTACTTTTGGTTTGCCTGACTGTGTTTCGGATACAACTGATCCATTTTCTTCAAAGCGTTTTAGAGTTCTGTGCATTGCCCCCTTAGAAACCTTTAGTTTAGTCATGATTTGATAGAGAAGGCTGCTCTAATGTTTTGACTTCTGACCACTCACTTAGTTCTGATGCCATTTCTCCCACTATCACAGTGCTACTTAGTGAGCGATGATCTTCTGGAAACTTAAGACACAGCCTCATTTAGAACTGATGAGTAGATCAAATCCAGCTGAGTGTCATCTGAACTCAGGCTTCAATGGAAGGAAATCTGACCTTTTCTACATGGGAGTTAAGTTGGTCAAACCTCTAAATTTGCTTAAATGTGATTGCTGACCTAGGGACAGAGCAGATGTCGTTTTACATGAAATAACTTCTTGTGTTTTTAACTGTTTTTGAATCCTCAAACTTTCTGATTATTTCCAGGTTTATGTGAAAATATAATTAGAGATTTGCAACGTGGTCTCAGACTTTTGGACCCCACTGTAGATAGATGCTGTCAGTGTTGAAGCATATTTGATATGAAGAATATACATGATCTTTACTTGGTAAGCTTTTTAAATATAACAGGTAGATAACAGATGGTGGAAATGTTTAGGCATATATGATGGTAACAATACAGTGATGAACCTTACTTTGGGCTTTTAAGTATAACTTTTCGAATCCTATAGGGCCAGAACTTAGTCATATTTTGTTTTATAGCCTCTTGTGTGTGTTGACCAGAGGGGAAAAAAAAGGAAAAAGACGAAAAAAAACAAAAACAAAAAAAACAATTACTCATCACCGGTGCAGCTCCAGTGATTTCAGAGGAACCTCGGAGAAGCAGCAGCCCCATAATTCATTTAGAACAAATACAGTGCGTAACGTGCCGTCGCCTTGAGCATAGATGCATTGTCCTCTGCGAGGGGTTGAAACGGGGCAGGGTGAAAAAGACCCAGCAGGCTGTGCTTTTAAAAGACCCGAGGAGACTATAAAACTGGTTTCATGCCCGCTGCTCTAAAAAGGCTCGACTCGAAATGTGCACAGACAGACGGAGGTAGGCAGAGCAGATAGAGAAAGGAGGACAACACACACTTTTATCAGCACTCTCTCTCTCTCTCTCTCTCTCACACACACACACACACACACAGTATTCATGGTTTATTTTTCAGATGTCGGATCTCTGTCATAGGTAGAGGCAAACGAGAAGAGGGAGTTTATGGGGCGGCATTTTTCTTTAGCTCACTTAGGATTTTAAGAAAATCTATTATTTTCTTTTCTTTTTTTTTAACAAAGAAACCAGTCAGATTTTTTTGTAGTTTATACAAGTGCATGTTTGCTGCTTTAGTGAATAGGATGCGCGTCTCCTCCTGTCGACCCGGTGTTGTTTGACATATCCCCCCCCCCGCGAGCTGGATCCGCTAACCGGTGTGTTTTCTAACCCGGGGGAAGTTGGGCTCATTAAAACTTTTCTGGCCGTACTTTTGATGCCACGGAAATGGGACCGCGCCAACGGGAGAGCGTGTCCGCGCTTTGCAGAAAAAGTTTGCTTTGGACTGTGCTGATACTCTGGCTGTCCACGTTTGTTGACGGGACCTGGAAGACGGGACTTTACAGGACCTACTCACCCAGCAGCCAGACAGCCGCCTCTCACACCTCAGTCTATCAGAAAAGGTAAGGAAAGCACGCGCTTTTATTTCATGGCGATACCTGCACACGCTGCACTGTATGTTGATCCTCAATCAAATGACCTTTCTTTGCCTCTGCAGTCCGTTTTCAAACCTAATAGCCTCGCTTCTTGTCAATGCGTGACTCCGCAGAGCTACTCCCATCTCCATCCATCTACCAGGTCCTATTGTCTTCCTAACAGTTGGTTTCCTTTTTCCTGTGCTGGCAGCACACAGTGCTCTGCTCCCAGCTCACCCACCTTCCCTCTGTGTGGTTTCTTACAGCACCTCCACTGCCTCTTGGCCGGGTTGCGTGCACTGTGTGTGCTGCCCTCAGCAGCATCATCTGCTCCTTCTGGGGGTGCTCTTCAAAGCACCACCTTTTAGACCACACATCTGTCCACATAGAAGCTGCTCCTGTGTGGGTCCCAGTGGGGAAGACAGGATGCATCTTCAATAAATGTTAGACAGTGAATGAAGGAGCAAGATGAATAGCTTAAGTAAAGGTCACTGAATGAAAAGGGGCATGAGATGGTTTCGTGAAGCGATTGATCCTCTGTGAGTTGTTCCTGAAGGAGAATCAGTAGACTAAACACAGAGACAAGAGCTCTATCCAGCCCTGCTTCCCTCCTGGACAGGGACAGTGTTTAGCTCAGAGACTAGCCTGTGCTTAATGATTCAAAGGATGTTTCCCATCTTACAAATATTTATGCTGTCAGGTTGCGAGTGTGTGTGTGCAGATTACAGTGCGTGGGCTCAACCTGGCCAAAGGCTGAAGCCACTTCTCTCTGATGTGGTCCTTTGTCTGGGTGTGCCCAGGTGGCTTTCAGCTCTCCCGAGCCCCTCTCCTCTGACTCACCTCCCTGCTCGGCTACTCCCCTGTCACTCACGGCCAGAGAGTTTGTGGACATGTTTACTAAACACAAGCAGATGAAACTATGCTGCATCTGGACTTGTTTTGGGAAGGGGAGATGAGTTTACAGTCGGTTTTTGCTGCTGTTTGTAAGTGGCAGCGGAGGAATGGCAGGACAAACAGAGGGGAAACTGCAGCTGCCGCCGCTGCTGGACTGAGTCAGACACTGTGATGTCTTCGGAGGCAGAGAGGTCAGCGGGCTTGAGGTGACATGAGAGGAGCTGAAATTCGCAGTCCACCTGCTGTCTGGCCTGATCCGTGAAAGCAGCAATTTATGGTGTGTCAACAAAGCCAGACAGTGGCAGTGGGATCTCAGAGAACAGAAGGCTCTCTCAGGGACATTACCAACCTGACATTCATTGACAGAGATTTAACTTGACATTGAGGTTCAGGCACTTAAAAGAAAATGAATATTAATTTTAGCGGACTGGGGAAGGATTCTGTCACGGGAAAACCTTCACCAGGACTATCCTCCCGTACCAGTCTGTCTTCACACAGTGATTACCCAAATCAAAGGGGATTAACGGCTCTTGAGTAATTTCTTGACTGGAGCGGTGGCTCTGTGGAGGAGCTGATAAAGTGTTCATTCACCCTTGGCGTTCTTAACAACTCTATGAGCTCAGTACGCTGAGGGGTTACGGAGGTAGCTGCTTCTTTATTTCTCGTCTCGCCCGCTTCTTTATCCCCCCCTCGGAGGACTTGTCATGGTCTGACAGGCAGTCTGAGCCCTGTGGCCGCCCTCATTCCTCACCCATCTTAACCATATTTACGTTTTCTTTAAGCATGGGAATGAGGAGGACAGAGATTCCACTGGGCTGGGCCCTGAGGGGCTTAAAGCACCACAGCTTCAGATTTGACCATTCAGATAACTTCAGTTAATGCATGAGCTCAATCAGAATTGTTCATGGATATTAGGAAGCAGTCCTAATATCCATGGAGCTATTTCCTCAGTTGAAATAGCTCCATTAATAATTAGCGCTGGCAGATATATTAATCAGGGTGAGTCTCTGGGAGTGAGAACACATACCAGTATAGAGCTGCAATGATTAATCAACTATAAATTAGTTTGATAATCGATTCATTTGAGCAGTTTTCTAAGCAAATCTGTCTAAAATTTGATGGTTCCATCTTCTCCAGTGTGAGGATTTGGTGCTTTTCTGTATTATATCATTGTAAACTGAATATCTTAAGACAACACCTTGGACTGTGATGTTTTATAGACCAAACTATTGAGGAAAGAAATAATTAAGGGATTAATTGAAAATGATCATTAGTTGCTGCAGTACCTCTTTAAAGAAAACAAATAAATAAATAATGTAAAATAATCAGGGTCTAGCTTCTCACATGTGAATTTCTAATCGTCTGTCATGGTTGTAAATTGACCGTCTTTGGGTTTTGGAGAACAAAGATGTCACCTTGGGTTCTGGGAAATGGTCATAGACATTTTTCTGACATTTTATAAAATAAATGATCGATCGATTAATCAAGAAAATAATTAGATTAATCGATAATGAAAGTGATTGTAAGTTGCAGCCCCAGTTACATTCACTACACTGCAAGTGACCAGTCCACAAAGTCTCATTCCTGATCAGCAGAGCAGCTCTTTTACTGCCTGTTTACACTCAGAGACACACTCAAAGCTCACAGGTGTCCAGGCCTGAAAGCTCAAAACAGACAAAGACAAATGAGAGTTTTGCTCGTCCCTCCGAGGCTGCTGTGAAGAGTCACTTAGCCCTGACCTTCAGGGCCTCAGTGTGGTGCTTTCATGATCTTCTCTGTCCTCTGCACATGGAAAACACACCGCGGCTTTGAACCTGCAATATGATATCCCACCAGCACTAACACTCTCTATTGTCTTACTCAGTAATTCTCCAAATGCAAACTGAACGTACACCTGGTCAGTTTTTATTTTTCGTTTTCTGTCGCGGTTTGTTTTCCGCTGTTCTCTTGTAGGCTTCTCTGGTTCTTTCTGTTTTTCCTAGAAGCTGCAGACTGTGACTCCAGGAATGTCGTATCTCTCTCTTCATTAATTTCACCGCCACTGTACTCTCTCTTTCTCTGTTTGTCTTTTGTTGTTGCACCACATTTATCTTACGCCTCTTCTATACCCCATGGGACCAACACTGCTTCATAATTGTCTTTCCTTCCACTTCCCTGTTCACATGGGAAGCTCCCTTGTGTGACCCTTATGATCAAATGACCTTTGTCTCCTCTCTTCTCCTCTCCTCTCCTCTCCTCTCCTTTCCTCTCCTCTCCTCTCCTCTCCTCTCCTCTCTTCTCCTCCTCTCCTCTGTCTGGCCTTTTGCCACATCTGTCTTTTGTCCTTTGTTCTCCCTTAGTATTTTTTCCCACAGGCAGAAATCTAGAGAAATTCCTCTAGATTCCTATCCATGCTGCATTTCAAACATATCTTTGACTGTTCAGCCCTCCTCCTCCCACAGTACTTGAATGGACGGGTGGACGGAAAGGGAGTTACTGAGATGTTTTTCACCAGAGTCTCACCAGCGTTCTGCCCTCGTCAGCCCTCTTGTCAGTTCACATGCCTTAACTCCCGGATTCTTCCTCCCCACACAGTCTGCTGCTGAGTGCACCAACTCGGTAGCGTGATCATGAAAGATGCAGACTGCACAGCGCCCAAAGTGAAATCAGGGCACTCACAGTAACTAGCATATAAGCCTTTTGACAAGTTCTTGAGCTCTCTGTCAGCATTTGCATTCGTTTACTGTTCAGCATGTTTTTGTTTCCCTCCAGTGTTTTACTGTCTTGGCGTCCGTAGCGTTGAGGACCAGATGGACCAAAGCTGTGATTTTTTTTTTTTTTTTTTTCCCTTGTCACCTTAAAATCGTGGATTTCTTCCGTAACCGTTGGCTGTGCCTGTGTGTGACTGTGAGAGATGGTTGATGATTTATTTAGCTTGGGCCCGGCATTCAGAGTGTGCCATGTGTGCTTAGAGACCCGATACTCACTGAGGGCCTGCTTGGTGCTTTTGCCAGTGAAACAGCACGGTGCTGGTGGGTTTCATACCACAAGGGCGCCTCCAGTAAGAAGAAGGTGTTGACTATGAGACATTTCAGAGCGAAGGACTGAGCGCACCATGCACCTGTGTTGCTTTAAGAATAAAGCCATTCAAAACTGAATAGACCATTATATAGTGAGCAACAATATGAGGAAAGTTATTGTTGTAGAGCTCTTAAATATGACAGATTTTTAATTTTAAGTCTTTTACAACCCAGAGGAGATAATGATGCTACCTGTACTTATTTAATACATTTATCTTTAGGCATCAAAGGAATATATCCTCATCCCTCCATCCTCTCTGCAGTGGAACAAGTATTCTTTTTGCTGCCTTGTAATTACTGTGTAATTTGTGAATCAGTTTAAGCAGGTTATGTAGGTAATGCAGGTATTGGTCGTGAAGCCCTTTGGGAAATTGTAAACTCGGTTGTTATTTCAGTCAGTGAAGCAGCAGCGTTTGGCATTTCCTCTTCGGTAATTGCATAAGTACAATGCAAAGAGCGAGGGGGGGACCATAAAACTCACCCCCACTCCCCTCCTTGTACCCCCTGGTGACAATCTGAGCTGTTCCCAGGTGAACACCTCCTCTCAGCCTGGGAAAGTCAGATGTTTATCTGTTCGGTCTGGAGGATAAGTGATGGGGAGGAGCTGGGGTTAGTACCCCCCAGCTCTACCTGACCACAGCTCCTTCAATGTCTGAAATTTTCCACAGTTTTTTTCTAGACAAGGTAAAGCAATCATAGGGTAGTCATATAGATCCAAATTCATTTTTGTAGCCTTACAGCCGATGGATATATACATGAAGGGTGGGCCTGTATTTAAAAAGCATGTGTGGCAGATGAATTCCCTTCTCGTTTTTCTTTCTTTTCTTGACAAGTTTATGATTAATTCAAACTGCGTCTTACTTTTTGCACGGTTCCTTTTACTATTTAATAGTCCCTGGAATATGTTGTCCTCAACTCAACTATTTTTCATTTGTAACTTCTTCTGGCAGATGAACTTAAAAAAAAAAAAAATTAAAAATGCCCCAATAGCTGCAGTGGTACACAGACATTTCTCAGAGGTGCCGAGCTGGTTCAGGTCTGTGTGTGCGGCCACCACAACATGTGGGGATTGTTAATGGGAGCTGGTTCAGGGCTGCTTCGCATCCTCCGCCTTTGGCAGTTTCCTTTATTGTAAACTGTCTCTCACACACACAAACATATGGTCTCACATATTGACAAGCAGACTTCGGTGGGAGCACCCTCCCACTCCTTGCGAACACATTGGCAGCAGAACACACAAAGTGTAGTTTTGTGCTGTGAGCCACAGAGTATCCTTTGTGGTTTCTACACAGAGCCCCCTTTCTATACATCTATTGATTGTGTAAACACAGGCTATAGTAATTGTTTTTCTTCCAGCTATTGCCATATGATGGTAATCAGGGTATTTATGCTCTTCATTGTTAATACAATAATAGTAGCATATGGTAGCGTAAACAGCCTCAGCGTGTTTTCCATATATTAAAGCCAGGTAACCACCTAACAGTGTTTTCCCGATTTGATAAGTAGAAGGATGAGATGAAACTGGCCTCTCATGCTAAGCTTTTCTCATTTCCCATCAGGAACACACATGTACTCCTGTTAGGAGGCTCATTGAGTTCTCAGTGAGAATTAAACAAAGCCAATTAGCCCTCAGTCTCTTTAAATGAGTCACCCTGTACAAAATTTGATGACGTTTAGCCTAATGGTGGCACAAATGTGGTAAAACTGGACCTTTTTACTGAATGAGATATTTAAATGTGCTTCTGGAGAACCTAATAAATAACACAGAGTACACTTGACTCCTCCTGCTCATATCCTCACTATCAGATCTTAACCTCTGAACTTTTGCATAAGCAGGTCAGTTCCTTAACAGCCTCAGTCTTGTAAGGCCTCTCTGGAAAGGGAGCGGACTCGTGACCCAGCATTAACCCGTACTGAAAATCTCTAATCTCTGTATGAGACCTCGTCTTCCTCTTTACTCCCTTCTGAGGGACTTTACCTCCTCTGAGGGTCCGCATGCAAACGGATGTGTATTGACAGAGGAGAGGCTGCAGTTTAAATACAGCCTTACAATGCACTCCTGCAAATCTCGTGGCTGATTAAATCCGTGTAAACACCATAAAGAGGTTTCAAAACAAAAGGGCGGGGGGACGGGAGGGAAGAATCAAAACCCCCGGGAAGACAACAGCGTATTGAATGCGACTGCGCGGCTAATTTACTTTTGTGAGCGCGCTTTAGTGTGAGTGCACTTGTCTGAAGGTGTTTTTAAAATATACACGGCTCTTCCTCCAATTTACTTTGAAAATGGGATTTTCCCCTGTGTCTAAAAATAATAAATTCTAGGCGATGCTACTTTTTATTCTAAACTCTGACATTCACTTCACTTTATTTCTTTCCTCAGGAACTGGTGTCCTCATACGGTCACTAAGACGGTGACGTGCCAGGTGCAGAATGGGACAGTTCTCCAGCGGGTCTACCAGACCTGCCGCTGGCCACAGGGATGTACAGGAGGCAGGTGAGAAAACTAAGGGGCCTTACCACTAATGCTTTTGCTGTACTGCTGAAATGTGAACCATTTAAAGAGTAGAACCCATTTTAAAACACTTACATGGAAGTTCAGCCTTTGTTATTTGGTATTTTGCACCTTTTCTAAACACAAAACCAAGTTCAAGTCATAATTGTTTAGACCATATTTACAGGCAAGCGAGCAAGGAAAAACATTCACGTCATCCTCTGACAGCTGTGTGTATGTGATGGCTTTAGAGTTTGTGTTTGTTTTTCAGCTATAAGACCGTGGTCAGACCTTCCTACAAAGTGGTGTACCGCACAGTGACCTCTCTGGAGTGGAAATGCTGTCCAGGGTTCAGTGGAGCTGCCTGTGAGGAAGGTAAGTCAATTCATTGGATTCACAGACACATGCACACAGTAATTAAACAGCAGCTGATAGAACTGAACAGCAGTCAGGCCTCCACATTTTTTTTTTTAAATAATTATTTATCTCTTCAAGCTTATTTGTTCACCACCAGCTGCATCCCTCTGTCCTGCATTGCTGTCTTATAGCCTGCGGATGTGCCTTCCAATACACATGCACAAGTAATACTTATAAACAGGAGTGATTTCCATTAGGCTTACATAAGGCTGCTTCTGTCCTCAAAATGAAGTTAAGAAACAGGATCCCTCAGCCTCTTCAGGATGAGTCAGATAGCTCCACTTTATTAATCAGTTTCAGTGTGTTCATTCTAAGAGTCATTGTGCTACGTAAGGGTTGCGTCTTTTGTGTGGTTTCGAGTTTTATGGACCAGCTGGAACCAAGTTCTCATCCTCTTAAAGTGCCATGCTAGCACTGCTGTTTTCATTTTTCAACTACAGTAGCTGCCCACCACACACACACACACACACACTCCCAGTGTATAATGACTTCCCCTGGCACTGGCCCCCGTGTCTGGGCAGTCTGGGGAGAAGGGTGGAGCGTCTGTTTATTCCGGGACCCAGGTCTTGACTGGGTGTAACATAAATCACTAGGCTTTGTGGCGTAAAGGACAATAAATATTTACAGTGGTTAAAGTGGGCACTTTTTTGTGGTGCTGAAAGCACAGGCTGTTTTTCTCTTTTATGCTCCCACTCCCAGGTGAGCTAAGAGCAACTCTCAGCAGCCTGTAGTCTGCGCCTCAACCGGAGAAATGACACACATCAAAACTGCCTGAAAAATCCTATGCGTTTTAGACCTGTCCCATTCTCACAGTCACGAAACACATTCACAGTCAGACAAACCAGACTTTAGTTAACAAAAGCAGAGGAACACACAGGGAGGAAATTATTCAATTAAGTTGTTGCTGGAGGAGATTCCCCTCCGGTTGTCATGGCAGTAGGGGGCTGCCGAGCCGACAGGGATGCTGGGATTAGCCACTTATTAGAGCGTCGTTCCGGGTGGTTCAGATCACAGGCGGCGCTGAGTGGAAGTGACAGGTCCCATTCACAGGGCCTTTACTCTCCGGCACCATGGATTCTATCCAGGGCCACCGGCGCTTTGTTCTGCTCCTGCCGCGTGAGCAGAACCTCTTGCCAGCCCAGAACCTGATACCCCGTCGCTGTCTGTCTCATTCGTCGCTTTAAGGAGAAATAAAAGCTTGCCACACGGGCAAAGCTGGAGACCGGATTGTCCTTAAATCTGTTGCTATAGCGTTGCCAAGTGAAGTTAAAGCTGCATTCGTAGTTCAGTGGGTGCAAGTCTCAAATCCGGGATCTTAATACCTGTGTGTGGCTCCATCTGCAAATCTCAACGCATTTCTTTGTGGATTTCCAGACAGCTGTGAGCACTTGTTTGACCTTGAGTAAGGCTGAATTAAAAAGGCTCAGTAAATGAAGCACTCTGTCTTGTAAAAGAACAGCTATCATCTTCCCGCACTTTTCCTGAAGAACATATTTCTTTGGGTCTCAAAAATCTCATGAATAGCTAAAACCAGATACATTTAAAGACCTTTAAACATACATGTATGTATGACCAGATTTGGTCATATACCTTTGCTCCCACCATCCCTTTTCCTCTGCTTGTCTGCTTTTTCACAGACTGTGGAAAATGTGTATGATCCGCTCATTTACTTAGAGTGCTCTGCTTTTACTTCCACTGTTCTCTCACCAGGCCACCTCAAAAGCCCCCGGCCATGTCTGACTCCCAAGGCTTTACAGCAGATCTCAGCGATATCCATACCAGCAGGACTCTGGGGCTGCTTTAAGGTGGAAGAGAGGAAAGGAAGTGCATCATAAATTGAGAGCACGGCTATTGATAGGGTTATATTTTACATGGAAATGAGAGCTGTTTTCTCTTGTGTCCCTCCGTTCTCACCCCTCTGCCTGCCAGCCAACTAGTCAGCATCCGTGAATCAACAGGTCGGATGTGAAGCTAAGAAAACGTGTCTCTGTTTAAGTTTTGGATGATGCGTTTCCAAAACCAAAGCATCAGTGTGCAGAGAGCGGATATAAATGAGAGAGCATTATGGGAAGAGGTCACGCAATGCTGTCACCCGGTCATACACAGGATTGTGACGATTTTTGGCCTATCATGTTCAAGCTGTGGGCTCCAAAAGAAAAACATTACATCACACCCAGGCTGATAAACAAACTTACTCCATCAGAGGTCAAGCGGAGTAAGATAACACTGCATCAGACAGGCACCTTTCACATTCGCTCTCTTTTGGTTATTTCCCGAACCCAACCTCAGGACTTGGCTGGAATTCCGGGCCAGTGGTGTAATTACTGGGTCCTAATTGTTTTCTATGAGGTTTGGGAGATATTGTCTTTCTTCTGGACCTAGAACACAATGGTCTTTATCTCTGATTGAGCCTGAGAAAAAAAAAAGGCTAAGTATTTGCAGATGGAGGCTTTCATAGCCTGCCAGAAACAGGGATTTAATGTATGCCTGGTTGGCTTTGGCATTCCAAGTAAGTAAATGCTTGTTTTCAGATGGGATATCCCAACTTATGCAACATCACACACACATATCAAAATTATACTTCATTTAGAGGCAATTTTGTGATATGGGAATATCAAATGTAACCCATAAAAGCAACATTATTAGATTAGAGCTGGCTCTCAGAGACTGTATCACATAGAGGCTGCATCAGTGTGTAAAATGTGACTGCACACTCAGCAGTTGTGGAAATCTGTAAAATTCATAGGCAATTTGGACTTTTGCCCTCTGTCTGTTAATTTTGATGGAGTCTTAAAAGTGAGGAGATGACACTAAGAGACAGCAGTTGACATCTCAGCCCTGATTTGATTTATGGAAGAAAGCACTTAAAGAAATATGGCTGCAGCTTATCGCGGGAGGGGGCCACCGTGCAGCAAAACATATGGGGGAACGCAGACTTGAATTAGCACAGCTGTCAAAAACCCTGCCGGGGGTCCCCATCAAGCCATATCTCGCAGCCAAGCGGAGGCTGCGGTTTTTGGGTTGCAATTATGGTATGGCTGGGAGGCAGAGGAACGCTGTCTGTAATAAGCCGCAGAAATGTAATCTGTGTTTTCACAGCTCAGCGCAGCTTATCACAGGCCTACACACTAAACCCCGCGCTTTAAACATCAGTCGGCTGCAGCTTGCCATTAGCGAAGGAAGAGTGGGAGTGCGTGGACGTCGGTATATGTGTCTGTCTGACTGCCAGAATGAATGCGTGGGTGGGAGAGCGAGGTGTTGAGGATTTGTACAGTGAGGGATGCAGCTGTTCAGTGTGATTAGCTGCTTTTAATGGCACCAGGCTTTAGTAGCTGTGAGTGGAGGGACCCCAGCCTGGGGTCAGAGGGGAGGGAGCTGAACAAGAGCAGGTGACCTCCACTCCCACACCTCTTAGACCACACAGAGCAGCATTATCAAACTCATTACACTGACAAAACATAGAGGCACCTTTGCATTCAGCCCTCCTCTTTTCTTACAGTCACAATCCTGGATTCCCCCTGTGTTTGCATTAGCAGGTGTTGAATATGTTTGTCTCTCTTGCTCCAGTTCATTCACACACACACAAAAAAAAACAAAAACAGATTTGATGTCAGATTTAGCTGCATTCACTCCCACATCCAGAGTATTTACGCATTCATGAGACAGAGACACATGAATTGCATACATTCAGGGAGGGAGCCTGCAGCCAGTGTGCAGGAAAGGCCAAAGCAGCTGATATTCATGGTTATGTAAATGGCTAGCGCAGCACAAGCGCTGAGCCCAAATTGGAAGCAGCTGAAGTTAAGGCGAACTGGGCTGAGAGCCCCAGATGAGATTAGACATGGGAGCATCCAGCCATCTCAGCCCACGCTGCTCCTCTCAGGGGAATTGTCATAATAGTCATTAATTAATGAACAACACCACTGAAAATACCAACCACCTGAGCTAAAATTAACTAAAGCAAACAGTGGAGGGAAGTCTTCTTTTTTTTTTCTTCTTCTCTTCTCCTGCCTGCCTTTCTGTTCATACTGTCGTCTTCTTATGTAAGTGTGTGCTGGTATGTGCATCAGTTTTATGAAAAATCCCCAAGTTATACTTCATAGAGGGACTCGGTTATTTAAATTGGAATATATACTAATAATTATGATAATATTATTTTGACATTATTTTGAAATGTTCCATGCAAACCACAAACAGAGCACACACTGTGCACCACAAACCTTGCAGGCTTTGGAATAGAAATGGTAGAGTCATAAGAATTATAATTATAACTCCCTACGCCTTTATGGTTTATGTTTGGCCACATTATCAGAAGGCTAAAGCAAAAGGCACAGTAATGGTAGAATGTCATTTTCTAGCACAGACTGGCTCGTTTAGACTTACAGGAGATATGATTATACATTTTATTTGTCATAATGTCTATTTTATTTATGTGATATCCTGTCTATACATAAAGAAGCACATTTGGTTTCATGCTTTACGCTCCATTTGTTGACCTGTACCTTCTGGAGTTTAGTTTGTTCTTCTCTCAAATAAATGGCAGCGAACTTCAAGAAACACAGACTTTCGCTGAATCTTTTTTTTTTTTTTTTTTTAAGTTTCATACATGCTTAGCCTTGAATCTGAGTTAAGTTTTATGTATCTGGCTCCTGGACTGGAAATGCCTCTTCTGCTTACTGATTTATTTATTATTTCCCAAGACTTCCCTGGGGAGTGCATTGAAAACTAGTTTTCCTGCAGTCAGAAAGAAATAAAGTGGGCCGAGTCAGCAGCGCAGAACAACTTTTAGGGATGAAAATAGACACACGCACACCTACGCCATGGCAGCTGATGTATTCTTCTGTCCCCAATAAAGCAGAGGCATTTCCCTTCACCCAGCCGTTTAAGTGGACTGAGGAGTGACCCACTAACAGGCTTTTTACAGCCTGACAGATCACGTAGTCAGGAGCAGGGAGAAGAAAGCCACTCTCTTCCTGGCCAAGATAAGGCCAAGTGAACTTGTAACAAACATAACTTTTATCATGTAGGAAGATAAAGAAAAACCTCTGAAATCCTCAGTGTTTTAAATCCTCCTCACTGGTAGAGGTGTGGGCTCCTGTCTCTCTTCTCTGATCCACTGAGCGACTTGTGTGATTAAAGCTGCATTAACCCGTCTGCTCCCTGTCGCTCAACATATCACCGTCTCTCAGCTCGCAGGTAGAGAATGGCATGATGTAGGTACTGCATAACACAGAGCTACTGTCTTTAGGTAAGCTCTGAGAAGGTAATGAAGCATATTTGGCGTTTTGACGTCAGTGCTGAGACAATGGCAGCATTGATGGAGAGGGTACGCTCTGGGTCTTGTTGGTTCCATACAGACTTATTGCAAATCACCATTTCTTGCCTGAATTCCAGTCACCCATCCTCTTGTATTCCACTTTTTTCTTTCTTAATCTTTCTTTTCCGGCTTTAATTAGCTTCTTAAAGGCATACAGTGTGTTTTTCTTTCTTTTCTTGCTTTTACACAATAAAGCCTAAAGGTTTATTTCCATTGTGGTCCTCTTACCTACAGCAAGCAGCACAACAAAACACAGAACCAGTCAAGCCAAAACATCTTACAACAGCATGGTGGCACAGCCTATGTTTTCCAGGGTCTCTTCATAATATAAGTCAGGCCACAAGTTATTGATAAACCATCTTATCGAGGTCACTTTGAAGATGTGCAAAGATGTGATCGATTTTAGGCTCGATTCTACGAAAATTCACTCTTTCATTCTCTCCAGTTATATCTCCGCCTTATCTCTGTCTCATCCCCAGTTATATCCACATTCTGGACCACAAGAACATAAAAATACCATGAAAACAACTGCTTTTGTATTTGATATTTTTTCCTCTTACACTGCATCAGTCTGTGGTTTCTGTACGCTCCCAGTAGTCCTGATGAGCTGGCTGCTCATTTGTCACAGCTATGAGTTCATAAACATATACAACACCACATAAGAGAGGTTCAAGTGTTGTGGCTCCGTGGGTGGGGATTTTATGATGTCGACCTTGAAACCTTCTCCACTCCCATGTACACTAAACCACAAACAGACCACCACATCACAGAGATCTTGCTGTGGTGTGTTGTGGTGACATCATTTATGGCCTCTCGTATCACAGACCTCCCAAACATCTTCCTACTCCTCTGGTTCAGTCTCAGTTTCCCAGCCTTTAAACGCTGCAATCTTGGATGAGGTGTAGAATTTTAAAGTCATTGCCCCTGTCTGACTTTTGAGCTCTGCTTTGAGCTGGTCTTTGCATATATTTCCATTTGCTCATGTGGATGATACGGTGCACAGCGGGGATGAGGGGAGTGGTGCTGATGGTTGTGATTAGCTCTGGACTGAAGACGAGAGTGGAGCGGAGGTTTGGATGAGCTGCACCAGCAGCCGGTCTAATTAGAGACATGCCTGGTTGGCTTTCATAGCTCAAACCTGACAGAGGAGCAGGCATTCCCCTCAAGGAACCAATCGTCTTGACCAAAGAGAAATTACCTCACTTGATTGGCTAGAGGAGGAGAAAGTAGAGGATAATAGAATTTGCCTCCGGAGATCAAATGTCTGATATAAAAAGCTGAAGCTATACACGGTTGGCCAAGTGGGACTTCACAGGAAGCCGTATTGGTCTTACAGTTACAAACAAGAAGAGGGCTGTGAGAAGTCTACTACAATAGAAGTTTGTTTGCAAAAGTTTGGTTTGTGTGTTTTTAGTATGTTGTTTAGACAGTGTTGCCAGGCCCAAAAAAAAAGAAAAGAAAAGAAATTATCATAATTCAGGGCTAACTGTTGTACAATCAAATCCAGACTGCAGGGCACTACATCCACCAGTTAACCCTAAGTAGACTGCAGTAGGCTCAGACTACAGTTCATTATCCAGGCTACAGGAAACACTATGAATTCTAGCACGTGAGCAAATATGGTACGTGTTATAACCATGCCAATCACAAGTTGTGAAATGCATTCCCAAAGAGTTTATAGAAGGCTCATGAGCAGCAACGGTGGCTGTCTCACAAGATCTGAGCTGAAAAGTGATTAGATGCTGTAATTTATTGCAAATCCAGGGTCAGTTTTCTGCAATAAATTTTTGTACAATGCATAGTCCATCATCCAGTTATCGTGCAACACTGAGGCAGGAGATCATGCAGATGTCAGGTCAAAACTGCTTTAAAACTTTCAGCTAAACTTTACGCATTTGTCATCATCCACCTTGCACTTGCATCTTGAGCTCCCTTCTGTAAATGTGGTTTATGTTTCTCGAAGTATCTAATGTCTTTAATGCTTTTTATAAAACATGTTGCTTATGTGTATAAAAATGTGTTAAAGACAAACTTAGTTTTGTTCAGCGCTCAACAGAAAGTGTGTGTGTTTCGTGTATGCAGAGCTCTGTTTACCCTGCACTAATAGAGCATGTAAGACATGCATCATTTAGGAAAGAGCTCGTATCTCCTTTGCTGTCCTGCATTGTCTGGGGTCATGTCTCGTTGGCCTGCAAACACATTCAGGCGTTTTCTTTCTGCAGCGCTCTACAGACCGTTTCAACATGGCACGGCACTTCCTTTCATCATCTTCTTGTTCACTTGGAGACGCTCGTCTTCTGGGATCATCTCAGGGGCACAGAATTGTGTGCAGGAAGTTTGGCATGCTTCAGTAGTCCAGGTCCAGTCTTTGTGACTGGAGGGAGAGGTTGTGGCAGCGCTGGTGTGGCTGGTGAGGCAGTGTCGGGGGCTCAGAGCCAGAGAGGCCCAGTGAGGTGAGCTCATTAACAACAGGACGTACCCCTGAACCTCTAAACCCAGGCCTGCATTCCGTCCGCTCCATTGCCCCCTGGGACTCATCCAGGGGGGCTTTAACAGCCCCGGTGTTTTGGTTGGACCCTCTCCACAGCCAGAGCTGAGCTGTGCATGACGACCGCCCCCTCCTCCTCCTCCCCCGCCTCAATCAGGACCGTAAATACAGTCCAGAGAGAGCGTCTGTGTGTTCCTGTTTCCTCAAGTGTTTATTTCTCTCTCACGGGTTCACGCTGAGCTCACAGTCAGAACTTGGCAGCAAACAAACATGCGCGCTCGCACACATGCACACACGTTTAAGGCACCTTAACACCTGCTCTCACCGGCTCAGGCGCATACATCAAGTTTATATTTACAGACAGACATGTGACGCACACTAAATTTAAACCTACATATTTGCACCACAGACGAATCGCGTTGCACAACCAAGCCAAAAAAAATGGGAGCTGAACTTGCTGAGTTTCTATAAACAGTGAACTTGATACAGGGTAACAGACACGTGCTCACTGTCTCTCTCTGTTTCCGCCTGCACACAAACTGTATATCACTTGCATGTGGGCCTTTTGACAGACAGACTGACAGGGCAGTAAATCACTGCTACTGTACCAGAGTTGGACTCAGTACGCTCTGTCTGCTGCTATCATTGACTGTGGGTTGAAGGGACAGAGGATGATGTCATGGTACTTTTATTTCAGTTGGCCGTCCTCCGTGTTGTCTTCCTAAAGGGCTCCGTCTCACCTGATGGGAACCGCATGTGGTCCCGTGAGGCCCTGTCTAGTCAGGTTTGTGGAGACAGCCAGACGGCCATAATCTAATCACTCAAAAAAACAGAAAACAAAGATAGAGTGTTTTTTTTTATTTTTTTTTTAGTTCTGTTGCTCTGTTGCTTTCTGATAATGTGGATTTATGTTTGCTTGTATGTTATCAGCTCATGTTGTGCTTTAACTATATTCCCCAAAGTAGATGTGTTTATAATCTTTCATTCGCTGTGATAGAGAGATATAATAATAGCCAGCAGAAGGTTTGTTGTAGGAATGGCTTTGTTTGGTGTATGTTACTGAAAAAAAGTATTGAAGTACTGAAAATAACTGAGCTCTTCATCAACTTGCTGAATTCTGTTTTCACAATCAGCAATGTCAACTATCATTTAAGCAATTTTTCAAGAAAAAAAATACCAAACATTGCCTAAGTTCAGCTTCTCAGTTGTGAAGATCCGCTGTTTTTCTCTTTCACATGAGGAAATAAATTGATCACTTTTTGGCTCTGTCAATCACACAAAACAAACTATTTGAGGACATCAGCTTGGGTTCTAGGAAAGGCACTTTAGTGAGCAGGTAGTTGCAGGTAGTGTACTACAAACTACTACAACAACAAACTATTGTAGGGTAGTTTTGATAATAATCTACCAAATAACTTATCCTTCTCATTTTACACATTAGAGCTAAAGAAGATGAGGAAGAAAAATATAGGCTTAGTTTTGTTACATTTGTAGTTTTTCTCTTTTGTGTGTGTTGAATGAAAAAACCTAAATCAGTATTTATCTGAAATTAGGTGAATGCTGATACTGATATGCCAGCTGTACAGCTCAGAGTATCTGGTACTAAACCACTGCCTGTACACAGTTTAGCCTTTTTCAGAATGGTTACCCTCTTTGGACATCCCCCATCATTACATCCTATTTACAAAAGACCAAAAGGATTATTCTCAGTTAATGCGTTTTATATGAACTCTTCACTTTGCCTGTGTAAACCTAGCTACTCGAGTAAACAGAGCCCTATTGAAGCAGAGTTACTAAATCTGCGGCCAGATGGGTTCTCAACCCCGAGACAAAGTGGAGAATTACAGTTTGTCCTGAAAGTCCGAGCTCAGCTCTTGCCCCCTTTTATCCCCCTGGCCTCCCTCAGAGGAGGGAGGGGATAATCTATTCCCTCTCTCATAGATGGGGAAAGAGATGAGTGTGTAAAACGAGAATGGCTGTACTAGTGAAAGGGTGGCATGGCTCCAGTGGGACACGTTTCCCCAAGTCCTGCCTGGTAGACAACAAGGCAACGAGAGCGAGAACGGAAAAGAGGATGTGTTTTTCTTCCTCTCTTGTTGTCACAAGCTGACACTTGCAAAGAAATGAAATGGCACTGTTGTTTTAAGCCAGACCAAGCTAAAATATTATAAAGGACATGGAGAGAGAGGGGGAAACGGAGGGGTTTTCTTAACTGGAACGGTCTGTTCATGTTACTGTTAAAAGGACAAAGAACAGACTGAAGTAATAACCATGATGAGCATCGTTCATGCTTTCTCTGGGAGCCATAACCACAGTGTTCCTTTGAGGTCATTTATCATTTCATAATGTAACTAAACTTTAGAAGTAAAATTTGATTTGAGTCTCCAGTGTCTTTCTATGCTCTGTCTGATGCTCTCACAGTCCACGCATCGCTACCCCCTGGGTGTGGGTGGGTAGCCGTAGGGACGCCAGAGGGGTGAAAGGGCAGAGAATTGAGGGGTGCGGGGTTTGTGCTTTGCTGCAGAATAATGGCAAGTATTGTTCCTTAAGTGGCAGCACTGGATCAAGTCTATCATAGGAAATTTCTTGACATCCTCGTTCGGCTCACGCAGTCTTAAGTTTCTGAGACACTTCAGAGCTGCATGTTGTGAGTTGGTCATGCTAAAGCAGTACAATGTGTCCCTTTTAGCGCCTGAGTATCAGTAAATCTAAAGCAAGATAAAAAGCCAAATAGAGCACTGAACAAGTACTTCTGCCTCTGCATTTAGGAAGATGATTGACTGAGATATCCAGGGTTAATTGAGTGCAATTTGTGTTACATTCGTTTTTTTTTTCTTTGGTTTTGTGGTGTAACTGTCCTTTGTTCCCCTGTTTTCTCCTCATCTACACTGTTAGACTGAAAGCCGGCCAGCATGGATACCTGCCAGAGATGCAGAGACTCCAGAGGTCATTATGAGTGACGGCGAAGTCTCAGCCTCTAATACTTTCTCTTGAGATGTGTAATTGTGATGGAGGCCTCACACACTCCCTGATCCGCATAGGGACAGGAGAGGGCACGCTGGGAGATGAATTACAAACACTGCTCTGGATCATTCATCCATCAGAGCAGCTCTTCTCGCCAAGCTGGAATTCCTTTCCCCTGGCTGCACCTGACAGTGCAGAAACTTTAGCCCGAGCTGCCGCCAGTTCACTTTGAGTTCCAAAAGTGCAGCTGAGTTTGCTGGAGCTTTTCAGGAGGTTCTCAGTCAAGAACGAGGAAGCTTCTGTCAGCAGCAGGCAGCCGCCCTCTTCTCGAGAAGTGCCTGAAGGATTGATCTGAGAGGCTGTGCATCAGAAGGGTGGAGCGTGGATGGCTATCATCAGCAGTTTGATTCTACTTGCTGAATTGAATTGTTGATGAAAACTGTAGATGTTGAAAGGGTAGAAAGGTTCATAATGAGGTAGAGTTCACTGTGCACAGGTTTCTGTGCACAGAAACCTGTACAGACTTTTTCGTCCATATGCCAAAACAAAAAAGGTCCCCAGAGGTGTTGCTAAACTTTGTGTTTTAATCACCATCAGAAATTCATCCTTGACATCTCCACTCACAAAACCTTAATATCACTGAACCTGTTTGGGAAGTTGTGGAGCACAGAGTTTATATTTGTCTGCGTCATCTCTTTTGCGGAATGTTTCAATATTCAGTACAATAGAGTTTAGGACTCGTATGAGAGGAAGGGAAAGGGCTGCCGTCATGTCGTTGTTTGATACATATTGCCCCAAATTTGCTGATAGTTGCTGTTACAAAGGTTTTTGCAGTTATGAGTCAGACTTTGGCCATATTGGACCCTGACGTTTAAAAAAAGGACTTTGAGTAATGCCACCTTTTCTTTTTCTTTTTTTTTTTGCTCCATCAACTTTGCACAGTCTTGTCACTGATTCCTCACTGAAAAACATAAATACAAAGAAACCAAGATGATAAAGAAAACATAGGTTCAGATCTCAATACATGTGTTTAATTGTAGTCTGGATCATTTAAGCGGATTGGAGTTGGTGATCTGACCGATCAGATCGTAAAATTCTGAAATCGGTTGTGTCAGAAGGCAGTGACCAATGACAGACTTAGTTAAGAGGACTTGTTGGACCCTCGAAAGGTCTGTCCAAAATACTATGTACCTATCACACCAGCTCTCCAGGTAAAGTATTTTATCCTTACTGTGCATAATGAGTCAGCCAGTGCACAGATAGTGGGGTCATCACTGAGCTTTGTCACTGAAATCAGCCCTGGGGCTCTTTGGCTGTATCTCATGTATGAGTTATGATAACTCGTAACGCTCTCTGGGTTTTCATGCTCTTAACTTCACAAAAATAGGAAGGATGACTTAAACGCTAAAACAGTATGAAATTACTTTGATTTTCCACTTGTGCTTGAGTCTTATCATCTCACCACCGAGTGACATCATGTGTAATTCTGAAGCTTTCACAAAGCTTTAAACTGAAATACTTTTTTTTTTTTTATAGTGGTCTGCTGTATAGTTTTATGTAGATGGGTGGATAATGAATTTTAAAGGTTGATTTGCCCTAAATGGTCACTTGTGATTTTTTTTTTTTTTTTTTTACAGCTTTCATAAGTAGTTTAACAGTCTGTGGATAAAACAGAAACAGCCCCCTTAAGTCAGCGCAATTAGTCTTCATGTTTCGTGCGTAGCTGGTGAAACTTAATCTCTCAGTAGTGACTTTTATGAATCAATTAAAGCACGATAAATAGAGGGTGAGTAAGAGAATCAGGAGCTCATAAGAGGTGCCGCTGATGGTTTTGGTTTACCACTGCAACTTGAGGTCCTCAATAAAGCGCCAATCTGCACTTTAACCTCTGTCTGTTTTCTACTGCTCTGAGAGGAGGAGATGAAGAGGGAGCGCTTGTTTTTTGCTCTCTCTCTCTCTCTCTCTCTCTCTCTCTCTCTCTCTCTCTCTCTCTCTCTCTCTCTCTCCATATCTTGAAGTGTCACAGTTTGATAAACTGTACTTCAGACATTTTTGGGCTTGGAGTCAGACAGTGGGACACATCCATCCATTTCTACTACAGCACCAAACGTCTGGAGAGATCGGGTCGGTCTCAGCCAAGACCTCCAGGTCTGCTCCAGAGAACAACTCACACTGCCAGATATCAGCGATGAAGAGGGGAGGACAGAGAGGATACACACATCATGTTTTGTCTACACACACATACACACAAACACGCACACACATACATGTACACTCTAGACAGACACTGCAAACATACACACACGGGAGACATATTTAGTCAAGACACGCCAGATGTTTTATCTCAGTATGTATGTGTCAGTGCGCTCTGCTCACTCTGACGGAGGAGTGTTGCTCGGCCAGTCGCCATGACTGCTGTGACCGGGAATGCTCTGATAAATTACGCCACGCTGGCCATGGGGGGGGGGGTTTGTCTGTATGTGATTTAGACCTGAAAAGCTATAAAAGACCCGTACACCATAAGTCTTTGACAGACTTCTGACTTCTCCCTTGTGAGTCATTCTCTGAAGCTGACGAAACTTTATCTTCACCTTCTCTGACGGTCTAAACATCACCACTCATCTCTAAATCACTTTCATGTCAGTTTAATGATTATATAATCACTGAAGTAACAAAACGATGTTGATATGATGATTAACACTGCGTCGCTGATTATAGGATGTGATTAAAAAGCCAAACAATATAATTACACATAAATCATAATCAAATGAATCATGTTATTCAGTCTAGTTCAGTGAAGCTGTCAGCACCTAAACATCCTTCTCAAGACTTTTTGAATGTGTCACAACATGTGAACGGGGATATGATGCTGTAAATTTTAATCTGTGACCTGGAAACGGTCCCTCAAATCCCAGAGCAACAGTAAGACACATATCAGAGCTACACTGCTACTATTTATGAATTGATCATCAACAATGAATACATGAATAAACTGGTAATGTTTTTATGCCATCTCAAATTTGTTTTATAGCACTATAACCTGAATAGCTACTCGGAGCTTTGGACTTTTGGTTGGACAAAACAACCATTTGAAAAGTTGTGATGGACTGATAGACTGACTGTTGTGATGGATTATATAGTATATACTTTTATGTAGTTTATATACTTAGTTATATATAAGGCTGAAACTCTTGATGATAGATTGGACTGTTGATCAGACAAAACTTGTTCCCCAGAAAATTCTGATGGATATTGTTTTTTTTTTTGGTTTTTTTTACCATTTTCATTTTATAGACTAAACAATTAATCGCTTAATCAACCATGAAAAATAACTAGAGATCATCTTGCGATGGGATTACACCAGCTGGGACGCCCGCCAACATGTTGACGTTACGACCCATGAGTACTCAGCTGTCATTACTACATACTACACTACTTCCATGAGAACTCAGTACTCGTTGGTCGGAACCACACCAATCTTTGAACTCTTCCTTAATTTCGATCAACTTCACACCTGTAAAATTTTACGACATCTTGGTCGGGTTGTAACACTATCATGCTACAAAATCGGTCCACAGACATACAGACATATAAACACCTCTGAGGTAGTTCCTGCTACAGTAGGTGTCTCCACAGTGACATTTTGCCATGATGACACCCACAACTGGAAATAATTTACAGCCTTAGTTTTTTTTAGAGGTACAGCTACAGAAAACACCGATGTTACCAAAGTGTCTACTGTGGAGTTGAAGTTTTGTCTTCTCCTCGATCAGCAGTTTCTCACAGTGTGGGTGTGAGGGAGTGCAGGGAAGGCAATTGTTGAAAAACTTTGTGAATGCCAACAGGGAGGAGTTTGAAGGGGAGCCTGTGTTCCTTTGTAACATGCTGCTGAGATAAGGGCCACATCCACCACGTCAGCCCCTGCTGGAGCCCCGCGGGGTCGCTCGACCCCCGTTGACCTGAAACTGTGATCACAAAGCTCTGTTTTATTGGCCGACAGGAGCAACATGATTGATGTTCTCTTCTCTTTTGGCCCTGTTGTTTCTCTCTGCTGTAAAGGCAGTGATGGTTTTGCCACGTTTTGATCTGTGCTTCCTCGCTCCTCTGATCCTGTAATCTGCTTCCACTCCCCTGCATGGAAGCCTCTCCTCGGTATGTGTGTGCTTTCATCCTTGTGTGCGTGTTTTCACACAGTCTTTCTGTCTGTCTGTCTGTGGGCATACTGTGTTGAAGTACCTTTCAGAGATAAGACCCTCATTCTGTTGTGATGGCAGAAGGGTAGAGGATGTAGGGAGTGAAAACACTGTGAATAAGAAGCGTCACCTCTCCCTCCCTCTGTTTCCCTTCTTCTTCTCCTCTCTTATCTTCACTCCTTGTTCATTTTTCCCAGCAGTTTTCTCATTTTTCTCTCTGAGTGATCTGCAGCAGAGGCTGTAAATTGCAGTGCACTTGCAAACTGTGGGAGAGTTTCTGGGTCCCCATCGCCTGAGAGTGAAGGAGAATGGATGTCACATTAACACTGCAGCACTCCATCACCTAGCAGCATCTCTGCCTTTGGCAAACGGAGACAGGGAGAGAAAGAGTTGGACATAAAATAACATTGAAGGATGAATAGTGCATCACTGAGAGCTTTCCTAGGCTGAATCATTCAGTGGCCTCCACTGGTGTCGTATAGCCAAAAAGCGAGCAACCCCCACATCTGCTCTATAACTCGGAGTCTTCGTTCTACAGTTAATAAATCTGCCTTTGAAGCATAAAATATCCTCAAGTGAAACTCTGTTGATTTTAACGTTTCAGCTCATTTCATTCCCACACACTAATTGTTATATTATCCATCGGTGCTGCACTTATTTCAGAGCAGAATTTGCGGTAGTTTTATTTTGATTGCGAATGGTGTTAAATCTATTTGATGGTGGTTTGAGTTCATATAAATTTTATTTTATTGATACAGGTCAAACTGTGTTGTTTGTACTGAACTGTTAAATCAGCAGCAGCAGTACATAATTCACAAACACAAAACTCCAGCAACCCTTGAAGCATATAAACTTTAAGCTTTCCATGAATATGTTTAGCACTTTGTGTGGTGTTTTCATAGTAGGCCATACAAAAGAACTTTTTGGGAAAAGACCTCCTCTCTCATATACCACTCTCAGACATCCATGTGTGAATGGCCCATTGGCTGGTGTATATGCTTTTATATTTATTTAAATATTTTGAAGTCTTTCTTTTGGGCTCATCCTATGTAAATGTTCTTTGCAGTGCCTTGTACAGTATGATGACAAGCTGACATGTGTTGGTCTCACAACAAAGTTGTTCTTCATACAGCCAGTGCTGCTTTTCTTTTCTTTTCTTTTCATTGTGCTCTGCTCAGCTCTGGATGCTCCTCTTTAGCTTATCATCCCTTTGTAGAGCACACAGAGCGTGCACACTTATCTCCAATGGTGCAAAACACAAACAAACTGTTGCCTGTGCGTGCATGAGGGCCCACTCTGTTTCCATCTGTCAGAGGAAGCAGACAGGAGACAGAACCTCTTGGTGGAGTAACACTGCCCAGACCTGATGTGTAGTCACTGGTGTTAACTCCAGACAGAGCAGAGTAGACGCTAAAACGCACCTGTGCTGAGGGCACACACAAAGGGCCTTCATGGGTAATAACCTTCCATCTGTGCAGATAGAACAAAGAGCAGGAATCAAGATAACTCCCTGCAGCTTAAGTGGTGTGCACACACAATCAACGTTGTTTTTTTTGTTTGTTTTTTTTTTTTTGTTGTTGTTGTTTGCCAGACCCTGCCTGTCATGATTAGGTTTATCTGCAGGGTGCTGACATCCTCTGAAGGTCATTTTGTTTATTTCAGAGCAAGTTTCCAAAACATGCTGTATGTAAGTGTTTGTCATCAGGATTGAGATGCTAAAGATAGCTCTGGCTACACACAGATTAGCCTTTGAAATTCCTATGTGCAGTTTTTAGTGCCATCCACTGACCGCCCTCTGTGTGTGTGCTTGTGTGTGTGTGTGTTTTTGCCTGATTGCTTCACATGCACAGACACACTCATTTCCCCATTAACATCTGAGTATATTTGAGGATATGCTCCGTTTATTTTTCAGTGTGCCAAGAGGATCTCGCCATGTTAGCCGTGTTAATCCTGCTGTTGTATCTCTGACAGAAGACCAAAGCTCAGAGCTCTTTGCCACCTCTGTGTATTTGTCTTGCTGTGGGCTGTTTGGCTAATTCAAATACTTTACATTGTAGTGTCATGATGAAGACTTCCTCCACTTCCTCTGGGTTGTCTTAAAAGGATTAAAGGAAAAAAGTCCTGTTTTTTTCTGCTAGGGTAAAGGTCAGACGCTGTGTGGATGTGTGGAGGTGTTCTGAGGTCGCTTCAGATCGCTCATCGTGTTTGTTTTGTCTGTCTTCTGTTTTGCTGGATGTAAGTTTAGCCAGTGTAAAACCTGTGGTGCTGTGCGAGCGATCAGGAGAATGAAGTCCAGATTGTTTCACAGTCTGTCACATACATGTTTCATTAATGTCTTCCTCATGAAAGGCTTCTTATACTGTGTAAACTGTAGGCATGACGGTGTAAAGCCATGATTAAAATCTCCCACGTTTGTGATTTGCGTTTTGTGTTTTTGTAACCTCAGTGAGCCGAAGGTGCGGCATACCTGCATTATTTCGGGAAGTTAAAGCCGTACCTCCTGCAGGCCAGCCGTCAATCAGCACAGTGCCGGTTAACGCTGTGCTGGATTAGATCAGGTTTGACCCCCACCAGGTGTGTGCGACCTGTGTCAGAGTCTCACGTCTCGCCGGAGGTGTCGTGTTCCCCGATGCCTCCCTGCGACTCTACCTGAGCACAGGCTCACTGTTCCACACGCTATCTCCCTGAACCCAAAAAACCCAGTCAGCTTTGATCCCACCCTGCGGCCCCTGGAAGTAAGTGGGGTCTAATCCCCAGAAAGCCTTACAAAGACACAGAGGAATGCCTGGCACACAGCACACCATTCACCCAGGGATTAGACTGAGAGGAGCTCAGCTTCACGCAGTCATTTACTCCACTCACTCCGCGTGAGCATATATACGTGTAGGTTTGTGGTGTGTGCGTGCGTATGTACATGTATGCAAATTCTGCACGCATGCATACAGGAGGACAATATAATTTCAAAACCTCAAGAGGACTTTGCTAACACTGCCAGAAAGCCAGGTCATATTAGGCTGAATTCTTATTAGCAGCATTTGCCAGTAATAAAAGGAGGCTTGGCGATCAGCTCTTTGATACTTAAGGCCTATGTGAGTTTTCAGAGCAGCAGGAGCTCCACAGAGGCCAGAAAATCTGTGCCAAGGCTGAGGGTGCGCTGGTCCAATAAAAAATAAATAAATAAAAAAAATGAGTGTGTCAAATGAAACCCGCCTCTAAATTAGGGCCTGGTGACATCATTTTAATAAGATTATTTTTCCAATATGAATGCAGAGACAGTCCCAACACTTTACGAAGACGCTTTTTTCCCCACAGTTTGTTTTTTTTACCCATCTGTATATCACGACAAATATATGACAGTCACATACAAAATAATCACACTGATGTTCAGCAGGATCAACTCTTTTCCACGGTTTCACTCCATCAGACCAAGCACATGGAAAACTAAACCATCACTTACTCATATTTTAGTTTATAACTCAGAGTCATTAATTTAGACTGAAGTCTGTGAGATATTAATTCAATATGTTCATACCGTCATGACGTGAGGCCACTGATAGCTGAAGTATAATGTTATTTAATTACAGCACAGCCCTCTTGCAAATGATGATAATTTGAGCCAAATGCTTAAAAGGAGGAACGAGGACATTACGGAAACTTTGGCTAGTTCGCGTTATGTCTGAGGTTAATCCCTGTTTCCTCAGTAATGAAATAACTCTGTTAATTTGTCAGTCTGGAACCTGATGCAGTTTTATAAACGTCTGTAACCCCAGAAATCAACATCAGCAGATCGCTGTTCCAGTTTGATCACCCCGACTCTCCTCTGAACTGGTATTTTTTTGATACTCTGTTGATCCTCTAAGGAGAAAGCTGAGAGTCGAAAACCTAAACTCGCTGCCTCTCAGTTAGAGTTTCGTTTTCTGCAGCAGCAGGATTATGTGTGTCTACAAGAAATACTGAGTGTGGAGGCTCCGTCTGTCAGCGCACTGAGAGGAGGGATGCAGTAGTATCAGCTGGATGATTGTGTTATTCAAACTCATGTCACAGATGCACACAGCACTGTGGTCTGTCTCCACCCTGTGTGTGTGTGTGTGTTTTAACAGGTGCACAGATATGTATAATGATGTAAAGAGTGATGCTCAGATTTGGCATTAAGTTGGTGGTGAAGACAATGAGGCAGCAGACTCATCAATCTTCCACTGAGCCTGGAGTGTGGAGGGAGTGATGTTGATCCTGGCTCTCTGCCACTGCTTTGAGAGCTTACCCATATGTGACTGTGTGTACGTAATAGAGCGTCAGTAGGTAGATTTCATGTGATCTAATGGAAGGGATGTGCATCTGATGTCAGATTAGTTTATGATTTTTTTTTTCCTGCTCCTTTTTGTAGTAACTGCTCCGTCCTGTGGTTTTCTGAGATTTTACTGTTGCTCTGGACTCGAAGCGAAGTTTTTATTTGAGGAGAGAACACAAGCCGTCTAAGTCAGGGGCTTTGAGACCCTGCTGTTCAGTCAGGTCTGTGCCTACAGTAATAGACTGTATGCGACTCGGCCAGGTCCACAACAAAGGGCTTCTTCAAACATGCAGCATGTCGAACACACAGACACAGCCGGCCTCGCTTTTATCAGCCAGACTTCCATGTCTGCTTTCCTTTCATGCATGAACGTATCTGCTGTCATGGCACTGATTGCCCAAAGTGCAGATATGGTACAGTGTCTCTGTAGTGATATATTGCAAGACCCCATGAACCCTAAAGGGGTTGGTATTCTTAAAAGAAACTAGTTTGTGTAACGCTTCATCACAGTCTTTTTCTTTGCGGCCTTTTGATGGAGAACAGCTACTTTTCCATGCTCAGTATTGCCACCAACTGTGGAGCAGTGAGAAAACGTTGGCAGGAATACAAATCCTGTCATATGCGTACTCGTGATTGCTCACGCAATGTTCTGGTGAAAAAATGAGATTATGGTGAAAATCTTTTTTTTTTTTCACCTTTGAGTTTCTAAAAAATGTTTCCAGGTCCCATTGCATTGCACCATCATTTCAGATAAACACAATTCCTTCATTTGTGTTTTAATCCACAGTTAAAAAAAGACAATAAACCGCTCTTTCTTGAAACTGTGACACTCAAATAGAGAGAGCTTTTGACTCAACAGTTTATGTTTCTGCAGACTGTTTATATTGGCCGTCAAGCATATTTACAACGACGAGGGGAATATCTGATGAGAAGAGGTTGCAAATAAAACTTCTTCTCACAGACTTGTCTCGGCACCATTTAAGAGTGTGCGGTGAAACAGTGGTCTTCAGCTATTCCAGTATGTTACATCTAAAATTTTTCACCCTGACATCCCTCTGAGCAGGGCTGAATACCTCCACAGTAAACTGATCCAAGCTTATGAAGGCAAAATGGAGATTAGGGTGTTATACGAGCTGTCCCAAAGGAAACTGACAAATCAAATGATTTGTTATGGTGGAGGAAATGGACAATGCTCTCCGAGAGAAGCTGAATCATGAGGAAAACTGAAACAATGGTGAAGAAAGATTTGGCCTACTTCTTACCACACATGTCTACTGCTCTCAGTTCATTTATAGCCCTGCAGATGGAGGCAGGTTTATGGTTTGCTATTGAAGCAGAATATCGTCCTAAGGGGAGCTGGAACGGCTACAGTCTGGCAATCATGTCTTGGCTCTGGACGGACGAGCGCAGTCACTATCACACAGTCATTGTGTTCGGCCTGGAGCTTTTTTTGTTTGGTTGTCATGGATCCTCCTGCACGGTTGTCAGAGGGGACTCAATTGTTTTTGTTGTTTACATGGGTGGTTAAGGAAAAATATAGGCTATTGAAACTTTTTGCTTAACAAGATGTAGTCTCATGTGCACTCGCGCACAAATCACGCCAGAGTAAGGAAATCACATTTGGCCGGTGTGGCCAACAGACCTCTGAGCTGTAATAAGTGAACCCTCAGACCAGCCTTGGACAAATCAACTGTGTGTGGGACTGGACGGGTCCTTCAAACACCGAGGGCAAAAGATTTACTCACCCAGTGCTGAGTGTGTATATCAGAAGACATGGGGCAGGATGTTTAGTTGAAGGTTTGTGGACTGGCCCGCACTCTGCTTGGCTGCAGTTGTGGGCAGAGAGCTGGAGCGCTTGTCAACCTCTGTATGCTAATGAACAGGGTCAGAGTGAAAGGTCTGTTGGCCAGGAATTCAGCAGCATGTTTTTGCAGAGACCAGCAGTGTGTAAACTCTACTTCTCCACCGCTCTCCCTATTGCAGTTGGTTGGGTTCAACGTCTTTTTATTGTTTAGTCTTTGGAATCTATTGTTTGGATATTTCTTATCCTCCAAAACTTTCTTTTTGTAACATCTCATCTTCCATTTTATTACAGTTAGTAATCCCAGTAATGCAGCATTACTTTCATATTTTAGAGGTCGCTGTCTTAACAGGAGTTGATTAAAGGGGGAGCACTCAGTGGAGAAACTGGTATAGGACATGTTAGCTTGGCATAAGGACCTGGGGATAGAGGAATTCAAGGCACTTCATAGGAGCTGGGCTGAGTAATAAGAACCATAACTTTTTCGCAATTTGATAATTATTATGTATGAACTTTTTCAGAGAGTAATAAGTTATTGATCTTTTTAAAGTTGCTTACCCAACATTGTTATTTCTATAGTTTTGGCCTTCATTTCTTTCAGTAATGAGATTGTACTCACTGAGTTAATGATTTTTGAGTGAGTATCACTTGAGACGTCTGAACATGACTTCACTGCAGCAATAAAAGTTCGATGGTGATTGGATGATTTTTTTTTTTCCCCACACTGCTCATGATAACCATCCACTGCAGTTTACAGACCGACTCTTGGTTCAGCTGTCACCTACTGGTTTATAATTTTATATTTCAGATAGTCTAAGTTAAGCTTGTTAAAATCTTGTCTACACCCTTATTCTCTGTTTGTTGCCCCATTGGTTTTCACTGTAGCACTGCGGCACTGTTTTCAGATTTCAGCGGTCCCTTTCATGAGTGCCATGATGTCACAGTCGACAGAAATGATAGCCAAACGTAGGAAAATAAGATCCAAAATGTAATAAAGCCGAATTATCCTTCAAAGGAAAAACAGCTGTGCATAATATCGATTGGGGTCGCCTATTTTAGTCACAAAGGCTTATAAAGTGCAAACTGTTAAACAGCTCAGTTCATGATATTTAAAACGTGTGTAGTCAACAGCAATAACTTGCAATTAATATGTTATTGTACATGTACGTGTGTGCATGGAGGTCTAATTCTGGTCTCGGTTGTTTTTAGAGCTATTGTTTGTTGGCCACTTGCGGTGGTGTGTTGGCTGAGAGGAGTGGGGTTCAATTACTGTGGTGTGTGGGGAGTGTTTTATAAGGAGAGGTCAAAGACAAGACGGACCCCTCCCTGCCACACTAAAGCAGCAACAGAGGAGTGTGTGGTTTTTATCCAGTCAGTCCCAGCCTGCAGCTCTGCAGTCTTGTTTTTGCTTGTTCCCCTTGGCGACTGTAGGAGAGACGGAGATTGAGCGACGGGGGGAAAATAGTTGCACATTAGAGGATAAGATGCCAACCAAGTTTATTGAAAGGGAGAGTGGCAAGGAGAAGCTCGCAAAGCAGCTTTTATTTGGGTCAACCAGGGTCATTAGGGAGGAGCTGGGTCTCATCGGGTCTCCGTGTTATTGTGTCGCTCTTAATAAAAGTGAAGGGTGTGAGCTGGATCGTCAGCCTCTGCCACACGCTTTTATTAGACATCTGCTGCTTTCAAGTGGAGGAAATGTTTAAAGACTGCTGGGTGGATTTGTAGTGCAGCCTGTCCCGACCACATGCTATCTCAAATCAGCACGCTGCAATTCGACAGATGTGCCCACCACTAATTTTAGCCACTTTATTCAGACCACAGCATTGTTTGCTTTCATGGCACATAGAAAATTGCTTCCATTTTTCCATATACTGAAGGTTTTTGTTTTTTGACAGCAGCAAATTGGAGTTATTCCATTTTTAAATTTACTTAAAATTCTTGGGTGTTTATTCTCTCAACTTTGTGTAAACACCACATTCTCTTTCTGTTTTGTGGCTCTCTCTTCGAACACAAGCTGCCTCTGTTGCTGTTGTGGGCATTCAGGCAGTGCGATGCCCACTGAGACAGTGAAACAGTCACTCAGGCTTTTGATGAAAGTACAGAGCACAGTACACTCCTTCACCCCAAAACAAGCAGTTAATAAACAGTGGAGGCAGGTCTGCTCTGCTCAGTAATTAGAGGCGAAGGTGCTGAGTGATTTTGAAACAAAGCTCAATTTTCCTGTAATTAGTATCTATGAGTGCCTCGCAGGTATGCTCCACAGTCTGGACTTATCCTCTTTAGGGCAGATAGTTGTAGGCCAGTCATGGTGAAACCTTCTGGAAAATACAATAAGCAGGAAGCCTGATGGGAGGGAGGTTATGGAAGGTGAGTGCTGCATCCTGTGCAGAAAGGTCTACCCCACAGCTGTCTGTGCCCAATGAGGCCAGTCTGCTGTCCGAGAATGCCAATGGGAGCACATGTTTTTAGGCCAGACAAACACCTCTGTCAGCAGACCGCAGTCACCCCACCAGTCAGACCATTCAGCTCGGCGCTGCTCTGTAATTACACACCACTGCCTGCTGGGGAAGGGGTGGGAGGGGGGCAGCCAGACTGAGATGCAGACCCTGTCACTGCCATCAGCATCACTACAGGCATGTGCTGGAAAAACATAGAGTGAGAGAGATAGGAAGAGTGAGTGAAAGGGAAGGTGAGGTAAAGACAGCCCTGTCTGGGACAGAGGCGGGAGGAGAGGCAGGAGACCCTCCTCCTTCCTGTGAAAGATTAGAGACTGTGTGCGTGAGCACATCTGGATGGGCTGGAAGAGCTGAAAGGACTGATGTGAGAATGGGCAGAACCAGAGCCAAAACGAAGAAGATTAGTGAAGCAACACTGCTGGTCACACTGAACACTGGTCTCTGCAGGATTTATCTCTGTTCGTGTGTGTATGTGTTTGTGCACCACAGTTATATCTACACACATTCAAAAACCACTAGTTAACAGCTGGAGTAGGAATCTGATCACAGGCTTTTGTCAGTTTCAGACAGCTTCAAGTAACAGCGTCCCTCTCAAGTCAAAAGTCTGGTTTCTTTTTTCCTCAAGTAGAAGTCAAAGTAGAACAGATTTGCTGACTGAACTGTACAACTGAACTTTATGAGTTTTCACTTCTTAAATTTATTCTTATTGTACAGGGTTTTTTAAAATATATTTGCACGTCAATCAGAAAAGACAGCAAACTAAGACTTTCCCTATGCATTGTAATTAATTCTCTCTGCATGTGACAGTAAAGCTTTTTCGTTATTTGGACCAGTGTGTTTTGTTATTTAAGACATATTGAGTCATGTCAATTGAGTTATGTAATGTAAAGTATATTTTAAAATAGTACTTTTGAGTTTAGTTAAACTAGTTAAAGTAACTAACTATCTCACTAAAGGGCACAAAGTAAAATCAGAAAGCTGGCAATATTCATACTCAGTATAAGGGATGTAGGATGTAATTTCTTTTTAAGAACACAACATAAATAAGAACTTACTAAAAGTAGAATCACTGACTTGAAAACTGCTCCAAAAACAGTACAAGTACATAAATCATCTCCTCAGGTGCAGTAACCGGACTAAATGTAATTAATTTTCACCTTGGTAGTGACTGATGGAGGTCTGGCTCTGCGGAGAGTGTGGTGTGGGGAGTGTGCGCTCTGCTGTACACTGTCTTGGCTTATTTAATGTCTGTGCTGATTGATGAGGTGAGATTTGTGTGCATGAAGTGAGAACCTCTCTGACCCTTCATGCTCTCACCTCAGGGTCCTGGAGGCTATAGCATGGTTTCATTTGCAGCAGGTCTTTGCGACACCTCACCTAGACTTGTAAATCAGAGCAGATGTAAGGCTGGTTGCCTCGGTGCACTTGTTTTCAGCTTAACCGCAGTGTGAAGGTGAGGATTCAGTCTCACTGAGCTTTACCTTTGCCTCTGGGATCAATTATCTGACCGATTGCATTAGCCAGACCGCACTTCCTTCTCACCTGTAATTACAGTTGGACCTGTCCAGTGTGTGGCCTGCCCCACTCTCAGGCTGAGAGGTGGGGAGGCAAGGGAAGGAAATGATGAAGTGTGTCCCACCCTCTAAGTGAGTCACCTAATAAAAGAAACCTGTGACCCTGGGAAAGCACAGTAAACACTGGGGTTCAGATGCAGGTTTGCACTGGGCAAAGCAAATCAGCAAATACTGATCACCAGACTAAGACCCATGAGCTGCATGTGGGGTGGTTTAATACACTTTATTACTGGCTGAGACTGATTTGAGTCCACCATCAGTGAAAAGTCTTTCCCCTGGTCCATCCACCTGTGTAGAAGAGAGGGATATCGATGGAAATACCTCAGCTGAGTTCATCTGCTGATACAAAGCACTGATGTGATAATAGAGCTATGCTTCTCCCCAAAATTGAAAATGTGTATACCTCACTGCAAGGAGCTCACTGGAATAATTTTTGTGAAATGTGATTGCAGTCTGTACTTTGCATAATGTAGCAGGTCTGCACAATAACTGGGTTTAATATGGTTGTTTTTTTTGGAAAAAGACTATTAGTAAAGGAAAGAGAGAGAGAGTGAGAGGGAGGAGAGCAGAATGAAACAATACCAAGTTCACATCACCTCAATTACCTCAATTTGTCTCTTTTTGGATCCAAAAGTGGACAAAAGAGTCGACTCGCTCAGCAAACATATGTTCTGAGTAGCCACCTTGTCCAGCTTGGCTTATTTTGAGGAGTACAGTGTTTTCTATGAGTGGACACTGTGTGTGTGTGTTTTTGTGTGTGTTTATCTTCAGTCTGTCTGAGGCAGCGCAGAGACAGAGATAAACGTCTCCCCTGGTTGGCTGTCAGCACCTGGTCACTAATGATGCTGCAGCGCTGAGCTCAGCTAATTGACCAGACAGAGATAGATCAGAACCTTGCACTCTGCTGTGTCTGCTCGCTGCTCTCTCTCTCTCTGTGTGTGTGTGTGTGTGTGTGTGTGTGTGTGTGTGTGTGTGTGTGTGTGTGTGTGTGTGTGTG
>JBBMJY010000024.1:12643973-12688025 GCA_037833715.1 Toxotes lorentzi | reverse complement strand
TGTGTGTGTGTGTGTGTGTGTGTGTGTGTGTGTGTGTGTGTGTGTGTGTGTGTGTGTGTGTGTGTGTGTGTTTTGATGTTTGTGTTCACAGCTGCTGCCAGGACCTGTACTGTATCTCCCCACAGGAACTTCAAACTTTGAGATAACACAGTTACACTCAAGAAGACAGTCCAGATAAACCTTTAGAGGCTGTGTAACATAATTTGTGCCTCAGCCCTGTCTTCATATATTCATCCATCCTCTGCTGCAGACCATATGAGAGGACAACAGAAGTCTCACTCGAGCATCCATAAAGCTCCTTAAGGCAGGCCTGTCTGCAAGCTGCTGAATATTTCTGCAGAAGCAGAGAACAAATAAACCTCAGTAGGTGATGAGCTTCAAGGATCAGGCAGTCAGTGCAGCTGAGTGTGAGATGTGTGTTTAAGGCTCTGGTTGGCAGGGCTCACTGGGCTCTTAGCATGAAGGCTCTGGTTTATTTTCACTGGGAGAGTATCACTGAAGGAATGACCTTGGCCCATTAATAATACAACCTGTGTGTGTGTGTGTGTGTGTGTGTGTGTGTGTGTGTGTGTGTCTCAGACAAAACCCTACACAAGAGCACATGCACACTCTCATACACACACACAGTTTGTAGAGTGAGAGCCCTGGTCACTGTGCGCTTGGCTGTGACTCTGGTGGTACCAGCAGAGCTCCAAGTGGGTTTTTTAATTCCAATAATAATAGATTTGAATAAAGCTGCCACAATAATAATGTAATACTTTTATGATATTAGCAGTTTTCTTAATGCTTTTGTGGAATCCAAATCGAAAATGCTGCATACAGTTGAGTGCACTCGGTTCAGTGTCAGGGTTCCCCTCTTCTTCACGGTTCACCCTTGGCATAAATGAGTCTCTGGTGTTGGCTCACATTCACTCCCTTTTTGACTAAACTGCTGTGTCTCACTTTTGTTTTAAAGTTTTTGGAACTTTTATCCAGCAAACAGCCGCTTCAATCCTGCCTATTTGGTTTCTGGCAGAAATTGCAGCTCCCGTATTGGTAAAATCTAATGTGGAAAAGTGAAATACAACAAGACATCACTCTGTACGCATTTAAGGCACATTTATCACCACATGTGAACTGCACTTTGTCTGTGCTGGATCTGGACACTGTTTGGATGCAAGAAACAAAGTCTGAATAGAGCCTGTGTAGTTTTGATGCATTAGACAATGAAATTTAATTTAAACAAACTTTTACATTGTGGTTGAATTACACTGACAAGACAGTATTTTCTTGTCATTTGACAGGATAGTGGTCAGTTTACTCACCTTTAGTGAATGATGTGAAACAAAGGGAGGGAGCGGAAAGTCCTGACTGGGTTTCATCTGAGGCCCGCAGGGCAGCATGTGTGGCTTGGCAGACCTATTGGCCAGGTTTCCTCTCTGTGTCTAACCCTAGCCTCCAGCTACATGCTTACAAATACTGTATGCTGTTACAGCTTCCATAGACTTTTGGATGGCCTCAGAGCTCCATGATAAAATTAGATAAATTCAGTCTGAAATAGACGTTTTGCAAAATCCGATTTGCTTTTAGGGGCTCCTCATCACTCGCAGAGTCTTAACATCTCTTCCTGCTGCTACAAAAACCTTTAGATACAATGTACAGTACATCTGTACATCATCTCACGCTCAAGCAGAAGCAATCCCTTAGGCCACCCTTCATAACCACCTCAGTACACACACTCGTTATTAAATAGGAAAGGGTAACCTTCTCACTGTGACCTTGGTTCATATCTTCCTCCTTTTCCTATGAGATTACTAGGCAAACGGGGGCAAAGATTATTCAAATAGCTGATGTCAGGACAGCCTATGGCCCTCTGAACTCTCTGCGGGGGGGATTTCTCTAATGACTCAGTCACTGATTAGGGCCCAACGCACCATGGGTTCAAAAGGTCAAATTTATTCACACATTTCTTTGACTCCTCCCACCCCCCCTAATGGGGCAATTAGCCCACTGAGAACAAAGAGTGGATACAGGGAACCGTGTCCATCAGGGGGCATTCATTTACTGCGATGATGTTATTGTTGGCCAAGCGAGCGATGGATCACACTCGAGGCATCCAAGTCATCCTCTGTCTTCAGGTCTTACTTCAACACAGCCTGAACGCGCACACACACACATACACACACACACACTGCAGGCCTTGTAGTAACAGACGCTGTCACAGGAGAAAAAAGAAGACAAGTGGGGTTTTGCAGGATTTTAAATTTGTTGCTGCAAGACAGAGAGAGGGAGTGTGCAGGAGGTGTGTGTGGGAGACAGTTGTCCTTGTGCCAGAGCTGGCTTAATGCTTCATACAATAGCTCAAGTGTGGGTGAGGGGATCTTGGCGCTTAAATGTTCTTTTCTCTTAGAGGGAGAAGAGGTGCCGTTGGGAGGGGAGGGGCGAGAGCTAGATTTCCTATCCAGAGCCCCCTTTGTAATTGAATACAGCCATCTACATGTGCCAAGCTCCAGAGAAAACGTCCCCAGCATGTGCTTGTACATGCACTCACATACCCACCTCTCTCTTTGTCTCCGCACTCTTCCCCCGTGCGGGCTGAAGCGCGGCACAGACAAGCGAAGAACAGATCAAAGCGTGTGTTCTCCTGTGCCTCTGTGCAAGGTTTATATTGTTATCGAAACGTGGAAGAGTTTTCTGCTACCTAGAGTGCATGCCATAACATTTCAGTCTCAGGTCTTACATGGTTTAAATCCATCTACACTTGTAATCCTCTGAGAAATACCCAGAACCCAAAACAGTGAAATCATGAGCACAGTGGTTGAGGAGGTAGAATTATCGGAGCGGTCTCAATTTACCCTAAACCGTGTGCTCTGTGTACTTTTCATACTCCTCCTTTGCCCTCTCTCTCCCTCCTCATTGGGTGATCACTCAACCCGTTATGCTTTCCTGTCTTAAGTTCCCAAATGTTTATTTTTCTTCATGACAATAAGCTCTCCCTTTTCCCTTTCCGGGTCTGCAGTGAATAGAGACAGATCATGACATGTGATGTTACAATAAATGAGGCTGTTTAAGAAGAAAACTGTTCTCCTGCTCAAGCTCAGAGCTGCAGGTGCTATTTCATGGCTTACTTGAGTACACCACTTGCTGTTTACTGTGGTTACTGGCCACTGAATGGAAAGACGTGCGCCCCGGTGGCTAATGAGGTGCTGAACCCAGACTCTTGTTTGTCTGGCCCAGGAGCACCTGGGCCGACCAGAGCCAGACCATGCCAGACAAGGGAGTCGGTCTAGCACTTCCGCCAAATTCTGCCCATTCAAAAACATCCACAATCCAGGGACACAAACTCCCACACTTCATAAAGTGAAAGCAAGACATAATGTGAGCCGAGACTGCCCATTCTCTCTGCACAAGGAAACCATTGTTTGTCTTTACACGCCCTCTCTCCCAGGCCTTGTGATTTTATACTCCATAAAGAAACAAGGCAAAAGGAAAACAACTTGGCAAAGATGCAGCGTGCACAATGTTTGTCTCTTAGAAATATAAGAGAGACAGAAGCTGCAACTGGTGATTTCCATTCCTGTCTTCTCTACATGTAGTCAGCCTTTTGTCAGCTCTTTCTGGCTAATGCTAGCTCACCTGGAGGATGGCAGCGCAGCACAGAGGTGATTTCTGGTGAAGCATCTTCATACAACCCACAGCACAGTCTTTCTAACTTACATTACAGTAAACCTACAGACACCTGTAGGCCTGTCAGTGAGTATTTAGAAGCTGGATCTGTTGAGAATCATAGAAAAATATTCTCACCTTTTCTTTAGACTTGGCTGTTTTTATGTTGTTGTTTGTCCACAGTCACTGTAACTGTCACATAATTCCTAGGATACATGGATGATTTTTGTATTTGCATCACCTCCATACTATCTGTCAGCTAAGATTGCAACTAACGATTATTTTATAAGTTTATCTATTGATTAATGCCTGTCTTCTCCTTTAAGCAATCATTTGTTTTGTCTGTAAAGTGTCAGAAGTGTGAAAAATGATCATTTCCAGGAACCTGAGAAGTCTTCAGACATCTAAGAAGATACAACCAGAGAATCACAGAAGTTCTTTTAATCTTCTGTTACAGATGCAGGGAACCAGCTTGTGGCTCAGGAGGCAGTAAGAAAACCTTCTACGGTCCGCCGGCCACCTGCGCGCACAGGAGAAGCAATCTCTAGTAAAAACTACGAACATGTTGCTACTTTGACTATACAACACAACAACAGAGGTATACTACATGTGTCTGATTCCACAAGGTAATCAAAGCAAAATCTTTTTCAGACTGTCTCAACTGCAGCCGAATCACAGCTTTGAGTGACAGACTGAACTCACTGGAGGCGAAGGTAATAGCTGCTGTCTGAAGTCACTCATTCAGCCACAGGATCTGAATCACTGATAAGCATCTGAGGCCTCCATTAAACTAACATAATTTTTAATTGCCCACACTTGTTTTATGCCTCCTTGTATCAGGTCCAATTACTCACTGCCCCGGCATCCGTATCGCATCGCCACCTTCAGAGTAAAGGAGGAACTTCACCAGAGGCCTCATTACTGATGGGGACCGTGCCCGCTCAGGGAGCTCCTGGTGAGCAGGGACCTGCAGGTAGGTATACCACAGCTGTCATGCATGAGGATGTTTTAAGTTGAAAAATACTGCATATTTCCATGAAGGGGAGTCCAGGGTTTTGTGTTTTGATAATTGAGTCAGAAATCACTCCTCGCAGCTTTTCTCTGCGAGCTGCAGCTCTTTTTCTGCCCTCTACCTGCTCACCTCAGCTCATATCCTTTTTACTCCTCTGCACACACGCTCATTTCCTTTAGCAAAAGTAAGAGCCCAGTTGTCTGTGCCGCTCACTTTCAGCGCTCAATGGCTATGTGGAAAACGAGCACTTTCTGAGCATGAAAGTGTTCTCCTTCCCTGGCGTCGAGCCCGGTGCTGGCTGCAGCTAGAAACACAGAGTTCATCAACCCTGCTGCACTGTCGGAAGAAGATAAAAAATGTGTACCAGTGAAATCAAAATGTAGCCACTATGTGGAGGAATTTTGTGGGATTAAATAATATTCACTCTATGCACAGTTACTTTACTGCACAAGTTTTCATTTGAGGAAAAATGAGATGATCCCAATGAAAATGGGTTCGGTGCATGGTGGTGTCTGAAATCACAGCCTCATTCACTACTTCCTTTATAACAAGAGGCTCAATAGTTTACTCTATAGTTAGCAGTAAATTGTGACTTCAGACTCATAACTGGCGGGTGTAGAGTCACACAACGGGGATTGTTTTTATGACATGTCTGCACTGGATTGTGGGATTGTCAGCAGAAAGTAGTGTCCACGCCATGGACGCTCCTTTTTTCATTCCACTGTGGAATTATATAATATAGTGAATAAGATCCACACTCGTAATTTGAAACATAAAACACATTTTTTAAAAAAAAAGGTAGTGGCACCTCATCCCTCAGTAGATTTTACATTACCTCTTCTCCAGGTGGTTTGAACCCAGATTTTGCTTACAGAGCTAGATCTCTCAATTAAGCCGTCTCTCTGTTTTCATTACAGGTCCTCAGGGTGAAAAGGGGAGAGATGGGCTTCCTGGCAGAGATGGTAAATTGTAATCATAGTTGCCTTTCAGTCAGTGTAAAACCATTTGAGATGTAAACCAGTTAAGGCTTCATGATTACTCATGACTGTTTCCTCCTCTTAGGGAAGCCAGGGTCTCGGGGGCTGCCAGGTCCCAGTGGGCCTCGGGGGGAGACTGGGGCAAGGGGCCCATCTGGAGCCCCTGGATTGAAGGGATCCTCAGGACCAGCAGGTAAAAGAGGACTGAAAGTAGAAATCCACACAGCAGACAGTTGTGAGCAGAGAGGAAGAAATTAACTTTGTCGTAATAGATGTTCACACAGTTTGTCGTGAAGCTTTGTGTGTGCGTCACTGAGACAGATGGAGTGTGTTGGAGGGGAGCTGTATACTTGCCTATCCACTTTACCTATTGTCTGCAGAACAATTGGTTAGTATTGACCAAAGACTTGTGGAAACAAGTGCAGAAATCAAAGTGATCTCTAACAAATGACTGACCTGGGATGTCCTGCTCCAGAGTGTTTGTCTTTCTCTTAAACCACACAGTCAACCCACAGACCCTCCAGCGGTAAACATTGGAGCGTTCCAGCTGGTAACTTACTGGAATTTGGGCATTTTGTTGGTTGACTTTTAAAATCAGGTTTCTAAAAGCGCTGCTCTGGTGGGCAGCAAAAGCATTTGTTTTCAGACATGTGCTGCTGCTCACGGTCACCAGGCAGAGCAGAAACAGATGCATAAATCTGTTCAGAGTTCAGTTCTTATGTACAAATAATAAATGAGCTGGTGGAAACAAGTAAATCCACACGCAGTTGTGACTCGAATGATAATAAAGCAAATGGCGGTATAAGTTTCTCACAACATCTGCTCTCGCTATAGGCTGTTATTCCTCTGCTCTGGATCATGAAGGGAGTGCCTCTCCTTTCGGGCCAACATCTGACCCCTGCTCTGTGCCTGCTGCTGGGTAAAGATGAGATTTAGAGCAAAAGTTAAACTACAAACCCACTTTCCGAGAAGCGCCATGTGACTTCAATCTGAAATGAACATGAGCTATATATACACAAATCCCAGGTCCTTATGATTTCCATATGCCTGTGGTGTTATTGTTTTTTCTATCTCCATTACTTCATAAGTCCCCAAAGCCAATGCTATGTCTTACATCCAAAGCTATGTTTTCCTTATTGTGCTGATTTTTTCATTTTAAAGCGAAAGATAAACACAGAGTTGGAATGTGTCCAGTGTCAGGCAAAATGTAGACAAATATGCTTTTGAGCCGGGGGTTATGGGAAAGTTTTGGAAAAACATTAACTTGTGATGTTAGGAGAAGTGACACTTGCACTATGATGAGTCCTGATAAGTTACAGGAACGTTGTATTACAAACTGTGACTCATATTTTGACGGGGCATCCTCCAGCTGCTCTAGGGAACTATTATTCTGCAGGCAAAAAGAAAACTGTTTTCCCAAACATGTCACATAGACTCTAAAGGGCCACTTTGACTTGCCATTTGAGCCACTGTGCCGCAGGTTGTAGCTCCAAAGCAGCCAAAACACAGCTGGTCATGCTGCAGTGTTTACCAAGGCTAAGTGAAAACGGCCCACAGAGGTGTCAGATCAGAGCTGTAATAACATCACCTTGCAAAGGAGTAATCAGTGGACTGTCATTGTCAGTTGCATTAGTACATAATCAGAAAGGTGGTGAGTGTGGGTCTGTGGGAGGGCAAGAGGTGGTGTTTAGGGGGCGGTATTACCTCAGGAGAGTCCAAACAATGAAGTCAGATGTAGCTGTGATGGTGTGATGGTCCTTTAGTAAGTTCCCAGCACCAGGCCATCCTGTTAATTACAGAGAAAAGTTGTGCGGTTCATACAGCACTTCTCCTCCTCTGTCCAACTGCTGATTTTACTCCACATGTGCACATACACAGACACGAAGCACACTAACTCCTGCCAGACACTATTATGATGTATTGTTCAGCACTTTATCTAATCTATATCCTCTCTGGTCTTTGTCATAATTTATCCTCCGATCATCAGATCACTCACAGCCATTTATCATTAACAGTCTGACATTGTGCTTTTCCTCTCCAGAAGACACTTTAAGATCATATTTTACTATGATATTGCTCTGAAGTACAGTTTCTATCATCCCTCCTTTCAGGCCCCCGTGGTCCACCAGGACTCCCAGGAGAGAGGGGTCTACCAGGCCCGCCTGGGCCTCCAGGGCCTCCCGCGCCGGCCAGTGCCCACATCCCAGAACCAGATCACAGTAAGACCCTGGATAAGATTTCAGATTTCATACGGTCACCATGACACACATACCACACCCAGAAGTTTAGAAAACTTTTTGCATTTGTCTCAAAAGAGTACTATTCCTTAGATTCTTCGCCCTGATTTAAAACCTGGCACCTATGTTACTTAAAATACAACTTAACCACCCACAGTTTAGTCAGAGATTCAGGTGTGTTATGCTAGGACCAGCTAATGTAGCCTCAAGCAGAGAGGAGCAGGCTACAGAAGGCTCACCTGGGCTACTTCTTTCTAACTCCATAGCTCCAGATTTTTTCAAATTCACATTTTCAAACTTGTGGTTTTCAGCCCAAACCAAAACACAACCAAGTGAATTATTTACATGTATGTAGTGTTTTCATATATATACAGTAATATTCCCCAAGACCTGTGAGCAGACTTTGATGTGTAAAATCTGTGCACTTCCCTTTTTTTCCTGTATATTTAATTTCAAATTTAATGTCTTCTTTTTCCTTCTTTATAAAAACTGGACGACTGCTATGGTTCAGCTTAGAATTCTCACACTTTATTTTTATGGACCTGGACCTGTCCCGAAGTGTCAAAAATCCAGATGGAGAGTATATCTGTGTCAGACAACCACTTTCACCACCTCCTCAATGCATGGAGAGATTTCTTACTGGGCCAGACCAGACAATGTGACCCCATGTCCAAACAAAACCAGCTTGCCATGAACCCGGCATGAGTACATGTACACAAATTCAATCAAAGTCTTTGTTCTCAGGCAGGGTGACGTAGGTTTTACAGATTTCTAGCTTGACGCCTCAGACTGCTGCTAGTCATGTGTCTTTAACAGACATGCTCTCTCCTGCTGCGTGAGAACTCTCACAAATTTTTAGGACTAATGGTAAACAAAAGAAACAAAGAGAATGAGAAACAGACAGGATGACGGTAATCCTTTAACTGCTACTTGCCCCGTATTGTCTAAAAGCCAAGTAGAACAGAATCAAAGAGTATTAAATGGAGGCAGAGACGGTCTGAGATTGACACAGACTTCACATGCTGGGATGAGAACCTGTCCACCACTGATGTCACCCAACAACTTCCAGATGTAGGCCGCTCAGACAGCTGAGGGGGAGTGTGAGAGACAGATGGGGGCCTGCACCGGCTCTTTCAAGGTCAACGCATCGGTGGCTTTTATATGCGGATTCAGTGGTAAAACAAAGTATGCAGCGCACTGGTTTGTCAGCTCTGGGTTCCTGTGTGGAGAAAGCTGTGAGTACGTTGAGGTTGGCACGGTGATTTCCGAGACTGCGAGCCATTTCTTTCACATCAAAGCAACAGTAGGGAGCATAAGGAGAGGGTGGGGGTGGATGGTTCTGTGCTGAGCTTCCTTTGGAAAACACTGACTTATTTGGCTTTTACGTCTGCATCAGGAGGTTGGAATTCCCTTCTGCAGAACAGTCCCTAAACCGGCAGCAGCCAGAACGTTAAGCAGTGAAGAGGAGGACGGTTGTTTAAAAGTATGATTTCAGTACTGCTGAGTGCCCCCACGTGTTTTCATGTCACATTAAGCCAGAGATCCCAGTGCGTAGTTAGCAGGGAATGAAGAGAGAGTGTTGAAATAGACACAGACACAGAGAGAACGGCCCTGGTTTGGATGTCACCTCTGGTCCTGATCTGTTAGCAGTGTGCTGCGTTCTGGCAGCTGGGGGATGTTTCTGGCTGTCATCCCCTCCTCCTCCTCCTCCTCCACCTCCTCTCTGTATCTCCTGAAGTCATGCTGTGATTGGATCTGTGTTTCCTGTCAGCATAAAATGACCCAATGACCACACACTTCCTCTCTGGCGTACACGTTCACCACCCTCTTCCTCTTGTCTTTTTCTCTGTAGACTCATGTAGTTGCGTACGCCTAGGTCAGTGTGGTTACACAGTGCATATGCAGTATAAGTTTTTTATGGAATACACATATAATATTTTTAATGAATGTGAAACTCTGACCTACTACTGACAGGGCTTTTGAATTCATTTAAGTGTAGTTTACTCCCCTGCTGAAGTCATTAGATGAGGTTTGAGTATTTGTTAGAAAACACTGCCCTCTAGAGGTGAGTCTACTCTGTGAGAGAGGCACATTAATGCCCTGAGAGGAGCTTCTCAGGCAGCATCAACAAAGTAAGGTAACCAGGTGCTTCTGAAAGCAGCCTCATACACCAGCAATGACAAATGTAGAGCACTGCACACTTCTACATGGATAATACAATAATACATACCTTGTATAGTTTGTCTGGATAGTGAGGCCACAAAATGAGATGTTCAGTCACAAAGTTATGACAGGTTATTATCACAAATTTATCAGCTTAGTTCCTGTTTGCAAATACTGTCCTTAACCCAGAGAGTAGCTCCTACATCCCATTAAACACATGCATTTTGTTTCAAACTTCCAGCTCGTGGGAAGGACCCCTTCTTCACAAACACTTTCCATGACTCACGAGGATTACCTGTTCCAGGACCTCAGGGCCCTCCCGGGCCTGTTGGTGAGTGTTAATCTGTCTCTTTTGTCGTGTTTATCCCTAACTGCACACAGGCTGTTTGTGTTCTGTCTGAGGAATCTCTCTCCATAGACTCAAAGATTCTAGTAAAATGCTTTTAGATACAAAATACAGTTGATTCACACCATAGATGGTCTGATACTGGGTATAATATACTGTACACTCTTTAGCTCAAATCATTGCTCAAAGCTGAGTCAACACACTGAACGCTACACTTGAGCTTTATAAAGTCATAAACAGACACAGGTAATGTATTTATGTCAGGCTGAACACAGTTAAAAAACCTCCTCCTCACAGCATGTGAAGGTACTTGGTGCTAATATGAATCTTTCTATCTATTTTGCAGGTCCCCCAGGTCCCAAAGGCCCAGTAGGACCACCTGGTCCACCAGGACAGAATGTGAGCTCACTCGCAGCACAGTGGTGCAATGCAGTCACTTGCTAAATTCAGCACTGTCTGATTTGTTGCCGTCCAAACTTATCTTTGTCGTTTTGAATGTCCTCTCTGACTCAACACAGGGGAAACCTGGAGCTTCTGGGACACAGGGCCCTGTGGGGCCAAAGGGAGAACGAGGGGAGAGAGTGAGTACAGTCAGAGCTCTATAATGTTCAGTAGGTTTTCTTCATTTAACTCCACGTCCTTAAAAGAAAACTCTCTGAAACATGCCTTTGTTTTTTCAGGGTCCTTTAGGTTACCCAGGAGAGAGGGGCTTCAGAGGCGAGCCGGTAAGCCACCTCCACCCTGCTGGCTTTAAGATTATGGCATGTAAACGAGTGTATAGGGGGAAACATCAACAAATGTCATAGCTGGTTATATTTCTGTAAACTACGCTATCCAGCAGCGGCGCTGCAAACCACACTGACCAGTGACGACACAATCTCAGGGAGAATGAGCTCCTTCTGTTGGAGTAAACTGCTGCACAGTGTTCCTTAGTGTTTTGAAGTCAAACTCAATTTTTCCTTTTGATAATACCTCTTCACAGGGAGCACCAGGTCCCAAGGGAGAGCCAGGGGAGAAGGGCTTGCCGGTAAGAAAGCAGTTGGTGGTAGTTCACAGTTCACATGGTGACACAGGGCCTGGACAGCAGGGGTACTTACAAAACAAAAAAAAGTTTTAAAAAAGTTTTAAGATTCCTTTGTTAAGCATTAAATGTTTTCTGTGTCTGTCTAACCCTTACTTTTCTTTTACCTCTTTCTCGTTTTACAAGAGCAATCTAAATGTAAGATATTTTTATTTACGTCATCATGTATTCACTTTGCAATGCAATGAATCTATTCAGTGACCTAAATTCAGTCTAACCATGACCTACATCTCAGGTTATGGTTTCTCTCAAGTCCATACTTTCCTACCTACTGATAGTCATAGTGTCTGTTATACATTGTTGTTCTTGTTTGAATATATATGAATTTAGCTGTCTGACTTTGTGTGTGAAATGTGTTAATGCGTTCTTGTTTTTGTTGGTCCTCGGGGTGTGCTCTGGACTGCTGTCCCCTGTCACGGCACTGTCCTCTTGACCCTAAAGCTCCCGCTCCCTCTGCAAGCTACTGTCCCCATGCATACCTTTCACAGTCACCTTTTCAGCATCTGACTTTGGCATATACATCTGCATATACAAAATACAATAAGCAATGTCAGTCTTGTAACAACACCATGCACCAGCTCCGATGGAGCGAAAACAATCTAGAATATAGTAAAATCCCTTTAAGGGAAAATTTACGGTATAGCCATTTTAATTGAATTCAGCTGTGCTGTCTTACATCCAATCAATTTCTCAAAAATGTTTCAATGACCCACAAAGAAAGTGTGTGAAATGTATATGCCAAATCACTCCATATGTGTCAGTGGTGGGTCCTGTTGGGCTTAGAGGTGGTGTGCTCTGATGTGAGTGGAGTGGATACAGCTATCCTCTTTATTCCACAATGCAACCTTGCATGATTTCATCTTTAAGTACTGCACCACATAAACTTTCTTTTCCGGATGTGAAAATCAACTATAAAATGTATCTAATGAGTAAAATAACACAGTGCTGTTAAAACAGAAATAAGGCAAAGCAGACGAAAAGTCAGAGGATCACAATATTTGATTAGAATTTATCCTGATATGAACATGAATATCTTTGAGTTTCATGGCAGTCAATCCAACCGCTGTCGAGATGTTTCACTAAAATCCTACAAATGTCCACCTCTTGGTGCTACAGTAAATATCAGAGGATCACCAAAGTCTGTAGCATTCATCCTCTGGACAACATGAGTGTCCTGATAAAAATTTTATGGCCATTCATTCTAAAGTTGTTGAGATGTTTTGGTTTTAACCTAAATATAAACCGTAACTGTAACAGTAACAGTAACAGTACGACTCTGTGAAACTTTGCCTTTTTTCTTCAAACATTTAAGCACGTCTTTGGTTTGTCTTACTAATCAGAGCATTTCATAGTGGGAATCGCTCACCTGGGCACCAAAAGCTTCAGCTATTCACTGCATGCCTTCTTTTGTAGCGGTGCTGCCTGTCTGCTTTACTTCTCTTGTTCTACTCTGTTTGTTATTTTTGAAGGTATGACTCGTGAAGCCAATACCTTATCCTTTAACAAAAGACAAATCAGATGTCAACATAAACCTCTTCTGGCTTCATACGGTCAGATAATGATGGGTAACTTTTGTGACCGCAGCGTTAAGAATGAACACTGTGGTGCTGAAAATAGTTGCCTGGCCTAACTGCTACCCAACAAAAAGAATGCAGATGGCATGATCAAATCAAAATCCTGGGAGAGTGTAATTCAGCTGTGTTATGTCACCAACATGAGGCTGGTCTGTAATGTGCATGCTGATGCTGCCCAGCCCAGCATGGCAGAGACTGACTTCATACAGCAGCATGGCCAGAGAATGAGGGAGATACAGAGAAATACAGGGAACTGATCATGTCTGAGAGTGCTGGGCAGATATGTGGACTGTTTTAACCTTCTAACTGCTGAACTGTATTGAGAGAAATGACTTGGCATCTTGGCGAGCAGTTCTTTGGCTTGTGCTCCTTACCTTGACGGCTGTATCTATCTTCACAGGGTGACGGAATACATCAGATCAGAGAGGCGCTGAAGATCTTAGCCGAGAGGGTTTTAATCCTCGAGACTATGATCGGTATTCATGGTGAGTAGGAGGCCTGAGGCAGGGTCAGCTTTAGGCAGGAGTCAAAGGTGGGAGGTGGGGGCCGTGGGGGCTCAATCTCCCATTGTACCTGACTGCTGGGACAGGGAGTGGGAACAGTAGCGAGCAGCCCCAGGACTCGGGCTGGTGTTTCCACCCCCTCACACAGTCCCCCCCTGTCACTGCTCTCTAATAGGACGTTAGCTTGCAGATGTTCCACGACTTGCAGGCAGACCTTGAGCTTCTGGCTCGCAGGGTGACACTGCTGGAGGCTATCATCTGGCCAGGTAACACTGAGACATCCTCACCCACAGCTCTGCCAGCCCTCACTGACCTTTTTGACAAGATCTAGAAAATGTTGATTGAGTGTTAGAAGCATAACATTTCTGATTACCACTGTTGATCTAAAGAGCAGATGTGTTTTAGAAATATATTCTTATGTATGAATTGTTTTGGTTATGGTGATCCTGCAGTATCATGGCAATACAGATATTGAAAACTAAAACCTGAAAAGGTTTAAAACCTAATTTTCTCAGTCAGCTTCTTACTATGAGAGATGTGGTCCTACAAACAGTCTTTCTGCTAAAGTTTTGGTGTTTTCAGATGAGCTGTTTCTGTATTTGTGCATTTTTCTGTGCTCTTCTCACTGGTTTAAAGTGGATGGGGCTCAGCTGGGAAATGATATCACATATCTCCTGACACCAAATTGGGGGTTTAGCAACATCTGAATCAAAATCAGATGACAGTTTGCTTGTTTGGTTGCTGGTGTCGCCAGCACTATCAATCAAATATGATCAAACCACACCCAACAGACCTGCTGAAGAGTTTTCAAGTGTCAAACATGTAATAAACTTAACAAAACATAAACTAACAAAATTTCAGGGGCTTTAATCTTAAAATCAATCATGCTTTGTTGGTTAATCTGTACCAATAGATGTAAGGTATTTCAGTCTAGCCAGTAGTGCTGCAATTTTGAGAATCAATGAATTGTTTAAGTCATTTATCAAGCAAAAATTTGTGTCCTCAAAATTGCATATTTTTAGGTTTTGGACTTGTGGTCGGACACAACAGTCAATTTGAAGTCCCTTGCACCTTCTGACTAGTTAGATGAGTAATAAATTTAATATTTAAAAAAACAAAACAAAATAAGAATCCCACTCATGACTTAGCTACGTTAGAGTAGACTTGAATTAGGACTACAGAGAGCAAATGCCCACACACACTGATGGACAGGGAGGCCCCGTTCCAACTGCTGTCTTTCTTCAACAGAGCCTGATCTAGGGTCTGGTGATGGACCATTTGGCACAGCCTCCCCTAGTTTCTACAGAGATAAGCGAGCAGGTGCGCTTCCATATCGACTTGCTTCGCCTCTATCCTCCGACACCAAGGTTCGAGGGAAGTAGCTCCCCCTGCTCACCCTGAGGATCACAGGCTGGGTTGACTCCCCCTCCTATAGGTCTCATCGGCATTCAACAGATTGCAAGCTTATCTGATAACTTCTCTGGGCTTTACCGTCAGATTTAGGAAGGGGGACACCTCAGGGAAACTCCACTGATACTCCGCAATGCTCCTCCTCCATCGGGAACCTGAGAACTAGTTTGACCCCCGCCTATTGCTATAACAAAACACTTACCTATACTTAATACACCCAGCAGCTCCTTTCGTGTCTCATTTTCTTTGGCTACAGCACTAAAGCCTCAGATGTTTGAAAAAAAAAAAAAAAAAAAAGGAAAACCATAATGTTCTGTTGATGCTCCTCAAGCTACAAACACTTCTGGACAATAAGGGTCATTTAGAGTAATCAATTGAAGGAGAGATCAGATGAGAGAAAAGAGACTGGATTTGAGTTTGTATTGCTTTAACAATGTAACTGCAACCTAACAAAAGAGATTCCATTATTTAAGTATATTGAGCATGTACAGTTTGCGGGACACAATTACACAAACAAACCTCTTCTTCTAGTATTAATTTTGTTATACATCTATCATATTGTTTAACTCAATGTAGTGCACTAAAAAAATGAAGTCATCTCTACTCTAACTGAGATATGTGTTGCTAACAGTGATTTGTAGTTTTCTGGTGTGAGTGTTTTTCCCCCTTAAAGTACACACTGATAAAGTGATTTATTATACAATAGTATATTTACATGTAATCTGTGCAAAACATGCACAAACATTTGCATTTGGATTTGGCTGAATATCAGTGGAAACAATCATAAATAATGTTGCATTCTCGAAAACAAAATATGTTGACATAAAACTGGCTGTCCATTTCAAGATCTTTAACACAAACACACACACTCACACAGGAAAGAGTAAAACTGTTTATGGAACTTGAACATTTTTTACCACGGCTGTGTTGGTAAACTTGGACTGCTTAAACTGTCCTGATGAGAAGACTTGATTATTGTTTTTTCATCTTATATCAAACTTATTGTGAAACTATTTAAAAACGATCAATTGTAGTTTATTTTGTATGCTGTTGTGTAACCATTTCATATTTTGAACTCTTTTTTTCTTGCAAATGTGTTGTGTTAAGATAATCCTGTCTAGATGATCGGTGTAATAAAATAATGTTCATTGTTTTTTTTAACATGTCACTTGTCTTCATTTGTGTTCCAACAATATTCATTTAAACACTGTCATAAATTAATTACGTCCACTCTCTCGGATGTACATACATACATGTACATTTTATGTGCAGACACAGAAGCTGTCTCAAACAGCATTTACAAGAAGCCCACAGGGAAAATCTACAATATTAAAGCTCAGCAGAACCCAAGCATTATTTATGTCCAGTTTGCTGCATAAATGCAAATGCAGTTTTTAAAAACTCAGTTCGGGAGTATGAGTTCGTCTAGGGGTTCTGTGGTGGTGGTGGGCTCTTTCCCTTTGAAACCACCACAGCTTCCTCACCAACGCTGTCATCAATAAGCAAAGAGATGGCGCCATCTAGCTGTTTTGAGGCTGCTAATGCCACTACAGCTTTCTCTGTGGGGAAGCCCATCTTCTCCAGCTGCTGGAGTCTGAAAGCAAAGATCTGTCTTTTAGTCAACTGTGAATGTTTACTTGAAATCACATAAATAAAATGGTATTTTTATGTAATGTGAGCACTTTTGAGATTAAAAAAAAAAAAAAACATGATATGCTTGGTGATATTAAATTATTACTGACCGCAATGAGGAAACTGATGATTTAGGAACTTCCACTTTTGCACCAGGGTCATCAGGAGCATCCTGTAACGAGGCCAGTATCCCTGCCCTTAGCATCTGCTCCTCCAACGCCTCTGCCTCAGACAGCGCAGCAGACTCCTCCATTATCCAGGCAGGCAATAGCTCTCTTGTGGGGGGAGCAGCTGCCTGATCTACAGGCATCATCTCAGAAAGCGATCTAGATCTGTGACAACAGATGACATTAAAATGATCAAGTCTGCCACTGTGGACATTCAAGGAGACTTTTGTTGTGAATGAGATGAATCACACCTGTGTGAGGTAGTGTAGGTGGGCAATCTGAACCTCGCTGAGGTGGGACTATATGCCCAAACAGGAACGAAATCCATGACCCTGGCTTCCTCCAGCTCCTGCAACATCCCAATGAAGGGCTGACGATCTGAGAGGTATATTAAGTATTACAAAAAAAGAGTTGAGAAAGAACCACTGGGTTACTTTGGATTCAAACCCTCAGTAACATTTAACACACCTATATTATGGGTTATCTTGATTTCATTTAAAATCCAGTGACTTTCCTAATTTCAGCAATAAGATATCGCATTTGCTTTAATGAAGGTTAACTGTGCTTGAAAAAGAAAGGATACAGTTATGTCCAATGCATATTGAGCAGAAGTGAAGCAGGGCAGGTGTCCCCGGAAGCAGCAGCAAACCAATAAGCAGAAGAATCCAGGGGAGAAACCAGACTGGCAAACACCTCAGCAGCCTCCTCTGTGTCACCTGACGACAATGCGCTGTAAACAGAGCCAGCTGAATGGCAGAGTAACCACAGATCCGACTCGCCTCACCACCACTGACAAAGAGCACCAGGGTGTAAAGAAGAGGTAAAATGGTCATTGTGAGGATGGAGAGAATGAGGAAGGCGACTGTTCCCCATCGACGCTCCTGACACGGTCCAAACAGCAGCAGGAGAGCAACACTGACCAGCAGAGAGGGCAGTTCATCATGACTGAAAGCGTACAGGAACAGATCTAAGAAGAGAGGGGAGACAATGTTCTACATAATTTGATTTCTCCAGCACTGAAATATCACATTTGCATGTAAAACCAGGACAGTTACCTCTGAACCTTGGGAAGTCTCCACCCGGACCTAAACTGAGACTTGCCTGGATGCCCCCAGCATACATCAGCAGCATGAGTGTTATCAATGAAGATGTTCCCAGGCAGAATCCAGGACGATCTGATCCAAAGCAAAACCATACTGACAACATGCGACCGAGCATTATATAAGATCAGCTGTAGTTTCTCGGCTCACTTGTCCTTTTGTGGCACAGCTCTGGTGACATAACAAGGACAGCGTCTTGCAGAAATGAAAAGGGTCGATACAAATGTAGAGCTGATGTCTACATCGGTAACTGGCTACAAGGTCCTCTACGATTTGTCTTGTCACGCCCTCTCTGCCAACAGCACTGAACTCGTACGAAGAGTCTACGAGTTTAACTGATGTTCTAAAAAATAGTTATATCCTTTAAACATGAGTAAAAGTGAGTAAGAAAACTCCCGGTGTGAAAATGTTTTCAAAGCTAAACACATACCCACTTCCTATTATGTTACGTAGTCTTCTTCTTCGTGTTTATTGGCCATTGGTCGTAAAAGCGCATTACCGCCACCAACAGGCCACACTGCAAATTCGTTATTTCTTCTGTGTCATGCATCTTTTTTCATGCAACCGTTAAATATATGACTACTGCCGCTGAAACCGTTTGTTAATTCATCTATTTATTGATCATCTATTTACTGAAGGTTAATGTTTTATCAAGACAACTGCCAAACCGGTTCCAGCTTCTCAAACGTAAGGTTTTATTCTGTTTTAAATAAACTTGAATATCTGTGGGTTTTGGATTGTTGGTGGGACAAAACAGTCAATTTGAAGATGTCACTCTAGATACTTTATTACTTCACAGGAGTATTAATACCGCACCATCAGAATATTCCATCACAAGTCAGCCTACTACAATACTGAAATACTCAATTTAAGAACAGTACCTCAAAATTGTACTTGAGTGTAGTGCTTGAGTAATACATAGGCCTATGCTTTCTAACACTGCTATTTTCTTACATTCTCAGTTGAAATATAAATATTGTCATTCCATTTCTTCTGTACAGTTGATTTCAGTCCCTTGATGAGCTCAAGCCCAAGTATCAGGATGCGATTATACTTTATGTAGATGTAGTTTATATTGATGTATGATGATATTGAAATTAAACATACAACGTTTTAATACCTTAGGTTATTTAATCTCGTAACTTCAAAGTGGCTATCATTCAGCCACTGTCACTGCTCATGACAGCACTCTGAAATATCGCGATATTTTGTGGTCGCTGCAAAGAGAAGAGCACTTCTCCAGCAGCCAGCTCTATCCAGTCGTCTTGCGCAGGAACACCGAAATGGCGTCGGCTCCTGGTGAGTGAAGCTTTGTGATCATTTGAACGGAGTTTAAAGGAATTGCGTTATTTAATATAAACTGAAAGTTGACTGAATTATTTTAAAAGAGATTATGTCACGCATAAGCCGTTTTCGGCTTATATTCAATGAACCATCGTGATGCTTTGCTAGCGCTAGGCACAAGGCCTAGTTACGTTAGCTCATCGAGTCGTTGCGGTATTTTCTGCCGGATAATTTCTGCACATAGAGGTTGATAACGGAAGCCAAATTACATATTTTGTCAAACTTGTTCATTAAATACATGCGCCGATGGTTTCCAGATAGTTGGAAAGGCCGTGTTGTTTGATGAGCGGCTTATAGAGCGTCGCCGTGGAGTCGTTGAATGGCGACCTAACGACCGGTACGCTTAACGTGCTGCTCGCGCGCAAAGGATGTTTTGTTCGCATGCTGAGTAATCACCTAACTAACGTTCAAACTGTTGTTTAACAGATTACAGCTCCTACAACCAGACCAGCGCTCAGCAGGGGTAAGATTATTCAATCTGCTTACAGCACTCACTGAATTTAAAAGTTTTTTAAATTTTTTTTTTTTTTTTTTTACATCGTTCAAGGTTTTTTTTTTTTTTTTTTTTTTAAGCATCGAATCAGCAATGGTGGAAAAGTAACTAGTGCTATAGTTTCTAGTTATCAGATTAAGATCTTAAAAGGGGAACCTGTGGTTCCCAACCTTTTTGGCTTGTGATCTCTTGTGAATAATCGACTATTTCACAGAAAGTCATATATTTTGTGTATCAGAACCTTGTTTTTCTTTCCTGTCCCATTAATCATCTCAGCACCCCTCAGGGGCCCTGAACTCTTGTTTTAGAACCCAGTGAATTAACTGGTTACCTGTATATGAAGTACATAAAACTAGGTCAATCTCAAGCAGCTACAACAATAATATGCTGCTTACACTTTGAAACATTACAACTAAGACTGTCAGAATAGAGTAGTTCTGCTGTTGATGCTTTCCCACTTGTACGTCATTAGTTTTTTTTATTTATTTATTTTTTTTAAAATTGCTGTGTTTGCCCACTTTTTTTTCCTCCTTTTTTTTAATGTAATAAAGGGCTCTGAGTACTTCCTCCACCACTGTGGATAAGTCTGGCATCACTGCAGTGTTGAGAAAGTGCATAATATGTTTAGGTCTAAGGTGAGCCCTTTTATTTTCTGAAACTAAAACTGATTTGTGTTTTTACAGGTATGCCTCTTATGCTGCCCAACCCTCACAAAGTTACGGACAGTCTGCACAGGTGAGATTTAACATCGCTGAGTAGAGTTTTGGCTGTAGCCTATAGCTTAATGTTAAACCAGCCTTTTTCTTTAAAGCTTGTGATAGTTGTCATTTCAGCTTAAGTGATTCAAAAGACTGAAATTGTTTAACAAAATGTCCAAAAATTAATTGAAGCACACACTGTGCTTACAACACTTAAGAGGGCCATCTAGGAATGGGAAGTCAATTTAAGAATGTAATTTAAAACGGGTGCAATAATCAGTGTTCAAGTTTAATGTCTATTTAAGCCTGGAAAATGATTACTCTTACTTCATGTTTAGTTGATGTTTATTCTAGCTGGTAGTTAAAGTATGCTCTTTCCTTTTAGCAGAGTTATGGCCAGCAGAGTTATGGATCATATGCCCAACCTGCTGCTGCTGACAGCAGTTACACCCAGACAACACCTGCTGCTGGAGGCTACACTCAGCAGCAACAACAGTATGGGTCCTCATATGGCCAGCCAGCTTCAGGTAAGTTATTAATGTAGGGACATTTGACTCATTTTGATGTGGTAATACACTGCCTGACCAAAAAAAAGTCGCCACCAAAAAAAAGGTCAGACACTCAAATATTTTGTTGGACAGGGAAAATCTGGACTCATCATACCACATGATGTTCTTCCATTGCTCCATTGAACTGAATTATTGGTTTTCTTAACGCTACGCAGCTATTCAGTCTGTCCAATCCCTTGAGTTCCCTTCGCATTGTGCGTGTGGAAATGCTCTTACTTTCACTATTAAACACAGCCCTGAGTTCTACTGTATGATGATTTGATTTCACCGAACGCTTAAGTGATCGCCCATCACAATTGCTCAGGATTTTTTTTCCCGACCACATTTCTTCCTCGAAGACGATGGTTCCCCACTATCCTTCCAGTTTTAAATAATGCGTTGGACAGTTCTTAACCCAATTTTAGTAGTTTTTGCAATCTCCTTAGATGTTTTCTCTGCTTGATGTATGCCAATGATTTGACCCTTCTCAAACAGACTAACATCTTTGCAACGACCATGGGATGTCTTTCGACATGGTTGTTTAAGAAATGAGAAGCTGCTCATTGCGTCAGTTGGGGTTAAATAACTTGTTACCAGTTGAAAGATGATCGCCCATGCATTAATCATCCAATAGGAGGCTCTTACCTCTTTACTTAGTTAAATCCATGTGGTGACTTGTTTTTTTTTTTTGTTTTTTTTTTTTGTTTTTTTTTGGCTGGGCAGTGTACTTAGAATGACAGTGAGTAGGGTCAGACTGAACAAAATTAAGCCAATTTGAAGTTTGTTTTTTTTTTTTCTCAGGTCTAGACACAAAAGAAAAATCACACTGAAAGTGCACAGATGCAAATAAAAATTCCCTCAAGTTTTAGGTTTATGATTTTTTTTTTGTTGCATTCAAAATAAACACAAAAGGATTTTTTCCAATGATGTGTGTTCCACAGCTGGATATCCTGCCGCCCAGTCGACCACTCATAGCTACTCACAGTCAGCCCAGGGCTATGGAGCCAGTGGTTATGACAGTACTCCAGCTGCTGCTGCCCCAGCTGCTTCCCAGTCTTACGGCTCTCAGCCAGGGTATTCTGCCCAGTCTGCTTACCCTGGTTATGGCCAGCAGGCTGCTCCCACTGCACCACAGAGGTATGTGCTCCTTGCTTAGGAAGCAAACAAGACATGAATTCCACAAGAATGTACTTATCTTTTTACTTAATGCTCTGCCTTGCTTTGTCTCCATCAGTTACAATGCTAACAGCCAGCCGGCTAGTTACAACCAGAATAGCTACAGCCAACCAGCAGGATATGGCCAGCAACAGCCTGGTTACCAGGCCCAGCAGGCAAGCTATGGCCAGCAGCAGGGGTACCAGCAGCAGACTCAGCAACAGCAACAAGCTCCTCCTGCTTATCCTCCTCAGGCTGCTGGTTCCTACGGGCAGCCTCCAGCCAACCAGTATGGACAGCAAGGTGGACCACCCAGCTACAACCAGTCCAACCATTACAGTAAGCTTTGCTTTTCGTCCTTGCTAAACTGCTGTTTGCTCATTTATACAGTCCAGTTTAATGTTGTAGTAAATGGACATTGATGACTATGCATTTGTGCTCTTCTTTTGTAGGTAATTACAGACAGGATGGTCAGGGTGGAGGCTCTGGTTACTCTGGCTCTGAGCCTTCAAGGTACCCAGGGGCAGGGGAAGGCAGAGGCCCTGGCAGGGACGGCTTTGATCGAGGTGGAATGATGCATCGTGGCCGTGGCATGGGCCGTGGCATGGGGTAAGTGTCTTTCCTTAGTAATTAGCCTCACATATATTTTGACTCTACAGGTGCTGTGGCCACTTGGGGCAGGGCTGAGACAAGTACCCATTAGAAACAGTTGGAATAATTCAAGGTAATACACCATTAATTTACGCAACTTTATTCTCTTAAAAAAGACCATGAATTATCAGCAGTCGCTGTTGGTCAATCATGGGTCTCTGACACTGACAACAGTTTGATATTGGCACCCAGTTTCTCTCAGCCCTGCCTCTCATTCGGCCAAAGGTAAGAAAAAAATTAGTCCCTTTTTAATCTAAGATGATTTTGATTAGAGACCTGTGCATAAACATTTAGGCTGAACAGCATATATCCTAGAACATAATTTGATTAGGAGCCAAAATCAACAAGTTTTAGGGTAACAGAAGTTGCAGGATCCACGATTGATGAGAATATGTGATAGAATTTTATTGAAAGGAAATCTTATCATATAATCAAAACTACAACGGGTTTCCTTAAGGTAGGTTCAAATACTGTCTGAGTAATACCCCTTTAAATCAGTTTCACACCATGGTGCATCATTCATTGGTACAAGAATACAATTAGATGTTGCATAAATTCTGCAGATATATACAATAAAACTATTGTGGTGCTTGAGTCCTAAACTAAGTTTAGTTTGTCCTGCAAAACCTTATAACACAGAATTGATATTTTAAGGAATTTAATTGTAGACACCAGCCTCATGCAGTCCATCCTGTTGCATTTCATATACATATTCATGCATACTTAAGTGCGATATATTGGGTCAGTGTGCTTCTTGAAAAGGTTTTTTCCTCCTTTTCCTTTTTTTTTTTTTTTTTAATTTAAGTTAAAAACATCCACTTGTGTTTTCAGTTTGTGAAAACAAGACTGTCACTAGCAATAAGTATCTGTCCTTATTTGACTGGTAGCACTAAAAGGAAAAATGGCACCATAAAATGAATGAAGTCATTGTGCTAATGGTACTATAAGACCTCAGTAAAATATTGCATCAACTACAGAGAGACAAAGAAAATGAGGAACTTTCTCTTTTTCTCAAGTTTTCTCAGTGAATTTTCTGCAAGTAGCTCCAACACTGGTCTTAGAAGGTGATCAGAAGTCATCGCTTTATGGCATCTGTTGTACTGAAAGTTTTTGTTCAATCTCTTTAATGGGTTTTTGTGGTCAAAGTTGCAATATACATCCAAAATTCATCAGTGGACATTGTGTTAAGATCAAAACAGATATAAAGCAAATTTGATACGAGTTGATTTTGTAACACATCCACTGTCTTTATTTGTCTACCACATACAGACAGTGTTTTGTGGTGTCCTTCTCCTTCACAAAGTTAGAGGGAAAAAATCGATCAAGTTATGTTAAATGATATGGGAAAAATACAGTAATTATTAAGATTGTGTGCACAGACATACAATATTTCTTTCCTCTAACAACATTTTAGTAGTGCTCCAGGTTTTGTCTTAGTGCAGAGACATTCAGTCCATGGATTGTGGTGTAGTGTGATCCAGTCGAATCTCAGCCTGGTTACAAAAACAGGCTTTCAGGTGTATTACAGTTCTTTGTATTGTGTGTCTTCTGTAGATGTGTATCCTTTACGATGGTGAAATTAGAACTCAATTGAGCTGGTCCTTAACACACTCACTCCGGTACCCTTATTGAGATGTCAGTCAAATCTGCACTTGATACAGAGAGGCATTTGAACAGTTTGTTCACTTTGTCTACTGTTGGCTGTAGCTGGAAAATGTTTGACCCAACTCCAAATCACATTCACTGATATCCTGTTCCCCTGAAAAGAAATCGAAATGGTTACCAAGAGAAAGGCCAGGGGTATTTACGTGGTCAGAGGTTGTAAGGTGCATTTGTTTTGGTTTAGATTTTAGATTTCACTGCTGTAAAACTAAAAGATGAAAAACGTAACATTTCTGCACAGATCTTGATAACATAAGTCATTTTAGGATTTGGTATGGGAAAGAACTTTTTTCAAAGTATTAATTGATCAGATGTGGGTCAGAAAGGGCATGTGAGTCATCAGTTCTTATTTCAGGTGTTCTTTGAAATGCATAGTTTTTTGGGGGTTTTTTTTTTTGAGGATTTCATCTGTTCTGGTTCAACAGTGTCAATCTCTTTAATAGAGTTCTTCATGACATGTTTCTTATGGTTTTTGGTACAGTGAACACATACACACGCAGAAACGAAATAAGACATTGCAGTGAATTTATTTTTACAATACAGGACTCTAACCAAGCAACTCTGCAGTCTTGCCAAAGTACACAAAACAAATTGCATAAATAGGAGTACAGCCCTAAATACATTTGTAAATTCAGATGTAGCTATAGCTATGTAGATATAGATGCTTTATACTTAAATTTTCATTTTAGCTTAACTTTAGTTTTGCACAGGTATATTTGTGTTTTCTGGGGGGGAGGTGGTGAGGGGGGGGCACATCTTGTCATTTTGAAATGTTTGAAATTGTTTTTGTGGTTTGGAATACAAATGTTTGATCACATTCTTTTGAGCACTTTTTAACATGCTTTGTCACATTTATACCGTACAGGTAACAGTGAGAGCCATTTAAAACCATCTATTCTCTAAAAAGTACCTGTACTCAGTACAGAGCCGCCAGCTTAAGCAACAGGAGGGAGCTTAAACAAAGATTCGGGGTCTGCCTTTTTTCAAGAACTGAGGATGGTGGTTTTTTTATAAGCATGATGGGTATATTAATTGACCAAGTCTTTGTTTTTAATTTAACGTAACCTTGGTAAACACTGTAAAACATTTTTTTGGTGTTGATTTGTCTTGAATATTGTATAATTGTATTTTTTATTTTTATTTCAATTTTTTTAATTACCTGATGATTGTGATCGCCTGCTCATCTTGTGCAGTTTCAGATGCATTGTGTTTTTACACTTATACATATCTGATTCAGCTGTAACTTTTGTTAGAGCTAATGTTATTAGGGTGTTGGTTTGTGTCTGGGTACAACTCTGTATGCCATCAATGCATCTGAAATCTTTCTGCCTGTGTACAAATGTTTGGGCTTTGTCACATTTTTAAAAGGCAGTGGAAATATGTTAGCCAATAATTTTGCACAAATGTATCCACTACTGAAAACTGTCACTGAGATTGTACTCAGCTAAGGAATGGCACATAGTTAATACACTTGTCCCCTCAGTTTAGATTGTGTATTTATAATTCTGGGGAGTTTTTAAGTTGCTGTTCGACTAGTTAGAATGTTTTGATTACTCCCTCAATCAAGCCACTTTGCTCGAGCCATGGAAGTGGCTGTAAAAGGGAAAACGCCTTCATATCTCCATTTATTCCCCCATAGCAGCGCTGGAGACAGAGGTGGCTTCAGTAAGCCTGGTGGTAAGTTAACGAGAATTACACTGGTTAGTCCTTTAAAAGCCTTAAACTTTTTGAGCAAATATGCTTCGAGTATTGATGTGTCTTTGTGGTATTCAAAATTTATCTACATGAACATATTTGAAAATATTTGGGAATATTTTTTTTTTTCAATGCCTGAGACCATTTTCTCTGGGGTACTTGGTATAATTCAGTCACTGCTTATGGTTTGACAAAGAGTTTTTGACAGGTTAATGACAAACTTTTTGCTCAAACGTGTTTGTTACTGCCTTAACAAATCTCACGAGCTGAATTCCTGGGTTTCGTTTTTTTTTCTCTGAGGATTCCTTACTGGTCTTAGAGGCTTTTCAAATGACACACAATTATTTGCCAAAGGGTCTGAGGTGTTCTATTTTCAATTCAGAATATCACTTGTGGGAATTGTGGTATACCAAAAGGTGCCATTTTGAACTTCCCAATATGTCTGACTGTGTCTGTAAGGGAGTGTCTGGATTATCTGTTGTAGTACTCCTCAGGTGTTTTAGACTCGCCTTCAGTTGCACACGCTGACTTTTCTCACTCTGTTTCTCTTCCTCTCAAACGATGGACTACAGGACCAATGAGCGGCGATGAGCGTGATATGGGTGAGTAGTCTCTCATTTAAACCTCTTATTACTCCTTGATGTTGCTGGTTCACATACTGAATACTAAGAAAAGTATTTTTACTGCATATTCAGTTTTTTTTTTTCTGTTTGTTGTAGGACGCCCCGAAGAGCAGGATGACTCTGAGAACAGCACGATCTACATCACAGGGTTGACTGAGAAGGCTAACCTGGAGGAAATGGCCGAATTCTTTAAACACGTCGGCCCAATTAGGGTAAGATTAGTTTTTCATTCTGAATGTTGATGGAAGCAAAACTAAAATGGAAACTAAACGATATTCTCATTGTGTGTTAAGATTAACCGCAGACTTGGCCAGCCAGCCATTAACATATACACAGACAAGGACACAGGAAAGCCCAAGGGAGATGCCACTCTGTCCTACGAGGAGCCAATCTGTGCCAAAGCAGCCGTGGAGCACTTTGATGGTATGTTATATTAACTGCTCATCAGACCTGAAAAGGATCACAGAGATTTGTCTCAGATGAGTCTGATGGCATCTGTAAAAATGCATCCAACTAAAATATCTTGTGAATGGTTGGTTTATAATTTGTAATTGCAGGGAAGGAGTTCCAAGGCCGAAGGCTCAAGGTATCCATGGCACGCCGAAAGCCCATGATGGGTGGAATGAGAGGCGGCATGCCCATGCGAGATGGCATGATGGGTCGTGGAGGTAAACGTCAGCCGAACCTGCCCACGTTTCCTCTGACCTTTTGTCTTCATAAAATGCACAGCATTTGGCTTCATTAAAACAGCGTTAGTTTAAATAAACATTTTCATTTCCTCATCTTATTAGGGATGATGGGCCGTGGAGGAGACCGTGGCGGGTTCGGCCCACGAGGTGGTCCACGTGGTATGGGCCGAGGTGGACCCACGGGAGGCAACATGCAGCAAAGAGCTGGGGACTGGGAGTGTCCTAACCCGTATGTGTTACTTTTCTACTGCAACATTTTCTGGGATTTTATTTTATTTTTTGTTCTTTTTAATCAAAGATGAGTTTTAAATTTAATGGTCTGTCTTCTCAGGGGTTGTGGCAACCAGAACTTTGCCTGGAGAATGGAGTGTAACCAGTGCAAAGCTCCCAAGCCAGAAGGGCTGGGCGGTGGCCCTCCATTCCCCCCTGGAGGTGACCGAGGCAGAGGTGGAATGGGAATGCGTGGAGGCAGAGGTATGGATCGCGGTGGTCCAGCGGGAGTAGGAGGCCCAGGTGGCCCCGGAGGATTCCGTGGTGGCTGGGGAGGAGACCGTGGTGGATTCAGAGGACGTGGTGGAATGGATAGGGGAGGGTTTCGTGGGGCTGGGCGTGGAGGACCACCCATGGACCGAATGGGTGGAAGAGGTGGAAGAGGAATGGGCCCACCAGGTGGCAAGATGGATATGAGGTAGGATTAAGTTCCTTTAACCAGTCAACTAATTACATGTTTTCTGAAACTGGACATTGGGTAGAATTATATCATTTTTAGATGCAGTGACTGCGAATCTGTGACCAGAACATATGATCTCAATGTTGGTGTGAAAGAGATGGATACAGAGATCTGTCATTTATGTTACTTTTCTGTTTGTTTTTTTTTTTTTTTTTTTTTTTTAAAGGGACCATCGCCAGGAACGCAGAGACCGACCATACTGAAGGACAACGTCGTGACTGTTCCTCTTGTGGAATTCGATTTTTAAGACGAGAATTTTTAATTTATGATTCCGTGTTTCAATGGTTAGAACTGCTGTCAAACATCCTGTGCAGTTTCAGTCAACTCGTGTTTCCATTTTTCTTTTTTATTTTAGTTTACCCATGTTTATGCTGCATCTTGTATTGTGCATGTTTTTTTGTTGTTGCTTTTTTTAAATACGCAGATTAGGTTTGACATCGTATTGTTAAATGCAATATTTTTCATTCATAAACATAATTGCCTCCCCATTCCCATAACTGACACTTGTATGATGACAAATTTGGGAAATAAAATTTTACTGATTTGATGTGTTTGAGACGTGGGCTTTACTTAACTTTACAAAATGAAGTCATACAGGAAAAACCAGAACAGGTCATTTATACAGTCTCTTTGAAACATGAATTGGGAGCTCACAGCAGCAGTTGGGATTGTGTTTTTGTCCACTGCCTCCTGTGGTAACGTGACTATGTTGCTGCTGAAGGCATATTTTGTAGGTTATTCTTACACTCGAAAATACCATAGATGATACTGGGCGTGTAACCAGTGTAGTGAGTATGAACTGTCTTCAATGCGTGTAAAGCAGTGTGAAGCTCCTGCTCGCGTTGTTGCACCTCCCTGTCACATTCACATGACTTTGTCAGTTTGATACTTGATTCGCCACAGATTTAAATAAATGCTGAAGCTGTATTTATCTCTGATCTGTGATGACTTTCAGAATGATCAAATGTCATTTCTCTCCCTGGAGTGTGGCTGAATAAGACTTATGCTACAGCATTCTTTGGATTGCTATCCGCGAGGTTGTGGACTTGTGTGGTTCTGTAGCCTGAGAAATTATTTCTTTACTCCTATTACCCTATCCTGAAGAGAATTTCAGAGTATTATGTTTTTTAATGCGTCTTCTGTCTGCCATTTTTAGACCCAGAATAGTGCTCTAGTTTTTGGATTTTGCTTTTCCTCTGTATTTCTTGTCTGTAGATGGAGCACATCTGCAGGTCTCAGCAGCTGCTGTCATTTTTTTTTTCTTGCCAATAGGTGGTGCACATTTCCCTAAACTTTGTGGTGCTGCAGCTCTGAATCAGATAATACTGGCTCGACTGGATCTTTGCTTCAGTGACAGTTTGTCCTTGATCACACTAAAGACTGAAGGGACTGACCTGACAAGACCGTAACATACAGGATTTCAAGGCTTTTGTATGAATTATTTCATTCAATTTTACCCTTTAGACTTAACTAACAGTCTAAAGTAAGCGGCAGTAACCTAGTCTGTCACTTTCTGGTGCCATGCACAGCAATAATATTGTCATAGCCAGACACAAAATACACAATGACCTGATCTTTATGCTGGCATCAACCGTGAACTGGAGAAAAGTAACTGTTGTTTAGATATTACAAATATCTTGAACATTTTTCTCTTCTTCCTCAGTCTTTCATTTTAACTGTATTCAGGCTTGGGTCTTATTACTCTCTTAAACTGAGCAGTATCGCCCTATAAGGCAGTCAAGTTGAATTAAGTGCTGTTATTAATTACAGATGTCGATCTTTGGAATATTTTATTTGTAACATCTGTCAAACATGTGGCAGTTAAAACCATCCTACAGCTCTTTGATGTTTTCTTTTCATACACCTATTGTGTTACCACTGGATAATCCTGCTGCAGGATGATACATCATTTGCAGTATTCTTTATTTAGCAGTTAGTGTTTGCCTACACATTGTTTCAGTTGAACACTAAAGCTTCTGATCGGCTGTGGGGAAAAATACAGGCCTGTTTCCACCTATACCTGGGTGGAAAAAACATTGTGAAAACGGCAGCTGGCTTTCTTTCAGACCGCCTGAGTTTAAGCCCCATGTAAGTGTTTTAGATCAGGACATAAAATCTTTTCCAGCTCCAGGATTGCTGTACTCTGACCTCCCTGTCAGAGCACAAGGGAAAATCCAAGAATTAAACAGTCTTTTCTTGATTATAAAAAGCTGATAGGTTATTCTCTTTTGAAACACTCTTTAACAGCTCACATCTTAGAAGTGGTCTGACCTCACAGTCTTTTGACTGATGAGATATAGTAATCAAGCTTCCTGTCTGTGTGCGTGTGTTGATTTGGTTTTTTTTTTTTTTTTCTTTTTTAACTTAAGACGAAGTTATCCCTCGGGGAAACCCGGTCACAGCTGACATTTTGAAATACTTCTCATTTGCTGCGGCCAGTTGCTCATGAGGATTAATAGAGTGCTGAATTCTCTCCCTCTCTCTTTACTGACAGAAAAGCTGATTCATCCAGGCCCAGAAAATGATCTCATCAACCCCCACCTTCTCCGTCTCTCTCGCTCTCCTTCTTTTTCTCTCTTCCGTCCCCTCCCTTCCTTTCTTTCTTTCTTTCTCTCTCTCTTAAACAGACACATGCCTCTTTTTTAAAAGAAAACAAGCCCACCCTCTTGGCAGTGGACTTTACTTTAATTCAAACAATCACACATTAGGAGAGTACATGAGCTGCTCCAACGGAGAAGCGCCCACTTTAAAAAACCCAGCTTTAGAGGGGAAATGAGATGGTGGAAAAGACTTTTTAAAAGGCAGAGTCAGAAGTTTTTGAACATAAATTACAGGTATATCCACATATAGTTAAAGTAGCTTCTGTGCTTCCCAACGATTTTCAGAAGAAAAACCTTTATAAATAGGCATCAAAACACTGCAAACCAACTTTCAACAGTATCAGAAAACATTAAAAACTCAGGTTCAGCTGAGTTTGTGTTAACATTGTATTGTCATTTCAGTTTCCTATTGTGCTTCAAATTTTGGCTGTAAGGCTACCGCTCCGTTTACAGTTAGCTCACAGGCCGTGCCGTTAAAACCTCATGCAAGTTTCCCTGATGTTTTCACAATTCTAGCATACCATCAAAACCGGAAAGTCAGGTCCCTGGCACCAGCATTTGTCCCAAGTTTCAAACCTTATGAACAGAAGAGCCAATTGACCTTGTATTAAGAACAGTCACATGGTGTTGGTCATTTTGGTTTGGTCTTTGAAAATTTTTTTTAGCTAATATAGCAGGAGAAGAGGAATCTAACATATTATCCTGGGTTAATGTGGCACTAAAGTTAACTTATTATCTTATTATCTCCTGTCATGCACACATTTGAATCATGTCCTCTTAAGTTGGCTACTCTGTCAACACTGTCCATCAACTAAACATCTCACTATCCCCCCCCCCCCCCTCTTTAATCCCCCTAATATCCTAATGTGTCAAGATTTACAGGCTCTGTCCTCCCCGGTGTGACATCTTTGATTTGTGCAGTGTCTCTTACAAACACATTCATTACAAAACATGCAAGAGTTTTACACAAGGGTGTTAAAGCTGAGAGTTTCCTCCTGATTAGATCCTTTAATCATTGGTCAGATTATACAGTGGGAATGGAATCTCTTGCACTAAGCACACTGGCTGTCTCATGATACTGAGATGCCGGATTTTAAAGGGCATTATCACTTTAGGGTATTTGGTAAAAAGGCCACACAAAGACTTATTGAGAGACTATGAAGTCAGGTTATGTGTTGACCCCAATGAAAAATCATAAAAAAAATACAGCGCTCATTTTCTCACAAACCAAAACAGTATGAATACACAATGCAATCAATCCAAGGCCATCCTATGCTCAAAATCTTACCATACAGTTGACTCACAACCCATAACAGTCTCAACAACAATGGAACAAAATAACCTTCACAAATATGTGCTTGTTCTTTCCTGCAAGTACTGTATTTAAGTACAGATTTGAGGTGTTGTTATATATATATATATATATATGTTGCTGATGGACTTTTACATTGTGCTATTACTTTTGCTGACCAGTAATCACTGGTAGTAAAGATGGTGAGGTATTTCTTTGTTTTATTTTATTCACTAAGAGAAATTTTAGTGTTTAGTTTTGGAGTGTAATGCCTGCTATTGCAGTGGGCTTGCAATGGTCAATGTGTGTATTTCGGCTTTATTGGAGAGTAAAGAGTATATGCCGAGTTGGTGAACATGGGGTTAAGTTTTCCTCCTCTGCCGGGCGTTTATCCCTCATAATGGGATGTGCCACCGAGTCGCTCCGCTGGTCTAAGCTACAGCAGGTCAACATATTCAGTGCAAAGAGGCGGCGCAACATGGGCTGAGCCTATTCGCAGGGAAGATGAGCTGTGGACTCAGTGCGGCACAGTGGTCGTGATTTCATCGATGAGGAGCTGATTTGACTCAGACATGGTGACACGTGGATTTTTGCGGGCGAGAGCACACACCGGCCACCGGGTGGATTAACCGGACGACGCATGGGTGTGTGTCGCCATCCAGGACTGCTCCGGTTTCGTTCTCACTCCGGGACCCGGCGATGCGCTCTTTAAAGGAAACGGGTTTCGCAGAGACATCCGGAAAACGCATCCATGCGCCAGGGCCACTCCGCATCCCGAAATGCTTCTGACAACACAAAGCCTGGCTTCAGTGAGCTCCGATAGGAAACCACACATGCAAATCGGCATGGGTGCGTCAACACGGTTATTTCGTTATATTTTGCGGATGAGGCTTTGGAGCGCAGATGTGCAATGAGACAATCGGGAATTATCAAATAGACTTTATTGATACATAATCCGACAATATGGCTGATCAGAGCAACATCCAGTCCGCCGCCTCCAAGAGTATCCGGCCCTTTAAATCCAGTGAAGAATACCTGTATGCCATGAAGGAGGATCTGGCTGAATGGCTGAACACCCTGTATGACCTAGATATCACTGCGGACACCTTTATGGACGGACTGGAGACGGGCTGTGCCCTCTGTCGGCACGCCAACAACGTGAACCGGGCCGCGCAGGACTTCCAGCTGGACAACCCGGAGGCTGCACAATCCATGAAAGTGCCATCTAAAGATGTTGTCTTTCAGTCGCGCAACGTCGTGCCCGGCTCGTTTGTGGCGCGGGATAATGTGTCCAATTTCATCACCTGGTGCAGACAGGAGCTCTGGATCAAGGACGTCCTCATGTTTGAGACCAACGACTTGGTGGAGAGATGCAACGAGAAGAATTTTGTTCTGTGTCTCCTTGAAGTGGCGCGACGTGGGTCCAAGTTTGGCATGTTGGCCCCCATGTTGATCCAGTTGGAGGAGGAGATCGAGGAGGAGATCCGGGACCAGGAGAGCCTGCGGATCGATGCGGGAGAGCCAGCTGAGCAGAGCCCGCCCAGCAGGTGTTACAGTCGGAAGGAGAGCAGTCAGAGTGTGGAGGATGAAGATGAACCTGATCCAGAGCCGTTCATCTGGCAGCAGAAGAGAGTTTTATGTGACATGCGAAATTTGGATGAGTTGGTGAGTTCTCAATGAAAGATAAAAGCTCAAGCCTCTGTATATTAGTGCACATCATAACCCACAACATAAGTACACAAATACAGTAGATTTGCCACAGGCGAGTATGAAGCAGCTGATAGGAGACCAGTCACTCCCACAGCGAGACACAGAAATGTGTCAAAAGTGAAGCACCCTCTCTGGAAAGATCACGTAGGCGTTATGAAAAAGACAGGCACCTTATAGTTTCCCCCCATGGTGTGGGTATGCATCTGTGCATAGGTTTGTTTTAGACGGAGGTGTTAGATTCCTGCTCACCTGTAGGGCCAGTACATGTTTGACCCCTAAATTCTTGTCTCTTCCACAGGAGAGCTCTGAAAAGCCACAGGTCAACTCAGTTACATTTCTCCACAAATGTCAGCCCTGCCTGTACAAGAGGCTGCCAGAGATTGAAACGATTTTAATGACTGTTGACCGTCATCTTCAGCCTCTTTCATTTAGCTTGTCCTTCTAGAATAATCAATACAATATCCCTGCAGGTGAGGAAGATTGTCAGTTGTGTGCTACTTCTGCAGCACCTTTATTTACACCTGTAAGAATGTCCCTTTTGGTATTTTGCTTCTAATACATTTCCTGTCCTGTGGAATTCAAAACATCAACTCTTGTCATGTGTCCCACTGAACTGGTTGACCTTTGCCAGGCCCTGCCGGACATGAGCACACCAGAGAGGCAAAGGACTCGTTAGGGCAAAGCTAATGAGCAGAAAGACAGACAGACAGACAAAGCGCGGGAACACATGCTTGGGTTGTGAGCGGGGGAGAACTTAATATTTTCATGTTGCTGAGAAGAACAATGTTCGTCTTTGACGCCGCAGACACGAGGGGATGGCAGAGAGGGAGGAGGCGAGACAGTTGACAGTCACACTTATGCTGGCCAGGCAGCAGGAGAAGGCGCTACTAGTGTGACCTCTGCAGACAGAAATAGGAGAGCATGTGGAGGAGGATGTGCGCTGTTCGTATCCAGACTGTCTGTGTCCACACACTCTCACTCATATGACTTGAGTGCTGAGGATTATACAGGCCGACCACATTTTGGGACAGAAAGATCACAGGGAAGCGAAAGAGCGTATGCCTGTCTCTCCTTTTCCGTCATTTGCCCTAACACATCCCTCAGCACACACACACACACACACACACACACACACACACACACACACACACACACACACACACACACACACACACACAGTGTCATCTGTCGGATAGTGACAGCCTTTGAGTGATTTTGGATGTGGCATTCCCAGTCATCATGTGTCTGGTGAATAAAATCTCCTCCATCCTCCCTGTCAACCCTCACAAAAATCGCTTGCACATACTCGGTGCAGAACAGTCCACATCAGCAACATGAGGCTCTTCAAACTAGAAACCACAGTGGTACTAAGATGAGAGGCAGCAATATTAAAATAGTACAGTGCGTGTGCTGCTCTCACCCATTCAGGCAAAGCTGACTTTCCTGCATCATTCAAGATGGATGGTTTGGCTGTTTTATTTACTGATTTTTGTCTGGAAAACTGTATTGAAATGCCATTCTTGGTGACTTAATTTTGAAGCTGCTTAAAAAAAAAAACCCCAACCTATTTATGAATCGTCTGCCTATTCATGACCACTAGCATTATCGATGAAATGTCATCAATTAATTACCAGGGCATTAACTCCTGCAGAGATGTGCAAAGCAGCTGCAGATGAAATGCAACAAATGTAAAGCTTCCATTTACAGTGATCACATTTTGTTTACCAAAACCTTTAATGTGATCCAACAACTGGTGAAGGAAAAAACATTTATCTATGATCAGTGTTTATATGTGGACCCAGGATATGGTCATTACATGTATACGCCCCAAGAATGCTGAATCACATATTGAGAGTGATTTTGAATTCTGGTGCACTATTCTGAAAAGTTTGGTATTTGTTTCTCGTGCAGTTGAGATTTATACATTTAGCAACTCTATTATTCTAGACATTGGTTTTTGGAGGATCAAACTAATCTTCTTGTTGAGACATAAAAAGCGTAGTGATAATAGGATTACATGTCATTATTCTAGTGAATATACTAACAGACAGTGATTACTCATGGTACAGCTCCTCCTTAGGACATGTGGTCAAAGCAAACTTGTGTCACCAGTTCTTACTTGTTATGATTAGACCCTGAATATTTGGCTTATATAGCAGTAAAATGACATGTTGTGTCATATCAACTACCTGTTGGATATAATAGGTATTAAATCTTAAGTAAAGCTATCCTATCTATCCTGTTTACTTTCCTGGTTACACCTCTCACCTAAACACTCACCACCACTGTGTCTTCCACTGATCTACTGCTACGTAGATCAGTTCTTACTCATCTCACCGTGGGACAGTTTTCCACTCCTAAGGTTGAGGAAGTGGCCAGAGTCTCATTTCCTTCATCACAGTTTGAGTCATTGATACTTATGAGTCTAAAAGTTCCTTTTTCCCCATTCCTGAGAAACTTGGTTTACATCAATGTATACTGTATGTCCCTTAAAGATAAAGTTTATCCTTTGCATTAGGGGATTTTCTTTCATACCACCTATACAGAGGGATTATGACAGCAACTTCGATTGAATCAGTATATTTCTATATGTTGCATTGAGCCTTAGGCAAAGGAACATGGTCAGCTCCCTTCACAAATAACCTTTTTGTATATTTTCTAGGTCTTTCATTTAGGCCCTGGGCTTATTATATATAATAATTAAAATTTGACCCCCTGACCCCTTAATGGATACTGTATTTGTTCTCATGTTCACTCCATGCATAGGCATCTATACAGTACAGTGTTTGAGCTCATGAACAACATGACCATGAGAGCTTTGTCGCCTTCCTTCATTTGCCATCTTTCCTTCTTCCTGCTCACCCATATAAATTGGTTCATGTCTCTTCTCACCCCAGGCTTCAACATTCAGCCCTTATTTAGTTGATATATGTGCGAGCCCTCATCCCCATCCCCCACCTCTGTCTCCACTGGAGATGATAAAAGCAAAGAGCAGAACAATATGTCTTGTTGGTGGCATGGAAGAGAGGAAATAAATAGTCCAACACTGTTGGCAGCGAGGTAATCAAAGGCTGACATCTCAATCTTTGGATGAAAAAAAAAAAAAAAAAAACTAGCAGAGCAGGGGGGGAAGGGTGATAAAGAGAGAAAATTTGTGTATTGTGTCTGTATGGCCACTCTGCTCCATTAACCTTATGGTCCAGTTCATGCATTCAGTAAATAAAAAGCAGAGTAGAGGACAGATAGTGTGCCTAGAGTGACTTTACTGTACACTCTGTTAAACCTGAGTGCAATGGATGTTGCTTTGGGAAGCAGAGCTACAGTAGATAGAGTGAAAGGGAAAAGTAGGTCATTGTGCTTTCCGTTGGGTCACACTTGTACGCTTTGCTGAGAGAGCGTGGCATCCTTCAGTGTTTCTCCCTCATGTGTCACATGCACCCATGTTTTTAGGGGTTTTAGTATTTTAAAGGTTATTTTCCCCCTCTAGACTTTGCATGGTAACAGTACAGACTTGATCTCCCTCCACTGTTTTCCATGCGGCAGGGTGCATCTAGAGTCCACACTTTGCATATTGCCCGCTTTATGTCTTTATTGCAGTGTTTGATGCTATCAGCTGATGTTTTGCATGATTATCATTTAAATTGGTGTCTATCTGAGCAGGTTTCTGTCTGTGCGAGCAGTCTGGTTATTTCCTTCACATGCCTGCAAGTCTCTTCATGCTGGTCTCAGGTGGAGACTGTCAGAATGACAAGTGAGTCCTGCGAAGGACATCAATTCCCCTAACCTTGCTTGTCGGAAGGAGAGTGCTGAGTGTTGTTGAGCCTCATCAAAACAAACCGGCAACTGAGTTAGACACTGACCTGATATTTAACTCCCTGCACTGAGTGATTACATTGCTGTTTGAGTGAAACAGATGAATAATGGAGTTATTCACCTTACAGCTCTTTATGTCCATTAGATTCTTATATCCTCCCAGCCTCAGATGGGCTCTTTGTCATGTGGCCAGAAGATAAGTATCGATTTTTAGAGAATGGTTTTCTTCAGGTGGTGGATGATGTCTGCCCTGGAGCATGTATGATTAAATTTTTCACCCCGCTCAAACAGACAAGTTTTATTAAAAAGCATGTTATTATTAAGATAACACCTAAAGGAGTAGTTCAAAATTTTGAGAAATACATGTACATTCTTTCTTGTAGCGATTTATATTGGAAGATTTAAACCACTCCAATATTTGTTCAGTAAATATTTAACTGGAGCCAGCAGCTGCTTAGCTTAGCTTAGCATAAAGACTGGGAACCAAGGGGGGAAACAGCTACCCTTAGTTTAAAGGTAACGTAATGCCTCTACCAGCACCTCGAAAGCTCAGTAATTAACACACAATATCTCGTTTGTTTAAAAGAAAGCTTTTTACATTGCTGTGTAAATAGTTAAGACTTTGGGAAGTTGCTGCTCGAGGCCACACTTTGGGTTTTTTAAATGGCAGGATATCTGTTTCCAGCCTTTGCACTAAGCTAAGCTAATGTGCTGCTGGCTGTAGCATTATATTTAAGTGACAACGACAATGGTAACAGTCTTTGTTTTTCATTTGCTGTAATTGCCCACGTATAATATTATTCTATGTTCCTCCTGTGTTCTCCCTATGTTACCAGCATTAACTGACGTCCCTGACCCTGAGGCGTTTATCCAACTCCGTTTTTCCGTCTTGTCTCGGCTAGTCTGGCCTGTTGGACCAGCTGCTAACAGCCTCTAAATACTTATATTTCCATGATCTCGTCAGTTCATCCCCTCAGGGTACAGGTCCAAACATAATTAGAAAATATAATTATCATTCATTCAGTCTTTCATAACCGCCCTTCACCCCTCAGGTTTTTTAAGGAGATGATCTGTGCAAAGGAGGCTGTTCCATGTTTATGAGATGTAGCATGGTTGTCAACAGAGGAGTTGTTTATACAGGCTGTCAGGCCAGCAGTTTAATAGGAGGATAGACTCTGATATGTAGCTGTTTTCAGTGTGGGTCCACAGGCTCTAGGAATGCTTACTTGTGGGTGGTGGAGCAATGAGATCCAAAAATCTCCATCCTGCCAAGCAGTCGCCCCCTGTGGCCTAGTTTTCTCATCTCTGTGCTTATCTGATGGCAAGGTTGGTTCATTCTGGGAATTTTCCAGTCATGACAGAAGATGTCACATAAGAGTTATTTTGTTCTGTCAATAAAAAAAAAATCACCCTGTATGTGCTGTGCCATATAATCTTTTTATTCCTCCTAGTTTTCTTTAACCATGTATTCTGCCATAAACATCTTCCACTCTACAATTGTCTCATGAAAGTCAAACCCTGGAAACACCCTCATGTAAATTCCTGTGGAGTTAGTTGTTGTAATGATCAGTTTTTATTGTTGGCGTTTTGCAATAATTATCCTTCGCACAGTGATCATAAAAGGAGCCAGTTGCAGCAGGCCAGCACACCTATGTTTGATGAAGGCTCTGGAGCAAACTGTGCAGTTGCACGCGGCTTGTTGAGTCATGAGGAGAACAAACAAGTACTCAAATGGAACATGTGGCTTCTTAAGTATATTTATGAAATTTGTATCCTGGTCTGAAAACCTGAACCAGTAAACAAGAAAATTAGAAAACTAAAACCAGGACTATGTTTTATGTATTGACATGAGAACAACCAAGCAAATTAAACTTAATACAGTAAAACAATATTGGCACCATTGTACCTTCCCTTGTTGTGATGCCACAATATTAAGCTATCGTATGTAGTGATGGTGTAGTATTTTAGTCCACATTATAAATCAGTAAAGAAAATGGGGAATCAAACCTAAACATCTTTATCTCTCTCCCCGCCCCCATTTCCTCTCTTCATCCCCAGGGTTTGCGCAGCCCTCAGCCTATCTCTTCCATGAATGCCCTTTCAGATGTTTGCAGGTCAGGAAGGAAAGGAATGAAGAGATTGTTGACTCACATGATCTGAACAGTGGGATCGTTAAAGGAATATGTACTGTATATGCTCTTGTACATTAAATACTGCTTGGAGACAAGCCCAGACGCTTAGTACTACAGGAATGCCACAACGGTCTTTTAATAATGAAAATATTTCTCCTTTCTGTTCACAAACATCTCTGCATTCCTATCTTAAGATAGACGCAGCAGATACCCAGCACAGGGGCGTGCTGTGGATTGTTCAGTCGCTTTTTCTCTCTTTTCCTTCTCAAACATCTGCAGCTCACTGCTGAATGTGACCAGCATGCATCCATAATTCATCCTTCAGATTTTCTCAGTGTTCCAGCTCCACTTCCGCATGTTTCCTGTGTGACCTTGTCTCGTTCCTCCTCTTTCTATCTCTTTCTGCAGTGTGTGTGTGTGTGTGTGTGTGTGATAGCGTGTGTTTTGGTTTCACTGTTTCTGAGCATACTCATTGTTGACACAGTGAAGACATGGGAAGCGTGCACATTTTATGTCAAAGGTTCCAAAGAGTAAATACTTCAAATGTCAGGGCTGCTATTGATTAGGTTATTGTTAAAACACTCCATGGTTCATCTGTGTTTGAGACACAGTGTGTGAGTCCTACACCTTCGCTCTGGAGGAAAGCTTATGACCTCAGCTGAACAGCACTGGAGTGGGGGTTGGAGGGATGTTTTGGGGCGACAGAAAGGCTTTACTATAGCAAGAATAAAAAAAAAAAAAAGGCAAACTGTACAGTTGAAAAGGGAAGGGTAAGGCCGTGTGTGTGTCTGTTGCCATAGCAATCTTTCCATTAACTCACTGGCTGGGGTTTTTCCAAACGGGGCTCGTCCACCTACTGACAGAAAGAAAGACGGAGTGACAGAGCGGAGAGAAAAGAGAGCGAGCAAGCAGATGTAGAAATGTAATCAAAACAAAAAAAGACAAATATAGGTCTGGTCAGCTAGTACACAGGCTAAAAATAAAGGCTGAATGACAACAAAGCAGATGAGAGAGAAAAAGAAGGGAAGAAGGCTCGATAGAGGCAGGTGAGAGGGAGAACAGAGAGGCAGGTGAGATGCTTAGTGGCTTAGTGCTGATTCCTGCCTCTTTAATTTGCATGGGAAAGAAACAAGGCTGCTATTTCAAGAAAATAACAAGGTGCCTCCTTAATCTTCTGAGTTCACCATAATGTAGGTGTTGTAGGCCAAGCGCACAAACACACACACACACATCACAAGCAAGCTATATCCTTTGAGCCATGTACACAGCATGAAAGGTACTCTAAACAGCCAATGGGTGGGAGCTCACAACCTGAAATGTTCCTCTAACACATCATTTGATTGCTTTAACATCAATAAAATGCACTCCTGCCCTTCATAATGGCTGCCTTTGCACACACAATTATGGAGCTTTTACTCTTCCTGTCCTCCTGTGCTTTCCTCTGTCACATTGCCGCTTGACTTTCTCTCCTTCCCGGTCGACAAGTACGCACAGGCTTTTGTCTGAGTGAGATGCCAAGAAAAACATCAAAGTTGCCCAGTCCTGTGAGAGCCCGGGCCTGTGCAACACAGGCGGATATCGCTCCACCCTGCAGTTGTGTCTGACTCCAGTTGCCTAATAAGCACCCCCAACCACAGCAAGGGCACCGGCTCTCGATTCAAAACCCAGCTGGCAGCACAGATCGGCTGAAATCATCACCACCACCAGTCTGGTCTCTGAGCTCTTTCTCTCTTTGTGATGTCACAAGCAGAAACATTGTCATGTAACAGCCTAGAGAGCTGGAGACTATTCATTAGCATGTCCCCATATGTATTCTTGTGTTTTTGTGACACTTCGCAGTGAACTAAATTACCAAAATGTTCTCAAGAGATGAGATAAGACAGGGCTTTTAATGTGGTTTAGAGAGCGGGGCGGGGAATTTCGTCACTCAGAAGGTGCTTGGAGAGAAAAGTTGACAGGAAGATGACGCACACACACTCCAATACCCTCAATTGCACAGGCAGCCAAGACTGCTCATTTCTTACACCATGAAACAGAGTCACTGTGTGTTATTGTTGACACATAGCTCTCAGGACCAGCCCTGTTTTGTGTCTGATCATGATCTCATGTGGGGGCACTGACCTCAAGAACAGGAAGGGATCACTGTTAGGTTCCTCTCAGATGTATGTGTCACGTTTGCGTGCTCTGACTGTTAAAATGTCCTGTTTTGTTCCCACTCAGGTGCGTGAGATTCTGGGCCGCTGTTCCTGTCCAGCTCAGTTTCCTATGATCAAGGTGTCAGAGGGGAAGTACAAAGTGGGAGACTCCAGTGCACTGATCTTCATTAGGGTGAGCCCTCCGCACCAGTACCCTTAACAAGTAGAAATATCTGTTAAGGTGTTACATGTCTATGTACGCTTTACTGTTTTGTCAGGGAAAATATTAAATTCATGATGTTTTGCATCATTGCAGCTTTGACTGTCAAACATATCGCTTGTGGATTATAATGTTAGTGTGGATTTTAAAAATGAATCTGTTGGATTTGTTTTTGTTTTTTTTTTTTTTACTTTCATTAACGTAATTTCAGGAATTAAATTTGATTTGAGTTCAAGATTATCATAACCGATAAACTTTGTAAAACTACAAAAATAAAACTTTAGTTATAATAAACCTTTAAGTCAATTATCCTTTAAGTCAGTTTTACACACTGTGTGTGTGTGTGCTGCTGAATTTATACATAGGCTATTTTGGCCAGTAGCACAGAAGCCTGCAAGGCCTGCAGTAATTGCATGGAACCATACGGTGCAGGCATATGGCATCGTATGTTGTTTCAAGAAGAGCAGGGTGATGAACAGTAGCAACAGATAAACCATTCAGCACCTTGGCTAAATCAAAGCCTAGTACACTATACAGTGTGTATAACTGCATTGTTATTTCTCTCTCTCATGTAAGTGTTTACACGTTGCCTTCATCTGGCCCACTCCCAGTACTGTACTTTTTTCCACTGAGACACAAATAGAGCTTTAGGTCATTTCCTGAGTTGGTTCTTATCTTGGCTCTAGCCTGTTTCTCCTGGACTGTTTGTCTCAGTTTCAGTTTAAGAGCTGCCATAGTACCCACATCAGGCCTCAGAGGACTGGGCAGGGAGGCTGGTTGCTACAAGGAATCGATTTGGTCTCACTTACCTAAAATGTACTGCAGCCAGATTAATGTACTCTTTGGGTGACTTTCCTAGTTGCCTGCATTTACAGGATCAGACTGCCTAATGTCAATATTTCTTCACTTTGAGCGGCACCACTTTGTCCAGACAGGGACATGTGATACATGCAACATGCTAAAATGTTTGGCGCACCCCTGTCTTTGTCTACATTTTCTACATACTGAACTGTACAATTACGCAGGAAGTTAAAGTCTGTCAGTTTTTTCATGTGTACTGAATTTAGCAGAAGTAATTGTGAGGGACTGTTTGAAAATTATTGGGATAGGGATTATTAAAATTTCCTTAGGACTTAGAAAAAAAAAACATCCTCCATCCCAGAGTTTAAAATGCAGAATGGAGTTGGTACACTCTTTGACTCATTTTACCAAAAGCATAAAGAATTCAAGATGGTGTGATGCAATTTAACCCATAATATACTAATAGATTAATGATTTTCACTTTACCCACCAATAGACACATTGAAAGAGGAATTAGCAATGTCCAAATGTATGGTAAATATAGCCAAGTAGCTGTTTTCTTTAAAATAAAAGGTTGAACCTGAAAAATGATATAGGCCAACTTAAAAAAAAAACAAAAAACGCAGGGTGCATGAAAAGATGCAGTAATATTAGCAGAGGTACCATTTAAGCACTATATTAGAAATGTTAGGTCACAATTAGGATCTAATGTATTCTGCGTTTCTTAAAAACCAAGATTAATTTCGGTCTTATTAGCTTGACTCTGAAGAGAAAAATAAAGTCTTGAGACACAGACACGATTGTCCTCTGCAAATGGCACCTTCATGACTCACTGCTCATGCAAAAGCCTTTATTTGTGAATTAAAAAAAAAAAAAAAAGATCCTGCAAGGGAGAGCTGAAGTATAAAAAAAACCAAAAATGTAAAAACAACAACAAAAAGCAAACAAAAAAACCTTGACTGCTCTTCCCTTCAGCAAAAATAAAAATACGTAATCCTCCCTGTTTTCTGACCTCCACTCTACCCCTTATAATTTTCATACCGTCCTGAAGATAGAGCGTGAAGCTCATGTTTGCCTGTTGGAGCAGTTATTTTAACATGACAGAAATATTTAAATATGGCTGTTTGGGGATGGACTCTGTGTGTGTGTGTGTGTGTGTGTGTGTGTGTGTGTGTGTGTGTGTGTGTGTGTGTGTGTGTGTGTTTGTGTGTGTGT
>JBBMJY010000024.1:12614161-12643873 GCA_037833715.1 Toxotes lorentzi | reverse complement strand
GTGTGTGTGTGTGTGTGTGTGTGTGTGTGTGTGTGTGTGTGTGTGTGTGTGTGTGTTTGTGTGTGTTTGTGTGTGTGTCTGGGAGCCTTTGACTTGTCAGATTAGCTCTCTTCATACTCCACCCTCCTCATTCCTCACTGGGGATGACAGTGGTTATGCATATGCCCAAGCAGTTACAAGTGCACCCTACACACTTCCCTTATTCTTCTGAGGGCAGGAAGCGGGCAACCGCTTTGAAAGCCAACAAACCCCTATTCAGTTGTCAAAGCTGTGACAAGGATCTCAGGCTGAACGAGGGGATGAAGTGGAGAAAGCAAATGGGCGAACGGGGCCACATGAACAGAGGGGGGAGTTAATAAGGCGTCTTTGTCCCCAGGGAGACTGCTCCCTAAAGGGAGGAGATGCCTTCAGTCATAGTGGCTCAACAGCTGAAATGAACCATGAGCTTAATTTTTGAACTCACCAGCAAGATTTAAGGAGGAATTGGTTCAACACGCCCCCGCAATGATAACAAGAAGTCTCTCTGTTCGTTGTTGCCATAGAAACAGGGATTGGGTCTCTCTCTCTACACTCATGAGGACTGTGATACCCCTTCAGTGGTTGGGAAATCTGGCTGTTTAGCTGCAGATCTGAAGTGAAACATGGTCCCAAAGCATCTTTTCAGCTTGAACAGACTCCTCAGTGGTGCTGCAGTGGTGCTGATACATAAAATATGAAACCTGTAAAAAGGAAAGATGTAATCATACAAGTCTTTTTGCTGTAATTGTGATTAATTGATCATTCAGTTTCTGATTAAAGTTGAAGCCCATAAAATGTATGGTGTGGCACCTCTAAAATGAAATATATATGTGCTTTTGTTTTTTTTGTCACCTTTGTCAACAAAGTCTAATGTTTGTGTTGTTTTCTACAGTCTCTGTGATGGCAGATTTTGTGCGTCAATCCCTCATATCACACAAAATAGGGATTGTAATTAACAAAGAGGGTCTGTTGTTAGATGACTGCAGTGAATTGAATGAGCTGTCAGTCTGGAAATTAGTACTGTGCGAGAAGCGCTTTATAACCCTTGACGACTCTTTCTAATCATGCAATTATCGCGCTGCAATGAGACATTTGTTTATTTGGATTCCCAGTGGCTGTTAACATCATGGCAGCTACTCCTCCTCCACAGTCAAAAACAATAGAAAATTCATTATATACAGATATGAACCAATGTCTTTATATGTCACAACAACAATGCTATTGTAGGACACTGTACACCGTGCAAAAGATAAAAAGTGATCACAGTGAGAGTCAGTGGTGACAGCAGATGTACTCTGTAAACGGCTTAAGCCAAAGTATGTATGCTGTGCTGAAGGGGATCTATTCTTCCTGTTGCAACTTTATACTACTACATAATGTGGCTGTTTGTTAGCAGACCTATGGGATCGTTTTATTGTGGAAGTTCATAACACACTATGCTAAAAAATATAATTTGAAACTCGTGCAGCACTGGTGGCTCATGAGGGCCAAACAGTAAACCTGTTACTGACATAAGGCCAGAGCAGTGGAGCGTAAGCAGTTGATACTTTCAGGTCTGATAGAGATAAGCAGATCAGCTGTTTTGATGGATTTGATGTAGTAGGGAAGCAAGGCCAGTGAAAAGACTTGTAGTGGATTGGCAGGGATTGCATTAGAGAGAAGGTGGGGTCAGACTTTGGTGCACATGGCTTGTCTGTGGCCTCTCTCTGATCACTCTCTGGTCAGGGATCCAGAGATGAGACGCCGTGCCACGTGTGATTTGATGGGAAATAAACACTGCGCCAGCCCACACAGATGTATCATTATGGCTTCGCCTTGCCAGCCCTCAGAGACACGGGTACAACCTTTAAAACATGTGGCTGGCAGACCCTATTACACAACCCAAGGCAGGGGATGCATCCACAGGGTTGTCACATCAGGCAAAGTGTACTGCTTCAGTGAAGACACAGTGCCTGGAGGCAGTGAGACTCTTTGGTCTGATCTTGAGGATGTGTGTGCCTCAAAGATTAGAAGAGAGTGGGAAGTGACATACCCCCCCCCCCCCCACCTCTGTTATGGCTATCCAAGCCCCCTCTCCATCTCTGCTCCTCTCCCTGATAACTGAACTCTCAGCTGAGGAGCAGGGAGGACAGCAGGGGTGAGTTGTTACCATGCTAATTCACCCTACTGCCCTCTGAAAACACGGGGAAGCCAGCTGAGAGGCATGAGAGAGGAGCCAGAAAAAAAGTGTCTTTCACAGCACTTTGGCTCTTTATTATGCTACCCTACTCTGTTTAATTGTGAGTTGGCATGGCAATGAACAGCCCTCATAATGGCAGCAGCTGGGGGTGATGTGGGAGAAAGAGGATTGTGGGGGAGGGAAAGGCAGGGGGCACAGGCAGGGGTGCATCTAGATGTTATGTAACATTGAGGGCAAGCCAGTCCTCAGTAAGATGCCCCACCGGTGGAATTTGCATATCTATTGACCTGTGCAGTGTGTGTGGTTGTGCAATATATCAAAAAGTTTAGCCGTTTTATTTGTGTGTGAATGTACATGTTATTTTCCATTTATCTATTGAAGCTCTGTTCTCTCTTTTCCTGCCTCAGGTCCTTCGTACTCATGTGATGGTGCGTGTTGGAGGGGGCTGGGACACATTAGAGCACTATTTGGACAAGCATGACCCGTGTCGCTGCGCTGCTTTTGGTGAGGTCGCTTCCTATTCCCCCATCAGGCCCTTGCAAAACAACTTCATTGCTGTGTCTTAGTGTTGCATAATTCATAATACATTTAAGATTAGAAATGAATGATTCATGTCTGATGTACTATGTTCAGACTAGGAGCAGACGCTGTGAAGGTGAACAAAGTGTTTGTCATTCAGCCCTAGTAAACATGTAACTATAATTTATACAATTCCAAATTCTGTCATTTTACCTTTGTTTTTGTTTTTTTTGCAGTCAACTGATTTGTTATTGTTAAATCACCCAGCAACAATCATTCTGCATCATACTGAACCCTGACCAACATAACATCCAGCCAAGAAATTTAGGCCTTTAAAATGATGCAAGCTGGTAATGGAAAGTGTGTGGTCACTCTGACTCCTTCATTTCTATTCCACACTACCTGATCCCACAACACATCTGAGTAGCAGGTCATCTCAACACAAAGACTAAACACCTAACCATTCACAGTGATACATGCTCATAACTATGCTGGGTGAGACTGTCCCTCCTTATCCAAACTGCCGCTGGAGTGGTGATGTCAGGGGCTGACCGTCTGACCTGGACAGCTGACGCTAGCTGAAATCATAACTGGTGTTACATTTCTAACCACAAGAGGCCATGTTGAAGATCATATAGTTTTAAGTGATTATGGAAATATGCCTTTTGTGTTCTCCCTAAGTGGTGGAATCATCAGCATTTCTCTGATTGGCTGTGTGTTCAGTAAAGAAAAAGTCCATCGTTTTGGCTCAGGGGAGCAGCAACGGTATTTTATCTACTGCTTCTATCTAAGAGCTTGATGGCATTGATGTGGTTAGCTATGATGTATTTCTGGACCTCTAATTGACTTTTATCCCTGGTGATTGTACAGGCTGTCTGGCAATGTTAGTTATAAGCCTGCCTTAACCGCTTGTTCTCAATCTGTCTCCACAGCCCACCGCTACCACCAGGCTAAAGCCAGTGGCCAAGGTCAGGGGGCCCAGAGCAAGTCCTCGAGCGCCCACTCCTCTCGCTCCACGAGCCCTGGTCCACACTGGCGAAATGACGGCATAGCACCTTACAAACCTCCGGACAGGCGCTCCATGGAGCCCCCCTCTGCCCCATGTGGCTCTTCCTCCTCCACACGGTCGGGCCGATCTCAGAACACTTCTGTCCACACTGAGCCTGACTCCGCCGCAGCTCGAACTCTGCTCCCCCGGCCGCCACGGGACCGCTCAGAACCCCGCCACTTTAATCCTCTCAGGTGAGCGTGTGTGTCTACGCAAGCATGCGGATAAGTGTGTGGATAAGTGTGATACCATGATAAGAAATTAATCTCTTACAAGTAGCCTGGCAGGGCATGCCCGGTTTTGCCACTTGCTCTTTCCTGCCCACAGACAGGCAGGCAGACAGGGCTCACAGACACACACACACACTCACAAAGAAGAGGGCATATACACAACATATACACATGCCAGGAAGCCACAGATTAGACCAGAGCAGATTTATCTAATCTCAGGTGACATTGCCCTGATAAATCTGTCTCACACAGCCACCCTACAGCACCTCCCAGTGGCTACAAGGTAAACACCAAACATATTTACACAGCTCTCCTCGCTCTACACTCTTCTCTCATCTACTTTCATTCAGTTTATTTGACTACTGACTGTCTATCATGGCTGGGATTCTGTGAGAGCTGTTGCCGAAGCCTTTTTTCTCTCTCTCAGATGGTCTGAATTAGTATGAAACCAGTGACAAATGAAACCACACATCAGTTATCTCTGAAGTGGCATATCAGTGATGGGCAGGTTGGTTGAATCAGAGCCAGGGTAGTGACATGTTAAGATCTTTTTAGGTAAATGCTTCTATGGGATTTAATGACAATATGATCTGCTTATGCTCTCCATGAACCTGGCGGAAGGTTTAGTCGGTCACATACCTTCCCTCTATGTCAGAGCGAGTAGGCACCATTGTTTAACACAATTAGGAGCTGAATGGTGGTTTACTTTGGCTTCCAGCCAATGTGTGGCTCATTTCTGCATTGAGTGATGATTCAGGACAGACGTCAAGGCAACAGCTCATCTGAATTAACCCTGTGTGGGTGGGGCATCCCTTTTCAAGTGCACCAGACTAGATGAAGACTAATCTGACAACTATCCCTAGACAACTGTACACAGCTAATTAGGGAAGTAGGTCAACAGGTGGGCTCCATGCAGACATACAAATCTCATTTCTTAGAAGTCTATAAATATGAACTCAAATTAAAGTCATAACCTGTGACCTTAATGAAAACAAAACTTTATCCTCTCCACCAAAAGTCAAAACACAGGACAGCAGCATGCCATCATTCTTAAATTGACAGACAGGTCTTTTAATACATGAATACCAGACAACACCTTAATACACTGTGTTCTGATGCTTTACAAGTTTTTGTTACAACAGAAATATTTGCAAACCTTTGGATAAAAAGGGCCATTGAGCTCTGTCATGATTAGCTGAGAAATAGACCAGATGCTATTTTATTACCTACATATCAATTTATACATTTGAGTACACCTGAAAATTTCATAGTCACTCAAATAACAGAGCCTGAATCCTTAAATATCCAGTTTACAGTACACACTCTATGGATCTGTACTTTGGTTTTGGTCTTCCTGTAAGTGAACTGATTATACAAACGTAAACCTGATGGTCCTGCTGGTGCGTGACAGTGGAGCGGTGTCTGGTTGAGAAAGGGCAGTGCTGTGTGTTGGGTTAGAAAATCTACAGGACCTTTAATCCTGCCCCCACTTGTTCTTATCTTCCATGTAATCCCCCTGGCTGTCACTGCCCACTGTTCCAAGAAACACAGCGCCTTAGGTCAGAAATACTGTCTATGTGTGGCGGTGGCAGGTTTGGAAATATTCCCAAAGTCTGCACTATCCCTTTTAAGTATGTGGAATTATTATAAATATAAATGACTCCCTGTCTCCTCCCTACATCATAGGAATAAGGAGACAATGTTGCCAGTGACAAGACGTCTGTCTGGAGACAGTGACTCCTCTACAGCTTCATCTAAGGGAGGAGGAGGAGGAGGAGGAGGGGGACGGCATTCTCTTGGTGGTGCCTCACGGCGCTCTGGTGAAGAGGTAGTCCTGCTTGTCAATCGCAAGGAGGGGAAGCATGTGATCGAGAGGACTGGAGGACGAAATCCGACGGCATCCCTGCATCCCTCACAGCCCCGTGCGCGCAGCCAATCTCGGGAACGTGCTGTACTCGCTCCAATACTCAAGCCCAGCCCACCACAAGTATCCTCTGATGGAACAAGGACGTCGCGCACAGAGAGGGGCCGCTCCCTCGGAAATGAGGGCCCAAGGAGGCTCCATGCTCCACGTTCCCACAGCCAGAGTAAGTTATCTAGCCGTACTCGGTCCAGTGATGCCAGCCCGAGTCCCGCTCCCAGCTTCCGAGACCCTCAGCCCCCACTTTCAGACAGAAGAGAGGACTTTCGGGCCAAACAAGTGCCCCCATCCTCTCCCAGAGTAGGTGGTGGGTTCACCAAGAGGCAGTCGTCCTCGTGCTCTAACTCACCTATTAAAGGGGTCCAGAACAACAACAGCAGCCCCAGCAAGAAAACTATAACAGCTCCTAGACCTCCTGCCCCTCGCTCACCCTCCATAGGAAAAGGCAGACTACTGCCACCAGTAACCTCAGGAGGTCGACGTTCACCACACTCATCTCCCCGCAACTCTCACCATCACGCTGCTCGCTCCCCTCGGGTGTCACAGGGCCCTCGCTCTGCTGGGCGTGGCCAGCATAGGAACTGGCCTGGCCTGGAGCGCCAGGAGCCTGAGGAGGAAGGGCTAGGCTTTGGCTTCCAGATGCTGCCAACATTAGACCCTCAGAGGGAGCAGGACCTGTATCGCAGCTTTGAAGCTGAGTTTCTGGCTAATACACAGCAGGCTAGAGGGGTGTCTAGTAAAGCCCCAGGAGGAGTGGCCCTGCAGGGAGCTGGGACACATTCAGTGCCAACACTCACGGATCCAAATGTCACTGACTCTGCCTATTCCTCTTCTAACTCCTCCACCTCCTCCCTGAATGTCGGGGCAAAGATAGGAACTCTGCCTGACCTCAGGGAATCCAAGAGAACTAATCCCCGTCACTTCCCACTCGAGGACCCCTTAAATTTACTCTATGGACACAATTTCGGAGGACCACACAACTTTCGTCAAGGTGAGCCTGAACACTGGGGGGAGCGTGGAGGGGGTCTTAAGAAGCTCCCAGCCATCTCTAGTTCCATAGAGGAGAGGGAACTCCCATCTGCCCTGCCTGGCCTTGGAGACACAGACAGTTTAATGAATCAGGTCCCGTCTCAACCTGCCTTCCACTGTAGGAATATGAATGGAGACCATGGAGGTTGTCTTCCTACAGGGGGGCTAAAAGGTGTGCAGGGTCAGCTTGGCTGGGGCACAGGGCCTGAAGGAGATGTTCCTCTGGAGAATCAGAATCCAAACTTACCTTATGACCTGGAAAATGGTGACGTGAGTGATGACCTCCCACCTCCAGAGGCTTGTCCATCACCTGTGCCCCTTCCCCCTTCTGAAGACTGCTCCTTCCAGGATTCTTCAAGTGAAACCTCTTCCATGTGCTTCAGCTTGAGTGAATCCCGCTCTGAGTCCCCGCCACCACCTTCACCCCTGACCAACGGGGACACAGATGGGGAGGTGCTGCAGACTAAGAAAGGACAGAAGAAGGCAGACAGGGTAGCACCCATCTCGAAGCACAAGCTGAGAGCCAGAATCAGGCCTCGCACTGACAACAGACCAGAAAACAGTCCCTCACGTATCCCCACCCCGGTCAGCTACAGAGATCTGCAGGCTCATGGCGCTCTTTCCCCCTGCCATACCCCACCGCTTTCCCCTCAGAGCTCTCATTCTACCGGTCGTCCAGCCACATGCAAGAGCCTGCACCAGGCCTTTGCGGACATGATCCATCCTCAGCCACGTTCCCCAGCCATGGGCAACAAAGATTGCTCCTACCCTGGACAGTCAGGAAGCCTGGACACTGAAGCTTGGATGTAGCACAGAACTAATGGGTATGACACAAGGGGTTGTTGTCATGAGCTTTGACTACTGGGTAAAAAAAACAAAACAAAACAGACTGGGCTATAGACTGTTTTCATTGCATGTCAAACACTCTTTTTTCACTTAGTTTCTCCCCTGACTGACTGCGGGGCGGTTCACATTGCTTTTATTTTGCACTCAAGCCAAATTATTTATTACCAAAGGAATGGTCTTTAATACTACTTTTATTGTCATTTTAATGTTTGCATGGGGATGCTTTTGCCAATCAAGACACTTGCAAAATTCTCATGGTTGATACAGCGAGGTAGAGAGAGAGCATATGTGCTGCCATGTGCCCCACTGAGGGGCATGCAAAGTGCCAGAGATTTAAAGCTGCAACTCTACAAACAGTGCAAACACTAATCCTTTAGTCACGTCGATTAGCTCCCTCTTGTGGTTTTGCCATAGCATCTCTGCTTGCCTTGATGGTCCAAGTACTGGTATGATGACTGTGACATTTTCAGTCTCTCCGCATTAATGGTAATCATATATGACTCGGTATATACTCACATTTACAATATACTAATAGGTAACATAGACAAAGGTACCCCCATCATTCTTGTGACTTTATGAACACTACATGCACTACCAATCTCTGTACAGTTGTCTGATGTTATTATTATTAATGTACGATGTCAGCTTTTCACGATCAGTTGATGTACTCGAGATACATAACATGTTTTTAAAATGCTTAATGTGTTACAGGTTTTCAAGATTATGTTTAATGCAGTCAAACATTTTAACTTCTACTTTTAAGTGGATTAGGTGTAAAAGCTTGAGGAGCAGTGCAGGTTATATTACTTTGTGTCATTGTCACTGAAACAGATATGTTGAGAGTTTTTCCTCTGACCAAACTGTACTCTGAAGTACAATACTAAATAATATATGTGCAGAAGTCAAACTCTAAGGAGAATGAATGTGTAAATACATGTTGGTGTGGGTATTTTGTATATAAAAAGGCATTGAATATACATACAGTTTAATATACATATTCACTGTATTAAGTTCTATGCTGCCTTAGCTATGCAATATTGGTGTTGGAAATGCCTTGACAATTCCCTTTGCCTTAAAATTTATTCGCAGATTAGTGTTTGAATGTTTTTGCTCAACTTCACTAAGATCTATTCGGTAAACTACATTGCCATCATTAACTGTTTAGGATAATAGTAATTGGAGAGTTTGAGTGTGAATGTGGGAAAAACACAAGGAACATTGCCAATTTTTACTATAAATTATACTTGATTTAGGTGTACAATTCATGATCGAGACACATAATTTATTGCCTCTAGTTGTTTTGAAATAGGAGAAGCCGGATAACCTACTTAGTGGATTGATTTCAAAGACATGATATGTGGGGACATCTAGTGGCTAAAGAAATTATTCAGAGTAAAAAGAGAACAGTAATATTTCCTCTTTACTTTTAAAATGACATGTCCTGGTGCTGATTAGAGCCAATAACAATGGTATGATAAGGTGAAGTTTTATGGGTGAAGAATGAGTTTGACTTGAGTGACTGCATGTGTGCAACGGTGCATGAATAATAGATATTGTAACTGGAGATTGAGGTTCTCTTGTTAAGCTCTTGCACGGTTGTCATCAGTATGACAGGCCAGACTCCAGCGACAGTTCTTCAGTTTTTGGTATTTAACTGATGTGGACTTTGTAAAAATATATCTGAAGGTGGAAAAGTAGGAGTTGTAGTGTCGGTGTCCTGCAGAAAGACCATAACTTCAAAAAAGATTTCAACTTCTTAAATATTTTCCATAGACATTGTGGAGACAATGTCAGAGAGAAAGAAAATTTATGATCTAAAATCTTTTGTACAGGACACTGACATGGTGAATGGGCTAAAAACAAAGAGTGTGCATATCTTTGTGTACATACTGTATGGGAAGATGAGTTGGGGTGAAGAAGGGAGTGATGTTGGTCTAATTTATTTATTTATGAAACCAAGTCTCAGTGGGCTCAAGTGGCATCTGGGTCCCAAGTACTGTAAGTGAGTAAGTGTTTAGGGCAATCCAAATGAGGTAGGGCATTTTAAGCTTTTTCAATTTTCTCAGCTGTTTTCTGTAAACAGACACAGTCCTTCAAAGTGTTTCCAAAACTGGAATGATCCCACAGACAAACTAAACATATTTGGATTGTTTTGCAATATTCAGAGACACAGAAATTTGATTTAATGCTGACTCCTCATTGCTACAAATAATTTATGATGTATCGGTATGGTTAGAGCTACATTGATCCAGTATGTAGCCGGTTATCAGTTTCCCATGTATAAACGGTTATTTACATGTATTTTAATTGCTTTGAATTTAAATTTGTTTTGGCTTATTTGAAGACATTTGCATTTTTAATCAGCTGGTTTTTAAAATCTGCCAGTTATGTGAACTGTGACTGCATACAGACATGCCATTACATTTGGTAATCAATCACAAAGAGTGATTGTCTTTAAATATTTTTGCTCTTTGTCCTTTGCAAATTTCATGAAACTCTCTTTTTCTGTCTCTTTCTAGCCAGCAAAATCTGAATGTTCACGATCAGACAATTCCTTGTTTACTAATGTTATTTTCACTAAAACTTCAGTTAAATGTACAGATTGCTTGACATTGTGGAATTTGTATGTATGACATAGCAATACTGCAAGATTTCACTGTTTTTTGCAGTTGAAAATGCTGTCAAGTTGTTCTTGTAATAAATATTTTCCTCTGAAGTTTGTACATTAGCTCTCATCCATTTTTCATGTAGGGCTTTGGTTGCAGCACCGTGGAGAACAGACTGGTTTTGGATTTGGGGGAAATCCTGCATCTCCTGTTTGAGGAAGCTAAAATGTGAACCTGGGTAATAAAAATGTATATCTTCATGCACAATGTGATTTACTAACTTTTTGTACTTGAAACAAAATTTCTTTGTCGCGTTGGATGTAAGAAACTGTGTGGAATCATCCAGTGTGTGTAGTACACTGTTATCTGATGATCTCTTTGTGCAGATTTTGCAGTCTTAAGTTCTGAGTATGTTAAAAAAAAAAAAAATGCGACAAAATTGAGTACCAGAAACCCTACCCTGTCTTGGAGTATGTGCAAAGCTGAAATACTGACCTTGTTTCCCATCAAAAGTCTCATCTGCCCATGTGCTGGGAAGTTAATGCATTTGATCTACATTTAGCCAGTTTACTTGGTAAAAATCTAATACAACAGTCCTAAAATAAATATTACCTTTGTGATGCTTACAGTTTTCCATTTTTGACTGTATGAGAAAGTTGTTAATTCAAGTTAATGGTCATTTTAGTGGTGTTGCTAATATTTAGTCAACCCCCATTGATTTACATAGATGGACAAAACATGAGAAACATCTCCAATTTTAACACAGCGTAAAGTCATATGGAAAGACATGGACAAAATAATAGAAACACCTCAAAGTGTTGATTTGCAGGGTTTGGACTGGATTATATACGAACTGAGGTAAGTGAATATGTTACCACCATATTTACACAACCATGACTACTTTCGGTAACTGTCAATCAAACAGTTGACATTTATTATTAGGTAAACCACGCTTTATGTCGTGAACTTATAGAGATATATTATGTATCCTGCTGCATTCTTGCATTCTCTGCTTTCCTGGACAGTGCTTTAAAAAACATATTGCTGATGGAGTTGATGGACCACTTTAGCTGCCAGCATTATGGACAGCCCTCTCTGAACGAAAGCTGACGCTGCTCGTCTGTTTGAAAACGATTTTTAGTGGAAATACGGAAGTAAATCAAGTGGGAGGGGACGAAGGCCATCACAGCTCCTGCTACGCCTGTCACGGTAAGATGTTTGTGGAGATTTTCCTCTTCAAATTCATTGTGCGGCGAGTCTAATTTTAACTCCAGAAGGTTCGCTAATTCGTCGGGTAAGGTTTAAACCGGGCCGATAGATTAAGAGCTTAACTATCCCGGCAAAGGCTTCCTTAAGCCTCTACTTAGAAGGTCATGCCTCAGCTGTGCTAGCTGGAGAAGTGGCCGGGCGCTAGCTGAAACTGACAGGCAGCCTGCACCACACAAGCTAGCCTTTAGCACCAGTTTCATTCATCTAACCCTAACAGCTGCAAACATGCAGGAATGGGCGAATCAGCTATGCGTGAGTAATTTGATCGAGTAGCGTCGTGAATTGCAGAACTATCGGCACCAGTTGGCCCAACTTTAGGTTGCCGTTACATATTTTAGTGAACCTTCAGCTATGCTAACGTTAACGTCGTTGTAGCATGATGCTAGCCAGCTAGCGAACCTTCGTGGCTAAGTTAGCGCTCTAAGTTAAAGCCAGCAAGTGCGAGTCGTGTTTACTGTTAGTTTTCAAATCATATAAGAGTACACTATTAGCTCTGTATGGTAGGAGCGTGAATTATCGTGCAAACGTGCCATAATCAGCTATTTAGTGTTGCTATACGGCGTTGAAGTTAGCTTCCCAGTCGGTAGTTAAAGGGAAAAGTTAATGGGAAACGTCTCCGTTTTCTGTTGCTGTAAAAGCTCTGGAAGGGTGTTAGATATTATAGCTAACAACTGTACAAGACACTGAAGCCTTAACATTTTCTCGAACTCACCCTCAAATTTGTGACAACGGGACTTTAGGAATGGAAGCAGCAAAGGGGTAGACCACATTGCACCGGGTCTAGATAAAGAATCACTACATTTCTACCTGTTAGATCTGGACTACATTATCCCAGACGAGTCAGAGACTCGGTGTAAAACACAAAAAGGGAGATTTCACTGCTTTTTTCCCTCCCAAGTGTAGTGGTTGTGAAATGGACACGGGCTTATGTGGTCTAGATGTGGAAAAAAACAGTGAAATTAGAATAAAAGTGTAACAAATCTTCCTCAAGTCCCAGTTTCACAAGTCTATCAATAGTGGGTTTCCGATATAGTCAGAGAAATCTGCCTTTCTTGGTTTCATAAACTCCCTTTCACAACACTAGTACGAGCAGAACTGAAGAAGTTGTTTCCCTCAACTTTAACTGCCTAGTGGGAAGCTAACTTCAGTGTTGTTGTTGCTGTCCGTGTTGTGTTTACCCATCGTATCTGTTAACTGGAGTCTTAACAACCTGTCTGATATTTTCAGCTCGATGAATAATGAAACTGTTAAACTGATGAAACGCTGCAAGGTTCCCGTTCCTTGTCATTGTCACCAGTAGCAACTGTCACCAGTAGCCACAAACTTAAATTTGGTATAAAATAAGTTAAAGCCACTCTCTGCTAGCAGCATTGTTCTTGCAAGTTTATTTCTTTGAGTTGAATTACAGTAAATGGCTGTGATGATAACGTATATCCGGACTGAGAAAGGCAATGTTCAGTATTAATATTATCCATTAAACGCAGCTGCTGTTTTATAGGGGTATGGATTATAGTCTAGAAAAATTCCTCTCTAACAAAGAACCATGTACAGTATCATTTGATTAAATGGAAAGTCAGTCAGAACAACTATCAGGGAACATAGGATCATAATCATCATATACGTTCAGTTGGCAGTTTAGGAACACCGAGCTAAAACTAATGCAGTCTAATAAAACAGTCCTGCAATAAATTCTCCCTTCACAAAGGTTATAATGTGCAGTTTGTGTACGATCTGTTTCAGAGGTGTTGATTCAACTTTATGATAATTTTGGGGGATGTGGTGAACATTATAACCTTTGTGATGCTAGGATTTTTTGCATGAATGTTGTATTTAACTACATTAGTTTTAGCCTTGGTGCACCTAATGAACTCCCATAGAGTGTATATTTATAGCAGTATCAGTGTGTTGTCATTAACACAGTGTATTCGGGATGCACTACGTCTAATTTGTGGCAGTAACATTTAAACCAGTCAAAGGCAACATAATATGAGGTGTAATGATTGTGTGCACTAGTCATACACTTCTTAAAAGTACACTACAGTCCATAAAACAAAAAATGTCATGGTCAAAAGTCCAGCTTTTGTTTTCCCTATAACAGGACATTGTTTCAACATTTTGCTGATTTTTTTTTATTTTTTATTGCCCAAATCTCAAAGCAGGAAGTACTATTATAAACATGGGAGAGTAGCTTTTGCAGAGAGGATATACATGTCTCAGTAAAAGAGATAGTGCTGACTAAGAAAGAGGAGACATTAGTGTCTGTTTTCTCACCGCAATCTATTGTTTTCTGTTTTGATAGATTACTGCCAGTTGTTCTAGAGCAGACAGGAATTCCTTTTATTTCCCTGTACTTGCCCTTCTAGTACTTCCTGTTGCTCTTGTGATGCTCCCAAGTTTCCACTCAGGATAAGATTTCACAATCATCCTTTTCCCCATCTGTGTCTTCTGCAGGAGAATCGACAATTTGGATCCAAGATGACGGACTCCAAGTACTTTACCACCACCAAGAAAGGTCTGGTAGCTTACTGTTTGTTAATTCATAAGATAAATGGTTTCACATATAAAACACCTCAGTGACAAATTACATGTTTTCTTATTATTTAAGTCCTCAGGTATTGCTAGCATCCATGCAGGGTTTTTAAGCAAGTGCTTTTGTGGATTTTGTATCACAGTCAGCTGGATGATGCTGAGGAGTTATCTCTGAAAGAGAGACCTGGACTGTTTTCAGGTTGCTAATGTTGTCCAATTACTTCAAAGCTGTTCAATGATTTCAGAAAATTGAATTGGATATATTCCCAGCAACATGCTGTGTTACACATTCATGGTCATACAGTCAGTGAAGCCAAAGATGCTTACCCACTTCAAGATGTAGAGCTCAAAATGAATACATATTTTCATTCACTTTAAGAGCTGCCGAAGACGCCTAATTGACTTGACTAAAGCTTGAAAACTTTTTGGCAAAAGATGTTATCAACCTGCTGTGTAGCAACATTGTTGCCAAGAACTTAACAGCTCTGGTTATTGTAAATCAGATTAGACACATTGAGCGTTAGCTCCCAGAGATTTAACTGTCCGTCTGTGCCCCTTTGTTGTATTTTTGTGGATCCTCTCACACATCCCACAACTGTGCATGTTCCCACGCACAGGGCTTTAAAATGCAAACATGTGCGTGCATGAGTGATGGTGTATAGACTCCTTATGTCTGTTTTGGCTTTCTTGAGACATATTGTAAGAGCATGTTTCTCTCAGTATCTGCTTTTTCTATGGATTAGCCCAGTGTTGCTGTGTGCAGTCTGTTGCTAACATCTTGGAGGAGATTGGGAGTGATTAACGGTTTACAATGCCGAGGAAACTCTAAGCAAGTACATTCAAATTTAAGCCCAAAATTGACAGTTCACTGACAGTGCATGTTTTTAAAGTCTAGTTTGTGCACTGCAATGAGATATAAATGGAAATAAATAAATATGTGTTTTCTTTTGGTTTAGCACAAGACAACACAAATGAGTAAACAAACAAAAAAGGAAACATCCGTCCAGAGAGTTTCACATTGTTACATGATGCTTTATTCAATACCTACGCACAGTTTTAGACTCTGCTTTATTTAAGGCAGTGAGGAAAAAGCGCCATCAATTAATTGTTATGAGGCAGTTATTTATCTTCTAGTATTTTAATATGAAAGAAGGCCGTATACATGTCACTGTGTCTTTGGACAGTCACAATGATTGGAACAATTGGCATCTTCACTATAATAGAGAGAAACTGGTGACCCCATACTTACTTATATTTACCTCCTGCTCAACAATACCTACAAGCCTGACTGGGTGGTGTGTGGTTGAAGTCAGGTCTTTATATTAATAATATATAAATATTGATTATATATAAAGATACAAAGATATGCAAGTGCATTGAGTGCACTGTCATTCATCACATCTGCATCTACAAAGCACACACACATAAGAGAATCTCAATATTTACCATTACCATTTTAGGTAACATGACTCCTGTACTCCCATTTACTGTTTTATTGGAGCTATTAAGCCTGCTGCTGTTCAGCTGCTAATAATGTATGTCCTGCTGTGGCAGTAAAATAAAAACATTCTATCACTGGAGCACCAGAAGGCTTATAGTCTGCAGCAGCTATTAGCACTGTCTCTAATTCAGTGATGTGCTAACAAAAACATCAAAATATGGAAAACTTTTTGTTTTAAATATTGCAAGGGAAAAATGGTAGAAGCAGCAACACTTAAACCCCTGATAACTAATACCAGCCACCAGTATCAGAAACCACTGGGGTCATGTCAGTGTCCCCATTCTGTGTTTATAAAGGGTCCTGCTAGATAAGAGGATGCTGTACATCAAATGTCAGTGTATCCACAAGCCAGTTTGCACAGTGTGATGGGTGCAGAGAGAGCACTGCTGCACAGTACTCCTGTCTACCCTCTACACCACAAATGGATTAGATGATGAATGATTCCCTTTTTCCTCTTGTGTGTGCAGGGGAGATCTTTGAGCTCAAGGCAGAGCTGAACAGCGATAAGAAGGAGAAGAAGAAAGAGGCTGTCAAGAAGGTCATTGCATCTATGACAGTTGGCAAGGATGTCAGGTGAGCAAGGGGAAATAATGTCAGAAACATCCACACTGGATTTTTTGTACCGTGACTCATCACTTTCCATTTTTAGTCACTATTCACATTCACATAACAGCTTGTCCCTCCTTCAGTGCTCTGTTCCCAGATGTTGTGAATTGCATGCAGACGGACAACCTGGAACTGAAAAAGCTGGTCTACCTCTACCTGATGAACTATGCCAAGAGTCAGCCAGACATGGCTATCATGGCTGTTAACACCTTTGTCAAGGTAAAGCTCAGTCTGTCATAAATGTGTGCAAACTGTATGAAATTATCAGTTTGTATTTTATCATTAAAGTGCAGAAATCCACGCAGTTAGAGCTTGTTTGGCTATAAAAGGGAATGTGCAATCCTCAAATGTGTCAAAAGTGATTTTAGACATAAAAGTTTTCAAAAATGAAGTCTCCTTTTTTTTTGGAAAATTATCAGAAAAATATTTAAATATTTTGAATTTTATTATAACTGGAAATGTTAATGTTGTTATATACAGGTGCTTTGTACAGCACTGTTTTGGAATGGAAGGATAAATATTATCCTTGCCAGTTTTAATCTACTGATGCATGCTGTTTTGGGCAGCTGTTTAAAGTCATTATTTCCCCCCCTGAATCTCTGACATCAATGAAATGATTACCAAACCTCAAGGTATCAGTCGAGGTCAAATACAGACATCTGCAGGCTTTGAAGATGCATTTAACTTTATTCCCTTTCATCATCCTACAACAGCAGTGACACTTCAATATATGATAATGTTATATTTTACAGAATGCTAATGCAGTCAAATGTTACATGAAATCAAAATGTCACTCAGATAATGTAGGATAATACAGAAATAAATCAAGTATTTGCCACATATCATATCACCTCTCTGATCCACCGCTTTAGGACTGTGAAGACCCCAACCCTCTCATCCGGGCCCTTGCTGTTCGTACAATGGGCTGCATCCGTGTGGACAAGATCACTGAGTACCTCTGTGAGCCGCTGAGGAAATGTCTGAAGGACGAAGACCCATATGTGAGGAAGACAGCTGCTGTGTGTGTAGCAAAGCTCCATGACATCAATGCCCAGTTGGTGGAGGACCAAGGCTTCCTGGACACACTTAAAGACCTTATCTCTGACTCCAACCCCATGGTACGACTCCTTCGAGTATCCTACTTGCTGGCTTTTGAGCCAGCCAAATTTCTAGCTCAGGGTCACACAGCTGGCTACACACCCCACCTCTGCTTTTTGCTGATAAGCCCTTTACTGGCATACAAATGTTCAGTATGATGCCAGAACCATGGTGTTAGTACAATGACCTCTCTATTATATCTTAATATAGCTGTCGGCTCCAGTTTTTTCTGCCATTTATCTGTTCTCTTGTCTTCATCTTTAGGTTGTGGCAAACGCAGTGGCAGCTCTGTCAGAGATAGCAGAGTCCCACCCCAACAGTAATCTACTGGACCTGAATCCTCAGACCATCAACAAGTTGCTGACAGCCTTAAATGAGTGCACAGAGTGGGGACAGATATTCATTCTTGATTGCTTGGCCAATTACACACCTCGTGATGATCGTGAGTCCCAAAGGTAAAAGCAAACTCTACCTTCATTAACACTGTATGTCATTTAACACATATTCCCAGTAAACTCTATTTCATTTTCTGGCCTTTTCCTTCCCAATATCATTAACATCTGCTAGCATCTGTGAGCGTGTGACCCCAAGGCTCTCACATGCCAACTCTGCAGTGGTGCTGTCAGCTGTTAAAGTTTTAATGAAGTTCATGGAGATGCTGCCAAAAGACTTGGACTACTATGGCACCCTGCTGAAGAAGCTCGCCCCTCCACTGGTCACTCTCCTCTCCGCTGAGCCTGAGTTGCAATACGTGGCCCTTAGAAACATCAATCTCATTGTACAGAGACGGTAAGTCTGGGGAGAAGGTCACTATTTACTATTCTTCATACTTTAGGAATAGTAGCTCCTAATGAAAATTGCATTTACTATAGCATGGAGCATTTCAGTTCGATTCCTTTTGTTTTATTTTCTGTTATATTACAATCTAACTCTGTGTCCACAAATGATGAGAAATGTTGATGTCCCTTTTTTCAGCCCAGAGATCCTGAAACACGAAATGAAGGTCTTCTTCGTAAAGTACAACGACCCAATATATGTCAAACTTGAAAAGCTGGACATCATGATTCGCCTAGCATCTCAAGCCAACATTGCCCAGGTAACACGCCCTCAGCTATAATATTTATTATGTAACATAACAGTTATTGTCTTGGGGTGCTCTTAAGAAAGAAAAGATGTTGTTCACAAGATCATGTGGGTGACATGGATGCATGTCCGTCTTGCTGTAGGTGCTGGCAGAGCTGAAGGAGTACGCCACTGAGGTGGACGTGGACTTTGTCCGTAAAGCGGTCAGAGCCATCGGCCGCTGTGCCATCAAAGTAGAGGTGGGTGGATATAATGTAATATTGTCATCAGATGATTTGTTGTTCAAATCCTTGTGTCAACTGTGTAGTTCAACATTAAAACAACAGTTAATAGAACTGCGTATGTTTGCTGGTATTTAGACTCAGTCAGATCCCATCACTGTGAGAAATAAAAGGCCACCACTGAGGTTTATTTTCAGTGTTTCCATGAATACAAGTTGGCTCTGTCGTCATGTCAGTGCTGTGTGTTACTCACTAAATGAATATATATCAGAATATATAACTTTGTCTGCCTGGCCTGAAGTGACTGTTTAGCAAGTTAAAAGGATGTGGGATCATTTGAAAAAACAATAAAGTTAACTCAATGCAGTGTCACAGGCTTTGTATATATTCTGTACTTACTCTATACGCCTATACTGTTTATATAATGCGCAGGCTTATATTGACAAATTATTTTTCTCTCCATTCATCAGCAATCGGCAGAGCGCTGTGTCAGCACCCTGTTGGACCTCATCCAGACCAAGGTCAACTATGTGGTGCAGGAGGCCATTGTGGTCATCAAGGACATCTTCCGCAAGTACCCCAACAAGTAAGTTCCCTCTTCCCTTCCTCATTTTTAATCAACACCTGATGTACTTAGTCAGATTTCAGTCTTAATAATTCCACAAAATTCTGAATGTAAAGTGAGCGATTATGTATCCGGGACATGCAAGTTTAGTTTGAGGTTTATGTTTCTTGTCATTCTTCATCCAGAATATAACATTTATTATATACTTCACAAGTTTGGCTAGGCACTTAATTTATAGGCTAGCCATTCACGTTGAGGCACTTTTAGATGTATGACACTGTAAGACCTATTACAGTGTTTGCATTGCTGTCTTATATTTACACAAACTGCTATTCACAAGCAGATACTCACACTGTTCCTCTTAACTGACTCTCACTATATTCTCTTGATCTTTAAATGGGCTGGTTTAAAGCTCATTACACGGACAAGGTGTTTTCAGCCTGGTCTTTATCCCGAAAGACGTGCATAGACTCTTTAGAAAAGAACATTTTCCTCAGCAGCGCAGAGTGTGTTTTGAGCGGACAGCACTCAACACCTTGCTTTGATTGCACCTGGTCAAAGGTCAGGCAGATTCAACTGCAGCACGACTTCTGCTGTGGTTCCAGCAGAGTGGATACATGTGCCAGACAGAAACCTCTGCCGCACAGCAGTAGACCGTCACCCTGGAGTCTTGAGTCTCCAAGGAAACTTTGCAAAGCTTACACCTATATGAGTCACTGCCCAGTCAAACTTCTGCTTCTTCGATTAATTAGACTCTAACTAAATCTTTCTGCTGCAGCATATATTGTAAGAAAAGCATTATGTAAATGGAATTGGTTATTATCAGGCATTGTATGCAGATCAGAAACATCAGCTGGTTACACAGCCAGCAAGCAAAGGACCCAAAGACCAAACCAGATCTAAACAAAGAGTGAATGTTGCATCTGCATTTGTCAGGCTGCCAGAAAACACGGCTCTAGAGTAATGCTGGTAATGTTGGTCTGTGTCTGCTGCTGTTGTTTTTGCTGTCACTAGTGGCCAAAAATATATTAAGATAGCTTTAAGTAAATTACAGTAATTCATTGTTTTTTGTTTTTTTTTTGTCTCTCCTAATACATTAGCAAAATTTGAGTGCAATGTGTTTCGCGTGACTGTTTCCAGGTATGAGAGTGTGATTGCCACTTTGTGTGAAAACCTGGACTCCCTGGATGAGCCGGAGGCACGTGCCGCCATGATCTGGATTGTGGGAGAATATGCTGAGCGCATTGACAACGCTGATGAGTTGCTGGAGAGCTTTTTGGAGGGTTTCCACGATGAAAGCACTCAGGTGTGTTTAGGAGAGTGCAGGGATGTTGTTAATTCGAAAATGTGAAGTGCATTTTTAAAGGTAGCAGCACAAATAATTTGCAGTCAGTGCAGGCATGAAGTAGCACACTTTGGTTTCTGTTGGAAATTATTCAAGTCATTGGTTAGTTGCTGCAAAGCAGTGAAAATGGACGTGACATGTCACACACAAGCGCACAAGCACTACAGAGAACTGGTCTTATTTAACTGAAAAAAAAAGTGCTAACCATGAGAGAAATCAAAGAATCTTAGATGAGTAAAATTTGTTGTTTTTCTGAAAGTAACCCTGCTTAATGGGAAGACACTACAGTAATTGGAACACTTTTTATATGTGGCTCAGAGGCACGTTTTGTAGAAAAGCCAGGTTTTACTCTGAGGACCATTCTGCTACAGTTCATTGTGGGTTTAAACCAAACTGTACTTGGTTAGATGGCTCACTGTAAGTAATAGATCCATATTATTGCTTTGGAGAGTTTTTTTTCTGATTATATGAAGTGATTTCATGTGTAGAGAGAAAGAAAAGATAAAACGCAATATTCCTCTTTGTGCTGCTGTTTGTAACAGCAGATTAGACTAGTATTTGGCTTGTTTACTGTTAAGCAGGGTGTGGCATCCATGGGAAACCAAAGCCCTGAGAAGAAAAAGGAGTTAAAACCTTGTTTGTTTGTTATGTGTTTATAGCGGTTCAGCACAGGGCATCATTGAGATGCACCATGCAACTTTATTACAGTTTCAGACAATATTGTATTTTCACTAGCTGCATTTGGAAATAGTATGTGAGCAGTTGTAACGTACTGTGTGTTCACTTTGCCCTCTAGGTGCAGTTGCAGCTACTGACGGCAATTGTCAAGTTGTTCCTGAAAAAGCCTACTGAGACCCAGGAGCTGGTGCAGCAGGTGCTAAGCCTGGCCACACAGGTGAGGGGGGAAAAAAAACACACACAGTTTGACTTGTCCATTTCCTGTTCCTGCCAACATCTCAGTCTACAGATGTTTGACAAACATCATTTGGCTGTCTACTACTCTGAACTCGCCATGCATGTCTTCCTCGTTAAGTTTGAGTTGTTTTTTTGTTTTTTTTTTTTTGCTTCTTAGTTCTTACCTTTGTATCTTCTCCAAAGTGTATCTTCTCCAAAGTGTTCCTCATTACTTTATCATTATAGAGACACTGGAGAATTGTAATGGCATTATAGATCCAAACCTTGCACTTAACATAGTAATGCCTACAGTGGTTTGAGCTTACTCTGCAGTTACACTAACTGCATTTTAATGGTTTGAGCTAGTGAGTTGATTTTTAAAAAATCAAACACATTATATGGAAAATCGATCTAGGATTATCATAGCCAAAATTGCATTAGTATCTTTCATTCTGTCAATAATTACCTAAATAAAGATTCCAAAAACTATGTGTATCATTTCTGCATGTGGTATGTGTGTTTGTTTGAAGGTTTAAATAAAACTGTGCTTGTGTTTCTCATCTACCAAGGTCCATGCAAGGTGGGACAAGCCTCCATTAACATGTGTAAATGTTCAGGCATTTTTGTACATGAGGATGACAGGCTATGAGAAACACCTTATTATGATGCAGTGTAATGTAATGCCACCCACTACTGTGGTTTCAGTTGAAATCATAAACTTCACATATAAAGGATTTATTACAGGGCTTGTGTGTGGTATATCCAAAGGTAAAAACTGGTGAATGTGTATTTGTACAACAACATTAGATAGAACAGATGTACAAACACAAGCATTTTGCTGCTGCACAAGCTGGCAGAAATCAGCAAATTCGTACTTAAAGAAAAAATGACTGCATACATAAACACACTAATAAAAACGTACAGTGTCAGGTTGCCTCATACATTATTCAAATCCTTGCGCTGACTCAGTTTTTGAGATCTTCGAATCGCTGCTCAGTCTCTCATACTGGGGCAATGACAGAGAAGAGTCTAACATTAAGTATTTATTAAACATGCTCCATAAATAATAATCCCTCATCCTCATGTCTTCATCTCTTTCTGCAGGATTCCGATAACCCAGATCTCAGGGACCGCGGCTACATCTACTGGCGTCTGCTCTCCACAGACCCTGTGGCTGCCAAGGAGGTGGTTCTGGCTGAGAAGCCCCTGATCTCTGAGGAGACAGATCTGATTGAGCCCACACTTCTGGAGGAGCTCATCTGCCACATTGGTACTCTGGCCTCTGTCTACCACAAGCCACCGAGTGCCTTTGTTGAGGGCAGTCGTGGTGTTCAGCACAAGAGACTCCCTGGCAGTGCTGGATCGTGAGTTGTGCACTTTTCTTTAAAAACAAAGGGGTTTGTTTACTTAAGTGGACCTAGTTTCCTGACTCTGCTATTATGCTTTCCTTAAAATCTGCTGAGTAACACACACTCCATCAGTGTCAAGCTGTGCAGCTCTTTGTTCCTTCCTGCTTTCCAGTACAACTCATCACATCTGCGTGTCATTGTTCTCAGAGGACTTAATGCCACTTTCCTTTTCATGTGTCATTTTTTTTCCTCTAGTGGGGAAAGTGTTGAGAGCCCAGACACGGGTTCTGCTGCTGGAGTTTCTGAGGCACCTCCTGCTGTCATCCCATCCCAGGGAGACCTCCTGGGAGATCTGCTTAATCTGGACCTGACACCTCCTACCACTACAGGACCACCACCCCCCTCCTCTGGCATGCAGATGGGAGCTATGGACCTTCTTGGAGGAGGACTGGACAGCCTGGTAGGTCTTGTGCACACCACTGTTTCAGTGAAGCTTTCAGGTTCAGAAAGGCTGGTATAACACATCCTAGTTGATTTGAGTTATAGGCTAAATGTCAGTGGGGCCAACTTGTGGCAATGTATCTCTATATTTTGCCTTTTTTCTATCTTTTCTTGCTTTTTCTTTTCTTTTTTTTTCTTTTCTTTTGACCCTTGTGTGTTTTCCTTTCTTTGATCAATGCTGCACCTGCAGATGGGGGATGAGTCTGAGCCGGTAACTACATGGAGGGGGAAAGGGCACAACATTTATAAACCATGTCAGGCCATTTCAGAGGACTTATTCAACCACTGCTGTTTTACTGTAGATCTCATGCATCAGTCTGACATTTTCATTCGTCATGTATCATCAGTTATTATCTATATATGTACAGTACACATGCTGTTAAATCCTTGAGTCCATCTCTTTTCTTATCTGTGGGCTCTGCGATTGTGTTTCGTCTTTCGATCAGCCGCCTATTCCCCTGCGGACGGACACTCCTCAGTCACCTCAGCTCCCACATCAGTCCCCATCGCCCCCAGATTACAGCCCCACTGAGGTTGGTCCAGGGGACCACACTGGACCAGTAAAGGCCAGCACCAGCTTAGAACCCCCCTCTTGTCCCCTGTTGTACCACTGTGTCCTCTGAATAGTCCTCCCCAGCAGCTGATCTGTGCCTGTTTACACTTTGTATTACATTTTTTATGTTTACTGCTCCATTTAGGTGAGAGTTAGTAAATCTTGTTTTTTTTTTTTTTTTGCGCAAGGAAAAAAAATCTTCCATTCACAATAGTTTAGCTATGTCACTGTGTGGAATCACAATATTTTTTTGCACCACCATTTCTGTTCACTGTTCCCCCAACCTTTTCATTACCACGATAGACACGTGTAGTGTGTAGTTGAACAAAACCTTTTGGATTTCAATAGGCTTGCAGGTGGATTTATGTGGTAGTAAAAGGACAGTTACATAGAATGATCAATGTTCCTGCACTTCTCCCTGAAGTCACTTGTTAATAGTGTAAACCCCATAGCTGTCATTAATCACTGAACATTTTAGACCCTCACACCCCTCCATCCATCCTCTTCAAACCTCCCAGAATATTATTTCATGTTGCAACAACAAATAACCTGAATTTTTGTGTTGTCCACCCCTGCAGCTCGGCGGAGACCTTGGAGGAAGTCCTGCTGTAAGTCATTCTGTTCTGGGAGGTTTTGTTGTTTAATACATGGTGACACTGAATGTGTTAGGGTAACGTGTTGCTTTGTGACCCACAGATGGGGGCTGGTTTTGGTGCTCCTCCAGCTGCAATGCCGGCCTCTTTCAATGCCCCTGTTAGCGGTGGTCTGGATGACCTGTTTGATCTTGGCGGTGGAGTTGGTATGCCTATGGGATCCTACAGCCCCCCTAAGGCAGTGAGTCTTGATTTGCTGGGATGAGACATAGGACAGAATGATATAACACTAGTGGTGGCATCGCTAATAAAACAACTTGTGCTGTCTCTTTAGGTTTGGCTTCCTGCCATGAAGGCCAAGGGTCTGGAGATATCAGGCACTTTTGCCCGCCGTGCTGGGGTCATCCAAATGGAGATGACCCTCACTAATAAAGCAATGAGTGTCATGACTGATTTTGCCATCCAGTTTAACAGAAACAGGTAAGACCAACTACTAAGCTATGGATGCTGAGTTTTCTGTATATTTACACATTTTGTGACACTTTTTTCCCCCTCTGTGTTTTGGTCTGTAGCTTTGGTCTGGCTCCGGCTGGTCCACTCCAGGTTCTCACTCCTCTCAGTCCAAACCAGAGTATTGAAGTGGCCCTTCCCCTCAATACTGTGGGCCCCGTCATGAAGATGGAGCCTCTCAATAACCTGCAGGTAACACAATGTTCATTTCTCTTAAATGTAATGTGAGTGTGCAGGTTTTTATTTTGGATGAAGAGTAACTTTCTTACACTGCTTCTGCTTCTGTTTATCTTGAATCCTGATTACCTTAACGGATTAGTAATGCGTCCCCACCAGTATTCACCTATACTGCTGACGGAATTAAAACATAAAACAGCCGTCAGAGAGGTTTTGATCATTTGTAAATAAAGAGCAACAGAGGCAGGCTTGTTTGTGATCAGGGTGGTTTTAACTGGGCAGAATGGCTGTCGGGTGCTGTGTGCAGCTGGAGAGAGAAGAAGAGAGTGTTGAGGGGGATGATGGAGGTGGGGGTGGTCATTAGTGATCTCACAGCACATGACTCCTTTGTTTCTCCTGGCCTCAGCAGCCCTGCTAACCTTTCTACTCTGGTTCCTCGAGGCCCCGCTTTGATGGCTATGACTGTGTGTTTTGACATATTCTCAGATATTTTTATTTTGAGAGGTTTTTGCGTTATTTTTCTGTCTTGATGGAAGATATTGGACCAGAATATCATTGTGAGCACTCTTTTAGATACTGACGTGAGGTTTTTTTGAAGCCTGTGCACCGCCACAGTCACTAAAACCTTTTCATCACAAATCAGCACAGTCAAGGGAAATGCTTTATTAATGCTGGGTGCACGTTTTCTCAGCTGTTTTTGCCACCACAGGGCCTCCTGCAATGACGCAGCAGTTAATTTTAACATAAAAGTGGTGACTTTGTCAGGTTTGCTGCTTACAGAAATAGATCAGATGCAGTATGCTTGTTTAGTTTTAAAGAATTTTAAAAAGCCAAGTAAATATTCAGATCAGACAGATCATCTTGTCATCAGCTTAGTTAAAAGATGATATGGTTGACAGCTGTCTCATTAAAAGAATGGCCTTTTCTGCCTTTTCTGCCTCTGATCTTTTTCCCTGAAGCATATTAAATAAAAATCTAATAATTTCTTCTGATGTTTGGTATCCTTAAGTCAGTGCAGCTGCAACAAATGACTGTCCCTGTAAGCAATAGTATTAGGGAGCGCAAAGATATCTTTATGTACAATAGAGGGACCTTACAGAGTTCGGAATCAGTGGTCTAGTGCAAGTAGATTCACTCGTGACCTGTAAAAATATGTTAAATTATATATTTCAGTTGTTGTTTCTGGCCTCCCCTTCTTAGTCATCTAACCCTTTATATTCTCTTTTATTCTCTAGCTCTTTTAGTTTGAAGCTTTGCGTAGTTTGTGTATATCTCATCGTCTTACCGGCAGTCCCGCATTGCACCCAGGATTAAAATGCCCTAATGAATTATTCACGAGTCATCCCTCTGCCATCCTGTGGTTGAACTCTCTGTCCTTCTCTCAGCACTTATTTGTTGAGCAACCTGATCAATATCACTCCTCGCCTCTTGTTACTTCAGGTGCTCCCATTGTTCCACACTCGTTCTTGTGTTTCAGTGTCTTGTACTTTTGCCACCAAGGTTCATAGACTGTAAAAGGTCCTGCTTGAGAAGCTTAGGTTAAGAAATTAATTCTTTTTTTTTTATGTAGACCTGCTGTTAGATGCTATTTTTTTTCTCTTGCTTGTCAGTCTCGTTTGTGTTTGGTGTTTTATTTTTAACCAGTCTGCTATTCTTATCTCCTTCTGTTTTCATCTTCATTGATATCCTCATGTAAAGCATTTTCTGACAGCTATTTATATAAACAGTCTTTTTCAGTATATTTAGCTTGTAGGTAATGTTTGCTAATGCTCTTTGGCAAATAAAAGCCTCTTGCTTACTGTGAAATACAGTTTGATAGGAGACCAGTAAAGAACAATACCAGTGATGATATTGTAGGACTTAACGTCGCCTATGTGTGAATGTGTTTGTGAGAGAATGAGATTCCCAGAGGACTGGAGCCCTCTTGTTCAGTAAACAGCACACATAAACCAACAATGCCCATCCTTGAATGGCACTTGAAAAGTAATTACCCATGTATTGCTTCTTGTTTCTCCTCCTGTCGTCCTCCTATACCCCCGCCTTGGATGTAATCACTCTCACAGGTGGCTGTTAAGAACAACATTGACGTATTCTACTTCAGCTGCCAGTACCCAATCAGCATGTTGTTCGTAGAGGACGGGAAGATGGGTGAGTGGGTCTTGGATAAATCACTTCACTCAAAAACCCTGCTGATGTCAACAACATAAACAGAATACGTCAGTTCTTCAGTGTGGGTTACTGAAGATTACTGTAACTATTCAGAGCATGTGAAGAAGTGTGTGACATAGATGTGCCTGTGACTGTCCGCCCTTCTGAAGTCATTCACATCTTGGGGCTGCATACCCGCTCTTAGATTGTACACCAGTACCATATTTTGGGGGGCCTTTTTTTCCCTTTTGTTTTCATGTTGCTGTTTGATTTATTCAGTGAAAACGTGTTGGCATTTCCCCCCGTGGAGCTTCCTGATGGGGCTAGCAGCAGGACGTCTGCCAAAGGCTGTGAGCTAATGCTCCAGAGCCTAAGCCGCAGCAGGAAACCTTGTGTCTAGTGTAGAATCAGAAAACTCGCACACCACTTACAGTGTGCGAGTTTGTCTTTACCATAAATCCTATTGTCATCCTTATTCTGTGCACATTTAAGTGTCTCTTCTGTTTTTTGGCCTCATCCAGTGATTGTGTCTCTTCTTCCACAGAGCGACAGGTGTTCCTCGCCACATGGAAAGACATTCCTAATGACAATGAGTCCCAGTTTCAGATCAAAGACTGCCATCTCAACTCAGGTGAGAAGAAGGAACAGAGAACAGAGAGTGCACTAGCTGAAAAACACATAACTGTCCAGTCATATCCCTCAGCTTCTTTATATGTGGAAGTAGCCCAGCAGAGCAGCGGCAATCTGAAATTCAGATCCTCGCTAATGAAGCAAATTGTATTTGATGAGAGAACTCATCAGCTGCAGTCCCTATTTACGTGTGATAATTTAGTTTTAGACAAGCGCGAGTGCAGCTGAACTGGAGAAGAATTCCTAATGACAGCTTAATGGAGATTTCCCCCCCTAAAGATTAAATTTCTTTTTCATGAACAAAGAGAGGCTTTCACATCCTACTGGGGCGCAGCAGTAAGACAGAGGCTGAAGAGGAAAGTTCATTCCAAATTAGTGACTGTATCTTTGCTGCACAGACAGCCAAGAGTGAAATTTTGGGGGGATGATAGGTGTAAAAGAAATCCTCCACGGTCTGGTTCATTTAATGACTGTTTCAGCAGATTACCACAGAGCATGGCAGGAGTCAGCGAGTGACATTCTAGACTGAATAATAACAGTGTTTATTCACAGAAACTAAGTACTAAAAATGAGCAGTAGCTTGTTCAGATAAGACGGTATAAGTTCAGTCCCACAATTCAAATACTGAGTGTATTGCGTTACATTCTTTAATTACGGCCCTTCAACAGATGCAGCCTCCAACAAACTGCAGGGTAGCAACATCTTCACCATAGCCAAGCGTACAGTGGAGGGTCAGGACATGCTGTATCAGTCCACGAAACTCACCAACGGCATCTGGGTCCTGGCTGAGCTGAGGGTGCAGGCAGGAAACCCAAACTACGCGGTGAGTCCTGAACTAGTCGTATGAGCTGAATTTGTAGCATTGGGGCTGTATTAACTATTTACTGTCAAAACAAAAAGCTGGTGAGAAACTGGTGACAGTTGAGCGACACCATTAATGTCTGATTTAAGTGCTTCTGCAACCAGATACTGATTAAGAGAGATTTAATATGACAGCATATGTTTTGTGTGTGTAGATGAAATGCCCAAATTCATCCGAATTTTAATAGCTCATAAAGGCTTTACTGGAATAGGGCAGGCAGATTTTTTAAATCATTTTTATTTCGTAATGCGATAGAGAAGTTTATCTGCAGAATGACTGAATGTTTCCAGTGCAAATTATAGTTTTATTCAATTTCACCAATGTTTTTGTATTAGTGAAGGTTTTTATCATACCATAATAACTAGTTTCAGCACATTTTGATATGTTTGGTGTCTGAGATTGATCCCACGATAAACATAAATCAGGAATCTAAACTATCCATGGAGGACTTCCATGATTTTTATCCAGAATGGTCTCAGTGTTATATTCCCACAAACCGTATAGGAATATTCTCACTTCTGTTTTGCAGCTCAGCCCAAATTACAGGCCTGCTTATTGAATTAAGCCAGTGTGATGGAGTTAACAAAATACTGTCATCACTGCACGTCATGGTTAGAGACACATGACATAGCAGTGGCTGATTTGAACAAGAAGAGACATGACGGAATTGATGTGAAATAATGAGTGGTGAGCGTGCTGAAGGGGGGAGCTGGTTGATTGTGCAGTGATTGGAGTGTGTGACTCATCTGTCTGTGTGTGTGTGTGTGTGTGTGTGTGTGTGTGTGTGTGTGTGTGTGTGTGTGTGTGTGTGTCCTTTCGTGTGCACATGTATTTGTTTGCACCCCTCTTTGTTTTGTTGCATGTCTCTGCTTTGCCAGCGTG
>JBBMJY010000024.1:12592799-12610486 GCA_037833715.1 Toxotes lorentzi | reverse complement strand
TGTGTGTGTGTGTGTGTGTGTGTGTGTGTGTGTGTGTGTGTGTGTGTGTGTGTGTGTGTGTGTGTGTGTGTTACTATATTTTGTGGGATCACAAAAAACTGGAGACCATTATACTTGTGGGGACCAAAATGCTGGATCCCACAGGTTTAAATGACTGTTTGAGGGCAAGTCTTAGTTTTAAGGTTCAGGTTAGAATTAGGTTTAGGTTTAGGTGAGGGTAAGTTTTGGTGTCAGGCATTTAGTTGCAATGGGTAAGGTTAGGGTACGGGAATGCATTGTGTCCCGAAGAATTCAGTAAAACAAGGATGTGAGTGTGTTGGTGTTGCTGTCAGGGCAAGAAAAATGCAGGTTGTTTACTTGACTTTTAAACTTCACAGAGACATGTGGGTTATTAAGGCTTCCATTTGTCACAGGGGAAAACACAGCCGACAGCAATTAATTAGTGAAACTCTTTGATATATTCAGAATCACGATCTTTTGTGTTTATTAATAAGCGATAAATGCAACATCATGACAGTATCTGTCCTGATATTATTTCAAAGCTCCAGCTGCCTTGTGTTTCCTGTGAAGAGTGTGTGTCTGTATCTAAGGAAGTAACGTCTGTAGTGTGACTGCAGTATGGGGGGTGGGGGGGGCCTGACTGTGTGTGAGGCTGTATCAAATCCTAAATCCTAAACCTATCCCCAGCTGCAACTAAGATCAAAGAGTGGAGAGGCTGCCTCTGTTTTCTCAGGTGAATTTATGTATCTGTGTCTGTGTCTCTGATCAGACTAAATTAAGAAGCTGTTTTTATTCCCAACTGAAAAATAATTAACTTTGTCTCCTGGGGGGAAAAAGGGAAAAGGGGCTTTTTAAAGGGACAGTGAGGTTGTTCTGATTTATTTACTGTGATCTCATTTACACCCATTAACACATGAAGCTAAAGAAGAAATAGTAATGCTCACGTCTTTGCTTGATGAAATTCTTGTAGGATGAAACGTGGCTTTGTTACGTTTTTGGAAGCTTCCTGTTTCCTTTGTGCCATTCATGCTCAGTTATTACAGCTCAGTAAAGATTTGAATCAAGAAAATAAAGATTAAAAATGAAGTCACTACATCAGCTCAGCCTGTAATTACGCCATCGCACTGACACTAACTTGATTCTGCTTCACACATCTTAATTTTGTAATACAGCTAATTAAAAATTCATTTCAGCTTCTCCTGTGTATCTTGTTGTTAAAGGTTTATGCGACTTGTTGTTGCCTGTGGTAACTTGTGTACTCTGTACTCTTGCTCAGTCTTGATGTGTCTCTAAACCTTGAATTTTAACAGAGAAGCTTACGACTCAAATCATATTCAATCCTACTCGACTCTTCTCTCCCTCCAGATCTCTCTGAAGTGCAGAGCTCCAGAGGTTTCCCAGTGTGTGTTTCAGAGCTACGAGGCCGTACTGAAGAACTGAACACCCCCCCAACCCCCCTGATGTCGACCCAGCCGCTGCCCTCACAGACTTCTGGCACCTCCTCTTGCTCTCCATCACCTGACCCACGGACCATATTACAACCACACACAGTGCAGGAGCCACTTCCTGCCGTGTTGGGCCTGGAGACTGAACCCTGTATGTCATCCAGCTGTTTAATTAGGATGGTTAATGATCTACTGTCTCAATTTGGACCATTTTTTTTTTCTTTTTCTAAGACCGTAGAGGTGTCTGGCTCACTTTCTTGGCTAGCCTTCATTCTTTTGTTCACACCATGAGTTTCAGTTTCGGGACATTATCTCGTGATAAATTATCTGAATGAACACTTGGCCCTCCACTCTTCCCCCGCCTGAGCCGTCCTGTGACGACCTTTATTCTTTTGGGGACAGGCGGCTATATGACTTGACAGTTTACTCTGCATGAGGCTCTTTAATCATTATCTATCCCCACTTCTTTGCAAATTGGAGTCTATTTTTAGCGTCCGCAATCAGCAGGTGGATCATCATTGGGCATATTTATTTGGGGTATTTTCAATTAAAATAAAGCTGAAAAAGGCTTTAACTTTCCGACCACCCCCACCCCTCGCTCCGCGCCTGTGTGTGAAGTGGAAGGTGGCTGTCTGGGCCTTAGAAGAGACACATAAATACTTAAAAACTACATTATTGTTGTCTTTGTCATTTTATAGAGTTTTCTTTAGTACCTGTGGTTAGCAGTGGGATCGGATCCTGTGCTGTCCCCTGAAAGCAGAATGTCTGACTGATGTGTGCTGTGTGCATGGAAACTGTTTGTCGGTGTGTGTTTCTTTTAATTTTTACATCAATATCTGGACATTTTATAGACTTAGCAGCAGTTGTCCACGACCGATCTATTACTTAGTCATTCCATGGTTTAATTTGTGTTCATAGTGTTGTTGGCGTACATGTGGCAAACTGGGAGAGAGTCTCAGGTGTTGAGGATTTGCTGCTCCCGCCCCCCCCGCCCGCGTCAGTGGCAGCCACTCGAGCGCTATCTCTGCCACTTTGCTCTGTATCCTCCTCGCAGCTTTCCGAGCAACATGGCCACCTGAGACGAAGGCTCAGGTGCGATAACTCTAAATGTACGATGTCATGGTTTGTAACACTTGTGAGTCATAAGTATACATGTAGGTAGCACACTCTTGTCTTAGCTGAAACAAGGCTAGAACAACATCGTGTCCCTGTTTTACCCACAGACTCTACAGATTAATTGGATTCCTTTTCTGAGTCATTACACTGAAGCCCTTTTTATCGGCTCTGTGGGATGTATGCACCTACGCTAACACCTTTTGCAGATTGACACAGAGTTGGTTGTGTATTCTGAGTGTGTGTCTTTGTGTGTGGTGATGGCTGATTCATATGAAATGCTGTAAAGGAAAAAAAAAAAAAAAAAAAAAAAAATCAAGTGTTTAATCAGATGTTTTTGATTGACATGATTTCGTTCATTGTGTGTACATCATTTGAAAACAAACTATTAAAAGTCTTGATAAGTTCACGTTTTTCCTTCTTTATTTAGAAATTGTGACAAAAGAAAACTTAGAAATCCAGAGCAAAGAGAACTTTTTTTTTTTTTTTGTGGCACATTCTGTTGATGCTTAAGTCCCAGTGTCACCGCATGCAAAACGTTATCTCAGTTTTGTTTGCTGTCTAAAGTCCACATTCGCAAAGTCCCTGGAAGTCAGTGAGCGTTGTTTCCACACAGCATACTTCACAATCACTGATGACCTTTGAGGTGTTCACGTCCCTACTCTCATGGGTTTTACTCGGCTCTGCTCCAGTGTAACAGACTGAACAGCCTTCGCAGCTTTTGCATACAAAGTCAGCAGGCTCTGTGTGTGTGTCGTTCAGCCTTGAGCGAAGTTTGAGGTTTATCCACAGCTGAGTGTATCTAGTAAGTAAGGCAGAACCGCTCCTCTGAGGTGGTGACTTTTTTTTTTTTTTAAGTCCAAGCTGCTTGGGAAAGCTTAACCAGGATTTCCACCGCATGACCTAACAGGGAACACAAACACCTCTTGTCTCTGATCTGTGGTCAGCCGTGTTCAAAGATGCAGACTCACTGACCAGAGTCGAGTCAGCAGTGCAAAGCTGTGACAAGTCTCCAACTCGCCAGCTAATGAATGATCTATAATACTGATCCTATGTGATGAATGCATTCCAATAGGGGGAGCCCCAGCCTTGCATTTTGGTAAAGGCTCAGTCCGTGTAAATAACCACTAAACCACTTACCAAGAAAGTAATTAATGTAGTTGAACACTAAAATAGATTTATAACAGTGTAACCAAGGACGCAGACATGAGTCCAAGAAAGTTTTGACCAGACATATTTTATTCAGTTAAGCAAGTATATATATATGCACAGTTTATTCATTTTCTTCCAAACATGAAAAGCTGAATACTGTTTTATTCATTTGTTAACCCTAACCCTAAAATTAAACAAATTTACAGTAACACTTGATTTACTATGGTAAAACACAGCTGCACAACTGTAAAGTGTAAACTCCCTCCAGGCTGTCTTTAGAGGAGTTACAGAGAACATGATCTCAATGTCCTCTGTGTCCCCAAGTGTAACTCAGAACTCAGTTCATTTTAGGTACTGTACATCATGAAGCTCTGAAGGCTAAAAATATTCACTACAGTAAATGATCTATGTGATACCGGCCTGTCTTTAAAGGCAAAACTAAAGCATGAAGGAACAGACTGTGGAGCTGAGTGTATTTATAGAACACTAGGTCCATCACATATCTGGGAATAAGCTCATAAATTCAGGTTAAAGCTGACAACAAAAGAAATCAATCACATTTTTCTTCCTTCGACACATAAAGATGTTTGCCATTGTGGCTTTCCAGGCCTTACCAATGCAAACATTTGAAGTTCCTCATATGTGGGCTTTGAGGTCCCATTTTCTACTGAGGCACCTTGTATGAAAGGTTTATAAATTGTAATTAATGTCTTCTTTTAAAAACAATTAATAATCCATTTACTAACGACTTGTAGAACTTTTATAAGCAATTAATAAAAAATAACTCATCAGGAGGACCTCTCCTGTGTTTGACCACATCAAAGAATCTGGTCCTGGTTCATGTATTAACAGCTTATTAAACATTTACATCTGCAGACTCTCAGGATTGTGGCAAAAACCCTTTAAGTCTGACTAACATTTATAATCGCAGACCTTATTAGAAGCTGAGAAACCCATCAGTGATTGTTAACGGATTACCAATATTCATCACTGCATTATTACCAAAGGTTAAGGATTACCAAATAATTGCAACTGATAAAACTACCACAAAGTAACTGCCACACATTGAGTTTGTGGGCGTAGGGGCCCCCGGAGGGCTGAGAGGCCCAGGGCAGCTGATGTCTTTGCCTGAATATAATCCAACCAAAAGGACTGTTTACACCCTCGACTCCTCAATGTCAATGTATTAAGCATTAATAAAGCTATTAGGTAACATGTAGGCTGTAAACCCTTTATATATGTGTATATGTATAATGTTATCTTAAAGGGCTGTTCCCGAGGTTACAACTCATCTGCAGTTATTCCGAGGGACCATAAAGTGTGTAATGTTTATTCCTCAGACTTGCCACTGAAGTGGATTTGTGGTCATTGTGTGCCGCTGCCGCCCGCCATTGACTGATGGGACTCATCGGCCCTGCCCCTGCCCGAGGACCCGCTCCAATAATAACTCGTGTCCCTCAGAGATATGATGTTCAGTCTTGCGCCGCTTCGCCATGACCCTCACGCTGAGATGATGTATGGTGTGTGTGGTCTATTCCTTTGCCATTTATTTGCGGCGTATGGGAGCTCTGAGCTTCCACACGCCTTGCGCACGACATGATCCTATTGGATGAGCAGGGCAGGGGATATTGCAAGTGATGAGAGAGCGAGAGAGAGAGAGAGAGGGGGGGGTGGGGGGGGGGGCAGTTTTCAGCAGCTCCTGTCTCTCCAACGGTAGACACACAATGCTCGTTAATAGGCTCCAGATGCCTTTACAGAAAACGCACGTCCGCTGGCTGTGTGGATTGCCTTCTCTCTCTTGAGTCGCACAGGTACAACCTGATCTTTCTGCTATCGAAAAAAAGGACAAGATTATGGGGTTGTATCAGATTTCAGAACACGTGGAAAGCTTATTTGCGAGGCTGGCGACTGCGCGCCCGTCCTCCCTGTGATGGAGGAGCGCGGCGGTGGTGCATCGGTGGAATTGTGTGAGAGGTGCAGAGGAGATAATCAATGAAGACACCGAGGGCTCCCGTGCGTTTGGGCAAGGTCAGAGTCTAGCCTGGATGAGATTATGTCCATGTGGAGACAGCAAGGACGGACTTTTACGCTTCCTCTCGGGGGACGAGGTCGCCTGGGGATGTCCCCTGAAAACCAAGAGTTTCTCTCTGCGCGTTGGATTGCAGAGGCAGCGAAAATCCCTCCATCTGCATGATCATGGTTGAGCTTCATTTTTAGACAATCTCTCCAAGCCGCGCGGCTTCTTTCTTTTCACCTCCAGCCCGGAGATAAAGTTTCTTCTCTCTGCTCGACGGCTGGGTGATTTATTCGCCCACCGATTCCTTTTAATTGCGCACAGTTGAACCCGGTTAAGGTGATTTAGAGGCTGCTGGTTAAAGGGGCAGCGGTGGATTGAATTCCATCAGAGCGGCAAACCAAACAGCGGCCAGCCAGCTGTGTTTTCTGGACGGTCACATCTGTCGTCGTTGTCGTCGCTGTCCATGGTGCTGAACTCGTGCTCCAGGAATGGTGGAGACGCTGAGTATCGCAGTCATCGGTGCTCCCGGAGTGGGGAAAACTTCTATAATCCGCCAGTTCATCTATAACGACTTCTCGGAGGTGTACACGCCGACCAGGACCAGATATGTGTACAGACCCTCCGTCATACTGAACGGGAACATGTATGAGCTGAAGATTTTGGACGTCCCGCCAATCTCCTCTTTTCCATCAAGCTCCAGCCAGGTACCGTGTCCCTGTCTCAGGACTTAAATCTTCCGACCGATTTCACTTTATTAGAGGAGGATTTATACAAGCGCTGGTCGCCTGAATCCACCGCTCATTTATTTAATCTCTACTTAATTTTACAAGTGCCCCCCTGTTCACAGCCAATGACAATCCTCAAAAACAAAGCCACCAATTTTATTTATTCTTCTATCACTATCAGATGTCCCTAGTCTACTAGTTGCTATGGAGACCCGACTGACTTAAAGCCTTGGAGAGCTTCACTTTGACGTTGTAAACTCTCTCTCTCTCTCTCCCCCTCCCCCCCCCCTCATGTGGAAGGAATGCAAGCTTGCATATTGTTTATTAATCATAACATGTCCTCTGCAGACTCCTAACTAAGAGCAGTGTCAGATATATACTCTATGTTTGCTGGCAGTGGTTGTGTTGAATGAGGCTTGTCAGCACAGAAAATAATAGCAGGGTTGTGCTGCAGGCATTTCCACAGCACCTGGTTAAACTCCCAGTTTAAAAATAGAAAAGGCTGCCCTTTTATTCATGGACACAGGTCATACGCCACGCCTCATTAGTTGGAGACACATCTGATTGCAGGATCATTGGAAAAAAAATGCACTGCCCGTGGTTTGTAGTCACTTTGCAAAGCAGATTTGTGGCCGAGTCTTCTTCTTCACAGAGAATTGGGGATGTTGAGGAATTATCTCAGGCTTTCCTTCATTGAAAGTGTTGTTCTCTAAAGGATAGTTTAAAAAAAAAACTCAAATCTTCTTACTACAAGCTTTAGACTGCTGAAACCTTAGCTATAACTGAAATTATACATTTTTGCATAGAATGAGGACTTTGGATTTTGTCCCCGTCACTTAGATTGAAACTGGGATCTCTTCAAGCCCAGTACGATTTTACAGTGATAAAAAGCCGTCTTCATGAAAAAGTAAAAAATTAAAAAAAAAAAGTCTGAATGTGGTGTGTGCCTGTATATGACTGTGAAAGGTATTAAGGAACATGCCCGACTCCAAGTCTCTGTTGGTTTTAGGTGTGTTTTTGCCTCCTGTCCATTGCAGCCAGGATGGAGAGGCTGTGACAGATATCTCCAAGGTCACCACACCAAGCTGATGGCTGCTGCTGCTGCTGCTGAACAGTTCCCTCCTTCTCTCCCCTTTGGTGTGACACATAGCCCTCTCATGAACAGCTGTGGTTATCTATGCAGACGAGGTGCCACTGAGAAAATGAGTTCAGGCCAAGGATGGGGACAAAAACACAGCAGCTTGAGTGAGAGGCCTCACAAAGTGTTGCTTTGCCGTGCGCTCAGGAAGCCTGGCATTAACACAGAAAACATCTGACAGGCAGGCTGAGAGGCCAGAGCCATCATCCTGTCAGGCTCATGTAGAATCACATGAAGCTGTTCCACCAGATTTAACATTTTGTCGGAAAGTGTTAAGAGGTGTGCAGAGAGCTTCATTGTTTCGTGCCCACAGAGACCCTCTGTAAAGACGCTCTGATTGAGTTTTTTCTTTCTTCTGTTAAATGGTGCTTCACCCCCATTAGGGAACAAGCTGGTAGGTGTGAGCAGAAAGCAGGGATAAGACAGGATGAGTCTCATGAGTTTATATGTGGGAGTGTGAGTGTGTGTCCCTAAGATGGAGTCACATGAGAAACGTAATATGCTCACACAGCTTTCATTTGATATCACGCTGTATCAAAAAAATACATCTCATGCTCATTTTTTGGTGGTAGTGCAGTCAGAAGGCGCCTCTCTGGCAGGTCCTTTGTGGAAGGTATACAGGCAGAGAAAACCATTAGCTGAGTGCTGCCACAACGGTTCTATCAGACAGGTTTATGGTTACTCATTTACTGAGGAATGACCCTGTGAGGACTGCTGTACATTTTCTTCTCCGCTCCTGTCATGTCCTGTTTGTTCTGAAGCTCACTCTCTTGCTTTCTCTGCTGACGTCCTCTATTCACAGTGAGAGTGGCCATGAAACATGGGGCATTTTTAACTCACCCCCCTTTGCTCTGTATTTACCCCCATGGGCGGAGATAAGTAACCTGGGCCAGGGGCAGTGGACACAGTGAGTGGCAAGTAGTGCCACCACAAAGAAACCTGATTGAAATTTACTTGCAGTACACAGCAGATTGAATTAAAGCACGGTTCCCAGCTAGAGTACAGCTGGGAATAAAAGACTAACAGAGAGGACAGTAGGAATTTGCTGCACTCAATTAGAGAGGTTGCACAGAGTTTAATGGACACTGTCAAAGTAAGGGTTACCAAATGAGGTTTTATAATGTCCTCTAAAATTTGTGATGAATAAGCTGCAGAATGGAGTGAGTCAGTACGCCTCCATGCTTATGCAGCGCGGCAGTTTCTCATCAGTTCAGATTATATTTGAAAGAAGAACAGTAATGTTCTGGCAGGCTACTTGTGACCCCATTTCAACCACACAGACACCCATTTTTATCCTTTCCGATGCTGGAGACAGGCAAGATTTCTATTATTTTACTGTGAGGCTGTGATGGTGTAATGACTTGTTTGCTTTGCAGTATGTCTGTCTGTTGCTGATAGTATTGCGTTTAGAGAGCATCTGTCACAGTGTGTCAATGGGATGTGATGGCAGATGGATTTAAGCCTGACAGCGGATTCAGCAATGATTTTTCTTATTCTTTTTTTTTTGTTGTTCTTGCCATAATGTATCTCCATGACTTCCTCCCACACAAAATGCTCCCTTTCCCATCCCTGCTCTCACTGGACATTTTTCTCAGTTAGTTACAGTCGATACAGTCTGTGATAACAGGCTGGAAATTATTGCTTTCCATGAAGCGTGCATCCGTGAAAGTGCATGAAGTTTTACAAGCTCACTGAGTGTGTCTGGCAAAGTTTTTTTCTGACGTATTGAGAGTTTTGATTCTGACTTTTAACATTAACTGAATATAAAGTTAGTGAGTGCAACAAATAATTCTGTTCTTCGAAGAGAAAATATACTAATTTCTGGCAATTTACAGCTCAGTGAATAGAAAAATATACAAGCATAATTAAAGGAATGATTCCACATTTTGGAAAATAGGTTAATTTATCTTGCTTCAAAGAGTTAGACGAGAAGACTGATACCAGTCTCATGTCTGTACAATAAAAATCAGGCTACTGCCAGGAGATGGTTAGCTTAGCTTAGCAAAACAACTGAAAACAAGGGGAAACAGCTAGCCTGGCTCTGTCCGAAGGTCGCTTAATTTACCCACCAGCACCTCTAAAGATCATTAATTAACAAAATAAAAGTTTAAAAACAAAAAAAGCGTGTTAATTAGAGAGCTGTTTCATAAGTTTCAGGCAGAGCAATGCTTCCCTGTTTCTCCCCACTTACAGTCTTTATGTTAAGCTAAGCTAACTTGCTTAGCTTAGCTAAGCAAGTTAGCGTATGTAATGGCCAGTGGTATCAAGCTTCTCATCTAGATCTCTGAAAATGTCAAATTATTCCTTTAAAGCTGTCTCGACCTGTCTAAAATCCTTGTTAGCCTCTCTGTCAGGTGGAAGGCTCAGAAAAGAACTCAAATGCACGACTCCAGGACACAGGGGAAAAAGGGAAAGGCTAGTCTTTAATACAAACAGTGTCGGTACATGGGAAGACAGTCAAAAGTCAGGCAGAGGTATCCAAATCGAGAGGCAAAAGACAAAAACCGTAAAGAGAGCAAACCAGAGGGGCAGATAAGACTTAAATACACTAGGGGGTGGGAAGAACAATTAAACACAGGTGAAACCAATAAAGGCGGGGCAGGTAATCAGAATTGGAGGGAAAACACCAGAGGGTAGGAAGTGAATCTAGAACTAAACAGGCAGAAAAAGATTTCAAAATAAGACATGAACCAAACATGAAAGGCAACACTAGGAAACAGAGTCATCAGACCAGGCTTAAGGGCTAGGCATGACACTCTCCATGTCACCTCAACCAAAATGAATAACTCGAAAGGACAAACCTACAGATTTTTATGGATTTTCCTGTAAATTTCATCACTGACTGATAGGATGTTATTGATTTTAATAGTAAATCAGTTAGCGTGGCGTATCTGTGACATATCTCTAATTACTCAGCACCCTTCCCCCACCAGGTCAAACCGGTGGAGGGATCCTGTGCTTGAGTATAGTATTGATCCATCACAACCACTCATTACCATTAAGCTGCCTCCCCTAATATCAGAAGACACGACAGCTTTGTCATAGCCTGTTCAAAACTGACCATGGCCTGCGGTTGTCAGGGAAACATGTTCTGTTTGGCTCTTGAGGAGTGAAGGATGAGATGCTCTTTTTCTGCGCCGTGTTAAGAAGACCGACTGGAGGATACAGACAGTGGCACCACACTTCACATTCACGCTCCCACAAGCACACTCTCACATCCTGTAAGCACACACAAATAAACATGCCCACACATGCATTTTAAATTTCTTGGATTTCAGTTCATCAGCCGTGTACTGCTGCACTTGCTGCCTTGTCTTCCCTTGCTCACTGTAGTTCTTGATTGCTTTGTTTTGCCCGTGTTTCTTGTTTGTGTTTTAGAGAAGTGGTGTTGCTGTTTCTAGTCCCTCCTCCACATTTAAAAACACAGGACTTGGATGACAACGAGATATGGGATGAGAACACAAGCTTCTATTTTTAGCCTCAGGGATATGAAGCTGCAACTGAAGCCACTGTTTGTGTTTCATGTCATCAATTGCCTCACACCAACTGCCAAAAGGGTGAGCTGTGATGGTATGTTGTTTTAGGACAGGGGACATGTCTTGACTATTTGGCCAAAATAGGCAAATGTTTCCTGAGGCCTGCTTGACATGAGTTTGGATTTAAATTGTGTTGGACACTTGACAATAAAGGCGTCAAGATGAAGTTACAGCAGGAATCATACCATCCCTGACATGTTTTTCACTGTCTCTGACAATTGATTCAACCTGGATAGAGACAGAGAGAGAATAATCACACTTCCTACCAGTTTTCACAACGCTCTGCCCCCCATACTTCCTCCTTTCATCTGCCTTCTCGTTCACCACTGATGGCAGCGATCTTCGTGCCGCATGTTTGTCTCCATGCCTGATCGGCCTCATTATCTCCCTGCTGATGTGGGAGGCTGTTTCTTCCTCACACTCACCTAGACCTAGTGTTAGCGTTATTATCATTAGAAGTTACACTGAAGTTACGCCTGCTCCCTTAGCCTCCCCCGTCACAAATTATCAGTTGATTTTATTTGCACAGACTGCCTGCACGGTGTGTTGATTTGAAAAGCATATTTCCTACAACCTTGAGAGCAATGTAATTAGATTTCTCGCATTCCTTTTTCAAGTTGCACAAGCTGTTGCAGGAGGTAGAAGAACTAATGTAAACATCACATGGGAAATGACTTTAACGCTGTGGCAAATCAATCATCGTTGCAAACACTGCCACTAACGAGGGTCATATCAGCTTGGATGCTAATTAGAACAAGAGGTCTGACAATCAGCACTTTGATATCTGAGTTTTCAAAGCAAAATGATGCAACAAACAGAGCTCCAAAGAGGCCAAATCATCAGTGCCTGAGCTGCAGGTGCATAAAAAAAAAACAAAAAAAAACAAAAAACAAAACAGGGCCTAAATATTTACTAAATCAAGCAGAAAACCTTTGAAAATCATGAGGAAACAAGCTGCTTCAGCACTGGTCATATATGGAATTATATCTGGGTCAAAATTCAGAGAGTGTGATGGGAAAATACTTGAAATGAAATTATATTCTGCAGGGAAATTATTCAATCTTTTTCAAAAAAAATCATCTTGTCATAAACACAATCGAGCCAATCAAATTGAACTAACCAGAACTGACAGGGAAGTCAGTTAGCCATATTTTAATTACTTGTTGGTTGATACAGTCTAATGCATTTAATATTCAACACTCGTATCATTGTGAGTATGGTACTTTACTGTACGCCCGGTGAGAACAGCTTTTATTGTTCAAGTCGGCTGGAGGGGGACAGTCCTGTTGTCTGCTCGCTCGGCAGAAGAGACAAGCTCAAGTGTTTGCATGTTCTTTTAAGAATACACACACGATTTTGCACCCACAAGGCTTACATTAGCGGTGTGCGGGCACACCAGAGGTTATGTTGACACTCTGTCTGCTCATCCCTTGATCCACCGCTGCCTTTTTCATCTTTTTCGACATTCTCTCAGGGCTGCATTTGTTTTCTCATTTCCCTCCCTCAGCAGACCTTTTCTTCCCACCCCCTGAAGTTCTTCTATTTTTTTCTCTCCCTTCTTTCATCTGATCAAATGCTTATAATTCATTGCATGCTGTCAGAGGCGGTGAGGGTGGTGAGAGCTCAGCGAAAGCAACCGTATGAACAAACGCATGGGTCAGTGTGTTCCTATTGAAGCAACCGTACCGCAGTGAGGTGCAAACTACCCACTAGTGCTTTGTGCTTTAATTACACTTTGAAACTCATTACCATCAAACAAATGTTGCTGTTTGCCCCCACTGCATGTGCACCGCATCACAAAGCTTAGCCAAGCAGCAATAAGACTGGTTTGAGTGACTTTTTCTTCTCCTAACAGTAGGCTGTGTATTTGCTCATCTTTTATAAGCTATAACCTCTGTCACTGTCCTTGAACATGTAAGGACACGGTGCCTTGCTTTCCGCTGGGCCGCCACCATGTTTTATGACTTTGTTCTAGGCTGTGAGAATCTCAGAGCCATGCCAGCGCCAGGACTTCGTTGACGCTGCACTCTTTCACAGAGGATAAGCAGCAGACGCAGGCGACCTTTGACACTAAGCCAAAGTGTTTCAGTAACTATAGTAACACATGCCACATGCTGTTCAGCTAGGTGCTAGGATGTTAGCATGCTGACATACTAATTACCACTGAACGCGAAGTACAGCTGAGACTAATGAGAATGTCATTTGTTTTGCAGGTATTTTGTCAGGAACCAAAGAATTAAATCACCAAACGTTTGATTTCACTGTGGCATTACCAGCAAAGTGATTAGACTGAAAGTGATTAGATCACCAGAGTCTGTAGGATTAATCCTCTGGGAACCATGAATGTCCATCTAATCCATCTAATAGCTGCTGGACCAAACAGACTGATGCCATCCCTAGAGCCATGGTGCTTGTAGGGCTTAAACCTAGTGGGCCATAGTATAGTATCTAATTATTTATTAGTATATTTGCGTTTTTATGTCTTTCTCTCTTCTTCTTTCCTTCAGGAGTGGCTGGATCTGCGCTGCAGAGGTGTTCGCAATGCCAACGCCTACATCCTGGTTTATGACATTTGCTGCGTGGAGAGCTTTGAATATGTCAAAATGATCAGACAACAGATAGTGGAGCACAGGTAGGATCGACCAGTTACTGAACGTACACCCAGTGACATAGGGCTTGTTAGCCCTCGCTGGTGAATTCTAATGACAGCACCTTGTCACCCGTCTGGAGACAGCATGCAATTTCCCTGCCCTGCCACAAAGCTGTACAATTACACGTTTGTGACAGTGATAGATAGTCTGCTTGTGCTGAGCTTTTAATTCAGCGCACTCCTCCCTGCATCCTGACACTTTCGTAATAACATTTGATTCGGGCATTGCTGCATGAGAGCCGCCTGAGTCATCACTGTTGATTTGAAGATTATTTTTAGGATATTTCAGCTTTTATTGGACAGAGTACAGCAGCAGTAAAAGACAGGAGGCTTGAGAACCAGGGGTAGATAACACATAGTAAAGGTCTCCTGGCTGGCTTCAAACCAACAAAAGTGCGAAAAAAAAAAAGACCAATGAAAAGACGTCACCTACTCTATCATCCTTGCTGTTGGCATACCTGCATATATTTACATATTGAAAGGTAGAGTGAGTAGCCTCATTTGTTCTGCTATGTTGTACATAACCAAAATGACACTGCACAGCTCATCGCCACCTTCCTGAAGCTCCAAATGTATCACCATGAATGTTTATGGCTCATGACAGAAAACCATTATCACCAGAAGCTGGGGAAGGAAGGGTGAATGCAAGAGGAATGGAAAACAGGAGAAATTTGTAATCACAAGACCAAGATCTGAAGCCAGGATGGAAGAGGAAAGGAAAGAGCGGAGAAAGGACAGACATGAATAATGGAGGCTATTGCAGCACAGGGTGGCTAAATTGTAGATGTCAACTAAAGAATTTATATATTTATTTTACTATACTTTAAAATATGCGCTTAAAATACGTGAAATGTTCCTGAAAGCACGTCTGCCAAAATCTGATCACAAATGGAGCAACCTTATTTTTTTCTGCTTTATTTTTTTATTTTTTATTTTTTAGCCCTCCTACCTTCAGTTCAGTGAAGTCTATGCCAGAGTTGTGTCATTCCATTACTTTTTGAACAGTTTCCCCCAGCTCTCACAAACAAATGCATGCACACACTCTTGCACATACAGTACATCTCGTTCTGCTAAAACACTCAAGCTTGAGCAGATATGCTCGGAGATATTTTTAAGTCTGTTATGTGAGCGCAACCTGTGAAAAGGAGAAAAGTGAAATGATTACCACAGTGTTTTTCAACTCTTTAAAGGTCCCATTGTAGAGAGTGGGATTCCCATGTCTTTTTTTAATTATAAAGCAGATCTAAATACTGTGAAAGCATACACAGCCCGTATTTAGAGACTGTGCCTTAACACGAGCCAATATATCATTGCCCATTCTTCCCAAGGAAGCAATATTAGAAACCATAGGTTAAAGTTTATTTTTTCTGAAACTCTGGAACATTTGAATCCAGTTTTGATTGTCTGTTTGGATTATTTCATCGCAGACTGACCACTGTCAATTGCATTTGCCAGTGAGCTTTGGCAAGTCACAGTAATAGGCTACCATCCATATTCTGTGATTGGCCTGGCTAATCAGAAAACAGTCGATATAAGCGAAGCTCAGAAACCGACACTCCAGAAAGAGGAGATGCAAAATTATATTGATACATTTTTTGGTACATAAAACCACAAACATATCTCTTTATGGGTATCAAAACTTCAAATAAGACACTGAAGAAGTGTAAAATATGGGACCTTTGAGAATGTTGCCGCAGGGCTTGAAAATATTATGTTCGTATCTCTCTCTGTGTCTGTCTCTCTGGTGAGCTAGCTGTCCATCTGTCAAGGCAGACGCGAAAATATGCATATGTATGCAAGTCCTTGTCAGAAGATGAGGCACGATGTTACAGAAAGAAAACTTCATTCATTATAAGAGGAAGTGATGAATTGTTAACGCAGCAGCTTTAACAAGTTACACCTCAGCTGACACTGAGCTCAACACGTCAGCAGATGTCTTGTGCTTACACACACCAGTGCTCCTTCATGTTTCACAATGATTTATTAGTCCTCACTGAATTCAACTTGACCTACTATAGTTTTTGTGTATTACTCATATGCTAATGTTATTATTTTCATTGAAAAATAATTAAAGATTCCAGCTCCAGTGACTCTGGCTCGCAGCTAAAGAGTAAAAATTAATCTCATTGTTAGAAATCCTATTTAAATAATCAGCCCTCTTTTTTTTCATAGTATTTATTCTACAAACAAATTTGATTTCCTCCAGTAAGTATGTTTTTTTTTTCAACATTGCCATTGTAAACTGTCATTCTCTCCTTTTTAAGTAGATTTTCAGATTTTATTTCCAAACCACCACCAATCAGGTGTTACTGGAAAATGATTGGACTTGATGAAGTCCTCTTAGATGTTGATGTTTTTCATTAACACTGTAGGTGTAAACATTACAAACACAAGTCTAGAGCCACTAATTTATGCGTACCTCTGGCTTTCCATACAGTTTCACACTTTCACATAATGCTGTAAGCCAGCCACTGCAGAGTGTGGTGGGAGGCCCCTTGAGCCTGTGAGCTCTAATCCTCCAGTCCGCCCCCGCACACCTCAGAAGGAAGGAAAAACTGCACACAGACATTTTGCACATGCATAGCTAACCACTGTGACAAACACCAAGATGATAACTGCTTCTCTTTTTTTTTTTAAATTAACCTTTTTATCATTTTTACCTCTCACATGCGCCTGCAGGGAGGGCAGCAGCAGTGAGGTACCAATCCTGGTGGTGGGCAGCAAGAGAGATCTGCAGCGGCAGCGCTTCATGCCTCGCAGGGCAGTGTCTGTCCTGGTGAAGAAGACCTGGAAGTGTGGTTACGTGGAGTGTTCTGCCAAATTTAACTGGCATGTTGTCCTGCTCTTCAAAGAGCTGCTGGGCATTGCTGTGGCACGGGGCATGCGCCAGAACCACACCTCTATCCGTCTGCAGGGGGCGCTACAGAGGAATCGCTGCACCATCATGTGACCCTGAGAGCTCCCTCCACCCCTCTCACCTCAGGAGTGGAGCGGCAGTGGAGAAAAGGACTTTTTATCTAAATGGCTGGAAAAATACCCTGTGGCCTCCTGCTTTACTGAGCTGATTTTTCATAATGAGGTTTATTAGACTCTTGCGCTGTAAAAGACACTAAAGTTTCACACATGGTCATCCAACCACTTCCTAGTCAAATTCTGCCAAATGTGTAGATGCAAGGAAGGAAGTGTGAGAGGAAGCAGGTAAAATCCAATATGATTAGCATAGGACAGTTCTTTTTCTCACATCAGCTAGACATTTGAGGCTGTGCTTCCCAAAATTACACAGCAGCAGGTCTTGCTGAGGATTGTCTTGTGGCTGTAGCTGGGCCTGTAAGGATGGATGCTGTGTTTGTAAGACTCAAAAGGGAGAGGCAGCAATATCATAGAGTCTTCCTTTGAATTTGTCATCTTCAGTAAGGTCAACAGCTGACATATTTGACCTTTGGCATATTTAGATTTATTTGAAGGCAATGATGAACAAGACAGAACAGATAAAGAGCAAAAAATATTCATTTCTGGGGAGATTATCTGGACATGTACAGGTCCAATTAGATGGTGTTTAATTTTAGATTGTGCGTTACAGTAGCCTACATTTTTTTTCTTTTCATGTCCCTGTTACAAACTTTGCCTAGGGTAAAAGCTGTTTGTTCAGATGAAGGTTGTTTTAAGGTTGTCTTGCTGCAGAAAATACTGCAGTCCCTTATCATGATGTACTGTAGGACTTTAATCTGCTCCCTCCCCTCACTCAGTGTCTGTTTCTGATGAATACATTAAATCCAGGGAACTGGGGACCTGCAGGAGGCTGCAGAGCCTGAAACGAGAACCTGTACTGTACATGCATGGATGTGTGTGTGTGTGTGTGTGTGTGTGTGTGTGTGTGTGTGTGTGTGTGTGTGTGTGTGTGTGTGTGTGTG
>JBBMJY010000024.1:12579104-12592699 GCA_037833715.1 Toxotes lorentzi | reverse complement strand
TGTGTGTGTGTGTGTGTGTGTGTGTGTGTGTGTGTGTGTGTGTGTGTGTGTGTGTGTGTGTGTGTGTGTCTGAGCATGCAAGTGGGGGAGAGGGAGACAGAGAGGGGCAGGTCTGATAGCTGACATTCACACAAGCAAAGGACAGACACAGCAAGATAAGAGACAGATGTTGAAGCTTTGGATTAGGAAGGAGCAATAAAATCCCACAGGGATGTCCTGACTGACTATTTGTACAGCCATATAATATTCACAAAGCCTCACACACAGTAGATGTAATCCACTCATGCTCAGATATCCCACAGAAATAAGAAAGGAGAACTCAATGGCTTCCACATAACACCCCATGAGTGCTACACAGACACACAGGGAACCTTAATAAGGCTTTCATATCAGTACCTGAGTAGTATCTAATTGGTAATGTTGTGAGATTACTATTTGCTTTTTATTTGATTAGGCCTAGCTAGGTATTTTGTGAATATGGCTGCATTGAAAGTAAGCAGACCTATTGTATATAAGAGTGATTCATAGAGTAATTGACTTGCATGCTTTTGTTGGTAGAGCCAACGGGTCAGGGTTTAATTGCACTGATGTGAAAATGTGATATTGTGTTTATTTTTTTTTGTAATACATGGTTTTCTGACTCTGTAATGAGCAGCTGAGTGGAGTGAATGTGGTCGTTTTTCACTGGCATGTGAGAGCACAAGCTCATGATTGTCTCCGAGATGTAGTGTCGAACCCTTCAATCAGGGCAGATGGCTGTGTTAGTTTTTTGTTTGTTTTTCTAGTTAAATAAAAAAAAAAGAAATAATGATAAAAGGAAATATGTAGCAGAGATACACTAGAAAGCAACTGTGTGTAGCATGGGTTCTCATCAGTTTGTTTGTGTGCGTGTTTCCAAATAAAAAGGGCTACAGTTTTTTATCAGAAACATTACTTGTATTTATTTTTACTGTGTTAGTACTGTGAGTAATTTTTTTTTCTTGACACATGATGAATTATTAAATGCATTTGAGAACAGCAGTCTTTCTCTGGTTACTTTTCAAGTCTGTGCAATAATTACACCACATTAACATCGTTTTGACAACATTGCCACCTTGTGGTAAATAGATGTTATCAGGAGCCAAATCAGGGGCAGGCAAGGGATCAGGCATCACACATGAATCTCTTCCAGTTATTGGATTTTTGCTTGAAGTGCTTACTTCATTGTACATACATACGTTCATTTCAGGTGGCAGTGTGGTAATGTCAATCATTCATATATTTACTTATTAATTAACCATGTCAAAACATGATGGTTCTTCAGGTCATCTCACCCCACTCTCCTTGAGGGTAATACAGTCGTTATGGATATTCTTGGGCATTATTGATCCCCTTATCCCTTTAACTATGGCCCAGTGTGGCTTCCAGCATTCCCAATTAAGTACAAAGGTGTCAGTCAGTTTGTGGTAAAATTTTTATTAAACAAATTTTATTTTGGAATATCTACAAGACAAAGCCTTAAGATTAATCCAATTAAACTACGGCAAATCAATCAACAGGCAATGGCTGCGCGGTATTTAGGCCCCCTGGAGGTTTTGGGCCCTGCTTGGTAATCCAGTTTTGTGGTTAATCCAGACGAGGATCCCACTGATCATGTAGTTCATGACCTGACCCCTAATGTGTCCCCATACTGTTATGAATTCAGGTTTCCCTCCCCCTTTATGATAAGATGAAGGTCCTCACAAGTGAAATGGACCTTGTGCACTGCTATCAATGAGCGTATTCATGTCTGTGTGTGTGTTTGCTGCACATAGCATGTACTGGTCTACGCAGCATCTGTCTGATGACCTGACCAGGTCTGAAATCAGCAGCCAAACCGCATGTCAAATGTTTAGGAATGTTTAGATAACAACATCACGTGGTGCAGGTCTGAGTCATAGACTTGAACTGATAGAGCGGCCGTTCCCATTCAAACATTTACAACACGAAAGGCCAGGTTAGCAGCCGCTCCCTCCTAAAATTACAGCCATAAACTGTTTGGCTCCGTTGTCATAGAAATCGCCGTTGGTTTGGTGACAGCCTTATCAGTTTATATGGACGCCATGTAAGGAATTTCCTTTCTACCCAGTGCAGCTCTGTGCTCTGAATCCTCTGCAGTCTGCATCAGCAAAGTGTCTTGGCATCACTTCTCGTCCTTCCTCCGGTGTCCATTCCGGCGTCATGTGAAAGGGCTTCACGGTGGCTTCTCTCGACCGAGACCGGACCTTCCTCCGTCGAGCTCATTCGTCAGCGCCGACGTCCTCGCCCTGGTAGTCCCGGTGGGGTAGTGTCTCTGTCCCCCCGCTGTCCCCGGTTTATCCTGCACCCTTCGGCGTGCGGCGGAGCGGAGGATGAGCGAGCAAGGGAAGGGCTCGGCATCCGCCTCTGCCGCGGCCCCGGCACCAGGGTCGGATACTTACAAAGGCTGGCTTTTTAAATGGACCAACTATCTGAAAGGGTACCAGCGGCGATGGTTTGTCCTCAGCAACGGCCTGCTCTCATATTACAGGTAAATTCTGCAGACGAGTGCAACATTTCTCGAAATCAACGGGCACCGACCGAGTCATATTTCTGTGTCGGTGCATCACTACAGCTGGCTGCCTCAGCTGGCTAGCAGCGGGCTAAAGCAGTCTGTTTACTTCAAGCGGACAGTGGTAAAACGGGTTCGCTTTACTTCGACTGACTTGTGGGTCGCGGGAAGGCACCAGCACAGACAGATATTCATACAGCAGCGATAGCACCGAGGCTCCTGACTCGGTAAAGTGACAGAAATGTGGCCACAGCAAGTACCGACGTTAGCTAGCAAACTAAGCTAGCCCGCTAGCCTCAGTCGGTGGACGGCTGACAGCTGAAGATCCAGCTGTCCGCTCCTCACTGACACTAACACGACAAGTGTTAGTAACGTGTAGTTAACAGAGTCGGCATCCTAATTATCGCCATATTAACCTATTAATGTCACTGTTTCATAATTTTATTCCTCATGAGCGTCATGTCACTTTTTTTTAGAAATTCATTCATTCGTTCATGGTATTGGCTTAACGTTACCGAGCTGCTCAGTGTGATCACTGTAACGAGATAGTGTTTCCAGAGATGGTCGCTGTCATTACCAGTCTGTCCTCAGTCTGATCACACAGTCGCAAGCTGTGAGCTTAGGCTGGCTACACAACAGCCTAACACCTGTGGCTCAGGTGCTTCTCGCAGGGGAGTCAAGTTTCCACAGGTGTGGGTGTACAGGCACAACATAAAAACACTGAATGGATCATAAAGAATGTTTAAGCGCTGGGTGACAGATATTTAGTCCTCAACATAACAACACACAAGTATGTTTTATATTGTGAAGGTTCACGAATACAACTTTAATTCATAACTTGAGATCAACAAGTTTTTATTAATATATACTAAATGATTTCACTGTCACTTTAATGTTGATACAACCTTGCTGTCCCATGGTCCAGTCTGAGGAAGTCCAGTCTTGACCTTGAAGAACAGTCTGTGTGACAAAAGAAGCTTAGCTCTAAGGTTCACTGTTTCCCCATTTACAGAGCTTTCACCTGAGCCAGCTTCATTCTCTGATGGAGATGGTGAGATGTGGTTGAAAGCTCTGAAGAAGCTATAAGTGGACCTCTGGGTTGTGATTATCTTGTCACGAAGAGTTTGACTCTTTTCATTGCTTTCATTGCATGGCTTTTGCATGTTTAATCAGCTTGCTCGCCACCACTTGACTGCTTTTGTCAACAATGGAATATTTTGCTCTGTCGCCTTCTAGGTCACCCTGTCCTTGGTGCACATTTGCCACATTTTAAGTTGAGATTCAAAGTGTCTCTCTTGCCAAGAAAATCTATGAATCACAAGGCTCAACATTTGGACCTTTTGCACTGTGGGATGGGCATGAAGCAGTTAATGATGTCTCACCAGGAAGCCCGGAAGCACCTGTGTACACGCTTGGTCCACATAAAAGGAGAGATAGAGTATTTGTCACAACAGTTGTTCACCCTGTCTGAACCAGTTTTCTTAATTAAATGGTTCACAGCGGAATGAAGTTGCACCCACCTTCCTCTTCTCACAGTACTATTAGTCAGAGCTCAGACTGTGAAGTTTAAATGCCTTCACAAATAAGAAATGATTAAAACTATAATCTTAATGTGTTAGTTCAAACTATAATCGCTTGCAGTAGTAAAAATAATTAATGTGACACTAAGCTGATCCCTCTAGGATGATTGTCTTTTCAAATGTCATCGTTCACTGGGAGGTTAGATTGCAAATTCGGCTCTGAAGCAGGAAGGGACTCACTGCCTTGTTTAAAGTCTGTTCTGCAGGATGAGTTCTTGTCAGTACGAGAGTTTGAATCTGGGTCTTCTGACTGCAAGGAGACATTTTGACTCACAATGCTTCCCTGCAGCTCTAACAGTCATAAATGCAACAGTACAAATTTTCAGATTGGATAGAGAACATTCTTTACTGATTGTGCTTGAAGAAAAATGTGATCAAAACCACATTTGGAGCTCAATTCATCCTTTCATCATGCTACAGTTTTGCCCAACACCCTAGTGCTGCACTTTGTCAAGCAGCTTGATTGTCTTTTGTTATCAGCAAAGTGTTATTTGACACAGAGGTATGGTAGCCAAAGCTCTACTCCCGCCTGCGCTCATGGTGAAAGGAGAGATGCCTGTTGCCTCTACCCTCTATTAATAGTCCATTATGTTGTAAGGTGACTGCCGTCCCTCAGGTAAAGGTAGCCAGTCGACATCTGAGCACAGAGGCAGTGAAGCGCATGAGTTGTCCCCTCCGTTGATGTCTTCCTGGCAGACCACATTGTGTGTGTCTGACCTCAGGCTTTGTGTGCCTCTGCCTTCTCTGGCTGAATATCTGTGCTTCTCCTGTGAGTGAAGTAAAAAGGGAAGCAGTCAGACAAATGTGACAACATGTTAATTAATGTGCCTTCATTGTATGTCAAGTGATAATTGTACACTTTCTTTAGCACATTTTTGTTCTTGTTATACAATTATAAGATAAATACACAGAGAAATGTGCCTTGCAGCTCACCATTTTAATAAAACTTGTTTACAGTTGCTGCTTTTACATTCATACTTTTTAAGTTACCACGTTGAAACATTTTTAAATAGATCAGTGTATGATATGATTTAAAAAAAACAAAAAACATTTTGGAACATATTGAACTCTATCTTAAGAGATGCACTTTAAAGCCCAGACAACTTATGTCACATCAGATGTAGCCCAGCATGGATCGATCTGTTGTTTGATCTGCAGTGTTCAATGTTTGTTTGCCCTCTTTAAAAGGCCAGTTTATATTTCTGATCAATCAATAGTGACTGACTGCCAATTAGAGGTCTTGCCAATAACCTGAGGGATCACTTTAAGTCCCGGGGCCCGCTGTTGTCAAAGAAAAGGTTTAGTTCTCTATAACTTGTAGCTGAGAAGCCAAAGGGCAGGGGAGGACCATAATCAATGCTTTGACTCTGTGGAAAAACCGACACACTCAGCACTTACGCTGTTAAATTGTAAGGAGTTTTATAGTGATTCAACATTGCGCTTGTTATTGATTACTTCTGGATCTGACACTGCAAGGCAGACTGTGTTTTATTCCACATCAGCTTTGTGCCTCATGTTTTTTTTTTTAGTTCAAATCACCCAAAGAGCCTCATTGTGCCGATCTCACCAGTACATGTGACAAGATCTTCGCTCTCCCTGACTCACTGAACGTCTTTCATTTTTAATTTCTTAATTGACTTTTCCTCCCAGTTTTAATACTCTCAGCACTACTTCATCACCTCTTAAAGGAAATCCGACTTGGTTCTTTAGGGAAGATTACAGGGCATTAAAGCTTTGAGTGCTATTAGAGCTGCCACATCAGTGAAACTGGCCTTGTCTTTCGTAGTAGACTAGGCCTGCCACACTTCCCTCTCAGCTGCAGGACAGTTGTTGTCCCTTTGGAGAGTCAGGTTATAGTCTTACTGCTGGCATGCTCAGCTCCTGGGTGAAGGGAGGTGGGGTGGGAGAGTGGTGAGCTGGCCAACCTTGGGCCCAGCTGCAGGGTAAAGCCTGGCCCGAACCCTGTTTATTACCCTGGCACATCAGCAGAGTGACTGGAGCAAGAGATGTGGACGCTGTGATCTAATCTTGTTAATGGGCACTGCGTTGGTCTCAGCACCAGGCTACAGTGTGCGTGTGTGTCTCTCTGTGCGAGCCTGTCCGGGTGGTCTTTGTGTTTTAATGTGAAGGTGAGAGCAGCAGAGTGATGTTAAGGGGGGTAGGGAGTCTGGCCACATTCTCACCACCTCATTGCCTCAGTCTTTCAGCAGGTCATGTCACGCTGTCCATGTTGCAGTATCATTCCTTTGGTTTTCTTGGCTTATGTTTCTTTTCTGTCTTCAGCACGGCACGTTCCCCAGCGTTTCTCTGGCTCTCTTCCTCCATGTCTTGTGATATTTCAGCCCCCAGCCACAACAAAACCTGTCTACATTCTCATACTCAGGGTACTGTGTCCTGGTTCCTCTGCCTGTCTGTGTATGTCTCCTCATGCTTAAGGCTGACTGTTCTGTGTTGTTCACTGGTTGTTGTTCTGTCATTACATGCTCCAGATCGGTGGATTTGTGTTTTATGAGGATTTGTTCACAGGGGACTGACAGGTAAAGCTCTCTCCTGGCACAGCGCAACATGCAGGACCCTCTCTCATGCCCTCACCTTCGCCCCCCTCCCCTACAAGAGCCTTAATGCCCCTGTAGTCCTTCTCTCTCTTTCCCAGCTTTTGTAGCTTCCTTGACTGTATAATTTCATGGCCTTTGCATGGCCTCACCTCTCCACAGGGCAGAAGCGATCCGCATGGATCTCATCTTACTCATCAGCAGCACATTTAGTTTGTTGACCCACTTACAGGCAGGACTGAGCTCTGCTAGGCGAGGCTGGAAACTGGGCTGTTCCGGATCTCTGCCCGCCCTCCTCACGGCTTCACATGGCCCCAGTGCGGTCTTGTCTGCACAACTGATGTGCACCGAGCGCCAGCAGAAGAGTGGCACACTGGAGCGTTGTTCTGGATTGGCATCATAACAAGACTTGACTTCAGCCAGTAGAGGCAGTGTGAGGGAAGTCGCTGCCTGGCAGAACATATAAATACACTTCAACCTTGGACTTAACAGGGTGGCAGCCACCTTGTCCGTGTCAACTGTGCCTGGTGCTTAGTGCTGCTGAGAGGCAGCTGCTCGTGCCAGTGAGGGCTCACTGAGGATGGATGAATGGATGGTAGCACCCACAGACAAATCCACATGATTGCATGGCTGCATGCTTCAAAGTGGCTGTCTCCAAGGGTATGGACGAGCAGTCATGACATGGAGGGCTGGGGTTTTGTTTTAACCACCACAGCATGTGATTTTGCTGATTTGCTGCAGCCCTCTGGCTGAAGGTAATAATCAGCAAAATCTGGACTGAAAACCTGCATACACACAGATCTCTTAGGGACATGTTGGTCCATCCCTGCCCTGCAGCTTAGCTTGTCTGACTGTGACAGAATGCCAGACAGGCAGCTTTTCACCACAGAACTCTAAATGTAATGTTTCTCTTGTTTCTCTTAATGCAATTCCAACAAGAGCCTCATTTACAAACTTGTCAGGTTGTAGACTAACAGTCTCATAATTATGCTAGTTAATAAAATTAGTTTTGGAAGATGTGCAACAACAGGTTTCTGATATACAAGAGAATTCATTGTATACAGATATGTATGCAGTATATACTTTTGTCATAGACTTAGTTCATGCAGTATGCACAGACACATACAGCACTCTGTTGCCCTTCCTCTTTGTTCTAATCTCTTACCCTGCTGCTTTGGCTCTCTTTCCCCTGTTATCTCCCTCACTCTGTTTTCTATTTGTTCACACTGTTATTCTTTGTTTGGTTTTGTTCACTACACAGGCTTGGAGCCAGACAATGGCCTTGTTATCTAGACTAATGTGGCCCACTGAATGTGCAACAGTTGGTCTTAGTGGAGACTACTCAGAATACCCACAATTCTGCACAACCACAACAGAGCAGGCAGGTCACGGCTAAATGAATTAGAAGTTCAAACTATCCTACTTGTTTTACGTTTGCTAATGCAGGTTTAGGTTTCATGAATGAATGTGCTTCAGCGATGGTGTGTGCTCATTCAAATGTACAGATACTTCCACTGCTGCTTGGCTTTCAAGATGATATGATCACTGTGGCCGTCCTCTGTCCCTCCTCGCCTTCCTGCTTGTGCTTATTGGCCATGGGAATGTCAGTTGCACTGTCCTACCTACAGCCTTGCTGAATTGTACAAATAAATAAATAGTTATATTTATGAATGGACTTTTTGTAGGACAAATACTGTGAGCATATGACAATTAACTCATGTCCAAGACCAGTGTCTTCAGCTACCTCTTGTGTCTGCCTGTCTTTCTCGCTCTCTCTGTCTGTCTCTGTCTCTCTTTCTGCCCGGTGGATTATTGCAGGACGCAGGCAGAGATGGCCCACACGTGTCGTGGAACAATCAACTTAGCCACGGCACACATTGACACAGAGGACGCCTGCAATATTGTCTTGAGCAGTGGCGGCCGCACCTACCACCTGAAGGCTAGCACTGAAGTGGAGCGGCAGAGATGGGTCACAGCACTGGAGCTGGCCAAAGCTAAAGCCATCCGCATGATGAACGATCAGTCAGGTAAGAGCAGCTGAAGCAAGCAGCTACGTATATGGAAATTTTGAGATGCATTACATGCCTTGTATAGTGGAAGTTCAAGCTGCAAGAGCAAATTGCACCCATGAGGCACTGGTGCATGACGTTAATGTTCAGAATTTAACCTTGATAAATAAAGGCTTGGCTGATACTGTCTTGGCAAACGCACAAGAGTGTGTTTATCTTCTTAACTGAATTGTTAGTGTAGTTAGTAACATCCCTGCATGGTGAAAGGTGTGTCCAGTACTGATTCAGTACGTTCAGTGTGGTTCTCAGACCAGCCTCTGGTTTCCAGTGTCCCTGCATTTGATATTCAGCACAGCATGTGTCGACTCAGGCCCTCCTTCTTTAAGGTAATTCAGATTCCAGGGTGATCCAGGAGAGGGCAGCGCTGTCTGCTCAGTCGAGTCAGAAAACAAACTGGAGTATGCTAATGGTACCGTGAGAACTGAGCGTCCATTCATCCTTCTCCTGACAACAGAACACTCTCCTTTCCAAGGGGACTTATTCTTGTATGGCTGTGTTAGGTGTTGCTGGTCAAAGGCTGTGGGAAAGGCCTGGGAGGACCATATTCTACACGTTTCACCCTGGCATCATCCCAAAGCCTCTCTGCCCCAGTCTTTTGCAGACAGGGTCTACAGAGACTGAGACAGGCTATATATTCCTCTGGCCTCCATTTGAAAGTCAGATCACTAAATATAGACTGGGAGAGAATGTGAGTGCTTTTTAGCGTACCGCTTCCAGTAAGCAGGAGAGGAATACTTTGTATTTGTATTTTGAAACGATTCAGCTATTCAGCATGGACCTGTTGTCAAATTCAAGTGTACTGATGTTCAGCTACAGCTCTTGTGCCACAGCAATTTGATGTCCTGCGTTATATAATGTCCCTTGCTCGAATATTGCTTTGCTTGTGTATTTAAGCTATGTTTTGCACAATATGTTTTGCCTGGTATTCTAAAAGAGAAATAGTTCACCAGCTTTTCAGTAAAGATGGTGGACTCGTGAGAGACAGATTAAAAAATGAACTGTCAAAATTAAGGCAGCAGAGGCTGTGATGCCCACCTCTTTCAACCCCACATCTCCAGTTTGTACTGCAGGCGTTCCGTTAAAATAAATTTTAAGTCTGAGCTGAGGTGACCCTGTCAGTCAGAATCTGTTAAACTGTTTACTAGAAATTTGGTTTAAAAACTCAAAAATCTCTAACATTTATTGCATTAGTGCTATAATTGCCTGCCATACATTAGACTTTTATTATTAAAAGTCTAATGTAAATTATTTGCACTTTGTTTAAGCTTTGAGTCAGTAAATGCTTTAGAATAGAATAGAATAGAACAGAATAGAATAGAATAGAGTTTTATTTGCTTTAAAGCTTTTATTGTCTTTAAAGCTTAGAGAAAGAATACATGTGTCTGCTTTTTTCTAACATTTCCTTCCACAGCTAATCTATCTGTGGGAGGAGGATTTAAGAGGATGTGAGAAAAGAGACACTGTGTGAGTCTGTCTGTACAAAATGAAATATCTGCTAATGCAGCCGCTGCTGAGAGTAATGCTTTAATATGTCAGCGTAAATGTTGTCAGCTCTTATCAAAATTACATTTATGGATAATTTTGCCATTGGGCCCTTTCAGAGCCGCTGATTCTTTGTCCATGGTGTTAGACGTGACATGGATCAGTGGCATTCATTAACCTGCCCTCCCTCCCTCCCTCGCCCTGCCAGTGGAACAAAGAGTTCCCATCGATCTCTTCTGGAGAGCACAGTGTAAAATCCTGGCACATATGTTTTGATAGAGATCAAAGTTATAATTTTATATCCTTATGCTTTTCCTGTATCCTCTACTTTGGAAGGCAGGGCCATTTCTAAAATACATCTGGTTATATACTGTAACACTCCTGTTTTGATTTGACTCTTGAGTCTCTCTTTGTCTGTAAGCCATGAGATTCTTTCTGTGAACAACTGACCAGAGCCTTGATCCAATTACTTGAATTTCTCTTTAGTAGTTGTGTCACATCTGCAGCCTTTCCATTTATAAACCTTCCCTTGTAAATTACCTTTCTCTCCATGAGTGCATCTTGTTTTAATTTAGGCTTAGATTGGATTTCTAACAGCTGACTGAAGCTATTCACTGAGGCATAAACACTCAGCAGATGGCAGTGTTTCCCCTCACTTCAACATGACCTCTCTCATGGGTTTGTCTGCCTTTTTTTTTTTTGCCTCTGCTTGTGAAAGTGGGATCACAGTGCGATGAATTGCGATTTCCAGCGGTGGCTTGAATTTGTGAGCCTGACATGCACTGCTATTTGAATTTAACACAAGTGAAAATTTGATTAGAAGGTGAATTTTAGCTGAAATTGGAAAGCTTTGGTGGAAGAAAAGAGAAATTCATAGATGTTGGATGTTGGATGTTGGAAGTGGTTTCTCTGGGTGTAGCTGAGCTCAGGCAAGAGAGTAACAGCCCCAGACTCTGATGTGCATCTTGAGGTCTTGAACAAAAGTGCATTACATCACTGACTCTGGTCATTTGTGTGAGTAAGCTGGTAGTCATGTGATCTACTCAGGTATTCTTGACTGTGTAATTGTTTTGTTTTTTTTTTAAATCTCATTGTCTTCCTGTCCCTTTTACGCTTTTATTCGCTGCTCTTCCTTTATAGTAACAGGTAGTGCTCTGTCCATGGTCCTGAAACAGTAGGGCTATAAAAGAGGACGACATGCCATAAACATGCTTCATTTGTCCTTTTTTTCCCACCCCTCCTTCTCTCTCCATATCTCTTGGTCCTAGCTGTTTGCCTGTTTTTTTTTCTTCTTTTTTTCACCCTCTATGTTCGCTCCCTCACTCGCTCTTCCTCTCTCTTCCAGTCTCCCTCTTACTCGCTGTCTGGTTTTCCCGCCCCCTCCCTCTTTCTCCCTCTCTTTCCCTTTCTGTCTCAGTAAACCATTTGCTCTGCTTTTCTTCCAGCAGGGTTTTAGTTCTGAATTGAATGACCTTCTTCTTTGTCCCACTGTCCCCTCTTCACCCATTTCTTTTGCTTTAAAACATTGTCCTGCAAAGTCTGGGGGGAAAAAATAGAAACAGGATAAGGCAGAGTCTCCTTGTAAGTACCCCGCTTTTCTTGCAGTTATGTTGTGCTCAGGAATCTGTGTGTTTGTTTGCATGTATACATGTGTATCTGGTAAAGATGGATAGATGTTGTTGTGTATTTATTTATTTTTATCATATATCATGTAAGTGTATTTTGGCTGATTTACAGGGGACGAATCAAGCGTATCTCTACTTTCAGTGTTACAGAGAGGCTATATAGTGTACAGTAGATTTTGCCACTGAAACTGTTAAAGTGACACTTTCACCATCAGCAGACAATAGAAAACTTTTGGTCCAAATTCATTAAGTACTGTTTATTGTTTTGTTCTTTTGAATACGTTTTGTATTGTGAGAGGGTGATTTAATCTTTCTTGGCAGAGCAGGAGACTCAGATTGTAGGACGGAGTATATAATGTGTCTGTTAGTTTTATTACACCAGTCTATATGGCAATAAATTCAGATAATGTACAGTAACTGTAGCTTCCTTTCCATCAATAGATTCATGACTCATACATTATTTTTATGGTTTACCAATAAAGTGAGAAATATTTTTGCGGTTATATTCGATAAAATGAAGTCTGTTACACTCTCTCGACTGTTATGGGAAATATTCATACCTACTCAGAAACTGTCCCTAAATGTCGTTTATCAACTGTATCAACAGTGTCTTTAATAACTTAAATTTTGTGATATTATGCCTTTATAATAAATATTTATACAGTTTATACAGTAATCTACAGCTGCTGCATTTGCAGAAGGACCATCCTGTGTGGCGTGTTACTGCCTGAGCTCATGAAAAGATGTTATGAAATGACAGATGGCATCCTTATCAACCTCATCAATTAGTTCTGCAGCGGCTGCGTATCAAATCGCTTGTCCTTGTTTGTCTTGGATGTAAAAGCGTGTGCCGGCTGAGGTCGATATGCTGTTTCAGCTCTGTCCTCCAACTGACAAGTGAGATGGAGACAAAGAGATCAGATTCAGTCTTGTAACATAACAAACATCATTGCAGAGCTCATAAACACTGTGACTGCCCAAGTAGTCAAGCAGCCAAATATGATGGTCTGGGTGCTTTTTTTAATTTTTTTTTTGCTTTCTTTTGGGTCATGTGTTTCTGCCATATTTAATTTCTTTCTTCCTTATCTGTCTCTGGAATCTCTTGGGAACGTTAAAGGAAAGTGCCCCTGTGAAATCAAACATTTCCTGTCTCACAATTGATTTTTTTTTTTTTCTGGACTCATTATCCCTCCATGAACTGCACATCCCTCACACCACTGATGACTGAGCCTACACATAGGTCTTGGGGTTACATGCCACCAATCTGACTTGCACTTTGAATCTTCAGGGATGGGCACTCCAGTCTCATGGTAATACACTAAAGAGAGCTCTCTTGACTGAGAAACCAAACCCACTGCACTGGCACAAGCACATGTGTTGGCCTCTGTGTGTTAGAGCACCCTCTTCCTGGTATCATGTCACGGCAGTGGTTTGAGAAGTTACAATGGATGCTTTGACCACATCCTCCATTCTCTGAAAGAACAAACAACAGGCATCAGCCTCCTGCCCGCAATAACCAGCTGGATTTTCATTCAACACTTAGATCAGAGCTGCTTGGACCAAAAGTTGGAGAATATAGTTTCAAATAATGGGAATTATCCTTTAAAGACAGGCCATACGTTTGAGAACAGAATATTATGATAAATCTGTTTTCCTTTCAGCTTGCTTGTGTGTGTGTGTGTGTGTGTGTGTGTGTGTGTGTGTGTGTGTGTGTGTGTGTGTGTGTGTGTGTGTGTGTG
>JBBMJY010000024.1:12512512-12570450 GCA_037833715.1 Toxotes lorentzi | reverse complement strand
CACTTTCCACATGCCAGATTTTGGCACTAACACTGAAAACCACCACCACACAAGTAATAACATATTGTAAATACACTGAATGACTTTGTGTGCATGTGCTAGTTACGTGCTTTAAAATTCTGACACACAAGCAAATTATTTAAGACTGGAAAATATGCATTATATTGTTAAACTGTTAAAGTTTATATTTTTATATAGCAGCCCATGAACATGAACCAAAGCCGCTGTCAACAGACCCTCCACTTCACAGCCTGACCAGATGTTTGCATGCATGCAAATGAAAAATCTATGCATGTGAGCGTGCATTTAGTTCATGCATGCTTACCTGTCATGTATGGTTTTAATAAAACCCATTGCCTTTCATGATAAAAAGATCACTTCTGGCTGTTTCAGATGGTCAACACTGGCTTCACACTTTGCTTGTGATCCATTGTTTCTCTACAGCAACAAGCTTTTTTATTACTGCAGTAACATCCTGGAAATCCTATTATAATCCTATTAACAGTGACCAGACTTGTGTGTATGAGCTACGTTAGTATTCTGAGGCTGTAGGATAATTAATGACCTCAACCTTCAGACTGTAGGAGTTGTGCAGTAAGCAATAGCCGTTTTCCTCTCACAGTTTTGATGCACCGGCTGAGAATTTATAAAATTTACTCAGCATACCAGAACATAAATCTACGGTGTACAAGTCAGCAGACTGATCATTTTTCTGTTTGTCTGTGGTAGCACATGATAAAATGTTACTGAATTAAAACTCGCCGCTTAGTTGCCGCGGTTCGCTGTGAATCTTTTCTTTTGTTGTTTGCTGCTTACTGAGAGTGTTCGATTGGAAACCCTGCCAGAGCTATACTGCAGAGCTTTGGGGACAGTGATGAGTTGCACTGCACAGTTCCTTATTTGCTTGTGTGGAGCTGTGCGCCGTGTTACTGGGTTTAACCTGCTGTCTCCTGTGTTTGTCTCCTTGTGATGTATCTCACGGGAGGTATGGAGCCAGTTAGCAATTACTGGCCAGGATTACACTCCCATCCCCTGGGACTCATCCTCGCTCTTCATCGAGCTTGTTGTCTCTTCTGTTTCTGATGTAGTTCTCATAGATTCCTTTTCTCTTGCGCACAGTCAACTGCAAAACACGTCTCTGCTGTGAGCAGTGACAGAATAATTTTCCAGCCGCAAGTATAAAAGACTAGAAATGCAGTCATCTACAGATTACATGTACATTAAGGCTGTCTTACTGGAATCAATACCTTATAATCATAATGATTAATTTAATAAGATATACAGTATGTTACAGTATGTACGTATATCTCTTAGCTTTTCTTGCATTCTAATATATGTGCATTTGGTTATATATATAATGATAACATATTCACCACAGTTTTAGTAATAAAATAGTATTTTAAAGATAATATGAATTCCAGTAGTTTAACAAAGAACAGATTTATCATTTAAAGAACTGATGCTGTAAACCATAATAACCTTTGACCACAGTCAGATACAGTACAGACATAATTGCCTCACGGCTATGCTGCTGACATATGAATTTGCTCTACATTCCACAGCACCATGGTGACTCTGACCTGTAAAATGAACTGTAATAACATTAGAAATCAAACTAAGCTCGTTGCCGAACATTTTCTGACACTAGTTTTCTCTCTGATTAGGCCTTTTGCTATGTTTAAGTACCATCTTTAATCCATAGGGGCCGAACATTTCTCCCATGTGCTCGGCTGCTTGGGCATGCACGTCTCCCTACCACAGGGTGACGTCTTGTCAGCCGGAGGCCTGGCTCCACTGATCTGACAGCCTGTCCTCAGGGACAAGCAGAGAAACAAGCCCTGACAGTGGGATAGCGGTGCACTGCTCTCCCAATTACATTTTCTCACTGCCTACTTTCCTGCTTCCTTCTGTCTTTGCCTCGCTCTTTTGTGCTCAACTCTGAGATGGACAATAAGGTCAGAACTAAGAATCAAAGAAGCTATCTATGCACATGCTGAGGAAGGACAATGTGTGTTTATGTGTCGAAATGTTGTGATTTCGTGAGCTGTGTCCTACAAGCTCGTATCTCTGCTTTCCTCAAACACAGATATTTGCTTAAATTACATCGTCTCAGGAGGAGAGTGCAGTAGAGACACGGTGGGAGCTGGAAACACACTTACATTTGTGTCGATGGAGGGTCTTCTTCAAGGTGGTACACTGTGGGGGGGGGGGGATTATCTGCCCTTGAGGCATGACTAGGGTGGTAATGGGCTCCTGGCCTTGCCTCATGGTGTCGACTTTGCTGCCGAGAGCCATCCCTCTACATCTGCTGTTGAGAGGGAAGGGGTTGGAGATTTGACGGGGCGAGCTAGGCAGTGACACTGATGCAGTCGGAATTGAAAGCCTATTTATTGACACAGGTTTAGTGTAAATCGTAGTATTCACTTTTTATTCCAGGTCTGAGTGATATACAGTTGATAGAATGTGTGTAGATATTGTGAAGGGTTTTCATCTCTTGTATTCAAACTTATCTGTAAGTTCTTGACATTTTATCGATGCTATATGGATTTGGCTCAGTGAACAGTGAAAAGTGCAGAGAGGACATTTGTGACATACTTCATTTTAGATTGAAGAAAGCTTTGTATCCCTCGTAGTTGCGGGCTGTCTATCCAGTAGAGCTGATAGCCAAAATCTGTGCTCCTGCAGCTCGTTTCAGTGAGGTTTTGGAAAGAGAATTAGATTTGCAGACGACGTGCTGTAAGCAGAGTCTCCTCTAAACAGATATGCTTTGGTACATGTGACAGTTTATTTTTAAGTGGCATCGCTCAGAGCTGCTGAACTCATTGGCAGAATGAGGGTGAATAATATGAGCAAGCTTTCACTGCAGTGCTGCAAATGTCTTCTCATAACCATTATTTAACTTTACCAACTCTACATGTTATTTAACATTGAAAAAAAAATGATTGGGAAATACTCTGGAATATAAACTTTTAAATGCTCTCCTTTCTCTCTCTCCTATTCTTTTAGTTTGTCTCTCACAGTACTACCTCTAAAATGTCTCCGTACCACCCTTTAACAGTGAACTGTTAAAGACTTTAACAGACGTAATGCAAAACACTGGGGTTGAATTTACTGCAACTCAGTCAGTGATGACATTCAGTAACCTTGGTTTTTCATCAGAAAAAAACATGTTTTGCTTTGATTTCCTGTAGGGGTTACTCTGGGTCAGTCTCCAAAGTTTAGTTGTTTTTTTTTTAATCTGCTCCCTACACAACAAGATGCATTATGTTTATTTAACCAAGGTCTTTGCACCTGTCACTCTCAAATCAGCCGTATTTATCAAGACGCCTGGAACTGGCAGAGATTCAGATTTAATATACACTGATTAGTTGTTTGTCCTTGTGTGACAGCTGATCTCTTGTTAAGACTGATTAGACCTCTCACTACTGTCGTTTGGCCTTTGAAACTTTGCACTAATTGGATTTATTTGACAAGTACAGATCAAAAGTAGAAGTTGTTATAATTTGCCATATTCAAAGCTGCTGGTTCGATTTAGATAAGATTTCGGTCCTCATATCCAGTTATCTTAGTTCTGCAAAATTAACTTCATGACAGTTGGTAGTCTTTATTTGACAAAAAGGATTTGTCACCATATTTAGTATCTCCAAGAATAATTTTTCATGTGTTTTCTATTAAAATAAAGGCAAACAGTGAAACTGTTAATGAGTGAATGATAAAATGATTTTTGAGTTTTTCATAAAATGCCCAAAAGGACAATATAGAAATCTTCTCTTTTCTCTTCCTTGAAGACCTTAAAATATTTTTGATGATTCCTCTTTAACTTAGGGCGTATACATAAATTTATTCAATCAGTTGTGGTAGGGGGGCAGACTTATTGTTGCCTCGTGGGAGGAAGTTCAAAACTGCACCAACTCACCAACTAACCTATCTGTCACGCTTTACCAATTTAAAGCTTATTTCATTATCCAACTGTCCAGCTCTCTCTGAACTTGGGCTTTGGCTTCCTCCCTCACCTCTTTTACTGTCTCTTGCTTTCCTTTGCGCTGCATCTCTTGACACACACTCCGGTTAATTTTCTGACTTTACGCCGTCAGCTTTTTCACCTTCTTTACCTTCCCATCTCTGCAGTGATTTTATTGAAATTCAGTCTAATCAGACCCTATTGCTGGCTGGTAATGGGTGCATAGCGGTGTCATTTTCTGATCCAGGTTCTCTTTGGGTTTTGTTGGCACTGTAGAGCTGGTGGGTTGTCTTTTGGCTGGACTATTTTGTTTTTGTCTCCACTAATGGCCAGACAGTTGTGTCTCTCTGACAGCCTATTCAGCATGTTCACACAGTACCTCTGAGGCTAGAGCTCAGTGGCCTGTGTGTGTGTGTGCTGCTGCTTCCTGGCTGAACTTTGGTTACCTTTGGGTGAAAATGGATGCCCAGGCATGCAAATATGGTGAGAGATTTTTTTTCTTCCCTTCTCTTTCTCCCTTTTGGAGTTCACTCCCTCTATATATGACCAATAATTATGATGCTAAAGTACAGTATGTTTTTCCTAAATGCAGCTTGTCTTTTGTGGTCATACTAGGAATCTGGGTCTGTTGATAGAAGCTCAGCTGATATATTGACAGGTTTTATATTGTCAGCAGCTCTGTAAGGCTTTACATAGGCACAGTGGTGCCACAGTGGTTTAAACTAAATTCTATCGTGGTCTCAGTTATTATGCAAACAACTATTCTGATATTTAGCACGTGTCATTTGATGTTAATGTAACCACTAACTAATACTAAACAGAAACTACAGCTGAGGCTGATAAGAACATAATTAGTTTCAAAAAATAAACTTTTGAACACATTAAAAATTGGACCTGATTGTGGCTCCTAAGTCATAGGAAAAATTACAGTTTGTCCTGCGGGGGATATAAATGTTGGAAACACTTCCTTCATGGCAGTCCATCCAATGGTTGTGGTGACAGTTCACTAAAAAACACAAATGTCAGCCTCATGGTGGTGCTAGAGGGAAAGTCAAGGTCACCAGTTCTTTGATAAAGAAAATAAAGAGAAAATCCACTATATTTTCATGTTACATGTAACAACATACATCAGATGTCATTATGCTATCACAATTTTGTTAACTATCAAATATTTATATTGGATTTGGTCTCAAACTCAAGCGTCCGTTCTCTGCTCTACTCTGGATACTGTCATGGCTGCTTTGGCTAGTCAGTCAAAAACTATTGAAACTATTGGTTCTAAATGGTGAATTCTTACAATGGGACTCAAAAAAGATGTCAGTTAATTGTTCAATGTGCTACCATTGCACTGAAAAAGAGTGATTCTGAAAACACTGTAACTGTTTTGTCTTTATTTTTGGATGCCAAGTACCAGCTCTACAGAAAGATTAGCCCTGTGTGGTTATGTCCGTGTGCTGCTTGTTTCTCAGTGGAGCTGGACGTTCTTCTGGACAAAGGTCCCAGTCAAATTTGACCTCAGTATATTGCTGCTACATGATGTAGTCCGGGCTACCAGCATTCCCCAGGTCGATATTCATGTCATACTTGCACGGTGTAAATAGGCTTGACAGAGGTGATAGTCTCTTTCACTGTGAGGTCACAGCCAGCTGCCATGTTCTTAGGAGAAAGTGTTGTTGTGTTGCTGCCTCTCACCAAGACCGTGACAGTCTCTCCTATCAGCTACATAACACACCTTTTCAATGTGACAAAGCATACCCTGCATGCTGGGGTGTCAGAGACAGCAGAACAGCTCTTTCTCGATATTGGAGCTTTATAGGGTCAACAGGGTGGATTAGAAGGTAGACAGACTTTCTTGCTAGTCTTGAACCTTTAACTTCACTGTTCCAGAAATATATTTTTATCTATTTTATGTTGAGATAAACAGCACCCTCCTCCTCCTCATTTTCCTTCTTTTTCTTCACGTCCTCCTGCTTCTCCCTCTCTCTCCTCCTCCTTGTTTGTCATCTGTTTTCTTAGTTTTAGCAGTTTTATACTTTGCTCCTCTGCCGTGGCTGTTTGGGTGTTGTTTTGGGTGCTTTTCAAAATGCCAGAAAGGGCTTGTTTTTCTAGCTTGATTTATTAAAATAGAAACACACAAACACTGGTGCTTTTATGTAGGGAAATATTTTTTGTGTGTGAATTCAGTTTTGATACACCTTTCTTGAGATCAGAATCCAACTTGTGGGTTCCCCGGTGTTTTGCTATATAAAGATAATAGAGTAGAATATATTCTTATAAAAAAGATTGTGTATACTTCCACTTAAGTTCAGCAAATGTGTAGTTCTGCTTTATTTTTGGATTTTTCCTTTTACTATATGACCACAGTGGGCTGTTTATGGACCTGTATCTTACCGTTGGTATATTTATGTCTTTGCGTGTGTGCTTGTGCTTGCAGTGTGAGTGTGCGTACACGTGTGTGTGTGATGCTGCAACGCTCGTCTTGTATGTTTTGTTTCACCTTGAGTAACCTCTACTTAGTGACATCATTCAGAGAGGCAGCTGCTACAGCGAAGGCACTGAAAGCAGTCATGATTAGTGTGCTACTGTTTTATAGGATATATTTGTGTGTGTCAAAGGAAGCCATCTGTAAAATCTGGCTGATGGCTGTCCAATTAACAGTAACTTCATCACTGGAAAAAAAATCGCTGTTAAATGGTTTTTTATTTTGTTGTTGTTGGATTTTTTGTCATCCTTTAATGAACAACATAATACACAGAAACAAGTAAACAACACAATGTTGTACTGTGGCTTCCTATCTTTATCAATTTAACACTACGGTTGTCTTACTTTTTTTTAAAGTGTTTAATAAGTTACTGAGAAGGTTACTGAGCAGTGCAGTAAATAGATTTTAGTTTTCCATGGTGGAAGTCAAGTCAAGTCAAGGATTAAGGATCAAGGAACTCATACCAGTACATTTACATATTATGGCACGAAATTAGTACTCAGGTCCCAGTTTAAGCCATCAAGAGCAAGATAGAGTGTCAGTTTTAAAAAAGGAAGGTGTCTGCACATATTTAAGATTCAGCCGCAATGCATTTAAATATGTTGTATAAAATTTCGTAGGTTGAAGAAAAACCTTTCTAGATGAATACTGAGTGCATCATTCGTCTTTATTAATATTCTTTTTATGGTTTGGGTACTCACAAGTCCCATTAATTCTCACTTGTTCAAGATAGTTTGCGTGACTTTTGACCTCTCCCTTCCAGATGACTCAGGAGACGAGGAGCCCACGTCCCAGTCGGACCGCAGCGAGATTCAGGGCACCCTGAAGATACTCGTGAGCAAGCTCGATGACCTCAGCACGTGTAATGACCTGATCGCCAAGCATGGGGCGGCCCTGCAGCGTTCCCTGAGTGAACTCGAGGGTCTGAAAGTCCCTGTGGAGGGAGGGGAGAAGATCAAGGCAGTCAACGAACGGGCCACCCTCTTCCGCATCACTTCCAATGCTATGATCAATGTAAGTAGCTGGGGCAGACCAGGCTACAAGACATAGCAGCAGTGAGCAGAGAGTAATCTGCGGTTTGCATGCTTTGGCATGATCAGTGTGACAGGAATGCCAGTCATCTATGATGTCCTGGTTAGTGAGTGAGGAGAGATGAGATCACTTCACATTGTGGCATGTTAAACCAGAGCCACAGAGCCGCAGGCGCAGAGACTGCAGGTTTAGAGAAACAGTTTTAAAGCACACCAGATCCTGTAGGTCTACAGCTGGAGAGGTGATGGTGGTTGCATCTTATTGTTAAGGATACTACTACCTGTTAGAATGAGTCAAGTGAAGTCATTTTTATTGGGGGGGGGGGGGGGGCTTTAACTGCGGAAAAAAGAGAAGGAAATCTCAAGAACAGCAACAGAATAACCATCTTTCCGAATAACATATTGCGGTTTAACTAACTGTTTCAACTTGTTAGCTACATTTAACAAAATAACAACAACCAGTATGACCAGGGTTTCATTTGCCACTGTGTCAGATGTGTTGGCTGTGAGTTCTAGCAGCATAACAAGAAATGCTCTACTGTATCTGGCCCTGTTCCCGTCTCCTCAACGGTAAATACCATGGGCTTTACAGTATGTTGTGGACGAGAGTTCAGGGAGGGTTTAGGTCCTGAGGGAGTGATACAAGATATGATAGTGGGTGGGGGGGACAGGAATAGCCCCTGTTGCCCCCCCCCCTCCCCCTTCTCTCAAAACCTTGACCCTCCCTGCTTGGTGAGGAATGTCAGAGCCTTCTGGACTAGCAGTTAGACAGCTAGACAGACAGACCTGCTCTGACTAAAGCTAGACAATCATACAAGGTTTGTCTTTCCTCCTGCTTCTCTCGATGGTTATGAATTGTTGGTAGCTTTGCCCATTTTTGGGTCAGAGAATGCTTTTGCCTATAGTGCATGTCTGACTTATTCTTATGTTGCTTGTCTGGTTGTCAAGTTTAAAATAATCTAGACAGACTCAGTCTTGGTTAAGCTGCTAGTACTTGTTTACCTTAAATTTTGTTTCGAAATGAGGCAATAAGAGATTGCCACTCACAATGTGGTTATGTGTTAATTCTGCTTGTTAAGAGACTTGGTATGGGAAATTGAAATTTACTGGACAAGCAATAAAATAGACCCTCTTGGATTGCCTAACTCATTAAAAGGCCACCAAGTTTGCCAAGAATGTGCTTCTAATGAGAAAGAAGTGCTGCCATAAACTCCCTGTAGTCATTTTTGCTATAGGGTTAGGAAAATGGCTCTTCAAGAAGAGAGCGGCTCGGGATATGGGTGTTTGGATTTCTGCAGCTGTGGGTTCTGACACTGTAAAGACCTGTTCTTTGCTCTAAAATATAAATCTAGTTTTTATGTCCTTTTTCAAAGAACGTGGGCTATATGTGTAAGGAGGGAATAACGGAGATAGGAGGGGTTTGGGGGAGACGGAGGCCATAATGGCAAGACACAACTGCATGCTCTCAGTGATCTGACCCTGGCCTGAGGAGAGGGTTTCACTCTAGTTCATTTAGTGGTGATGTAACTTCTCACAAGAATCCAAGCTCTTGCCCACTTGTGCATGCACGCATTTACACATCTACCACTTCAGGTTTTTATGGTTTAACATCATATTGCCCTAGTTTATTTCATTCTTTACCACATCGCTCATTCTGCATATTTCACTTGCTCCACCGGACATCACATGCAGTCTGTGTGTGTACTGGAGAGTCAGCATAAAAAAGTGGAACTATCATACTTTTTCAAGTGGGTGTTGAGTTTCATATCATGGTTATGTCTGAGGAAGTGGACTACAACGTCACATGCACATTTAACATTTAAACTGATGCTCAGACAGTGATATTTAGACACTTCAGACAAGACTGCTGAAGGTAAGAGAGAGATTAGAGACAGGTCTAGTAACATTGTCAGTATTAGATATGTTGTGATTTCCATACAGTGTCCTGTGGAAAAATAAAGTTTAAGTCATGGATTTTCTTCTCTAAATCCTAAACTTCATAAAGGGTAAGGATGTATGATATCTGCACCATTACTATACATATGATTTTAACATACTGTTATAACCATTATAATCTCTCAATCTGTACAGATCAGTTACTCATTTAAATAGCAACAAGATAAGTATCCTAAACTTGTTAATGGTTTGATTGAATAATGTAATTAATTAAATTAAGCATCAGTATTGCTTTTTTTTAATGAGAAAACATTTTTTTCATACATCTTGATATTAAACCATATGTGGACTTTTGGACTGTTGCCGGTGAAGCTAAAATGCTCCAGAAATAATCTCAGATGTTCAGGATCAGAAATTCCAGACATATGTGCACATGTGCAAAGATAAATGAATGGTCCTAACAACTGAAATCTTGGTGCTGTTGTAATAGTCATATAGTGCCTAATAGTCATAACATATCTTCCTTTGTAGTTTTAGCTGTTCTTTCTGTTCCTGGTTTCCATGGTTTCTCTTTGGTTAGTTGTGTGGAAATGTCAACGATGACGTTTGCCTGACAACAAGTAAACTTATTAAGGTTACATATATTAACTATTAAAATTAAATATCACAATGAATAATACACTGTTAAATTTAAAGCATTCATTTTGTTACTTGGTATGATTAAAGATTTGTTTCACATATCGAAAATATGATTATAATTATTATAAAATAACATTTTTAGAAATAGCTTTTACATTTCACCTATTTAAATATCAAGTTCCAAATAATAGTGTGTCAGAGCGATATTTTGTGTGTGAGAGGGAGAGGGAGAAGCAGACAGATAGACATACTGTGTTCTGGAGGTGTTAATGCATCCTTGTTTCTCCTCTGGCTGCCTAAAGGTGACACCGTACATCGTGACTGCTCTCTCACCAGAGAACAGAGATTATTTGAGTGGGGTGACACATTCACCCCTCCAGCTCAAATCCTGCAGCCACAACTTTATCTAGTGGTTCAAGCTTACATTCAACAGCTCCTCTGGCTCTGAGACTAAAGAGACATTTGCTGCAAATACTGAGTGGATCCTAAATAATCATGTGCTGGTCCACTCATGTGGGAAAGAACAATAACAGAGCCCCCACAAAATGCTACAAAAATACTTAATAGTAATGTGTCTCAGTTTCAAAATGATTATTCCAAAACCCATCCCACTCGTTGACAGCTCAGTGACTGTCACATGACATTTTCATCATGAATGTAGGTGAGGTGTTATTTAGGTTCACTGACCTTTGAGCTCACTACGAAGCAAAGCTGTTGGACATTTGAGTGCCCACAAGTGCTGACATGCAATATATATTTGATCTGAAGTAACCTCTTTGTCTCAGCAGTGAAACCAATTCAGAAACAACGGTGCCCCCTCTTGACTCAAATATAGTCTGCTACGCAATCAGCTCATCACTTTGCTCTGAGGCACATTTGTCACAGCAGGGACACCCAGTAAATGTGCCACAGACAGCTAATTAACATATTGATGATTGTTTGAAACGGCGGTGATAAATAGCCTTGATTACAATGATTGACGCAGATGCCTGTGCACCGTTTCTAACCTAGTGTTCTCTCTCTCATGTTGTCTATTGTCAGGAAAAGTTACATCCTGATGATTGTTTTTCTATGTGGTGTTATTTGCTGACTCAAACATTCATAAAGGCTTTTTATGATTTTTTTTTTTAATGGCTTTATTTTAAAGAAGAGACTTGACTTGAACTTGAACCAACAGATGTCACTCTTTTTTTTTCAAAATCCCCAATGATGACTGTATTTTAGTCATGAGAAGAGTTATTTGAGGACACTGATCTGTTAGTCATAGCAAGTGGAAAGTAACTTGGCAACTTGTTGAGAATTCTGCACAACAGCTTTTGTTTTTAGATCAATTTTTTTTAGACTGTATGTTACAGAATTGAAGCTTTGGGTGCTCTCTGTGTGCTCCCCAGGTGTGTCGAGACTTCTTGGACCTAGCAGAGACTCACAGTAGGAGATGGCAGCGGGCGCTGCAGTATGAGCGAGAGCAGCGTACACACCTAGAGGAGACCATTGAGCAGCTAGCCAAGCAGCATAACAGCCTGGAGCGAGCGTGGAGAGAAGCACCCACGCTTGTTTCCAGCACACCCAGTGCCCCTACCACCAACAAGGGTGAGACAGACTGTGTCTGTGTGTTACTTACTCCTGTGGGCCTCAGCGTGGACCTCACTTTATTAGCTAAAAGTCATGTGTGGCCACAGGCTCAATATTATAGGCATTCCTCATGTGGAGGAAGGAAATTTGAAGTTGTGTCATAGACTTAAGTTAGAGATGGTAATTACCTTCACTAAGGGCTGCAGGTCATGTGGTCCCTTCTGTCAGTCTGTCCATCCAGTTGTTTTTTTTCCTCTGTTGTTTAACCGATAACCAGCATTTCTTGAAAACAAACAGCCAGGCTGACACGAAATTTGCTGTGTACATCCATCTTCCGAGAGGAAGGAGCTCATTGATTTTTCCTCCAGTGCCATTTTTCAGTATCAAATCTCCTGACCCTTCATATTAAGCGTACATGTTTTGCCTCCAATAAGGAGAAACCCACTAGTTTTCGTGACCGCACGACCTTACTTTTAATGCAAGACTGTCCTAACCAGAAAAATGACAGCCCTGGTCATTTACAAAAAACAAAAAAAAAGCCTAAAACAACATCCAGAGGGATTGAGTTTACCCATTGTTTGAGGCAAATGCAAATGTTTATTGAATATACATTCATAGTACGGTCCTTTAGTAAGTAGCATTAAACAGAAATGTTTTAACAGAATAAAGACAATAAACTGTCTTGTCCTCAAAGCTATTTTCTGAAAATGCAGTAATTTGCTGTTCATAGTGGTGTTTGTTTTAAGGTCATATTTTACCCTCCTTTATTAATAAAATCACTTTTCATTAGAAAGCAGAATGAGTATCCCATATAAGGATTTGTGCTTCTGTTGGAAGCTCCGGTTTATACACGTGACGAATCATTGAACATACTGAATATTGAATGTTGGAAACTGAATATGAGAAGCATGCCCTCAGGAACTTGCATAACTCAGGCTAGTTAACCAGCAGGAACATTGCCAATTTGACTAAGCTGATTATTCCTTGATTAATTGCAATGGGTATGTGATTATACGCCGCTCTGTCCTGGACTCTGTAGAATACAAACTCACCAACATGTGATGCGATGGTTCGGCTTGTGCTGCATGCTGTCTGTATGTACTCACAAATGCATATGTCCCGACTGAAGGAAGTGAGAGGCCGCTCAAAGAAGAGGCAAGTGATGAAGATGAGGATACTGAGTATTTCGATGCCATGGAGGATTCCCCTGCATTTATCACAGTGACTGCCACTGAGAACACACAGCACAGGTCAGTCTCACACAGGGATTCACATGCTCATTGGTATTTTTTTAAGTATTACTTGAAAGATAATGACAAATGAAAGACAAATACAAGGAAGGAAGTTGCTAAAAACTATTTCTGTGCATGCTCTAATTTTTCATTATAGTGAATTTGACTGACAGCTGAACAAAGCTCTGATGGTGCCTCATGATGTGACAACTTAACCTACACACACACATACAAATCATATCAGACTGTTGTTCCCTTCACTCTTGGATTTTGTCTGATATGTTCACTCTGTTATAAAAATAACTAAAGACTCATTCTCATCTGCTTTCCTGCAGAAAAGTGAACCAATTTCCTCTTTTTGTTTTTGCTCTCTGTTCATTTTTATAGCATATTTGTATTTGTATTTAGAACATATAGCTTCAGTCTTTACTTTTTTCTTCCTCATCTCATCTTTATGGCTCATCTCTCGAAACATATCCCTCGACTCCAGTTGCACCATTAAAAATGATAGAAACTGTTACACACCATTCATCTGTAATACCCAGCAATCTCTTGGCTCCCTTGTGTGTGCTGTGTTTGTATTGGGCGTGTGTTCAAGTGGTAAAGGATAGAGAGACATGGACAATGAGTCTGTGTACGTGTCTAGTGCCCACTCAAGAAAACACTTTCATTCTGTTCCAGGCGTTCTCAGAGTAATTTGAGCGGAGCAAGTGGAGGTCACCCCAATGACTGGAACCAGGACGACCATGTAAGTGTCTGTCTTCCTAACAAATCTGACTAATAGGACTGACATTTGTGAACACTGCTGACTTTTGCAATCTCAGTATAGATTCATTTGTGCTGCCAGAGAGCACGCAGCTCATTGATTTATTTATATAACCATCTTCATTTGCTGGTGTCACAGTGCTTCTTTCCTACCCTACATTCATCCCATGCTCGCACAAACACACACAGCTTTTGTCTGAGTTTCCTGTGGTCTCGTTGTCAGCCCCGTGGTGCCAAAGATACACAGCTACATCATTCCACTAAATTTTAATTACTAGTGAAACATCTGCTCTTCTCTTCCCTCGCCTCTCTTTTGCTGCCTCTTCTTACACATCTGTGTCTTCTGTTCCCTCTCCTCCTGTCTTTCACATGCTCTGTCACTGTGTCTGCTGATATGTGCTGCCAACCTGTCCCATGAAGCTGAAAGCATTTCACAAACTTGTATATATATATATATATTGAATATTCTTTTTATACAAAGTTAAAATACCACCCCACCCCCCACCTTATCACAGATGTCTCCAAGCTGTAATGATGTGTCAGGGAAGGAGCTGCAGCCTCGCAGACAGAGGCGGACTCATATCCCAGACAAGCCCAACTACTCCCTCAATTTATGGAGCATCATGAAGAACTGCATTGGCAAGGAGCTTTCTAAAATCCCCATGCCTGTAAGTCTTTGAGGCATGGTCCTCTTCCTTGCTGACAGGTTAAAATACATCTGTGTGAATTATATGTGCTGAGTTTCTCTCCATCTCTATTTTCCATTCAGGTAAACTTCAATGAGCCTCTGTCGATGCTGCAGCGTCTCACTGAGGACCTGGAGTATCATGAGCTATTGGACAAGGCGGCACGCTGCGACTCCTCCCTGGAGCAGATGTGCCTGGTCGCTGCCTTCTCCGTCTCCTCTTACTCCACCACGGTCCATCGGACAGCCAAGCCCTTCAACCCCCTCCTGGGTGAGACCTACGAGCTCGATCGCCTGGAGGAGTTTGGCTACCGCTCGCTGTGTGAGCAGGTAACAGCACAGCCACAAGGAGTTTTTGTTTACACACTTCACTGACACACAAACTGACGTAGATGAAGTCAGACTCTGTTCTGCGAACAAGCTGTTAAGCAGTTCCTGCTTATATGAACACATTTCCTATATACTACTTTACCTTTATGTCTGTCTTTCTTCTAAGGTGAGCCATCACCCTCCTGCAGCTGCACATCATGTGATTTCCCAACGAGGCTGGACCCTGTGGCAGGAAATCACCATTGCCAGCAAGTTCCGTGGCAAATACCTCTCCATAATGCCTCTGGGTAAGATGTTTCACATTCAGCTGGGAAGCTAACAAACTGTATATGTAAATAACAGGCTCCATCATGCTCATTGAACAGCCACAGCACCAGACGGAAGACTCCACATCCCACTTGAGAGTAGTAAACCTCTGATCTGCCTCCCACACCGTCTAAAGCCAGAGGAAAGGGTGTGAGAATGAATCGGGAGGGTTTTATGACCCCGTTGACACATACATAAAGTATGGGTATGAAGGAAAGTCTCTATTGCAGTGGGACAGTAGAGAGCAGGGGTCTAGTGGCTCAGAGAGATGATAAATGAGAGGTTTGATAGATGCGGATCTACCAAGGGATGCAGCGGTTTTATTTATCTGGCTTCCCTCGCTTCCTGTTATACGCCTGCTGTGAGGTGACATGCAATAGAAAAAAAAAATCGCTTATAGCAACATTATGCAATTATTTTACCTTAAAATAAAAGCTTCAAAGTCATTTTGATGGTACACTGACTTGTAATAGGGAGAGTGGTGCCTCTTTCATTCCCACTTCTTTCCCTAAATGACTGTTCTTGCTCTATTTAACTTGGGTTGAGCGGGTATGATCTCCCACGAGAAGTGAGTAATGCTTTACAGCTCTATGTCACACACCAACCATGGGTCTTCCGCTAGCTATAAGAAGAAGCTAGCACGGTATTTCCAATACCGATGCCATGACAGAGGCGAAGAGGCTAGTTCAGTGGTGTACTGGCCATCTGCGCTGGTACCAGCAGTTCAGCTGAATTTCTTTCCTAGTACACCACTGGACTAGCTCCTAACATCTATATTTTACTCTGCACACAGCTGCTGTTGGTTCATATGTTTCCCGTCAATAGGATTAGCCGAATTCTGAGTGGACAGCACCATTGCTGGCTTGTACTGAGATAAGGATTTTATGTTAGTTGCCTGAGGGATTGATAGTCTTTGTTTTCTGTACATGAGCTTCTAGTGCCACGCTGCTCCCAGTTCCCCACTCGGACAAAAAGCCCAACAGAATTAAATGCACCAGTGCAAATTAGCACTTGTGGCAGCAGAGGCTGATATTGCTGCTGCTTAGCAAAAGTTACTTTGAGTTGATTTATGTGGAATGCATGTCATCGATTGTTTGGGGTTAAGTCACACTCAGAATAGGTGAAAATGTATAGGCTGTGCACAGAGCATAAATGTGTTAGATGATGTGTTTTTCAGCTGCTGCAGGTCGAATTGACTGTGTTAGCAAACGGATACAGAACCACAAAAAGCAAGTCCACAATCTAACACATCACTTTCAGGTCTGCAGTCGCAGATTGGTAACAAAAGAAGCTGTGATATTTATTTCCTCTTACAGCCTTTTGTTCCCTGTCCCTCCCCAGGTGCCATTCACCTGCAGTTCCACTCCAGCGGGAACCACTATGTGTGGAGAAAGGTCACTTCCACTGTGCACAACATCATTGTGGGCAAGCTGTGGATTGACCAGGTTTGTTTGCAAACACTTCTCATTGGTAACCGTTCAACCACAGCTCCAAACCAGCATCCCTGCCTTAATACCTCTGACCTTCCAGAGAAGCCTATAGATATTTTTCCCTCCTGTGTTACAATAGTGTGTGGTACAGTCCAGGAGAGCTTTGATTCCCTTCTTCCATCCTGTGAAGAAGAGAATCAGAGCAAAGCCTCACAGCACATGAATAAGGAGCTTCACGATCTCAAGGGCTTTATCTTTAGCTTTGATCTCTAATAACACCCTAAAATAACAGCCTCTTCTTTCTGTGAGATGGCCCAGTTATATGGGGGGATAGGAGGGGCAGGCTTCACATCTGCCTGTCTCTTCAGAAGTGTGATTCTCGTTTTTGCCTCCACCTTTTTTTCAGTATTTTTTTTCCTGATATGACACATGTTTGTGTGTCATATCGGTCTCTGTCAGAATATGTGCTTGTGCTTGTGCTTCTCTGAGACCTTGAGGAGTAAACATGCATATTTCATGGGAAAAGGAGACATATAGAAGAATATCAAAAAATTCACTTACATCTCTGAATAATCACTCTCAGAAGCACACTGGTGTGCAGATGTGAAGTTGATGTCCTGGCTACAGGACATTAGAATGCCAACTCTGGATTCATATATCAAAACACAAGGAGTTGACGATTTTGAATCATTTATAAATAGCCAGTGTTGGTTTAAGATTCATTCATGCAGATGTATGCTGCCGGTCAGAATATTTCCAGATTTTGTTGAAATTTAAACAGTTCAAGTTCTTTTGGATGAAAGGTGAAATGTCTTCAAGAATCTCAGGCAAGTCCAGTTCCCATTGTACAGCATGTAGAAATAGTCTAGAAAAAGAGATACTGCTTTCATGATGAAACAAGCATCTTTCTCCAACTTTGGTTTGTCCATCAAGAAAAAGCCTCATCAAATTTAGCAGTTTTTTTTTCTTTTTTACTTATTATTATTTTGCTTTCTTTATTCAATAAGTTTGCCCTCCTCTACCACCACCTCCGTGCAGTGCTCTGCCAGGGTGCTGCTCTCTGGTGCGGAGCAAGACGAGCCAAACAACCCCCACACCAGTTATTTTACTAGTGCCTTTTATACTGCTGGCTGATTAAGGAAATAGGTTTTTTAAGGATCTTTAAGACAGAACCTGGCAGAAGGAGGTGGGGCTTAATCACAGCTTACTATTCAGTTATCAGTTTTGCTAGTCTGTCATGTTGTTAACAATGTCCATAATAATGTTATGGATTGTTTTCCTCAGCTGTAAACACACGGTGAAATGGTAAAATCCACAAGCTCAAATATGCTATTATTCTCTCTGTGTGTTTGTCTCTCTCACTCCTGTGTCGGTTCATTTCTGTTCTTGTGCAGTCGGGGGACATTGAGATTGTGAATCACAGGACCAAGGAGACCTGCCAACTCAAGTTCTCTCCCTACAGTTATTTCTCCAGGGACGTTCCAAGGAAGGTAAATGCTTTCTTCTTTACACTTCGCTGATACGTAACCTTGGTATGATGTCATACAGTGTGGGGTTAATTTGAGCGATGCTGCCTCCTGCTGGACAGTACCAACATATATTAGTTCTCATAGTAATAATATAGTAATATAGAAGAAGCTCATTGTAAGAGGTCGGATCTGAGTGAAGTAACCTCAAATGGACTCACAGAAAGATAAATTGCTTTTGTGTCTTAACTCCTTTAGCATCTGTGTAGTAAGCTCTTTTCTGATTTCCTCTTGCTTTTTCCAGGTGACAGGTGTGGTGGCAGACAGTGGGGGCCAGGCTCACTACATCCTCTCTGGTACGTGGGACGATAAGATGGAGAGTGCCAAGATCATCCAGAGCAGCCGAGGGGGCAGTGGATCAGAGGGAAAGCAGAAGACCGTCTATCAGACTTTGACCCCCAAACTGCTGTGGAAGAAATACCCTCTCCCGTAAGCTCTTGTCTCAGCTGCCTCAAAAGGAAGAACATTGCAATATATGCGTCATTGTTGTTGTATAACAGCTGCAGCGTTCAGTCAATATCATTGATTGTAGAACAGAGTGCAACTCTTCTTCCTGCTCTCTCAGGGAAAACGCTGAGAACATGTACTACTTCTCTGCTCTGGCATTGACCCTGAATGAGTCGGAGGACGGAGTGGGACTGACCGATAGCCGCCTGAGACCAGACCAGAGGCTGATGGAGGACGGGCGATGGGATGAGGCAAACTCAGAAAAACAGAGGCTAGAGGAGAAACAAAGAGCTGTGAGAAGGAGGAGGGAAGCAGAGGCCTCGGATGCACAGGATGAAGGTATGAAGTGGAGAACAGGAAGTGTGAGCAAAGAGGTGCTGAGTGAAAGACAGAAACATGTAGGGATGAAGACGAAAAGGGAGGGAAAAAGGTTGAGTTGTGTAGAGTTGTGAAGTGGGAGGACTTATTTTGGGCATCCAAGGTTTCTGTAGTAAAAATTCTTTAGACATTGTAAGTAAATGTTATCATCATTAAAAAAGATAAGCAACTGACTGAGAAAATACCTGATTCTATATTCAGTAGTTTTAATCAGTTCATCATTTCAGATTCTGGGTCAATTGTGGATCGATTCTGCAACTTTAGTGCAGTGTTTTGTTCCCAGAACAGAGCATTCTTGATTTGCAACAGCTTTGATTCACACCTACAGCTAGCTACTTCTCTGTAGCAGCGTTAGCCGAGGCTCATGAATGTTGTAATAAACTGGTGACTATATATATCCATTGGATTGTTAAACAATCTTGCCGACTCTTGTGTTTCTGTGTCGAAGAACACTGACGATATTATAAAAAGAAAACTTAATGAAATAGAAATTTATAGCAGGGAAAACTACTTCCAGAACCAACAGGTCCTCTTCCCTTTGCAACTCTATTGCAATAAAGCTTCACATATTTATCTATCAAACTCTATTTTTATCATTAGAGGCCGTTTACAGCTGCATGTCAAGACAGTTATTACTGGGACAAACCTCAAACCAAAGCATTACACAAAAGGATTATTAAGCAGCAGCTGCTAAGTTATAAAAATATTATCTTTCATTATAATGGATAGTTTCTCGATGGTTCAGACTCAAGAAGTTCTGCTTATTCCAGTAAGTACAACAGTTGTTGCAGGACAGAAGGCAAGGCTTAACAGAAAAGAGCTAAAGGGAGCTTGGTGTAGTAGGAGCCAGACTGAACTTGAATGGAGAACTCGGCAGAAACTGTTCATCCTGGTGGCATTCCTGTGTGTGTGTTGTGCGTAGGCTAGACTGTATTCAATGTACCCATGACTTGTCTTTCTTTTCCTCCCTCTATTGGTGGTCAGAGTGTGATTATGACTCTGGTGAGTGGGGGTTGCCCTGTGCCCCTCTGTTGTGCATCACGCCCACACACACACACACACACACACACACACACACACACACACACACACTCTCACACACACACATGCACACACCATCCTCTGTGTGTCCTCTGTGTGGTCTGCCTCTGTGTGGGAATTGCATGATACCCCTCTCATGTCAACTTCTCCAGATAAAGACTCAGGAAAAAAAAAAAAAAAAGATTTTTTTCCTGGATACATGTGACATTTTCATTCAGGTCTGGCCTCAATAATATGTTACATGCAATTACAGATACAACTTTAAAATCTGCAAGTATTCTCTGTGTGCTATGGTGAAGCCACATCAGCAAGTGAATAACTTGCACTGCATTGTCATCTTGTCTCCTGTACTGCTTGTGGGCACATTTATGGTTGCCAGCAGTAAACAAGTTACTTTAAACTGTTGTTTAAATTAAATGAAATTCACATTATGCTTTTATGAAGGGAACTGAAATGAAATATAGCTGCAACGATTACTTGAGCTGTTTGCTACAAATAGCCTAATGCACTGTATTTGAAAATCATTACATTTCTTTAAGTGTTCAAAAATCAAAGACCTGCAATCTTTTCTTAACTGGGTTCCTGTATTAAGAAACAGATGGATCATTTGGCTCTGAAGTCCCAAAACTGCGATTGTAATTTTCTTCTCTACCATGATCAAATCACATTTTTGTACGTATAATACTTATTTGTATTTTGCCAATGCAGGGTCAACTTGTATGTCGTTACACTTGTTCATCACTTAGTGAATTGCCTGCAAGTGTGGCTTCTCCACTAGAGTGTGTGATTTAAAGGGCGGCGATTGAAGTAACACCTGTGCCTCTTCCCGCAGGTAGAGAATATGAAGGCTACCAGCCTTTGTGGTTTCACCAGAGGAGGGACTCAGTGACTGGAGAGACAACCTTTGTGTACAAGGGAGGTTACTGGGAGGCGAAGGAGAGACAGGACTGGAGCATGTGTCCTGACATCTTCTAACCCAGGAACTGACCCCGGATCACACCTAACCTCATCGGACAGGGAACTGCTCAGGCTCTGGTCCTTATGCAGTGGGGCGTAGCTGGCTTAGGAGCACTATGTGGACCTTTGTGAGCATGAGAATGTTTCACACACTCTCGGATTACACTGTACCTCCAAATGTACGCTCTCACTCTGTTTTTACTATGAGTAAAAGGAAGGGTTCTTCTCTGAGTAGTCCTCTTTGACACTATACTGAAACAGCTGTGAGATAATGTGTGGATGTGAGATAACAAAGTTGTAACATCACACAATAAAGGCACCTACACACTCCTGAGATCAGGTGCTCCGTAAATGCTACCCACAATGCACTTTTCTGTGATCACCCCATTACAGAGTTTTACTAATTGGATAGAAGCCCACATCAAAGCAGCTCATAACGACAGGCTGACAACTAACAGGGACAAAAACATAAAGTGGCACATAGAAACACAACAGTGTTGAATATACATCAGTATTTATGTGGTTACAAGAAGCGTGTCCTCATCATCTGTTTTATTTAGCACAACTGAGATTATGCTGGGCCTAGTTTATACATTTTAAATTAGTTCCCTGTTTCTCTTCACGGGAATGATTTCAAGTGCTCATATCTGCCCCTTTCAGTCGCTAAAAGATCGAGGTTAAGGCCTGAATATGGTGTCTGGAAATTTCTCCGTTAGAACTGGCTAAAACTTGTGGAGGCCCAAAGTGTTCAAAATTAAATAAAGCGTATCATTTTAATAACTACAGATAAATAATATAATATAACCATAAAATTGTGAAATAATCAAATAAATTTTTTAAACTCAACTTACAAGAAATGTTATCTTTTGCTGCTTATGAGTAGTAATAGAGTTTATTGCAGTTTTATTTCATTTCAACAGTTTTATTTTTCATAATTCCACATTTGCTTTAAAAAGTCTGTGAATCAGAGCCAGTTATGTGTTTGGCTGTTGCTTGGATCTAAACGGTTATTGGGGAAAATTATATGATTAAACTAAAAAAATTGAAATTAAATACAGACTTTGGGGAAAAAAAGACTGGGAAAAAACAGCTAGAAAGAAATATCACTGGCTGCAATAAGCTATGTTTTTAATGTATATGATTATTTCACAATTTAATTGTGGGTATTTTATATATTTTGTCTGTATTTATCCATATGATTAGGCTAATTTCATCATATTTATTTATTTATTTATTTCATTTTCAACAATTTTGGTGTTCATGATTTTGGTGTTCATTTTTTTAATCTGAACTTATAAAATATGCAGCAGTGCAGACCTATGTTTTATTTGGCGTGAATGTTGAGGTTTCCCTCGAGGTACAATTAGTCTGTTCAGTAGTCAGTTAGATGTCAGTCCATGTAGAGGCTATAGCTGCTTATCCATTTCATACTTTGACTATGAAATGCCTCTATGCCTCAATGCATTTCAGTCAACTAAACATGCTTCTGACATTTTCCATTTGTGATTCTGATTAGCAAAATTCTGCAGTAGTCAGTCCTTTAGTTGTAACACATGAGTGCAATCACAAAAGTGCAACATGAAACTTCAAAACATCCATATCACTCTAACAGGAATCTCCATCAAACCTGAATACGCACTTTTCACTGTGGTTGTAGTACATATCTCTTGATATTAAGAAAATTTCACTCTGTACATGTACTTTACCTTGTCCTCTGGTGCTGTCCCATAGCAACACATACCATATCCTTACTGGTCGTACAAAGTATTAAGCCTGCACCAACTCACTGAGGCATTCAGTAGTTACCCCCCAGTGCATCTCATCAGTCACTAATTTGTAGTTCAGACGTTTCCAGTGGGACTACTCCACATGAGACTGGAGTGGCTTCTCATAAGAGTCCAGGGTGGCTTCAGCTGATAGGAGGTCAGGGCTGGTTCCTGTAGCACACCACTGTGCAGTCAGCTTTAGCCAAAGAAGACTCCCCCAGCTGCTGCTCTAGATTCACTACAGCTCACGTGTAGTCCTTTCATTCACTGTCTGTGGACACGCTGATCTGGGATCAGCTCACGAAGGTACCCTCAGTCTTTTGCCTTTAATTGACTGAACAAGGGAAAGAGTCCTCTGACCTGTGCACTACATGTCTACGGTGACAAGAGTTTTGAAAACCAGTTGGTATTTTTTTGTAATTAATGTTAGGAATGTAGAATTCAAGGCTGGAGGTATTGTATCTACCATCTAGTCTGTTTCTGTGAATATTTTGTGATAAAACAATGATATTGTAAAATTAAGAATAACTATACTAATCTGAGTATTAAGTTATCTGTACAGCATAGTTCAAATCTGGGGAAAAAAATGACTGAATGAGCCTGAAGGATTTGCTGTAATTTTACTTTTTGATTCAGATTAATTCAGCGAAGATGGAAGTTAATCCTGAGACACCCGCAACTTGGCTGCAGATTCATCTTTTCTATTTCCATCAACTGTCTTAACACACTGAAAATAATTTTTATAGAGTCCTTGATACTATAACATTAGTAACTGTGGTTCAGGTATAATTTCCTCTGATGTTCAGGCCATAAAGATGTGAAAAATGCACTGGAAAAGAAATTCATTCACAACAGAGTGCCCCTCCATGCTGGGTATTTGGCTGATAGAGTGAAGGAGGTTTTCAGTTTGATAATATGAGCTCTTAAAATGTACAATGTTTAAGTGTGAGATTCTTTATCAGTGAACTAATGACTTGACAATGAAATGAATGATTGATTTTTTTTTCACTAAAGATGCTTCTTTATCCATTTACTTAAAAGGTTTTAATGCATTTTTGATTTGTGGTTGTCATGAGCACGGTTTGATCATCACTATATCTCTTGTCTAGAATGACATTGTAAAAGGAGTAATTCAGCATTTTTTGGAAATGTCTTTTTTTGGATGAGAAGATCGGTACCTCTCTCATTTCTCAAGCTACATCCAGCAGCCGCTTAGTTTAGTGTAGCACAAAGACTGGAAACAGGGGGAAACAAATAGCCTATTTCTGTTCAAAGGTAAATAATCTGTCTACCAGCACCTCTAAAGCTCACTAATCAACATCTTGTTTGTTTAATCTTCAGGAAGCCACTGCTCCCAGCCAAAAAATAGTCTCGCACACAGCTCCCCATAAAACCACAACTTGTCATTTTTACACTTTAAACAAATCAAATGTTAATTAGTCGACTTTAAAGTTGCGCGTAACTAGGCTTTGGACAGAACCCTATTTTCAGTCTCCAGTCTAAGAAAAGCTAACTATATTCTGGCTGAAGCTTTGCTGTCTGTTTAAGAGACAGTAATAAGAGTGGTATTAATATTCTCATCTAACTTAGCAAGAAAACAAATAAGCGTATTTCCCAAAAATGTCAAAAGATTCCTTTAATTTTACTTTACTGCTTGGGTTCTCTACTTGTTTGCCCACTTCACACATCCCCTTGCACGTACATGAATACAAGCTGCTGAGGTTGTGCACACTTTAAATCATATCAAGGGTGTCACATATAAGGATGGACACCACTGCAGCAAGAGGTTTCATTTTTGCTATCTTGAAGACTGTCCTTTAGCAGTTAATTCTGTATCATCACGCACGGTCATGACATCTGAAAGAGCACAGATCACTGCTGAGTGGTGGTGCAGAAACTGTACAAATGGAATGTTGGGTTGCGATTTCCTTTTTTTCAGCGATCAAAATGAAGTTCACTAGAGATTTACTTTAATATATTGTGTTTCAGATGATTTTATATTTGAGAATACATATTATATTTTGAATGATAACGGAGAGCTCATCGTATGTTTTAATCAATATATTTCCAAATAACTTGACCTCAGTACTTGATGGTGACTAGCCTACTGAAGTTGCCCCACTGAGGGCCTGTATAGTATCGGACAGCTGTAGCAATAACGCAGTGAGGTGTAGATTTGTTAGTTAATGGCTGTTGTTGCTTCAAACAGTTGTCTGCCTCATGCAGAAAGGGGAAAAAAACAACCAAAGTGTAAGTGGAGAGTGTACTGTAGACTTAAAAAAAAAGAAAGAAAAGAAAAAATACTCTTCATCTGCCTTCCCTATCTCAGAGGGATCTAATGTAAACCCCCTCTCCTCATTTCTCTCATTTCATCTCACCCAACTCTTAATTCACTATGGTGTGATTTTTAGCTTTAATTTTTATGCTTTTATTTTCTGTTCTGATTTCTGTCTTCTCATGGGTGCCATTATTCTTATGTTGGTGTTTTCATACCGTTTGTATGCACAATGAGCTTGATTTGTGTGCATGCGTTGCACACATTTCCTTCTCATTTGATGCTGCTCAGCTTTGAGGCAGAGGTAAACTAATGAAGACGTGGGGAGATTTTTCTTGCCTTGTCTAAACTGAACCCTGCTTCTCCTTGGACTTTGGCTCACGGCTTTGTTGTGAGGCGGTGGTGTTGTTAATAATCTGTATGATGGTGAAAGTTGTGAAACACATCACAACAGCGGCCTGGTACAGGAGGTCAGAGGTTATTGACCTGCCTTGACTACTTCTCTTACTCCCCAGATACACGCAGGTGTATTCAGGTGTAACTGCAGATTCAACCAAGGTTTTGCTTCTTTTTTTAAATTGTGTATTTTCTCCCTTAATTTATACTTGTTTAACATTGTCTTTAAACAACAAAGACATAATAATGAAAAAAGAAGATAATAAAGTTGTTATTGTTGACACTGAATATCTGTCTGCTTTGTTTTCTTTCAGTGGCTGTTGAAGGATGAGATGAGTTTAACTGACATATTTGAGATTGTGGAAAAGTGTCTCTCACTTCAGTGAGTAACAAGCCTTTATAAATCAACAGAGACAGTTTTTGTGAGACATAATAGGAGCAAAACTACAGCAGAATCACTGTAACACTACTGCATCCAAAACTAAAAATAGTGTACAATTTTAGTGGGATGTCACTATAAAGAAAACTACAAAAATTTTAGCTCGGTGTACCTATTTTAATTTAATTTATTTTTATAAGGGGCTGTGGCTTTCTAAAATCTTTCTTAAAGCCGGGCCATGGCCTAAAATCTTACTATGCGTTTCCTTTGGCGCTAAACTTGCCCCTGTGCGCGCGGCAGTGCGCCTCCACCTGGCGCTCACCTCTCCTGTGCGAGTCGCGAGCTGTTTGACCGTTTCCAGGGCAACCGAGTGAAGCGCCTGTCAATCAAGACTCAGAGCAGCAGCTGTGTACTTCAGCTGCGAAGAGTCCAGTTCAACATCGATTTGAAGTGTCCGCGTTTGTCCCCCCTCAAAGTAAGTTATGGATGTTTGAGGCAGCTCGGTGGTGGTAGAAAGATTTAGGAATTTTAAATGTTAATTTTTTTTCATATATCTTCATGTAATTGAGAGGAGTTAGTTAGACACAGAATGGCTTCTGTGATTCACGTTAACCGTGTTTTTTTTTCCTGGTTAGTTAGATTACATGCTATTGTTGTAACTTTGCTGTCAGTCCAGTTTTAAAACCCACTAATGATGAAGGTAAATAGTGTGGAAATTTCCTCCGCCCAGGCTGGAAAATAGCCTTAAACTGGTACTCAGGGTTGTTTTCAGGCATTTGAGTCATGGCTAACATTAGCTAAACATCTGCGAGGATAAATCCTGCACTACACTGCTGCAGTGGATTTAACCTGCTCAGCTCCTGTGCTTGATCTTCATTGTGGGGAAAGAGTGAGACAGGAAGGCACAGGAATTTATAGTCTTCTTAGTGAAAACAAGTCAGTTGGGCCTGCTAACAAGCTAAATTGTCTTGGTTTCCTGGACAACTGAGCAACATAAACCCCCCACTTCTTATGTCTGCCCAGTCAGCCTTCACCACTGGTAGATACTGGGGATGTTGTGTCCGTGTGGTACTGCTGAATGTCTGTGCATTTGTCTGCAACAACAGGACATGGCGGAGAGAAGTCATGCCGGAGCAGAGAGAGATACAGAGGACACTGATGAGCTTCTTTACACTGGTCTGAGATTTTATCAGCAGTACAGCTATATAATATATATTTCTCTCTCTTTAGAGTTTGCACCCGCTCTTGTTAACCCTCTTTCCTGGCGTCACAGATCTAAATGACAACAGCAGCATGTTTGGACTGGACCCTCAGCCTGCCAAACTGGACCACTGTGACCTCCTTTTAGATGCCATTGATGCTCAGCTCGGTCAGCTGCAGGTCTGTGCTCGTCATTGTCTGTCTGCTTGTCTTTATGTATGTATGTGTAATCATGTAATTTAAAATATGTGTAATTTAAGGAGTAATGTGATAAATGCAGGTCCAGCCCCAGAAACGTTTGGAAACTTTCAGAAAGCGGGACTGCGGCGATGCAGGTAACGTCACACCTTATGCCAAATTTGGGGGGTTTTTTAGGTGATAATCTGTGTTTTGAATATTTTTTTTTTCTAGCTCCTCTGAAGTTGAGTCAGTCTTTGAGCAAAGACACAGGACTTGGAAGTACAACTCCAACAAATGACACTCCCATGTCTTGTTTTGATTTGATACACACGCCGATGATGGAGGAAACATCAGGTATTATTTCAATATCATTACAGAAAAAAGCTGTGCATTCTAGCTGTTTTCATGCCAAAGCCTTCTCAAAAAGATGGTTTTAAAAAAGATGGTTTTTAAAGGCTGTTAGGGAAATAATTTGCAGTAATAGATTGCTTGTCAGTGTTTTTTTGTCAACATATTGTGTGTGCTTGAGTTTGCACAGACAAAAACAAAAAGTGAAATAAGTAAGATGTATTCATGCTCCAGAAACTTGCCTAATATAAGAGTAAGCCAGATGTCTTAGTTGGGTTTTTATTTGTTTTTAATCAAAGTGTTGCCTCCTTAGTGCGACAGGACAAGTTTTTTCTTGTACACAAAAATACAGCATCTCCCCACTGCTCTACCCCAGAGAGGAGCGCAGGCTGCCACAGAGGTCCTGACACTCACGAGGAAGCTAAAAAGAGGTCAGACAGACGGACAAGAGAAAATGAGGAAATAGAGTCTCGGAGGGAGCAGGTAATCTGGAGGCTTGAGAGGCTGCTTGGAGACACCTGTAAGGAGGACACGATGACAGGAGAAACACACCCTCCATCAGACAGTATCTGCACTGAGGACTTTGTCGGACGTTTCAGAGAGGAGATGGTGGAATTGGGATTGCCAGAGTGTAAAATGCAGCTAGACAAAGAAGAGGAGACTGAAAGGACAGATATTTCTGACAGTGACATTTGCCATAGTGAACAAGAAGGACAAAGTGTTTTTAATGTCAAGAGAAGAGGACCACCTACACCTGGCGAAAGCTGTAAACACACAGTGGCTTCTACACTACGAAAGGAACCGGAGAAATGTCTTTCTGGCAACTTTAGAGTAAATATATCGCACATTAGTGATAAACCACCACAGAGGCTTGATGATGACAGCAGCAGTAAGTACATTTCATTGAGAGACTGTCAAACATGCTCCAAACTTTCATTATTGATGTTAGTTTCAACAGATGAGGATTAAGAGAAACATTATCCATCTGTCTGCTGATAGGTCCTCCCATCTGTCAGTTCATCTGTGTGTCCAACATTTTGATCCTGAGCAGGTTAACTCCACAACTGCTTGACAGGTTTCCATTAGACTGGTACTGATATTCATGCTCCAGGGATTCTTCCCACATGCTTTATAGACACTGACTTGTGTTTTAGAACAAAAGACATGGCAAAATTTCCATTCAGCTAACACTAACCAGGTATCTCAAAAATAGCGATATTCATTGTATCCAGACCAGTAAATCTAATTCACAGATCTTTCCTCTACCTACAACTAATGGGCAAACAGTCTTGAAAATTACCGAGCACATTCATTACCCCCAGAGGATGAAACCTTTCCATTTTGGACATGAGCTTTTGCACTGACCTTATTTGAAAATGTCATTTTAATACAAATATAAGCTAATAGGTAAATAACAGGGAAATTTGCATAGCATATTCATGGGTCTGGCAGTGTGGCTCTAGATTCTTATTCTTAATCCCTTTTTCTTGAGCCCTGTTACATCTATTGATTCTCTCACTTCCCTCTCAGTCTCTCAAAAAACAGAGGTTGCAACAAAACATGGAAACCAACAGCACAACAACAGCTGTTCTCCTAAGGCCAGGTGCTTGGCAGGTACCACACACAGATTACTCTGCATTTGCAAACACAATCCAACTAATCCTCTTGCACATCTGTTCACATCAAACAGAGACTGTAGGCTGCTTGTCTCTTTTATAGGAGTACCTGTCAGGAGTTTTGACACTGTGTCCATTGCGAGCGACCTTGACTCAGTCTGCACAGAGGAAGTCAGACAGCACATCCACAGGCGGCCAGGTGAGAGGCTACAGAAAATGTGTAGGAAAGTGAGCTTTATTTTATCACAAAACATGTTCATATATGAAATGTTACCATTAAAAATAACCATTTGTACAGCCAGTAGACAGCAAGATAGATAGAAAAAACTGAGATAATGAAAGACAAAATTCAAGAAATGAGAAAAGAGATGTTTAAAGACATCTCTTTAAATGTAGAAAATACTACTAACACCAGTACAAACAATATGTATGAAATTCTGAAAGTTAACGTTGTTATTGCCCCCTCCTCAGGATGGCACTCTATCATTGAGTCTGTCACGGGCATGGATGATTACTTTACCAACCAAAGTGATAATGACACAACCACACAGGAAGAAAGTGAACCTCAATCGACCTCAGGTAAAGCAAGATCTGACTGTATGGTTTTTTATCCACAGAGATGTAGAAACATTTAATCTTTAGATTTTATTTAAAAGAATTTTCTTTTCTTTGTTCACAAAGTCCACAGATCCTCTAATGGAAGTGTCCAAAAAAGAAGTCCTTCTGTTCGTAAAGCTCAGAATAAAAAGAGAGAAACTTACAGGTAAACCAAATGGAACATTTTAAAACCTGCTGAGCATTTTTGTCTTCTGTGCAGGCTTTTATTCGTTTAAAAAAATCTTTTCTGAATATATTTCAGACTTGTATGCTGTGCATTTCTGTGTCTCCCAGACTTGTGTCTTCTTTGAGTGACAATGACAAGGACACAGATGAGGAAACTAGCCACTGCAGCGGGAGGTGCGGGTCTGAGAGGAGATCAGAGAAGATGCAGTCAGATTGGGCAAAGATGAAGGAGCGGTTCACTAACCTCAGACAAGTAAGAATGAATCTCCCAGTGTATTTTAGTAAATGATGTTGTATAAGTTAAGAAATGCTTTTACATCAAAAGGAGAAATTACTTTATGTTGAAATATATAAGATATCACTGAACTTGTTTGTGTGTGTGGTTTAGAAATGTGAAAAAGAGGAGGAAACGCTAAGGTTGAAGAGGACTCAGTTAAAAGACGTTGAGCTCTGCCTCTCTGAACTTTGGCAGAGAAAAAAGGTAACATGCAGCATAGTCAAGAGAAAATTATGTATAGTTTAGTGTAAAGTCTCATTAATACTCACAGTTTATGCTTTATACCCCAGCATGCCTTGCAGGAATTAGAGCGCCTGACTGCAGAGACAGCACAGATGGAGAAGGAGAAGCGGACTCTGGAGTCTGTTCTGAGTGACAGCAGGGTAGAGAGGGACTCTATTAGGTATTCTAAAACTCTATACTCTATACTACTAATTGTACAAGACTTATGCATCGACCTTGTTAACATCACACTGCATCAACATAATACTGGTCTTTATAAAGGTTACTTATGTTAAAGAGTAAAATTACAATGAATGTGCTGCAGTTGCCAGGTGGAGAAGTTGCAGAGGCAAAGAGAGTCCTGTCTCCACCGGATTAGAGACATGGAAGAAGAACTTACAACTCTGAGTCAACGTAAAAAGGATGAATTCTTCATGGAGAGGGTGATGAAACCTGACTCAAGAAAAATGTCTTTTAGTTCCTGGTTGGTTGGTTATGTTTTAATATGCTGAGTTTGTTCTTAATACACCTCGTTTTTGTTGCTCCACTGTTCCACAAACAGAACTGCGTCATTATGTCAGTGCTGGAGAGGGAGGAGATGGAGAGACAGCTGGATAGTGCAAAAACAGAACTGTTTGCTGAGCAGCGACGTGCAAGAGAGAAGCTAGAGTCCATGCAAGAGGTACACTATTAAGACAACAATAATGAGTGTTTACTGTGTACACATTACAAACGTTTCACGGCATCAAACTTTTTTTATGTCACTTTAGTTTATCAAAAGATCTGTCAATCAGTTCCAATGTAATAGCTGGTTGTGAACTTTGTTTTTCTTTTTTTTTGTAGTGAGCCTTTTGTTTATATTTAAGTCACAGAATGTATAATTTTAGTTATGCAGTTTTCTGCTGTTATTGTATAGATGTGAATGACCCTATCAAGTGATAGTTCACAGGGAGAAGGTATTTGTTTTTATGTAAAAGGCATATTTCATTTCTGTGTTTTAAAATCTCTTTGGATAATATGGATGTTCATATTTATGATATTTGAGCAGAGCTTAGAGGAGACCCGTGAGGAACTCCAGAGGGCCACAGAGGCAGAGAGCTCACTGAGGAACCGATGTGCTTGTCTGGAGGAGAAACAGATCCAGAAAAAGGAGCAAATTGAGGTTTCACCTTCTATCATCCTTCTAATTTCTAATACAAAAAAAACTTCTTTTTTTTTCTAATAATCCCTACTGTTGCTGTCCCTCTCACTTTTAGGCACTTGAGGTTCAAGTAAGTGAGCTGCAGGTTGAATTGGGAGAATGTAAGATCAGGGTGGGCACTCTGGAGAAGATGTTGGCTCAGAAGGAGCTGCAGCTGCTAGATTTCCAGGAACAACGTGGGGCCTTACAAGCCGAACGAGATGGACTGAAGGGGGAGCTACAACATCTGAAAACCCAGCACTACAAAGCACTGAAGGAAGCCCAGGAACAAGCCCATAGAGTGATGGTAAGTGCTGAGGTAGACTGAGGTTTTTCTAATTCTACAGGTCATTTTTCTAATACATCTAATACATAAAGTTATTGGGGCTGTCTTTCATTGAGGAAGCAGCGTTAAATCAGCAGAGAGAAGAGTTGCCTTTGGCTTATGAGCAGTCATTCCAAAAGGTGACAAGGCTGAAAAAACTAAAATACTGATTTTTATCTAATTCCTCTTCAGGTTAATCAGCGGGCTGAAGAGGAGAAAGCAAGTGCTTTGAAAGAACAGACTCAGGCTCTCACACGATGCATCGAGTCCATGCAAAGTTCCATTCAGGTCAGTGTGTGTCACACTGAACATTTAAAATCCACTACTACGTTACCTCAATGTAAACTGTTTGGTGAACTATTTTAGCCAAAGTACCTTGCACTGCCATAAATGCTTATGTTGTATGTTAAGTTTGGATGTCACTATTGAGTATCAAAACTCAGATTGTTCTGTTGTTCTCTTTGCTATACAGTAGATTTAAAGATGTGATTTTCTCCTGTTCTGGCAGCTAAAAGAAGAAGAAGTAAAGAAGCTAAGGAAATCTCTGGAGCAGTGGAGGGAGAAGGCAAAGAACCGTGAAGAAGAGCTGCATGTAGAAGCCTCTGAAAAGGTATTCTGATAATCCTCTGCCTGAAATACGCAATCTTTTTCAACACGATTGCATGATAATATACTCCCATTCAGATGCACAAAGCAGTAGAGAAGGAGAGGAGGAAGTGGGAGGCAGAAAAAGTGGAAGCTGTACAGGTGCATTGTGGGATACTGGAAGAGCAGAACAGAAAGAGCCTGGAAAGCGTGAGGAGTGAGATGCAGCAAGAGAAGAGTAAAGCACTGGCTCTTCAACATAAAGTTTTGGAATTAAAAACAGTAAGGTGACTCACAACCATGATATGTAACATTACCATCTTCAATAAATCCAAATAAAATTTCATTCGTTCTGATTTTCTTTTTTTATCTGTAAGAGAGTGCAGGAGCTGGAGAGTGAAAGCGGCACACAGCAGAGAGAGCACAAGTCTTTGTTGGCTGTTATTTGCAAATCACTGAAAGAGGAGCACCAGGCTGAGCTGCAGAGATTGAAGAAACAGATGGCACAGGTGCAAGAAAACCACAGAGAGTAATACATTTTTGGCGCATAAAAAGATATGCTGTTATAGAAAAGCTGACATGGTGTGGTGTGTGGTCACAGGAGAGTCAGAGGACAGTGCTGCTGCTCGAGCAGGCTGTTCACCTGGCAGAGAAAGAGGCTGATGGGCTCCGGGTGATGCTAAAAGAAAGGGAGACCAATCATAACCAAATCACAGCTGAGCTGAACCAGAATCTCAGGCACTGGGCCCAGGAGTTGGGATCAGAGTGCCAGCATCTACACCTCTTAGTGGAACAGAGTGGAGCCAAACAAAGTGCTGTGCAACTGCCTGCCAGGTATAATGTCCTGCTCTGGCTTACATCCATATCTGGTTTAGAAAAAGGCTGGTATTTTGTAGGCAACATAGTGCGTTTGATGATTTGGTTCTAATTCTGATGCCTTTGTACTGTGCAGTCCCACAGTACCCAAGGCTCTTTCAAACCTGGGAGCACTAAGAGAGCAGTTGGAGCACTTGATTAGCCATCTGCACCATGAGCTTGATTCACAGAAACAGACCACTGAGCAGCTGAGAAAAGACAAGGTATACTTTGGACTTTACATACTTCATAGTGTCTGGGGTTTGCAAATACAGCACATTAAAGGTTCATGTTTTCAGGAGCAAGAATTGAGTATCCAGAGGCAACAGCTGAGGATGGAGAGGGATCAAGCCTTGGATTCTCTTAAGGGGCGTCTCATTCAGGTACAAACTTGCACACTTTGTTTAACTCATGTTTGTGCAAACAGACAAGAAAATGCATCTGTTTCAGCATTACAGAAATGTTGTGCCCTGTGACATTTGTGCAGGAGCACATTGAGGAGTTGAGCAGTCTGAGCAGGGCTTATATGAGCGATGGAGGAGCTGCAGGAGGAGGAGTATCTGCATCTCTTCGCAAGCAGCTGAAGGCCAAAGACCTGGAGCTCAGGCAGGTTCAGAGGAGCATGGGTCAATGGAAGGAACAGACTGCGGCTCGCCTGGCATGCAAGTTTGAAGAGGAGTTGACAGCTGAACTGGAGAGGTAACATGCTGAACATGAAAACTGCATCTTCCACACTAAGCCAAAATGGAAAAATGCATAATTTCTGTCTTTATAATAAATAATATTATATATATTACTATATACATAGTAATAATAGTAATACATTTCCATACTTGATTTTCTCTTTATTATGGCATTCAGAATCAAACCAATCAAATCAAATCAAAAAGTATCTTCTGTTGTTCTGCAGTTAAGTTTTGTTCTAATGTTTGCCATCCCACAGGTGCAAGGCAAAGTTGTTAAGGGGCAGGTAACTGGTTCCTGTGTCTGTGAAACATAGATGACGTACTAACCGGCTCGCTGTCCTTGCAATAGCATGATCTCACCTCAGCTCACTGTGATATGCTGTTTAGACCATAGATGCAGTTAACTATAAGTGTAAACCCATACATTCTTCATCTGGTTACTCAAACCTAAGAACCTTTCAAATGTTAGTTTGCTCGTTTTCCAGAAAAACATTAAAGACTCGAGGGGAGAGGCAGAGAAATTCCAAGAGGCCTGAAGACGATGAGATGACGATTAGTGCAAAGGTAAATCTTCATCTCATCATATTATTGAGTGTTCCTGCGTGAACATTAACATCGAGCTCTTACACACATACCTAATACTTTATGCTGTAGATTAAAAAAAAAAAAATCATCCTCCATCTCTGCCCGTGTGTCTCCCTCCCATCAGGAAACTCAGGATTCAGTTTGCCCTCCCTCTCTCCATGTTGAGGACTTTGCTGCCTCCCACAGCCCCTCAGATGTGGCTTCATTTAAGCTTCTACGTTACCTCCAGAGCAGAGTGAAGCAGCTCCGTCTGGAAAACCAGGCCTATACATGGAGCCCATCTCCACCAGATACAGTCCCTTAGATTTGCCAGGATCATCTCTTACAACAATGAATAACTTCTTTCAATAGCAGGGTGCTATCAATTATCCACTCTTCCCTCTTTCAGTGTAATCACTAGCTCCATTTCTACCAAACAAGACGTATACTGCAAACATTAGAACTTGTAATTTACCGTAAGGTCACGTGAATGTCTGTTTTTTATAATCTAAGATGTGCGATAATAAGTATGCACAAGTAGTAGATTATAAAGCACAACTATAGAAAACAAGAAGCATCATCAGAAACTACTTACTTTTCCTTTGAAAGAGGCACAGGAGCTGATTGGAAATGCTCTAAAATTATTAAATTAGATCATTATAAAACTGTTAAAGAAAAAGAAAATGCTACTGTAAATGTAGCATCAACATTTGAATATTATTTCTGTGCTCTTCTTCATCATACCAGGTAAAATTTTTGTCCCCTTCACAGATCACCCAAGGTCAAGACAGTGCTGGGATTCAAAGCCAGTCAGCAATCAGGACAGTTAAAAGTTAAGGAAATTATACTTTACTGTGTTTGTCTGACTTTCTTAAAATCTGACTCTCAAGCTATTTTTTTTTCCAACGATGGAGATGAATCATTTACTGTCATATGTGCTTAAGACAGCAGATTAACGAGGTCACAGTGACAAATGACACTGAAGATTTGGTCACATTCCTCTGTGTTAAGTCAAGTTTTATGGCTCAAGGTTACAGTGAACTGTGAATAAGTGATGAACTGACATTTCACTGGAGACTGAAGATCATGCGAGTTACATCAGATAATCTCATAAAGATGACAGTTCTTTGTGGGAATCCCTTGTATAATCATAAAGGTTACATCATGTTTAATTGTACAATAAAAAAAGTTCTATACATTAACAAGTTTTTCCTCAACTGTGTCCCTATTTGAGTAAACATAACCATCAGCATCAGTTTGGGTTCAGGAAAACTTAACTGATGAATCAAATCATCCTCAGTAAACTCAATGACATGGCTTTAACTGACCTTAAAATGGCATGATAGGTTGGTTAAAATCCTACTTACCAAATTGTTTTCAGTATGTCTGTATGCTCTTAGATCAGATTAAGGAGCGGTCACTTGTGGGGTAAGTCCTGAGACCCTTACTTTTCTAATAAACGTTATGTATTCATAAAAGCACCACACCCAACTCAATATATTCAAGCACAGTTTCATCCAATGAAAATCAACTATCCCACGCAGAATCTCTACATTGACAATAGAATAGTTTATTTAAAAACAAATATAAAGTAATAACACTCAATTGCTGGTTGCAATTCTGATAACGTATGTACGAAAATACAATCAAATCATAAAAAGGTGCATTTCAGTGACTTCTTTACAAATTCTTCAAAGCTCGCAGATGGCGTACTCGCTAAACACTATGGGAAGATCAACTTTCTACCACATCAAGTGCAACTGCAAACTGTGCTGAGAGCAAACGTGAGCACACAGGAACCAGTTTTAGTGTCCTGTTAACGATACCCAGAAACATAAAATGTACAAAATTCAGATGTTGCACACTGATGTTTCACAACGAACAAAGTCATATTTACAGTGCATCAGTGTACTTGGCCAGGCTTTGGCAAAAATCTGTACAAATTATCTTATTTCTAAGGGCAATGGTCAGTTCTCCAGGTTATATAAAACTGGTTATGTCTATAGAACTTTTCAAAGTCTTCAAATAATGACAGTTACCTTAGAGAGTTTTACATAAATAAAACAGATTAATTAGGTCAGTGTTATTGTTAAATTGCCTGGGATTATAGTCAGAAAACCTCAATGAGTGAATGTAAGCAAAAGATGTATTTCACAAACCGTCCAAAACAGCACAATATTCATGTAAAGCCAAAATGCCTTGCCAAACTGCCTGACTTAAAGCGGTTCTGGGTGCTTTATAGCCTTTTGTATGAATACGTGTCCAGTCTTTTACTTTGGCATGGCTTTTTAAAGTCTTTAAGCACTGTTACATTTCCATGTCCTCCTCCCCTGAACTGTGGGCCACAGGAAAGCTGTAAAGAGGAGAGTGTGGGCCTGCAGGTGGACTGGAGGGGCTCAGGGGACTGTGAGGGGTGGGAGATGGACACGGAGTTGGGGGATGTCGAGATACTGTCTGTTGTTTACGTTGTTTTTGTAACGAACCCTTTAGCCTCCGACAGAAGGGGTCATCAGGTGGCCGCCACAACACCAACTCCATGCACGAATGGCTCCTAAAAGTATGAGGAGATAGCAGGTGAGACAAAAATAACCATCGGGAGAACAAAAAGAAAAAAAAGAAATATGAATAAAACTTTTCAAGGAAAAGAATCCTTCCCAGAACACAGATCATTACTTCATCGTTACTTCAAGTTGAAGTCATGACTTAAACTTGGTTCCTCATTCAACACTAAATGTGCCAATAACAAAATAAGGAGAACATACACAGACTGGGCAACTTTGTGGGGGAGGATGTCGCTGATGCCGCGCTGCAGACCCTCTTTCAAACTGTCTGAAATCACCAACACTGGCCGTCTCGGGGCTGGTTCTACATCCAGATCCTCATCGTCATCGTCATCTTCCAAAGTTATTCTGTGATACATCAATATCATAGTATTCACTTAAAGGTATAGAGGTGTTGATGTCACCTCACCATTTGACAAATTCCCAAACCAATCACTACCGCTGAGAGACAAAAAGAAGCTGCAACTGAAAATGTCACGCAGTTTGTGCAATGTATTTGAAATCTGACAGACACAGTGTTTCCTCACATATGCAATATATGTATATGCAGGTGGTGGGTGATATGAATTCATTGATACCATTTTCTCAAATATCTCTGATGTTTACCAAAGATGAATAAATTTTAACATGTTCTCATTCATTTACACATTAAAACACCGACCCACAGTAACTTCATATTATAAATGTCACAAGACAGTAAATGAAAATAATACTGAACTTTCACCCATATTGAAATAGCTCCTCACAATGGAAGTAATGTTACACTAAGCAAACATTCAAAGCATACAGGAGGCTATAAGCCTGGTTCTATTTTGAAGGAGGATTTTTCTGCCTTAATCAAAGTGAAATCAAATCAAAATGAAAGGAAGTATCGCTTCAAGTTGTTTCTCAATAGTTTACGAATTATTTCTGAATCTGTATTAGTGCATTCAATTGCACATGTACAGCACTTAATCATTTTAGCAGTGTCCAACAGCCATGACATGTAAGCTGCTGATTCTGTGTAACTGAATCATTAATTGACAGGGGCGTGTTCAAAATAATAGCAGTGTGGAGTTCAATGAGTGAGGTCATTCATTCTCTGAGAAAACAGGTGTCAAACAGGTGGCCCTTATTTAAGGACGAAGGCAGCAAATATTGTACATGCTGGTTATAGTGCATTTCTCTCTGAAAATCTGAGTAAAATGGGTTGTTCCAGACACTGTTCAGAAGAAGAGCATACTTTGATTAAAAAGTTGATTAGAGAGGGGAAAAGAAGTGCAGAAAATGATAGGCTGCTCAGCTAAAATGATCTCAAATGCTTTAAAATGGCAACCAAAATCAGAAAGACATGGAAGAAAACGGAAAACTACCATTCAAATGGAGAACAGCCAAAATGGCAAAGACTCAGCCAATGATTAGCTCCAGGGAGATCAAAGAAGGTCTAAAGTTACCTGTGAGTACTGTAACAATTAGAAGACGCCTATGTGAAGCCAAGCTATCGGCAAGAAGACCCGCCCATAGCTCCCATTGTTGGAAAAACGGCGTGTGCTGAAGAGGTTACAATTTGCCAAGGAACAAATTGTAACTGATGGTGCAACATTTTGTGGACTGATGAAAGCAAGATTGTTCTGTTTGGGTCTAGAGGACCCCAAACACAGCCTAGTATTCCTTTTTCTTCACTTTATGTAAAGTATTATTTTGAACACAACTGTATACTTTATCTACATATTTCTTCTCCCACTTGCTTTACCAATAAACAAGAATTGAAGGATGGGAATTAGGGTTTTTGGTAATGAGGTGTCAGTGTGAAGTTTTTGTAAATTTCTGCACACCCTGCATATTGCATACCTGTCTTCAATCTCCTGAAGTTTCCTCTGAGCTGCTTCAATCTCCATGCAGGAGCTCTCTGTCTCAGGTCGGGACAGGGCAGCGGAAGGGTGTGCCAAAGTCAAGGGCTGAGGCTCTGGACAGGGCTGTGAAAGTGAAGGACGGGCTTGCTGTGCAGACAGGGGAGGGCAGCTGTTTGCTGTAGGCCAGTCATGACGAGTGCAAGCATTTGAGTTCTCTGAAATGTCCACTTCTGCCTCCACCATTAACCTCCTCCTTTTGGCACTGCATCCCCTGAGAAAACACACTCCTATGTGAGTATTCCAGGCACTGTCAAATGTTAAGTAAGACTAGTATTCCTGTGCCTCTCTCACTTACTCATCATCAACTCTCCTTCTGTGCTTCCTGAGGCATCGTGTCTCCCAGCTGCTGTGGAACAGACAGACAGACAGACAGACAGATCTGTCAGAACAGAAAATACTATATATTATATATAAAATAATGTCAGGCAACAACAAAAAGATATGCCAATGTATTTCTCACAAATGTGTGCAGTGAATTAACAACTCCCAAATCAATAGCTACTCACTTGTTAGAGACTGTTGGTCTCTGTAGGTGGCCAGACGTACTTGGAGATCCGAGGTCAAATTCAGGAAGGCTAGTGGGGCCTGAAAATGAATACATGGCTGGCAGAAACCCCAGTTCACTGCTTGAGGGAACAGAGTGATGCATGGTGGACCACTCGATGAAATGATTTGAAGAGACACACGGATAATTTGTCGGTAACTACAAACGGATCTGATCAGAAAGATCAATACTGTTACCAGTCAGATAAGCTGATGAAGGTATTCTCTGTCACCTACATGACGCACAGCGAGTTTTAAATCGGTTTACATGGGGCTGGCAAGCTGGTTATCTAGCTAGCTACAACGCCAGTGTTGCGTCTTACCGTTAATTCAGCGTTACGGATATTACTGTAACCTGATACGACAAAACACAAAGGCAGCTTCATCCCTGCGCTGAATTTTAACTTTGCAAAAGTTAACCATAAACATATCAAGTTAGTGTCACAGACCGACCTGCGCAGCTGCCCTGCCCCTCGACGTTGTTGTTGTTGATATTGGTGTTTCGCTAGCTTGCCCCCGTTCAGTTCACAATGTTTTCCTTCGGGATATTCCTATTAGCATGCAGCAGCAGGCTCTTAACTAATGCCAAAAGACCACCTGCAAACAGAAACAGACCCCAAATTGAAGGTCCCTGTGGTGTGAAGGGCTTGAGAGGTTGGCTGTGTTAAGTTCACGTTAGCTTGCTATTCTGAAAAAGTGAGTGGCGCCAGAAGGTGCGTCAAGATTCGGGAAACTACGTGTTCTACGTGTGGGTGAATTGTGGGAACTGTAGTTTTTATGGACAAACGACGTTCTACACAGTCTCGTTTGTGTCAAAACAGTCGGTTAGATAGAGGAGTAAAGTTAGCTAAGTGAAGTTTTTTTTTGCTGTATCGTCAAATATCAGCTGACAACAGGGCGCAAGCAGTGATCGGAAGACGATATTGTTAAAACAAGAAAGACACCTGCCTACTTTTCTTGACTCGTTCTGAATCTGTATTAGTGCTGTGAATCTGTATTAGTGCTGTGGACTTTGGACAAGATAGTTATCTTTGACTGTTTATGGTCTGTCCCAAAGCTGCTTAAGAAGGACCCTCTAGTTTTTTTTTTCATGGCTTTGCCATCTCACATGACGAGTCATGTGACAGTGAAATACTAGAAGCTGTTGTCTCTGCTCGTTTCCTTACTCAGCTCTGACTCTTCCCACTGGAGTATCTCTCTGAGGAGGTAACAAACCGCTGTTTACTGCAGAATTTCCAAAAAGCTAACAAGCTAATTACTAAACAGCTGTAACAATATTATAATGGCGATTCTATGATATTTACCTAACATCGCTGAATAGACTTATGTATCTAATCCAAAAGTATATGGCTATTATTTTCACATTTAATGTTTGACAAATGTGTACCTGCTTTTCTCACAAACTGAAAACTTTCAGAAAAGCTGTCTGATCTGCTGATTTCATAGTACATCTATGTTGTTACGTTGACGTTTTAGGCAAATATATTGATTAATTCCATTGTTTGTGTTATCCAGCAGATTATCCAGAATGCTGTCTTCTGTCATAATATTATGCCTTCTGGCTTGTGCCTTTAGCAAACCATGTGGTACGTAACGTTTTAAAATAAATTCAGCTATCACCGTTGATTTAAAAACCCTCACAGTCCTTACTAAATCTGTGCCAACTCTGGCGGAAAAAAACCCCAGGTTACAAATACACTGACTCACTGGTCTGGACTATTACAAATTTTGCAATTACCTGGTTCATGACATTGAATGGCCTTCCTATTGCCTGTTCATTGAGAAAAGTTGTGCAATTGTCAAATAACAAAGAATGATGGCATATTTGTGTTCTTTAGTGCAGGGGATAAAACAGAGAGACATTTCGATATCTGGGAGCTGTTTCCTCTCGTTGTGACTGCTGATGCTGCATTTGTGGTTTTGCAGTGTTTCGAGAGGTCATGTTGATGTCAGCAAGAGTTACTGAAGCACTTTTATGCTTGTTCTCAAAATGTCTGATAAAGATTTTTTTCTTTTGAAATATTTTAATCCAGATACCGAAGGATCCAACAATGAGCTGCTCCTGTCACTCAATAAGGAGCTGCTTCGCTCTCTGGAGAGGCAGGAAGGACTCCCTAATCCCAGTGTGCACTTGGCATTACGACTTTCTAACCACCACAACCTTGCCAAGGAGAGCGAACACCTGATTAAACTGAAAACTAGTTTGCACAATGACTTACAAAAGTAATGCAGTGTTTAGAAATACGCTAATTCTCCAAAGTAATGTCATGCTATTTTTTTAAATCTGTATATCCGCTGAATTTATCCTTTCCCTTGCTGTTCTCACCTGAACCTTCACCTCCTGTGTCTTTCTCAGCTCTCTCTCTAACAGCCAGCCTGTGGCTGGACTCCTGGCGCTGTACACTCTGGCTTTGAAGTCCTCCTGCTACGACCTCAACACCGTCACCTTCACTGTCAGTGAAACGAGTGAGACGCTGCTGACACACCTGAAGAAACAGATGGAAAAAGAAAAAGAGCATATTGCCTGTAAGTTTCCTTTGACCTTTTGGAGGCCAGTGATTGTCACCATACAGTATATCATTATGCTACAAAACAGTAACACATTTTTATTTCAGCTTTGATGGAATTAGTCATTAGGCCATCTACTGACTAATTCTGTCCAAACTGAAATAAAAATTGCTGAAAATAAAGCACTTTAAAATTTCTTGAAGTTATGTTTTAATATAATTTGGTTTCTTTTATTTCATCTCTCCTTTACGCAGTCAGCCACCGCCCTTTGACCAACTATTACCAGTACTCTCTGGGTGTGCTCGCTCTTTGCGTGAGTGGCATCAGGGTCAACAACCATGTCAGCAACAAACTCATCAAGGCAGTGGAACACGAACACTTCAAACATGGAGACACTGAGAGTACCGGTGAGTGAAACCTTGCCTAAAGCTTTTTTTTAAGCTTTTAAAAATAAATTTTAAAAAAATGTGCAGGAAATATGGAGGAAGGGGTGCATCTCAAATCTCATAGTAGCCATGATGGAGTGAGCTATTATGACAGATCAGTCAAATCAGTGCTGTTTTGTTGCATTACATTTAACATCATATTTCAGACAGGTAAATTCCATAAAGTTGCCTGAGATTAATTTTTTCTAGTGGGTCCCTAGCCGGCAATAAACATAGCAGGTTTATATGTGAAAGGAATCTATGCATATTTAATCCTACTTTCTCTCCCTAGATACCTATGCTATGGCTGGGATGGCACTCCAGTGTGTGAAGGACTCTGGTTCTCATGTGCAGAATGCTGCAGAGCTGGACACAGCCCTTAGTAAGATCAAGCAGAAGCTTTTGGCCTCTCGCAGGGCCGATGGCCATATTGGCAATGAGTTCAGCACAGGCCTTGCAGTTCAAGTAAAGATCTTTTTCCTTATTTTTTGTTCAACTCCCTTTGTGTCTTTCACCTTGTAGAACAAAATCTTTGCAGCTTAAATGTACTTAATTGTTGCATTCAAGGCCTTATTGGCAATGGGAAGCCAGGTTGCAGAGTGTGCTGCCTCAATGGAGGCCATGAAGACCGACGCGAGAAGCAACACATACCACAACCCCATGGCCATATCTCAGATCCTTCCAGCTCTCCAGCAGAAATCCTACCTGACAGTTAAAAGCAAAGAGTGTCTCGGCGAGGACGGTATGTGCACCACTATTTCTACCCTCTGTGATCACTGTCGTGTATAAGGATTAATTAATTTATTTATTTTTGTAATGGGTTATGCCTTCCTCCAGACACTCTGCTGCTGGAGCCCATAGATCCTGAGGTCGTTTTACCAAGCGAGACCACAGTGACTGTGATGGTGGAGGTGGTGACATCCAGTGGGGCATCTGTTGTTTACTCTGTTGATGTGCCAAAGGGCAGCTCTTTGTTGGAGGCCCTTGAACTTCTCAGTGGGGAAAACGTTGGCTTCACGTGAGTGCATATAATGTGCCTTTATGCATATCAGTTTTTTAGCTTTTTTTAAAAATCCTGTATCACTGCATAGTATTATCTGATGCTGTTTGGCAGGTTTGAGAAGGAGTCCAGCCTGTGGGGACCTTTCTTAAGTGTGGTGAATGGAGAACAGGCCAGACAAAGCGACCGCAGATACTGGCACCTCTCCTCTGATGGCACTGCACTCACTCAGGGTGAGGACACATATAACATATATTACACTGTGACTCGCTAATAGAGTATTCTCTTTATTTCTTTAATTCTTGCCTGTTTGCCTCTTTCAGGTATCAATGATTTCAAGATTGAGGCGGCTCAAAAGATCACCATCAAAAATACAAGCTACTGAGAGTGATGAGAATCAAAAGCAGTTCAGTGTTTTCTTCTGTCCTTTGTTGTTTCAGCCAGTGATTACACCTAAATCATCTGTGAATCTCTGAATAAATGGCCATAATGCTTTCAAAGACTTTTAGAGAATTTTAAACTTTAATATGTAAATTGTAAAGGTTTTTAATGATTGGGCTTTTTAAATAAAGATTTTCTGGAGGTTTTGAGGATTTTGATTTTCAAACAAAATATGAATCAAAGACCTTGTATTTTTAATGCATGTGTGTAAAGAACCTTTATTATGCATTATGAATGTGAAGTGACATTGTTACACATACAGTAATGTCAGATCAGAATAGTTAGGAACTGATAGATATTCTCAAGCAGATTTAAAAGTTCTTTGAATGAGTGGCATAAGTGCAGGATCAAAGTCTGAGATATAACTCTGGATGTCTTCAAAGTCACATGGTTGATAAAAAAGTGACACTTGTAAATCTCCCCCATATTCACTTAAGTCCAAACGGACAAGGCTGTTAAGACTTTTCTTCTGATGGCTGGGTTAAATGTCTTATAATGAGGTTGAATGTGGTTGGAAATGGTCCCAACATCAATGCTTCTTATGTGCTGATCCCTTAAATGCAATTCCACACCAAAGTAAATTTCTTTGTTTTGGAAAATCATGGAAGTAAAAAGTGATCTTATCTATTAATTTATCAATGAATTTAGGTCAACTTAACACAGGAGCCACATTATGTAGTGGAGATATTATGTGTGTGGATGCTGCAGTACCTTAAATTTCATAAGATATAGAATTTCAGTGTTGTGAATTAGAACATTAGATAAGTTGTGAGTTTCTTCATCTCTCTCTCTCTCATAAATAAGAATGAGACATCAGATTCTGTGAAAATGAAAAATCATTTAAGGGTTTTGTCTACTGTAGATCTTATTCTATCTGCCGTCAGCACCGCAAACTATGATGTATTTATACACAACTGAGTCATTATATTTTTCAGCTAAGGGTGTGAAATCAATTAATATTCCGGCAGAACATGGTTTGTCAAAAATCTTTTATTGTGAAAGTAGGGAACATGTGTACCGGAAGTGGCTTTTGTTGCTACTGTTTGTAGCGTGCGGGCACATTGTCCCAAAAACTTACATTAGTAATTTTACTTACCAACCCCAAATATGCAAAACGAAAAAGTGTGAACATTACAGGATCGATTCCACCAATATAACGCTATTTATAAACCTAATGTAATGTTCGTAAAATTAGCTATAAATTGATATACCTAACGAACGTGCCGGTTACATCATGGAGAGGATGAGCTAGCTAGCTACCATGAGGTTATCTCTACGGTAATGTCAAATTTCGTAGCTGCTCACCCGCATTAGCAAGCACCAAGTGACTTTCAGATAAACGTGACAGTTCCCGTGTGATTGTACCTGATGTCTGTCGTGATGTCTGCTCTGTGTCGAAGCGTCCCGTTCAACCGTTTTTCCAAATTACAAAAACAAACTGGTTTGGTACAGCCCTTGAGATTTGGGTACAATGCGCCTCCTCCACAGCGGAAGACACCTGGACACACAAACATAACACAGATAGCAACTAACCTGAGTACCATGGCTAGTAAGGCAGACAAGATGAGCAAGTGTCTGTCAAGTAAAGCTTCAGCTCAAGATGGAAAAGCTCGAGTGAAGAGAGTTTCTATCGAAGGCAACATAGGTAAGATCATGACTCATTCAAACTTGTACATGTAACAAAAGATCAAACGCTACAACTTGTTTTGGGGATTGACTGTACACCTATTGTTGTATTGTTATTGTAAGTGCTGTTAGTATGTAAGATCCTTGTTTTATGTGCTCTTAAATATCAGCGGTCGGAAAGTCGACATTTGCAAGACTCTTGCAGTCAGCCTGTTTAGACTGGGAAGTGATGGCAGAGCCTGTCAGCAAGTGGCAGAACATTCAGAGTGAGACCTCAAAGGTGCACAAATTTCCTGACCTCTATACATTTTTGAAAGAAAAATCAAAGGAAGCCAAGCTGACCATCTCTGCCCGTGTGCTTCACAGGGGACAGACACACCCCCCCAGACGACAGTAAGCAACCTGCTGCAGATGATGTACCAGGACCCCCAGCGCTGGTCGTACACATTCCAGACGTATTCGTGTATGAGTCGGCTGAGAACTCAACTGCAGCCTCCTCCAGCTCGCCTGCTCAGCTCAGAGGGAACACCTGTCCAGGTGTATGAGCGCTCAGTCTACAGCGACAGGTAAGTGATTCAGGGCAGGACGGGAAAGCGAAAACGAATTCCTGTCTGCCGACTTAGAGAAAATTTCACAGTAGGTGGATAGAAGGAAGGAAGTCTGGAGGGTCGGGGGTTAGACTGTGGGGTTCAGTGCATGTGTGAGTTCAGTATGGGTTTTAGCTATTGGGGAAAAAACTGTACTTTATGTACAAAAGTTACTGAGCAAATGCATTGGCCTTTATTTTGTTTGTATAAAATTAAACTTGACTCGCAGTCCTGTCAGGTATATCTTTGCCCTGAACATGTTTGAGTTGGGTTGTATCAACTCTACGGAGTGGGCAGTTTACCAGGACTGGCATTCCCTCCTGGTGGAGCAGTTTGGACACCAGGTGGCGCTGGATGGCATCATCTACCTCAGAGCCCCACCAGAGGTATGAACATAAAATATTTAATGTCCTGAATTCAATACAATGACAAGAAGAGTTTGGATTTAAAAAACAAAAACATGCAATTGTAGCACAAATTTAACTTGTGGGTGTTTATATTTTAATAGTTCATATTGTAGCTTTGTGTCATTGACAGCTATTCAATTTCAAAATAAAACAATAGTAATACTTAAAATACTTTTAATATAATTTTGTGCATTTCCCAGAAATGCATGGAGCGTCTGGAGCACCGGGGGCGGGCAGAGGAGAAGGGAGTGAAACTGGACTATTTGGAAAAGCTGCACGTTCAACATGAGAAGTGGCTTGTTGAGAAGACCACTGAGTGAGTAATGATTAGATCACATGGGTGCTGTTTGTCCTCTTCACACCCTTACATTTTGAATATTTTCAGTGGCCACTAAAATGTATTTTGTGAATGATCTAAATATAACCTCTGAAGTGAGACATTTAAAGTTGCTCTTTTTTTCAGCAGTAATGGCTCATCATTATTTAGGCACCTTTGTAATCAGGTGGTTCCGGTAAATTCAGACCTGTTTTTGCACAGTGTTTACATGCAATAAATATAAGTAAATTCATTAATGGTATCTAGCTGTTGTGACCTGTAAACTGCCCCACCAAAATCTGGTATGAAATGAATTTTAAGACCGAAATGAATGACACCAGCAGCGGGGCAGCCATTGTAGTACTGATTCCTGTTTGACATTCACCATTTTAAATGCCTTTCCTCGCAGCTGTTTGTTGCTCAGCTGTGAACAGATGACGGTCAACAGTGTGTGGTCTGTGGACTTCAGGGCTGTGATTATGATGAAGTGTCTAATATAGCTTGGTTTCTCTTTTCAGGATACATTTTGAGAATTTGAAACAGTTACCTGTGTTACAACTCGATGCCAGTGTGGAGTTTCAGAGCGACACAGAGGTGCGGGAGCAATTTATTACAAAGGTATGTTTCTTTACTGATTGACTTTGATCTAATAGCTGCTGTGTCAGACTTAACCACAAGAGGTCGCTGTAAGTTTTGAGGAGCCATTTATTATCCCTACAGTTTTGCCTCTGATTTAATGAGAACTCATCACACTTACACTTGCACATTTCTGTTTTCTGATCTGATGTTTGTCGTGTTTCATATTTCTGATGCACTGTGATCCTAAAGTACCCTTTTTCATACACAGGTCAAGAACTTCTTCAATGCTTTGTGAGACCACAGTCGGGGAAACAGATGACACCACTCAGACCTCATTCAGTAACTTCATAACTGACATATAAATATAAAATGTGAGCCTGTCAGAGTGATGGAAATATAAAGTAAGAGAAACCAAACATCTCTTTTTGATAAGCTGCTGCCTTTACATAAAACACACAGGTTCAGTTTTGTCTACATACTAATGTTCTTCTAAAGAGATTAGATTGTTACATTACCTCACAGCATTTTGTTGGTTTCTTATTTATGTGTTAGTTTTTAGAGTCAGTGGGCACTTATAAAAGTTATTTATGTTACAGTTTATTCCACTTAAGAACTATTCCTCTGCCTGACACAATGATTCACATATACAAGTGATGGAAACACAGATCAGTTAAGTGATTTTAAAGCCTGTGTAAATTATAAACTACGTCTGTGTCACGCTTTACTGAACATCACACAGTTTCGGTGCATGATATTGTTTTATACATTCCTGAGTGGCTGGAACAAGCAAACAAGACAGATTTTATATTTGTTCTTCAATAAAATAAATAAAGAATCATTCATATTTAAATTCCTTTGTGATGTATTGTCCATTTTATTATCTAAGATTTATGAAGCTTTACACTGCTCGTGCCACTGTTACGAAACAGAAAGGTGCTAATGGCTGTACAAGATTTAAAGTGTTATTTGTTAATGGGTTTTTACTTTTCAAAAGGATTAGGCTCCTGAATGAATGAATATAAAAGGCCAGGCTGTTTGACAGGACAATGACCTTGGCTAAATGTTTTCTTTTTTCTGCCCCTCTGATGTGCTCTGATGATCAGAGGGGCCGTTGAAATGCTTGGAGTGGTCAGGGGTCATCAAAGGGCAGCTGTCCACTATAAAGGGGCCTGTCTGGAGCTCCGTCTGCACACAGCATCATTTCAGCCTGAGACCAGCTGGAGGAAGGAAGGAAGATCTGTGCCTCTGTCTCTCTGTCATTGCTGTTGGTGTAGATTTTGTTTCAGTAGAAATGGAAGCCAGGGTACTGACAGTTTTCTGCACGCTCCTCTTTGGCTCTTTTGGAATTGTTTTCTCCACTCGCGGCCACAGGCATCACACAGGCCTCGAGACCAGTTTAGCCTTCAGAAATCTCTCGATGAATCATCGGAGCAGATACCCTCTGTACATGATGCAGCTGTACCGCTCCTTCAGGACTGCTGATTTCTCATCGTCAGTAGCTGTCAACACCATTGCTACACAAGGTGACAACTCATCAGCGCACAGTTCTGACTCTGTCCTAAGTCTGATGGCTAGAGGTGAGTAAACAGATGATTGTTTTTCACAATGCTTATAAACATCACTGGATATTACATATTGTATATTGTATATGTTCGTTTCTACTTTGTGTAATTTCTTCTCCAGCAGTTCCTTGGCTGGTGCACTATCTGTTATCAGACCCTCCCTTTTTACAGCCCAGCAAGTGTCAAAATGCTTATTCAACTTTAAAGGCTTTCTCTGTTTTATGTGAGAGGGTGTGTATATTAGCCCTCAGACGTCCTTGCACAGGGGGGTTCAATACACATCCTGTTCTGTTCACCCCTCCCACTCCAGTGTTTTGACATTTGTCCAGGGATCTGGTTTGCCCAGAATCATCCGGACTGCTGATTGTTGTGCTGTGTGTGAATTTGAGTTCTCATTTACATGTCTTGTGTCGCTTTTAGGTTGCCAGCAAATGGGTGAAAGATGGATAGTCACATTTGACATGTCAACCATCTCTACCGGCGAACTTGTCCAGCTGGCAGAACTTCGGATCGGGCTACCTGCTTTCTCTGCCTCGAAGCATGCTACAGTGGATTTATATCACTCCCGAAAGCAGAGCTGTGACCTGGGCAGCACATCATGCCAGGATGAGCCCCTCTTCCTGGGGAGCTTTGGCTCATCACCCAACAGCACAAAGTCTTCCTGGAAGGTTTTTAATGTGACTGCTCTGTTAAAATACTGGTTGTACCAAGGAGATAGAGTGTCAAGCCAGGAGGCCTCAGGAGTGTCTGAGACAGACCATGGGAGCGGTGCCGGGGAGGAAGGGGATGTAAGTGGCAAGTCCCTCTTCAAGAATTTGGGATTGAGGCAAAGAAAAATCCACCATCAAACCACGAACCGGGTCATGTTGGTCATCTTCTCCAAACAGAACCAGCCTCAGGAAGGCCATACAGCATACAGTCTCATTCATACTGTGGAGAACTCCAAGTATGTGACTATGGACAGAGTCAGCAGAGACAGTCAAAGTCGACGCCACAAAAGGAACCGAATGGAGAGGATGAGAGTGGCTGGTGGAGCTACACCCACTGCTGCACCAGCAGCAGAGCCGATCCAGAGGCTGCTATGTCGGAAGGTAGACATGTGGGTGGACTTCGACCACATTGGCTGGGATGAATGGATTGTCCATCCTAAGCGCTACAATGCGTATCGCTGTGAGGGAGAGTGTCCTACACCACTGGACGAGTCCTTCCATCCCACCAACCATGCATACATGCAGGTAAGATGGTACCTCGGTTTTGAATCCAATTTAACTCTGTAGAATCTTAAACAATCACAAGTGATTTTTCTAGAGTTTGTTCATGTGAATTATTCATCTTTTTTTCAGAGCCTCTTGCGACATCACCAGCCGGAAAGAGTGACTTGCCCGTCCTGCGTGCCAACGCGCCTCAGCCCGCTCTCCATGCTGTACTACGAGAACGACGATTTGGCCGTGCGGCATCACGAGGACATGATTGTTGAAGAGTGTGGCTGTCACTGAAAGGCCATCATCACCGGGTTTCACTGCAGGTTTCACTGCAGTCACAAGGGCAACTACTAACTGAGAATTATCTTGAACTCTAATTCAGCTATTGTTTTACTGTATTCCTGTAAACTTTAATGTTCAAATATTAAACTGAGAGTTTATAGTCATGGCCTTTATAACAAATTTGTACAAGATATGACTGTTAAGGTTGAATGACTCATAGTACATTTCATCCATACTGGGTGGTTCACAATAGTATTTTCTACCTTTAGTATGGAGTGAGCTCCATTACACATATGTTTTATCTATTTATACATTCTCATGTATATTTTGTACATAAAATATGTAAAATATATTAAAACGATTTATTTTGACAAACTTGTGTTTTATGCTTTTTGAACACTCAGCCTTTGAGTGTATACATTTTAAATGCTGGGTACCTCGATTTTAAGATTGAATTAAGAGTGAATTTGTGAACCCTAAAAATATTTACATTACCCACCAAAGGTTTTAGAACGCCTTCATTTTATCAGCTGTTACTGAAATTTACAGAGTCATTGTCTCAGTGTACTCTGAAATTAAAACAGAACAAATAAATGAAATACATATAAAATAAAAGAATAACAGAAAATTAAATTCTAAATTTTTGACTCATTCAGCAGCTGAACACACTCATGATTTTCTACAATGGAAATTAAACATTGTTCAGAAAGTTCGTCCCAACATTGCTGCAGAAGTTGCCATGGATATATTACACAGGTTGCTTTGCTTTTGCCTTCTGCTCTAAAACTTTTGTCTGGTACTGTAAACTGGAAATAAAGTTTTTCAAAACACACAACTTTAAACTGACAAACATTTAAAAGAGGGGAAGTCACATAAATGCACATAAATTCAGATGATTTTCAAAGTGAAATATTTTAGTACTATTGACGTTTCAACTTAAATTTACTTACAAGATTAAAAAATTTATCACCTCTATTTGACTCCATAAATTAATTTACAATTTTGTTTAAAAAAATAAACAGAGCTTGAGAGAGTTTATTTCATGTCAGTTTTTAACTATATTGCTATATTAAATCTTTCAGCAGCAGCTAATGTGCAGAATAAATTCACACACCTTCTTATACAGAATCCCTTTAGATTAACAAAACCCACTCTTCACAAGATCAACCTGCTCGTAGATACTCATTTACATTTTAATCCCACTTGTCTTCTCTGACTGCTGACCAGCAAACAGTTTAGTGTATTTGCCTTCCTCGCCTCCAATCCACATCCTTGGTCCGATTACAGCGCACACATCATCAGTGGTTATTAGCTCCTCTCTGGCCAGGCTTCTTTTGTTGATTGTGATCAAACAGCCACGATGAGTGGAACACCTCAAAAAGTATACTGAAGGATGGATCAGTGGGGGAAGAAAAAAGCAGTAGCACTTGTTTATTTTGGGGAGGTGGGGCGGGCATGTCAGGAAGCAGAGGTGACAAGGGGACTTAGACCCCAAACAAACGGAGGGCAGCGTGAGGGAATGGGGAGAGTCAACGTCTGGATGCTGAGGTTACAGCGGAGGAAGGACAGGGTAGACTGGAACTGATCAGCTGAAACTGTTCAATCCACACTGAAAGCCAAGACAAGACCAGACTAAGTTCCCTCAGTTTTTTCCTAAAAACAACGGTTCAGACACATTTTTTGTTCTTCAGGATGTGTGCTTCAGCACATTGAATTAGACATTTTAAAAAAACATTATATTAAATCCCCTGTCGGTACAGAAAACAAACCACACAGTAGCAAACATTTGGTGTCATCACCTCCAGATCATGTCACTTCCTATTCATCCAACTCATCCTGAACAGACGTGACCCCGTCGGTCAGACAGTTGCACTGTCTCACTCTACCAGGAATGATAGCAATATGTAAGTGTCTGCCACAAAGGTTTGGTTTGCAAATGTTGACTGGAAGGAAAGGAAGGAGCTTCTCCCAGCTATGTAGAGTTGCATATTGACCTCTCTTTATACAGTCCACTGACTGAGGTTATCAGTGAACTCCTTAAGGAATTCCTGATATGACTTGCACTGAATCTGGGGAGAACAGGCTGTCGTCCAAGTCAAGAATAATCACTTCAAAATGTATATTAGCTTTTCACTTACACTGGCATTTGAAGTGAAAATAATTCACTTATGTTGATCAAAACTTTTCACGTTATCACTGAAAATATGTGGCTTTTTTCTCCTGCAGATGGCAGGGTGCAAGAGAAATGTGTATTCAAACCAGTGAACCAATGAACATGAAGACATTTCCCAAATTATGTGACAGCAAGAGACTCTCTATCATCACACAGTGAATAAAATACATGACAGAGAAAAGTGTTGTTTGCTTTATTGGTTTTTTTTGGTCACCCTACAAACCGTGTGAAAATCTGTTTCAAAATTTCATCAGCAAAATTCTGTTTTACATTCTCTGAATGACACTTCAGATGAAGTACTTTTTAAAATTTTAAGCGCGTGATCAACTAAACGTCAAATTATACAGTAACGTGAACATTTCAAGGCAATATCTGAAGAGAGGCATCAGGAAATGTGTGTAAATAAAAGCACATCAGGTGACAAATCCTTCTGGAATGCTTATAAATTCAGAAAATTGGATCTTCATTTTCCCTATTTTCTCTCAGCAGTGAGGGATGAGGCTTTGTTGGTGTTAAGTACTTCCCAGTGTTGAAACTTGTCGCCACTACAGGAAGGCACACTTTGTCGCACATGAATTAGGTCTAAGCCTTGAGGCAAACTGAAACGGCTTCATTACAGATTTGTTCGGGGCAAAACAAGCAAATGAAACTGACAGACAGATTCGAAGACACTAAGACGCTGTGGATACTAAAGGCGAACCTCGGTCTTCATGGAATGGATGATGGAAAAAGAGAAGGTGCGCCTGAAGCTTTCTTCACAGCATCATGTTGGTAAGTCTGACATCCTAATGCTCATCCCATCGCCACCTAGATGTCCATTTCAAACTGCGCATCATCACCTTGAAGAGAAAGACAAACCTATTTTCAAACCGAGGATAAACTGCCACACCTCATTAGGGTTAATCTTTCAACAGTCTCATGCTATAATAACTCAGACTTCTGAGTTGCAGCCCACATCACATATTTCTGAGAGATTAAAATATGCCTGGTGTTTCCAGGTGCTCAGTAACACTTGTTTACCCAGCTGGAAAAGCAACCAAGCCAATGGAGAGCTTTGTAGATGGCATTAAGAACAGGGACGTAATCTCCTTGTTTCCGGAGCCAGAGAAATTGTGACAAAAAAATGCGACAAGCACAGATGAAATGGATGTCACTGCAGAGGTTGTTTCAAGTCAACTTAAGAAAGAAAGAAAGAAAGAAATAACAACTCTTAAATCTGCTTGTTTCTTTGAACAACATGGAAAAATGGTAACTGCTCATTGCTTCTGAGGCAGCTAGGGCAAAAAAAACAAGCTCCCTCCCAATAAAAATCAGCAACATAGCCACAAATGACCTCCCTCCATCATCCATCCGACAGAAAAGGGCAGCAACAAAAAAGTTTTATGGTCTGATGGTTTATAGTGATACAAATGACATAACAGAGGTTCTAATCAGTGTTTTAGTTTTCAGTGGTTATGAATTAACATTTGAACCTAGGACTGAATCCTTCATTCGCAGTGCTACCCTGTGATGTCAACCTACCAGTGTTGTTACTGTCAGCTGCAGCGTTGTTGTTTAGCAGTTCTCCATTAGTGGGTTTCTCGCTGGTGTCTTTGGAGGGAGGGCTGGTCACTCCTGGAATATTGGGCAGACCCCGCGGAGGAGTCTTGGCCACCGGGGAACTGCGACAGTCCAGCAGGAACTTTCGATCATAGATGATCCTGGTACCTTGTGTGTGAACAGGCCAGAAATGCGAGGGATGACCATCAGAAATGGCTTCAGCACGAAGGTCCCACTCGTATTAGCTGACTGGCATCTGCTGCTTCAAGCATGCTCCGAGTGTGCAGCACATCCATTTTTTTTATTGACATTTATCACTATTAAACTGGTGATGTATTAGAGTAGAGCTTCCCTTTATGGAGAAATTAATCTGCATATTAATTCCTGAGTTAATCGGCGAATCATTTAAGTCTATAAAATGTCAGGAAATAGTGAAAATATCCATCCTAGTTTCTCTGAATTCAAGCTGAAAACAACATTGTTTTTGGCCTTTTTGCTTGAAAAATGACAATTAATCACAAATGAATCATATTAATTGCCATTTATGTTTCTGATGAGCAACCAACTGATTAATCACTGCAGCTCTACACTAGACCAATGAAATAATGACGTCTGAAATCCGTCTATCAAACAATGAGCAGACAAAAAGCGCTTGCACGAAGCAGTTACAGTGCATTTTTTAACATCTACCCTCGTATTGTGCAGAATTACCCATATGCCCAGTAAAAGCGCTGATAAAAGTTTAACAGTAGTTTAACAGAAATATATGCCAAAATCTACGACAATCATAATAAAAAAATTCTCATTGGATTTGTATGTCGGCTGACGGAAAGGTATAATTGTTTAGATCCTAAGTTTGTCATGTTTACATACAGATAAAACTTAAAACTTAAAGCTCACTCAAAAATTGCAACTGAGCTCACACCGGAAAGAACCAATCGCAGCTTTACTTGTCGGTGACGTAAAGGTGCACTGTAGGAGTCGCCAACGTCCCAAGATCAGCTGATCAAACCCACAATCACATCCCTTTAACATGAAAACGCAGTGATGTACATATAAACCACTCACGTGTCTTGGATCACAAGTCCTTTATTGCCTCAGAGTCGGCAGTTCTTTACGTCTCCTCCTGTCTTTTCAACCAAACACTTGCTAGCCAGCGTTAGCAGTTAGCTGAGGCGGAGCTAGCAGCTGGATGTGCACGGTGGCGTTTGACAGGAGTCGACCTCATGGAGTTAGCCTGGGCAATGCCTGCACTCGCCGACAATGCTGCTGTATGACTATAAATCATGTGTGGCCGTGGGTAAAAGCACACCTGTGTCTCTTATAAGCACATAACATGATGAATAAGGACAGTACGTACCGCCCGGGGTCGTGCTGAACAGGGTCCCCCCGGGAGTAGTGGAGTAGTCGTGAGGCATGTGCTCCGCGTTACTGACTGTCACCCTCTTGGTCGACGGGATGGCCTTGGCAGTGGTCTTCTGGCAGTCAGAGGACATCTTCTCTCAACTATAATGAACTAAAACTAGCTAACTAAACATGAAACGGGCAGAAAGTCAAAAATAACAAAGCCACACCGTGCCTGTTTCAGGTATTGCTTTGGCTCAACAGAATGGCTACTTTCGGATAAAGAAAAATAAATACCTCCTTCTCATAAGTGCAAATGATGAAAGGTAGTATCTAACATCACAACATGCAGCCTCGCACACAGAGTGTCTCCGGGTTCTTTGTTAAAAGGACCCGAGCACACGTTCCTCCACTGCCACTCACCCTCTACATGCAAACAAAACAACACAGCAGCAGACAAGCTGCAGGGGAAAATGCTCCAGAGCTGCACAACATGGACCCCTACTGGCACAAAAATGCCTGTGCACTGGCAAAGTTCCATACCAGGTCGGCTTTAATCCTCACGTTGAAACTTGCTTGCTAAAATAAATTTAATAGAGCCATGCCCATCAAAGACAAATTAGGCTAAAGGGATCAGTTCAACTTCTTAGGACAGCCACTGGTGTATTCATTTGTCTATTTATATGTATGTTTTCTGAAAGAGTAGCCCTGCTTGAGACCAAAATGTTAAACATTTGGAACTTTGATGAAAAGTAGGATTGTTGAGCAGAATGCACAGGACACTGCCTGGGGGCAATTCAGCATTCAACATTTGGTTTGTTCAAAATTACAGTATGATCATAAGTAGTTAGGACCACATGGATTTAAGTGTCTCACACAAAAGTATACGCACAAAGACATTTCATTTCTTTATTAATTTTGTAAATGTTGAGCTGGTGTACAGAGTAAATTGTCAATAGATGTCCTCGGATTTGATTGGATTAAAAGGCTTTTACATGTATATTTTAAATTCATGTTTGACTCTCCATAACAATAAAAAAAGCAAACAAAACAGGTTAAAATACCCACAAGACCCCTATTTATCCCCAGGTTGCAGGCATTACCCAGAACTCAACAGTCTCTTGGTAGCTACAGCTGTATGATGCTAAAAGTACATCCATAACATAACTAGAATCCCAGTTGACAAGTAAGGGTGCATAGCATTCTAAGTAAATATATATATATAGATATATATATATATATATATATAGATATATATATATATATATATAGATATATATAGATATATATATATTTTCATATATTTCATATATATATAGCCTTTTATGTTAAAAACATTTTCTGTGCATGTGCGCAGTTGCATTCCTTAGTATTGAGTAATATGCTATTGCGTTAATAATGTCTTCAATCCATTCTAAAGGAATATACATGTGTTCTCTAGTTTTTGCAACAGTAATATTTTTGCATGAACTTGGTGCATGGCATCATCTCAGTCGTCCCTCAGTGCAGGGCTCTCCATTGTGCATTTTTCTGATGTAACCGCTCCTCCCTCTGTTTGCACTTAGTTGGACTCCTCCATTCAAACTGTGTTCACACTGTCACCATGTGCAAGCCTTAGAATTGGCTCAGTCATATATTTGGTAAGGGGGCAGAAATAGATCAGGGTGGGCTGTGTTGAGGAAAAATGCTTGTCATCTTGAAAGACTAGCCATCAAAGCCACCAAGCCTCCCCACAATTCCATGTAACTTCAAAGTTCTCCCCCTTGTTGTCGCCCCCCCCCCCCCCCCCCTTCAAACCCACTGGTTTATAAAATAGCCCCTGCTTCAGAAACCAACGCAAGCATACCATAATTATGAGCCCTTACAGAGCTAACCGTATGCTATGATGTAAGGGGCACTACACCATTACACTGCTGTGTAATTTTATTGACATATAACTTTTTGTGGTTATTAAAAAAGATAAAATAGAAACAATATCAGATGAAGGGACAGTTGTTAAAATGTAGAAAAAAAAACCCATTTGAGGCTTCTCTCTTTAAATCTCTCTTCTCACATGAGTTGTATGTATGTTTGTTATGAAATGAGAATGAAGTCATATGTTTGATGAACAACAGCAGATACTGAGTTGAAACAGCAGAGTGAATACTCTATTATCTACTAAAGTACAGAGCCAACACAGATGACTACTTTGTAACAAGACTTATAGTATACCAAGACTTTACATTCATCATCTCTGGCCATGAAGCCATACTAAACACTTACGGATGGGTGCTTATTGCAAGGTTTTTGTGATTTACATCTTTTTTCGATAATAAAGCATTCAATGTCTAATGAAATGTTTGAAAGAAATGCACATAGGTTATTGATATCACGTGAGATGGTGCGCTTATTGAGGTAAATCAACTTTTAAAAAGATGTGAATTAGAATTACACGTATAATCTGAGAGCTGCTGCTCTTTGTCCATTTGCAGTATTACTTCCTGTGATATTATCACAACGTTGACATGTCCCAATATCCAGGACTGAATACGTGATATTAAAATCACACACACGCACATGCACACAGACACAGACACAGACACACACACACACACACACACACACACACACACACACACACACACACACACACACAC
>JBBMJY010000024.1:12477058-12502679 GCA_037833715.1 Toxotes lorentzi | reverse complement strand
CACACACACACACACACACACACACACACACACACACACACACACACACACACACACACACACACACACTCATATATGCATGCATTCAAACCCACTCAAAAACAGGCAGGTTAATATTGTTGTCAGGCTGGAGAGCATGCATGCAGGCAATCCCATTCTCTCCTCACACACATGTTCACACACACATCAGCTCACTCCACACAGCTGCCAATTCTCTCATTGACACGTATATTTATTATAATGCACTCAATACAACACAAGCACACTTAGTAGGCGGTTTATTAGCCACACCTTGCTAAAACTAATGCAGTTTAATACAACAGTCCTGCATTAAATCCTCCTTCATGAAGAGTATAATGTTCAGTTTCTATTGAAAGTGTTTCAGGGAGGTTTTACTTGAACTGTATGATAATTTTGGAGGCTATGGTTTGTGGTGCTGTTTTGCATTAAACAAACAGGTGTTTCTGTCATTTAAATAGGGTGGACAAATTAACAAAAACCTGCGTGTTTAACACAATACAATTCAACAGGACTACAAACTGCAGCCGCCAAAATGATTATATAGTTGAATCAACGCCTCTCCAAAACTGTTTCAACACAAACTGAACATCATAACCTTTGTGAGGGAGAATTTATTGCAGGACTGTTGAAGTAGATTGCATTAGTTTTAGCTACGTGTACGTAATAAACTGCCAACTGAGTGTATATGAACAAATGACTCATAGTAAACACATATACAATAAACTTGGGATTCCTTCTTTTGTGAAAGCCACATGGTCACTGTGTCAAACATATTTTTGAATTAGTATTTCAAATGATTGATTTCATACCAATTAGGACAACTGCAAATTGTTAATGTGCTGTGGACTCAGGTCACTCCTACAACTGATTCTTGAACACCCTCTGTGACAGTATCTTCTTTTTTCTTTTTCTTTTTTTTGTAAAGGCAGACCTGGCACAATAGAGCAAAATGTCACAGCAGCAGGAATGTTTTTTTTTTTTTTTTAATGGAGATAATAACTGTCCATTGCTCAAAAATCCAGTTGAAGACTCTGAAGAGTGTGCTGTTACTCTGCAAATTTACAAATAATCCTCATCACACTGAATAAATTATGCTAAAAATGACCAGCTACCCTGCATATTAAATGGATAGTTTGGTGGAAAGGTTTGATGAATGGCAATGTATGTAAAGCAACAAGCGAGTGGTACTATTACTGTCCAGGAACAATAGGTATATTAACGAGAGGATGAAATAGGAGATATGGTGAAGGCCAAGAGCAAGAAGAGGAAGACGATTCCCCTCCTGTATGAGCATGTGTGCATGCACAGGAGAGAGAGACCGAGCAAGAGAGAGAGATTGTATGTGTACACTGTACAGTGATAAGTGCAGACCTGTGCAGGGTGTAACTTGATTCACGGTTGGCAGTGCTGCTGTTGACTACTGCTGAGAGTGCAGAAGATATTTGTGACACCAAGCGGCCAAAAAGACCTCTTGTCCTACTTTCTGTTCTCTCTTTCAGCTCTCGACTACAGTTTTATCTATAGAAATTATTAATCATAAGAAATTTAAAATACCGACTCCATCTTTTGATGTCCATTGCTGATGAATCCTTCTTTATTTGGGTCAAGATATCTGCTTTGTCAGGTTCCTTTAAAGTTTAGGGGTCCCATTCACAAACACTTTATTGTCCTTTGGCTTAATTTTAAATTCTGAATTATTATATCTGTCAGTACACTGGGAGTTTAATATGAGTAATATTATGACTGTATTTGTACAGCAAATACAGTTTAATATCAGTAAAAACAGCAAATTCTAAATTCAACTGATATGAACTGACCTCTTGTTTTTTCTTTGATTCCTTATACAAGCTGATTACTTGCAGATGAAAATTTGAGTCATGACTGTGGCAAAATAATGAATGAGTTTTTCAGTCCTCTCTCATCATGTTAGTAGATGAGGCAATGGCAGTGAAAAAAAGAGCTTTGGAAAAGATAGAAATTAAGGGAAGGGTAAGAGTGAAATATGAAAAATGTGGCTGTTGCCTGACCCCCCCGATTGAAAGACATAAATACAGACAAAGCAGTGAAGCTCACATAAAAATACATGTACACGTAAACTCATTTCGCCCTTACACTTAAACACTGTTATAATGGGCACACATATATGGAAGACACAAAACACAACTTAAAACATACATAAAGAAGCTCACACTGATACACTCACACAGACTCATGAGTTTCACGTTAAACAATAAGCACATTTACAATAAGGGGAGGAACAATATCAAACTGACCCTTGTACAACACTCACAGAGACATTAAAAACATATACTTCACACAAAAGAAGACATCAGATGGACACAGTTTACGTAGAATCAGTGACATACAAAACAACCACAACATTCATACATGAACAGAGCAGACGCAAGTCACAGTTCACAAAAAAAGGTTTGTGGCCTTTTTTACCCCCCATAGGACAGATCACTGAGGAGGAACAGAGACAGTGTGTCATTATCAGTATGCATGCCATGCAAAGACACATGTGTGTCCGTCAAGCAGTATTAGGTGCCAGTGCAGTATTTGAGACATCATCTCCAGCAAGCCAGTGTTACTCCTGCCCCTCATCCCAGTGTATACATGCAAACACAGGGGGAGATGAGCGATGAAAGTCAGCCTTCATGCACATGCAAATCAGGCAGGAGGGCAGGGAAAGAAGGGATGGGAAAAGAGGGAAAGTACAGAGTGGAACAAAGAGAAAGGCAGCAAGAGAGAAAGAGGAATATAAAATAGGGTGATGAACACAGACAGAAACAGTGAGAGAGAGCGAGGGTCACCTCCCCCCTCCCAGTGGGTGCTGAGTACGCAGTCTGTGTGAGGGGTATTGGTCACAGAGCGGACACTTAAAAAGGTGGGGTTTTCAAGAATACAAAAACAAAGAAAATGCACGACTAGTCGCCAAAAATTAAAAGATAAAGATGTGGGTCAGAGGTCAACATGAGGTCAGCATGAGGTCAGAGTTCGGAGAGGAGTGAGTAGGAGGAAGAGTAGGGCGGCTAGGCTGCAGATGACATGTCCAGAGAAACACAGAAAGAGGGACAGAGTCACAGGGAATGAAAACAGGGCTCCCAAAAGGACATTCAGTGCACCAACATTAGCCCTAAAGAGATTCAAACTACTCCCCATGCAACCACAGGCAGACAGCATTTAAATGTCCCCATAGAAAAAGTCTAAAAGAAGTGTTCTTACTCTGTCATTTTGTGTATTTTTTATTTTCGATCCTGGAAATGATCTTGAATAAACCTTAGAAATTTGCTTACCTACAGTGGAGATGCACTAAAACTATGAAGGAAAACTGATAAGTAAAATCCTACAGACATCACTTTGACAAAATAGAGAGAAAGACAGGTAAAGACAGAAAGATAGAATCAAGGCTGCAGTTTAACTTCTTCCTCTACACTAGTGAATTTTCTTTGTGCCTTTTCTGTGAAACCTCCTGAGTAAAAAAACATTATTTCGTTGATAATAAGAAGTGGCTTCTTTTGCATGGAGGACTAAACCTGACTTAAAGTAATAATTTACTTTACTATTTCTTGGTATGGTAACTTCTTGCCAGAAAACCCACAAACGCTTCCAGGAAGGTACTGCACCTGGTCAAAAAATGGAGCCTGGGCTGAGCTGGGCTAGCTGTTTCTCCCTGTTTCCAGTCTTTTTGCTAAGCTAAGTTTGCAACTTGTTGGCTGTGGCTTTATATTTAACAAACACATTTGGCAAGAGAGCAACTTAGCCTTTTTTACAAAAATATGAAATTATTCCTTTAATATGAAAAGAGTAAATGGAATCAAAAAATACATTCATGTATATTTATATATTTTAAGGTTCTTTGTCTTATTTTTCATTTCTCTCCTCACTGTATTTATTTATTTGATTATTTTTCAATATATCTGACCATTTTAGTCATTGATTTATTTTATTTATGGCCTAAAAAGTCAGATTTGGTCTCCTACTTAAAAACCAGACTAAATTACTAAGTTGGTAACAGAAGGTCATAAATCTCTTGAAACCCGTCACTGTGATCATTGTGAAATAAGCAGAAGACACAATATCTGAGTGTTCGAAACGCCACCATGTTTTTTACGCAAAACGCCGAAGCAGGAACGGCCTTTGGGAGGCAGGTAGCCAGACAGATAGACAGACAACACAGATACACGGTCATCAGATTCACTGCAGCTGTGATCTGAGCGTCTCCCTTTTCCCCCTTTGACCCTCATGGTCATATCTGTATGCATTGTTACATCTCTAATTATTGCTCCAGTTTTCACAGAGAGGACCTGTCACCTGTCGGACTGACTCATCACCTGCACTTGATACCAAGAGGAGAAACCAGTCCAGTAAGGGAGGGGGGGGGCCCTCACACCAGTCCAGAGGTGAAAATGGAGTCAATAAGATGTAGGTTATGCATGTGTGAAGGAAACCATGAGGAAAAGGAGTAAAGGATTGAGGACTGACAATCGGTAAGAAGGCCAGTTGTGCTAGGCTACACTTATGATCTACGTGGACTGATCATGTATGACAAGGTGCTGTTTTAGAAACAAAATATCCAAGCTAAAATGTAGTCCATCTAAATTTAAAATGGTATATAAATATCTAAACTATTACTATAAGCTGACTGATCTAATTCAAAGTGAACACACAACAAAAATAACAATAAAAACACTAATAAATCTATAACTTTTCATTATGGGACTGTTTATTTATCTTAATTTATCTTATCTATCTATGTGGACTAACTATACCGCGTAGAGCTTGAGTGTTGTCACACAGTCAATGGCACTTCAGTAGGAGGGGATGCTTTCAAACTCTAGAGCTCCAGCGCTCCACTGAAGGATAGTCTACAAAATCACCACTGACCCCCAGGCATTCACCATTTAAGCATACCTTTTTGTATACTTCACTGAATTTCTCTATTACCTTCACAGTAAGTAAATGCAGTGTAAAATGTATGACCAAAGGCACTACCGAGGTTGTAGTACAGTAGGAGTGTCCTGAGTCGCTCTGCATGTTGCTCGGGGTAAAGTCCTGCAACTGTTTGACATTTGTGGCAGCTTTCATACACAACAACATCATGGGGAATAAATAAGACAGACACGGGGACAACACAAAGAATTCAGAGGGACACAAACTTCACTTTACCTTCAGGGGATTTTAGGGAAATAGGATGTATTTTTATTGGAAAAGTGGCTCAGGGTGGAGGCAAAAGGGACATGGAGAAGGGGCTGCACTGTGGGATCTGGGGAGGGAGCTTACCATTGGTCATACCAGGGGAGAGGTGGTCTCTCTCGTTGTGTCGGCGTCTGCTAAGGTCACGGGAGCCTTGTCTCGCAGGCTGAGGCGGCTGGCCCTCCAACATGCTGACGATGTCCATACGGTCAATACTCTTCAGAGCTGTGTACAAGCTCTCCACTGCAGTGAAGACACATGATGGAGACACACATGGAAGGCAGCCAAGGAAAAAAGGAAGGAGGAGAGGGGTTCCCAGGACAAACAGCGATACAATTGCAACACAAACCTGACTATGACCGGATAAAAGAGGCAGAAATACAAAGAATACGAGGGGATAAGAGAAATTCACAGCAATCTCAGATCACATATACTCACTCTTGGCCCTCTTGCCCTCGCGGGTGGCCCACAGGTTGAGCAGCGCAGAGCTCTGCTCCAGCAGGGAGTTTGGATTCTCCACACGGATCTTGTTGATGTCATCTACACTGAGCTGAAGCTCACGTGCCAACTCTGTTTAGAGAATTAGATGGTGAAGATCAAGTAAGCAAGGGAAATATTTACATCACTTATCGTATGAGTCATGCTGTTGAAACACGGTCTTGTTCTTGAAATGGTACACTGCTTAACATTAGCTCTAACCAGAAGAGGAGGAATATTCTGTCTGTAAAATAGCTATGGCTCTTGGCAGGAAAACAGAAAATAATTAGTTTCATTGGCTGGTTTCCATGTTGGAACTTTGATTAATCAGCAACGAGCCAAGCTTGTCAGACATAAGGTAAACATGGATGGTTTACAGCACATAAAAACTGATTCAGTATATGAATCTATATTAGATTTTAGTATATGTATATGTAATATATGTTACTATATAGTATAGTAGTATTGTTGTGTATATGTTAGTATATTACCAGCCCAGCTCAGTCCCAACTGTTCTGCAATCACAGCCATTTTCAGCTCTGTCCTCTCCATGGCGCTGAGTGATGCTGCAGAAACCAGAGCACAACTGAAACTTCAACATTTGAGTCTATTTCATGTAAAAGTTGAAATTACCCCTGCAACGCAACGCTCCTGGATTCTATATATGAAATAGTGCTGTGAATGAAGTGGCATGATGGAAGAAAACTGGAACTCTTGCCATGGGAGAGCGATAGTCTCGTACCCATTGCAGGCTCATTTAGGGCGCTGTATCTTTCTCTTAAAGCCAGCGGGGTCAGAGTTCTCCTCCGGTCTTCACTCCCAACAATCTACCAGTCGCAAGGAAACACCACTGTCAGACATCTCAAAGAAAATGGCTGTTAATAAATAAAGCTAATGTGTTCTTGTTAATTTAAGCTAACTTTTTACCTTGATACATGGAGGCATGGTAATGTTGAGGTTACAGAGTACATGTTGGCTGTCCTCATACTTGGTGGACTTGCGCAGGAAAGACAAAAATCCAGTGGGCTCTTTACTGCTGTCTCTCACCTTAGATACACAGACACCAGGAAAGCATTGAAGACACATATGTACAGTGGAGACAGAGCCGGTGGTGTAACAGTGAGCAACAAAGAACACAAAACTGAGAAAAGATTTGTAAGAGGAGGAGGAAATGGCAATACCTTACCTTAACAGAGACAGGAAGTCGGTTATCTCTGAAGGCCTGGAAGCTGAAGCAGCGAGGCTGCTGAGTGGCCTTCCTCACTGGAACGAGATTTCCTGAACACTCCAGGTGAAGTGGCATTCCCTCCATCACCTGCAAGATGTGAAACAGGCTTTAGCCAAAGTGGAATGAACTTACATTAGAAAGGCATAGCAGGGCCCCTGATGTACCTGTGGTCGCTGTTCTGAATACTTAGTACTTAGAAATCCAGTTTTATCACATCAGTGTGATGCACTGCTCTTGTCTCCTTACTGACCTCAATGTCTCTGCTGCGAGCCACCTCTGTGAAGTTCTCATGTTGCTCCAGGGTTTTATCCATCTTATCGTCGGTCATGCAGTAGCAGCGCAGGCGGCCCTCGCGGAGCTCATTCATCTTCGCAAACACCACAAACTTGGCCATGTAAGGTACAGCTGACAGCTCTCTGTAGAGCAGGTTGGCAAAGGAGACGGCCTCAGCTGTCCGAGGACAGTCTGCGAGCCAGAATCTGAGGAAATAATGACATGTTATCACCGTATTGTACATAAATCTTTGTCTTTTAAAGTCATAGTTCAGTTGATTGCTAAAATGAATTTGAGGTGGCACAGCCTTATATTAAACTTAGTTTTATGGCATTATGGCTGATATTTTGTATGTGTTGCCAACTGAACTTACCGTGCTGACACATTGGTTGTGAAACTAGCACAGTCATTAGCATAGATAAGCTTGGTCGTGCCAGTGATGTCCTCCCATTGGGCTGGGGCTGTGCCACCTGGGAATCAGGCAGGATGAGAAAGGTCAAACTGGTTAATCTAGCTTTAGCAAAGGTCATGAAGAAGAAGTCTGATGGTGAAAGTGTTTGTACAGAGTAAGAACATAAACTTTTTTCATCCAACTATGGCACTGACACTGACCACCACTGCAAATCAGCAATTTTGCCTCATAAACCTTTCCTTGCCAGGGAAGGAAACTGCTCCCATCAACACAAACTCACACACACTTACCCACCCACACAACTCCCAGTCATGGCATGCAGTACCTATGACAGAGCAAAGCAGACGCAGACTGGTGGTGTCACCCTCCCCGGAGTCTCGTGGGCTATCCCTCCAGGACGGGGGCAGGGGTATGCGCAGGCCTATGGGTCGGTGAAATTTGCGCCGCCGAGGCTCCACAGTGACAACAGGGCTAAAGTTTGCCTGGTTACCCAGCAGCTTTGCAACCAGCTCATCTGGAACTGGCTGAGCCTGAGGTTGAAAGTAAATGAAGGAGAAAGGGGATACGTAACAGGCACAGGTTCGATGATGTGGTAGAAAGAAAGAAAATCAGATAAAGGAGATAAACGTGAACAGGCGATGGAGATTTAAAAAGAGATGTTGGAATAACAGGACAGTGGGTAGATTGAGATAATAAGAAGTACATGATGGTGCAATGGATGAACAAAAAAGGGCCAAGAAGAGGACAACCAAATAGGGAAAAATAAAAGACGAAGAGAAAAAGAGAGAGAGAAGCCCACAGTGAATAAAATACTTCGTTTTTTAAACAATACATCTGAAAAGACAATAGCAACACAAATTGGTTGGTAGGACTTAATAATTATTTTTTATTGTGAAATGTAACAATGTGTGTTAACAAGAAGCTTTTACAATCATTAATACAAAAAGGATATCAAAGAAAAAGGCTCTGTGGTTTTTACCTAAGGCCACTCATGACATGATTAGTTCCTGAAAATGATTAAATAGTTAAAATAAAACCGTAGACGCAATTACTAATAATTAAATCCATGTCTATTTCACTTACATTCAGTTATATTTACTATTATTTTTCAGCTTAAAGGTTATGGCATGTGTGGTAGCGTGTTAGTTTATAAGAAACATTTAGCCTGTCATAAATTCTTTCATGTGTCTAAATGGCAGGTGTTGAATCATTCACACTCGTTTTGGTTTAATGTTAAATATTCTGACATTGGAATTACAAGTTCCCTTCTGATGATTAAAATTCACAAGTTGCTTACCTACATATTCATAAAGGATTTTGAACTAGAGTTTCTTAAAAACAAGAATCAATGCAATCAGAGTCTTGAACTGGATTTCTTAACTGTGGGTATATTTATCAAAATGAAATCGCATGCAAAAGGAACCTTGAAATTCCAAATGAGGAAATCTGAGAAAATGGTGCATATTTATATAACAGACACTTATGAAGGCACAAAATGATAGAGGATGATCTCTAATCTACTTTTAGTTTAGAGACTTTGATAAATGTCTGAAATGACTGGAAACTGAAACTGGATGATGACTGGGTTGTTGATTTTAGAGAGTGCAATATGCAATTTAACCTTCTTCAAAAATCCAAATCCAAATCCAAATGTTCTGGTTTTCTTACAGCTAACAGTTAAGGATGAATCACAGATAGATGCTTGTTTTAAAGTTTGATCTGATAGGACAGGCAGAAATGTAAGACTGTTGTAAAATCTTCCTATTTCACAGGATCCTTATAAATATTTCCTCTTAAAACAGGTACTTGCTGTATAACTACGTATGATAATATTTCTGTTGTCTTTGGTGTGTGAGTTTGAGGAAACCTGAACCTGAGACTTGGGAAGTGTAGCTGTACAAACAAAAAGGGGTTAAAGGCATAAAAAAACAGTGATATGACTACAACTAAGAAGGTTTGAAGCTCAGGTGCTCAGGTGTCATCCTGGTTTGTGTGGGGAAACACTTCTGTTTTAGCACATTTTCATGACATTCATGATACCAGAACCACCGGACCATGAGTATAAACTCAAACACAGTCTTTCCTGGTTATACCAAGGATTGAGAAGATTTCCCATCAAATAATGTTTGACTTATCTAAAATTAATGTGTTAAATATACTAAATACAGGGCTTTGCCAGTGACATAAATACATTAGTAAGAAAGACATCACTAAAGATAAAACAAACAACAGCATATCAGCACTAAATGAGCAGTCCACAATTGTATAAAGGTGCCAAGTGCATGCACTGTGTTAAATAAAAAGCAAAAAGGTCCACTAAAAATGTCAAAAGCAAAATAAACAATCAGAAACAGAAAACTAAATCAGGAAAACTCAACACAAGTGCTGATATGACCAAGATCATTCCAAGATCAATCAAAATACATCCAACATGCTTTTTTTTTCAGGCAACACAGGCATTAACGATTCTGTCTTTCTTCTCCTTCCTTCTCCACATCGTCCCATCTCACCTGCAGCCCCAGGCGGACTCGTTTGGTGACTGCCGTCTCAGGAAATGTGGCCTGGACCATTGGCACCAGTTTACTTGTCAGCGAACCTCCCTCTGGACCAATCAGGTCGCTCTCTTGCTGGACGCGTGATACGACAGCAAAGTAAAGGGGGAAGTCGGTAGAGATGATGCGTCGAATTCGCTTCTTCCCGAGCTCTTCTTGACTCTCTAAGTCTGGGGAGAGAAAGAGAAGGTCAAATTCTTCAAGGGGATGATCCCACCCAGTGAGTTTTTTGAGCATCAGCCTGAGATCAAACATGATGCACTCAAACTCTTACCCTCATCCATCCCGTTGAGGATTGTTTCTAGCACCTCATCACCGTAGCGATTGCGATGTTCTTTCCAGACGGAGCCATTTTCGCTCCTCAGCACCACGAGCTCCCGGTCACCACGACCCAGAGCAGCAAAGTGGGGGATCTCCACTATTACTGGTCTGAACAACACCACACAAATGGAAGTACACATGAACAAATGTTACTCATGTTAATCACTAGAAAAATATAAAAGAATCAAAAAGTAATGGTATTACTTTCGTCAGTAATAACCTTAAGTAGTAATAAGTTGAATTATTATTTAACTGAACTGAATTTAGAATGTAATTTTTTTTGCATTTAGACAAAGTAAAAATATCTTAATTATTTCCATTAATAAAAACTTACAAATGTCCTTTTAACTGCGTACAACTACATTACATTGTGTTATCAACCATTATTAAATGTTCATTATTAAATGTTTATAAATGCTAAATAGGGGGCCTTCACGTAAAGTGTTATCCAGTGGCTTCCTCACCCCAGGAACTGCATGCCAGCTGGACCAAGGGAGATGATCCTGCTGGCCAGCCCCTCTCCCTCCACCAGAGGAGGGGGGCTGGTCAGCTTCTGCGGCTTCACCAGGCGGCAGGTGATGCGGGTGGGGGCCGCACAGGTCCGCGGAGGTATGATGACACGCAGACCATTATGCCTGCTGCCTCGCATTGAGCCGCCCCGAGCATCCACCATAAAACTGACTAGGAACCTGCCATGGGGCAAAGATTGTGATAATCAGCTGCCAGATCAGATATTAAATAGAGATTAAGTGAAATAAAATATTTTTGCCTGCACTGTCTGCTGTGCTGACCCTGTGTGTATGGGACTGGCCACTGGGCTGACATTGTCTGACGTCTCAGTCGCTGGGCTGCTGGGAATCAGTGAGTCCTCATCGTATTCTTTGGGCAGTGGAAGAGGAGTATGTTGCTACAACAGAAAAAAAAACTGTTCATAAGAGTGTCATAAGAGCACTGTTTAGCATAATGTTTTATTTAAACCCAAAAGTGTATTACTTACACAATTATCTTTCTAATGGAGAGGATATGGAGAGGACTGTGATAAAAGATAATGACTATGCACTCATTTTTAAAGTGTTATTTTGTGGATAATGGATGAATGGAGAAGGTACATCATTAAACTTCAAAAGACCTTCCAGGAGGGATTCTCATTTATAATGATGTCGTGTTACAAAAAAAAGGGTGAAACTAAAAGAACTGCATCATGTTGCAGTTGGGTGTGTTTTGATTAAAACATGTCCTCAATGCACAACCCTTCATATAAATAAAAATCACATTTAAAAACACATCACTTGATTGTGAAGGTTGATTCTTGACCTTGGAAATAATGGTCCAACTACAAAAATGCGCAGTACAGTACCTGTTCTATCTCATGTTCTTTCAGGATAACGGTCTCTGGAGAGACACGGGGGATCCTGGGAATGGCTGGCGAGTAATTTCTGTTGTTTGAAAAGAGGAAAAACACAAGTCAGACTAAAGAAGTTTCTTTACATCTCACCTCCTCCCAAGTGCTCATCCCTGGTGTTTGGTGAGTGTCTATGGTGCATCCCCCTCTACCCATCCACCTATTAGCATGTGGCTACCAGCTTGGCTCTCTCCCCTGCTTCCCCGCCCAGCCCCCCTTACGCTGTGCCCAGCCCTCTCTCGTACTCCAGTGATTTCTTGGGGGAGAGGAAATCGTCATCATGGTCTTTCATGTCATCCATCTTCATGTACCTGGCCCCTTCAGTCCCCAAGAGCTCCTCTCCTTCAGAGAACAACATGCCAAAGAGAGCGAACAGACCGTGGTCAGGTTGGTGAAACAGCACAAGAGAAAGAGAGAAAGAAAAGAACAAGATTGTTAATCAGAGGTTAGAAGGGTTAGACAACATGATAACCCAGGATTTAGGTGATGGCTCTGTGATTTAGGGGTTAGACAGGTGAAATGTGACATTAGTGAGGATGTTGACCGTACTGCTAGTCAGTGGCAAAAAATTAAATGCAACCACTTCTACAGAACGCCAGAAACACTTAAAAAAATAGGGTACGAGGACAAGAACAAAAGCAAGTCTCTGTAATGTGTTGTAATTTCAGGCTGCTGAGTCCAACACTTTTGCTTCAGCCCCCTTAAACATTACTATCGAAATAAGAGAGGACACCTTATAAAAGTAGTCTGGAGTTTTCGAAAACCCATAAAGGCTCAGTTAGAGACAGCAGCATTATAGATGTGCAGAGAGCACTATCTCTGGGGAGAGCATACATCAGTATAATCTCATTCCAGAAATTTGCTGTCTAGTGAATAAGCAGTTACCGAACTGGAGGTTTTAGAGGTCTCATCTGCCTCAGAGAGTGATGTATGAGGAGATTTTTTCTAAAACACATGGATACACACACAAGAGACAATCCCAACAGCACCATTACACAACAACACACATGATAAGAGTACAAGCTGTTCTTTACTCCACTTTGAACGCACAGCACAGCACAGTATATCTTGATGTGAGCGGAGGTGGGTTTTTGTTACTTACCCCCCAAAAACAAGCTGTAATTTTCAAGAATTGACCAGCAACAAAAGTAAGTCTTCCCTGTGTGTATTAATTTGTGACCGTATCAGCACAGCTTGTGTGAGTGGGTGTCTGTATGCGCTGCAGAGCCAAAGTGATGTCGTAGGTGTCATTACACTACGCTTGACTCTGCGAGTGCACTTCCCACAGGTTCATATGAGTCAGCTCATGTCCTAGATATTCTCTGTCTTGAGTACCATGCATGTGTGCCATGTCGGGTAGGCGAAGTGTTACCATATGCAAGCGTGTGCATCGGATGACCTGCCAGTATCATTTTGCCATTCCGGATATGAGATGTGTCTTTAAGACAGCAACTCAGCTACTTTCTATAATTAGAGCAACGGTGACAATCTGTCAGTTAAATTATCTAAAAATATCAAGACATAATGCTCTCTGACATCATTGTGTCAGTTTTGTAAACTTAGGTATTAGACGTTAAACCTGCAAAAAGCATTTGGCCACTTGGGGGCAGCAAAAACAAGCTGATGTCACTTTAAAGCTGATTTGGCAAACTTGTCAGCAAATAGTTGCTTATTTATACATTCAGTGCATACAGAGCAACATTTGCATTTATTTGGTGTCACATTACTGTCTACTGTTTGGTGCTGGGAAAGTAGTGTACAGTTGGTTACAGAGGCTTTCCTCTGAAAACAGCTGTCTGTTGTAACTGAAAGGTATCGAGAAGGATGAGAGAACCAAAAATGTAAGACTGCAGGCCGGGAAACCAAAACAATTTGCTGAACTTTGCTATCAGACGCTGTAGGGCTGCAGGTAAGTGTAATGTTAGGTGATAATTCTCATTACTAAGAGCAACTCCTTTCAGATACAAGTAGTCACACGATCCACTGACCCAGACAACTCCTGGCCAGCAAACACAGTTCACATTGCAGGAACACAAGATGCACAATGGAGACATATTTAAATGCAGACACTACTAAAACAATTACTTGTGGATCCAGTACTTATAGGGTGGTCTTTCGGTTCTGACTATAACTATAACTTTAAAAACAAGGACTGCTGTCCTAACATGGAGGAAAAAAAGACAGCTGGAGAGTTAGAGGACAAGGGTGTTATTAAAGGGACATATAGAGGTTACAGACATGGGTGCTATGGGTGCATGCCAATGAGAAACCAGAGCCACCATCACAGTGAGCACCACTACAGAGGGAACGGTAGAGAGAGGCAGGGAGATAAAGATGGAGAGAGTGAGCTTGAAATGGAGCCACACACTTTATTACAACAACCTATGAATGTCGCACAAAGAGAGAAAGAGACATTCATACCTAAGGTTAGCTGTGCAATTCCTAAAAAAAAAAAAGGGCAAAAGGCAAAACAAGAATTCAAAAAATGAATGTTTTTCTGAGCAGTTCAAACATCATAAAATCAGCCTAGTAAACGTTAAGTAATATTTCAGTAACACTGACAGTCCATTTCACATTGTTTCTTAATGTTTTATGTGATCAGTAATAATTTTCTCTACCTTCGTCCTCAGACACATCAAGTATCTCATCCACTGTTTCAGGAAAACTCATGCGATGTTTCTCTGTGGTCGTCTGCACAAAGAACAGATTATAGTAATGCAAGAGAAAAAGTTTTAAACTTGATTTTTTAATAGTATTTCCATGTGATTATCATGGCCACATAACGCCAGTACTGTATGGAGAGGGGCATAACAGCATTTCTAAACTTCTCACCATGGAAACCGTCTCCTCGGTGACGAGCTTCAAGACGTCAATCACAGAGATGTAGCCCAACCTCTTAGCAATGGCTAGGGCCGAAGTACCATTCTACCAGAGAGAGAGGAGCAGATTGATGAGATCACTGGGGACCAAACTTTTAAATGAGCTTAAGGGAAGAGATGACATATTCATGCTCACTGTAGTGGTCTCATTGGGCTGGGCTCCATGCTTCAGCAGCAGTGTCACAATGTCTGTGTGTCCCTGCTGGGCCGCCTGGTGCAGAGGAGTATATCCAAGCTGGAAGAGTGACAAGAAACAAGACAAAACAAGCAACATGTATGTGTCAACTTGGGCTCTGGGAACTTGTGACGGAAATTTTCTGACATTTTTACAGGTCACGAATACAGACCTCATCTCTCAACCTACCTTTCTAGAATAAACAGCTTCTAATTACAACACATTTGTCCATGTATGACCATATAAATATAAATAAACAAGTACCAGTTTCAAACTGCAACTGTTCCTGGAATGAACAGCAAATCATGTTTCCAAAACAAGTTCCTCCCAAATGTGCAAAAGAATCTACAGGAAACATGGCATCTAAGACTCATATATGGCAATGAAATACACAGGCTCATATATCACATTTTAGAGAGGTAAAGTACCCTCATTCCAATAAACCATTACATAAAAAGGCCTGTGTTAATAGCCGGGGCACCCTGCTACAGTCACAACCTGTGCTTTTAACTGTGTAATGTACTGTAATTGTATTTATTGATGAATCAGAGAGAGACAGTAGACACAGTGCAACTGTGACTCATGCCCAGGTTGATTTTGTTGTAGTTTTATTCAAAACCAGAGGGAGGCACTCACCCTCGTTTTGCTGTTAACGTTGGCTTGTTGCTGCAGGAGGAACTTCACCATCTTGATGTTGCCATAGTGACACGCTACATGGAGGGGTGTGTAACCCATCTGAGAGGAGAGAGAAAGAAATTGTAGAAAAAAAACCCCACCAAAGTCACATAACTTGTGTCTTAATGACCTTTTAATTTGCCGACATTATGTAGATTTGATCCTATTTGAGGTTGAATGTCTCATGAATATTACATCAGCTGATGGTTCAAATTCACACAGTAAAAGCAATGATAAAAACTGCACTCTGGCTGCAATTTAGGAAAGACATGAAACCACTGTTTCTTGTGTACAGGATGGGAACAATAACAAAACCACCGATTATAACACCACCTCAGGATTATAATAAAAAGTACAAGAGCCCTACAACAAATAATATCACTTCGATTGACTGATTTGTTTGTGGTGCTGTTGTACTGACCACATTATATTATTCTACACATAAATTGAACTTTTATCTCTCTTTTATCTCTATTAATCTGATATATCTCCATGTCCAAAGACAGCTGTAAAACCAAAGCACCAGAGCTCTGAGTGATCCGAACCCTGCCTTGTATTGATGGTAATATAACCCTCTGCCATGAGATCATCATGTTATTTATGCTACAGAGCTTAGACACTATCTGCTGTAGCACAAGTAGTTTCTACACTGATAAGACTCTAATAACCCTGACTACAGTTCAAGGTGAAACTCTCTTAACTGGAATAGCGGAAACATTCTCTCTTTATAAATTTTTGATTATATGACCACGAGACCTAAGACGTCTTACCCGTGTGGCAGCATAGACTGAGGCTCCCTGCTTCACCAAGATATCAGCGATGCCAACATGTCCCTCCTGTGCCACCAGGTGGAGTGGGGTTAATCCACTCTGTAGGCAACAAAAGTTAAATCACAGATATGCAAACATACTTCCCTTTTTCGGTCATTATTTCATAATTTATGCAGTTCTTGCCTTGTTGCCGAGGTTGACGTTGGCCTGTTTGGAGATGAGCAGGGACACCATGTCAGGCCTTCCTTCCTGCGAGGCCAGGTGGAGAGGTGTCACTCCCTGCAGTGACTCAGCATTGGCTGAAGCTCCGTACTGCAGCAGGCTGTTAGCCACCTCCACCTGGTTCTGCTTGGACGCTATGTGGAGGGCAGTGTAGCCGTTCTGGAGCACAGACGTGAGTAGTGGTCAGGAAAACAACATTATAAATCATTCGGGATTAATTGTGTGTGTATTTGTGTCTTCATTTTCTTCTACCCTGGCTGCACTATGTGGTGATCCTCCCTTGCTGACAAGCAGGTTCACAACATCAAGGTTGTTGTGATGTACAGCAACGTGCAGTGGAGTCAGACCATTCTGTAAAAACAGAATCAAAACTTCATCAGCATGTGTTACAACATACATCTTCCTTTTTAAATCTTTTGATTGTTCCTCCCATACATCCAAGACATTTTTGTTTTTCTTACCTTCCCTGCAGCATTAGGGTTGGCTCCTCTCTCCAGCAGCAGCTCTGCTACATCCACCTTGCCGTACTTGGAGGCCACATGCAGCGGAGTGAAGCCTTTCTACAGAGGCACCAAAAGGAATTGGGACACAAAATTAAGGTAACTACTGATGCTTGAAATCCAAATCAGGGAATGGGTTAGAATATGCAGAATGGATGTTTTACCTTGGTCATCTTGGTCTGCTGAGCCTCCATGTCCAGTAGGATGCGGACGGTTTGTACATGACCTTCCCGGGCAGCAATGTGTAGTGGTGTGTGTCCTGCTGTTGTGGTGGAGTTGGGATTGGCTTTGTGCTCCAGCAGCAGCTTCACAAGCTCTTTGTGGCCCATCCGAGCAGCACAATGCAAAGGTGTTTGGTCATCCTGGTCAGGGAAGAGAGAGTATTTTTGAAAGGTAAATACTGTTTTTTTCTGTCTTTCTAGAATCAAAGCTCCGTCTGCTTCATCAGCCAGGAAACAGCTTCTGAACTCACTTTTTAAATCAACGCTTATATGACATAACCAAACTCTTTCCCATGAGTCCATGGGTCTGCAGATTGTGTTGTGTGAAATCTCTACCTTGGCCTTGGCGTCCACAGGTGCTGAATTCTGCAGTAAAAACTCAGCCACCTCGTAGTGTCCCGCCCGAGATGCCATATGGAGGGGAGTCTCCACTTTCTGCTCACACACACACAAACAGACAAACCACAGAGTCACAGAGAACATTTTAACAACACTACAATATTATTTAGTTATTTGTGTTGCTCTTGGAATTTCAGATGGGAACTCACCACATTGGAGGCGCTGGGGGAAGCTCCTTTCTGCAGCAGGATCTTGACAATGTTGAGATGACCCATAAATGAAGCCACATGTAAAGGGGTCAGGCCAGACTGTTCAAAAGGAGGGCAGAATTAGAAGTTTGTGAATCATCTGTGTGATAGCAGATGCACTGAAGAACGTAAATACACTGGGAGGCTTTTACTTTGACCCCTTTTTTAGATAAATGATTCTCATTAATTTTTATACCGTCCTGATCTCTCACCTCAGTCACAGCCTCTAATGATGCAGAGTGTTTGAGCAGGAGATCCATCACACGCATGTGGTTCTTTTTACAAGCAATATGCAAAGGAGTGAAGCCATTCTGTAAAAACAAAGGAGCAGTTATCATCACCACAAAGGAAATAAGGAACTCTGGCTTGTCTGACTTGATAAATTAACTGTGTGTTCATCAAAGTGTTTGTCACTGACCAGTGCTCGAGAGTTGGGTTTGGCTCCTTTGTCCAGTAGTACTTTGGCCATGCGGTGGTGGCCGCAGTGTGCTGCCACATGCAGAGGGGTGAGGTGGTCCAGTGTGATGTCATCAATCTCTGCGTTGTACTGCAGAAGCTGCTTGATGCAGTCCATGTGGTCCCCCTGTGCTGCCATGTGGATTGGAGACAGGCCATTCTGCGAAAATAAAACAGAAAACGTGTTGACTCTCTCATCCTTTGCAAAACAGGAAGCAAATTGTGGTGAAAACAACAACAAATTAAGAAGCAGCAGCAAGAGGAATTACATGGTTATATTTGCCTGGTGGATTACAAACTTTAATTTACTTAATTAAGACTAAAAACCAAAAAGCACACTGAAGCTCACTATTTTATATTCATGACCAAACCGGATGGTGTTCAGTTCATTTTTTTTTTTTTTTTTTTTTAGAGAAGTGAAGACTTTTTTTTATGCTTGTATCTACATAAAATGGTTTACCTTGGTCTTTGCCTGGATGGGGGCCCCGTGGTCCAGCAGGATCTCTATAATCCTGACATGACCATTTCTGGCTGCACAATGCAGAGGAGTCAGCTCATCCTGGAGAAAGACGATTGTTAGTGAATTAGTTAATGATGCATCAAAGACAGTCAGTGAGTTCAGGAAACAGTAGGATAGATGTCTGCTGTACCTTGGTCTTGGCATCGATCTGCGCCCCTCTGTCCAGCAGGAGTCGGACCATGATCACATTCCCCCGTCTGGATGCAATGTGCAGTGGAGTGATGCCATTCTGCAGAGAGACACAGATGCACTTAGACATATACAAAGAGAACAGAGGGCAAGGACAAGAGATCAACCTCCTATTAGTTATTCCCTACCTTTGGGGTGAAGTTGACATTGGCTCCTCTGTTGAGCAGCAGCTGAGCAACGTTCAAGTTTTCATAGTGTGCAGCAATGTGGAGGGGTGTGAATCCAGTCTGCAGGGACACATCAGGGTGAGTACACGTCACTCTCATTACCTTTGCACTCTCGAAACACAAAGACAAACCAAGCAAGGACACCAAACAGTGCCGTCCATTCCTACTGTACATGTGCTGCACATGGGTACAAAAACATCTGCAGCCCTCCACACACACAACCACACACACCCACACACCTTGCTGAGAACATCAGGATTGGGGTCGTTCTGCAGAAGCACTGCGGCTGTGCGTGTATCGTCGTTGCGTGCTGCAATGTGCAGCGCAGGGAGGCGGACCTTTCCCTTGGTGCCGTAGTTGATGAGCAGGGCTACAACATTTTCATGTCCCTGCTGAAGAGCCACGGCGAGAGGCGTAAATCCATCCTGAAGAACACGGGAGAGGGTTAGAAGAATTGTTTATTCGTGGAGACAAAATTGGAGAGATGCAAGGAGAGAGGCTTATGAGAATGAAACAGAATGGAAACACAGCGAGTCTGGATCAGCGAGTATAGGATTGAGGAATTTGGGAGATTACTCTTTGAAAACTTCTCTCAGTTCTTTGGTACCTCAGTTGGAATGCTCTGATTGGCTCCGTTCTCCAGAAGAAACTTCACAACCTCTAGATGGTTTTCTTGCGCAGCCATGTAGAGTGGAGTGAAACCCTTCTGTCTCAGAAAGACGCACAACAACAGACATACACACACACGCACAACAGCAGCAGCAAAGGAGACACAAGCACAGTAACAGAAAGGTAGGAAGACAGTCACAGATGCACGCACAAGGATGTACACAGAAAGGTAACACCAACAGACAGAAATATAGGAACAAAGACACATGTTAACAGATGGAATTGCAATAGTTAACTACAGTGGTTTCACAGTAAAGTTCACATAGTAACTACTGATGAGGAGCCTCAGTGTTTCCTGTGATCACCGCTGTGAGAGCAGCACTGTATCTCACCTGGGACTGAGCATTGACATTGGCCCCGTAGTTAACCAGCTCTGTGACCACCTGCTCCTGCCCTGCCAGGGCTGCAATGTGCAAGGCCGTGTTCCCTTTCTGTTTAAACACAGATACACAGTCATTGCGAGGACTAAATCCCACATGCATATTCAAAGTGCATGTGCTTTTTGTATGTGGACAAATCTTTCATGGTGTATTCTGACAAACAAACAGCATCATTTCACATGTAAAGCACAGGGTGGGTATGATTAGAAAATGTTCTATTGATGATAGTTTTAGTACCAAAATATACATTTAAATTAGGAAATCTTTAAGAATAGGTAAGGTACTGTACATACTGTATATTTCTGTGCTTCACAAGTTTTGATACTCTTGAAACACTTTTTGGTTGGTAGGATTTTTTGCAGGGGACTTTACCTTTGTGGTGGTCTCCAGTACGATCCCATTGTGGAGTAGCTCCAGCACCATTTTGACATGGCCTTCTTTCGAGGCCAGATGCAGCCCGTTGAGCCCATTCTGAGTGAGAGAGCAGAGCAGACCTCATACTGAAGGGTCCTAAACACACTATGAACACAAATATTCCCTAATCTTAAAGAAATAACCACATGTATTCACACAAACACATGTAGGCCATGCCAAATGAAACAACTGGGGTTGTTATCACAGTGACTGAAGCTCTCACAAACCATAGCAGGCAAATACTTACACTAGACACCATGCATGCAGAACTCTCAGTGGTCATTAGCAAAATAATGTCTACAGGGATGAAAATCAGGATGTGAACATTTTCATTTGATTAATGATGGCGAGAGGAGGAAGAGGAGAAAGGAGAGGAGGACGGGAGGGGGATGGCAGGCCGCTGGTCTCGTGGCTGGGAAGAATACAAGCCGTGTGGAATAGGTCTGACCTCACACAGCCTTCCTTCAGCCGCACAGGACATGTGAGGTTGGACCTTTCCCACACCACTGATATTATTCCTCTGAGTGGGGAGACCACAGCACACCATCACTCTACTGCAGAGGAGAGAAGGAGGGAGGGCAGAGAGGGAGGCGATGGAGGAGGAAAAAACAAAGAAACTAAAAAAAAAAAGGGAGGTGAGTTAGTAAACCAGTAAACCAATTGGAGGAGAGAGGATAGTGGAGCAGTTGTTAGGCTGAGAGGGATAGAAGGGGAGGGAAAACACAAAAAGGGGAGGGCAGGAGTGAGGCAGCGTGCCGGTGAGCAAACCATGGCAGAGGTATCCACTCAGGCAAGGAAACAGAGACACAACTGCCACAGTCAACCTTCCACCTGGCCAAACTCCCATCAGAGCAACACATCAGACTGTACTTACAGCCTCAGGACAAACAGTCACACAACCAGAACAACAATACTCCCACTGCCAGCGTTAAAGTGACACCCTACAACTGTCTTCAAATATTATTTCACATCACTCTGTAACACCAGACAAAAATCTGAATGGTAATTAGTGTAGCACTATAAAAAATAGTCAATGAAATAATTAGTTGGTTGATAGAAAATTAACCTGCAGTTGTTTCAGTAGTTTTTTATGCCGTAATAAATTGTCTTTACTATTGCACTGAGCTTGGGAAAAATTAAAGCCATTATGTGATCTGAAAATTTTGAAAAGTTCTAATTTTGCTGCCATCTGGTGGTAATAGAGAAAAAGGCAGTATAGCTAGACTAAAAGCAACATATTACAGTAGACTGTTCAAATTTACTTAAGTGCAAAACTGGAAAGCAATATGTGTGTCACCTTGTTCAAGTAAAACGAGTCGTACGTTGTAGATCATCACTTTAACTCGGTTAACATCAAACAGTATTAATAACCCAATTTCATAGCACGAATATCAACAAAACAATGAAATGTAATTGTGTAAATCAAGAGAAGTCATCTTGCAGGTCAAAAAAAAAATTCTGGTATCTTTTTCTGGATGTACTTATATTTTTACTCCATGGAGTGTCTCCCTTCATCATCATGAAGGTGTTTGCCAGTAATGGCCACTGTACAGTGTCACGTTACATGAACAAGTCTATTGTTATGTGGGGTCTGTTATGAGGCCTGTGAATAGGCCTCACAGACAGAAGCATTACCAGCAATAATTACAAAATGTTGAGAATAGCAGAAGTGAATGGAAGGGAAACCATGACTAAGTTAGATTAATGAGCCAGAGGAATCTCTCACACACAAATACAGTTTTTGGCCAAGTTTCAGTAGCCTGAGGGCAGCAGTCCTAGCCCACTAGCGCTGCCTCTTCCTGGACACTCTGGGAACAACTGTCAGAGTAAAGGAGGCAGGATGGAAGAGACAGGGCGAAGGAGAAGACCGTGCCCCATTTATCACCTTCCCCGGAGACCCTGTAAACTCTACCTGTCACCTCCGGCCACTGATTAACAGTCTACCTGAGCATGTACATACAGTACCAGTGCATGACTGAGTGCACAGGCAGATGAATGGGTGCATAACAGCACAGTGATCAACTCAGACACATCATGCAAACTGCACACTCAAAGCACATTTATATAGAAACAATGATACAACAAATTGTGGTATACAAGGACAATATTTGAGCATTATATTTATTTATATTATATATTTATAATTTAAGTATTATAAATCAGATTGAATTAAACCATATATCTCTGTTATATAGCTTATCCTTTCTGTGTAAACTGTTGGATGAATGTAACAGCACTGCAGGTCATTTTTCTGTTTACATCTGATCAGGACCAAAAGATAAAAAATGGAAAATTATTTCACTGACTGGAAAAGCCATTAGCGAAATTGTACTGCCATTTCCATTCACACGTTGCTGTTCTTTTTTTTTTGTGGAATAACAAGTGGGCAGCTCACCCACCTCCTGAATTTTAATTTAATCAGTTAGAGAGCAGATAAGGAGACAGAAGACTAAATCCTGGCAGGATTCTACTGTGGGCAAACGAATACTCAGAGGTTTCTGTTTCTGTTTTTGCCATGCACTATTATACAGTACAACTGAGGCTCATTTTTACAGATAAGCATAACTGCGCAACGTGAAATGAAAAGACAAAAGTGGCAGGTATAGTATAAATAAAAACCACTGGCTGATGGTTAGATGAGATTTTGACAGTCAGCTGCTACAACTTCAACCAGTTCAATGTGGGGAATGTGCAGCTCTCTCACCTGATTGGCTGTATTTATATCAATGCCATTTTTGATGTGTTCCAGGGCCTTGTCCAAGTTGCCAGAACGGGCCGCTCTGAGAAAACTGTTGCCAGCATCTGCCTACAAGTGGAACGGAGAAAGGGAACGAGAGGGGGATAAGGGGTATAAGAGAAAGTGAGAGACACATAAAGTAGAGGAATAGAGAGGGAAAATGGAGAGGGAGACAGAGTTTGGTTATTATTTTTAGAAAGAAAAAGAGCATTTTAAGGACTGAAAACGTTCAGTAGCAAGATGGCGGTTACCCATCAGTTTTCCTCTCATTCCGTCCTCCCCTGGTATTTTGGAGAGTGCAGTTTGAAAATCTGCATTTGCACCTTGCAATTTGTGCGTTAGAGGGTGTGGTGGGCACGCCAGTGAAGTAAACAGACTCCCCGTGAGCTCATGGACCCCCCTCTGAGTGCAAAACTGGTTTCTTGGTTCCACAAAACCTCTAAAAATTTGTCTAGCTGCTGCTCGATACTTCAGGTGATAAGGCAAGTGTGATAATACCGACAGTCTCTGTTAACTGTGTTAACTGTGTCAGTCTCTGATGAGTTTATGTTTGTGTGAATGAAAGGGAGAGAAAGAGAAACAAGGTGAATGGAGAAATGAGAGAGAAAGAGAGAGAGAGAGGGAGAGTGTGAGGGTTTGGTGAATGCTGGCTCACGGGCCGGCACATGGCACGTCTAGTGTTTTTGTCTGTGTTTTGTTTGTGTCTGAGGGCTTCATGCCTCTCCCAGGCAGCCAGGGGTGCTGCTGAAACAGGATCACTCATGCGGCACAGGGGGAGAGCGAGGGAGAGGAGAGGAGGAGAAGCATTAGCGTCGGAGGGAGAACCACAGGGAGAAACTCGACTGCGGCAAACCCTGCACCTTTTCATTTCATTTACATAATGTCCTCTCTCCCCGTACCCATCCCCTCCCTGCGTCATCCCCTCTCTCCATCTAACCAGCTATCTCAAAATGCTGGTCAAGAAAACCAACAGCCATCCAATCATTCAGCGCACGTTTTCACCCACAAATTCATTTTCAAACCTCTGATTTTCTGTTCCAAAAGAAAAACACTAAATGCTGCCATCACACACCAGAGAAACTGCTTTTCTCAACTTCATAACACATTGCTTTAGGCTGTGTTGTCTATTGTTGTGACAGGGTTGTTGGTCCTCTTTTGACAGAGAGGGAGTGAGCCTGGGTAAAAAAAAAAAAAAAAAAAAAAAAAAGAGAAAAGATCCACATGCCTGGAGAAAAGGCATAGCAACAAATGACACAACACACACTCAGCATGACACCAGTGGCACAGCGCTGTGCAAAGAGAGGGGTCACTCTCAAAGAAAAAAAAAAAAGTAGGGGCAACAACAGGGAAACAGAAAACTTTAAAAGGAACAGTTGCTTCCAGCTAACTGAAGTAGCAAAACACTGACAGTCTGTGATTCTTGTTCCTCATATCTGGTATAGAGATGAAATTTATACAATGGCAGTGTCTCCACTTATCAGATGAACTTCATATAGTATGCAGCATCCTGTGTGTAAAGTCGTAAATCCTGGGCTTTTGTGTGAGTACACTGACTCATGCGAAGCCACTTGCCTCTGAGTCATTGCCATTCTCTCCAAAAAATGGTTTTGTTTTTAGCTTTTGCTTACAGAGAATTGAGAGGCATATTACTCTGCAGTACAAAGCCTCTGAGTCACACTACTCACACTCACAAATGCTGACAGGGAACATTACCACACACACAAAAAAATAAATAAAATAAAAAAAAACATTTGATGTACTGCAAAGAAAAAACTGTATTTATAAACCTACCATATGAATTTTACATGACTGCTTTAATACTAAGGTACAGTAAACACTCAAAACAAACAAACAAATAACAAAAAAGGTATAAAAACCATATATGAGCATTTCTGAGCATTTTGTAAAGTCTCTGAGCTCCTCTCTCTTGTTCGTCTCAGTGTCTCAGTTCAGTTTTATTTACTTACGGTTGCTAAGCTGTATTATTACTTTCTATTGTCTTACTCCCATGAACTTTGTCATTCACTTTCAACTCAAAGATGATGATAACCTACAAACCTCCTCCCTCTTGTCTGCTGCAGAGCAACTCACTGACCCCAGTACACACACACACACGCACACACACACACACACACACACACACACACACACACACACACACACACACACACACACACA
>JBBMJY010000024.1:12454780-12476958 GCA_037833715.1 Toxotes lorentzi | reverse complement strand
CACACACACACACACACACACACACACACACACACACACACACACACACACACACACACACACACACACAAACCTGTCACAAGAGTTACCATCACCACACTGGAATAAACCATCCCTAAACAGAATTGTTTTGTTATGTAAATCTTTATGAGTGTGTTTAACTGTGTGTGTGTGTGTGTGTGTGTGTGTACATGTGTGCTTAAATGTGAGAATCCATTACGGATAGCAAGCGAGAATTTAATTTTTTACCAAAATTTCCATATTCTGCCACCTATATACCTATATCTCATCTATAACTAAATTTTAATTTTCATAAGTGAAAAAAACAGGCCACTTTCATTTTGTTAAACTTGGATGCACTGTGTATGCAAAAGATAAATATAAATATTAGCGGACACAGTGTATCCTCAGTGTAGCAGATTCTTGTGTGAGGTGTTTGCAGACTTTGCCATGGTGAGACAAGAAAAATCCTTTCATCAAAGATGGAGCAAATACAGCTGATGCAGAGACACCCACAACTTAACACAATATGCATGGTCTCAAAGCAAATGGCAGCATGGTAACACCATGGTGACCTTCACTGAGGCCCCTCTACAGGCGTCCCACCCCCCTGGATTCAATCCTCTGCACCACAGAAACAGCCTGCTGAAGTTTACAAGACGTTAGAAACTCGCTCTATAATCCCCCAGAAAAGACTTCAGTGAGACGTCTGTGGCTGCGGCAAATTTTCTTCCTCTCCATGGTGAGGGTTTCCTAGTGGTCACTCCTGCACTTTCATGTGTGTGTCTGCATTTTTCTGTGTGTGTATCTGCCTGCGTCAAGAAGTGAGCGTGTGGTGTGGTGAGATAAGGATGTGGGGGAACCACACCCATCCACAAACTCAGACGTAAACAGGTACAGTGAACATGCATACAGCACATACAAGTGGACGCACACACACACGCAGAACAGCCTAAAAATGTTCGCAGGTAATTCCTCTGCTGTGTTCTGCTGGACTCTGGTGTGATTTAGATGAATGAGTCCTCCTCTGATTATTCCCATAGAGAGCGGACAAGCTTTGGACTCTGAGGCTGAGCCCAAAATGAGCAAGAACATTAATCATACGGTTTGGAGCAAAAGAAACAAGACAATAACCTGCTCCATAGTTAACATTAGCAATATCAACACACTGTCCTGCAGTGTGCATGCAACTGCCCTCAGACTAAGACAGTGCAAGGCTCCTCATAATGAAGCTCAGAATTACCAAGTAAAATCATTCCTCTGTCTCATCACAGAAAATCCTCTTCTCATCTTTATCTGTTTTTCTTTCCTGTTGCCGTCTCTTCCCTCTCTATCCCCTGCCTCTTAGATCCCCCCACCCCCCTCGCTTGCCTCCTCTGCTGGTGCTGCAGCAGACAGAATGACATCATCACCCTCGTCGGTGGACTGCAGTGTTCAAAAACTCAGTGTGTACATACGTGTGCGTATGTATGCACGAGGAGCCATGCCTGAGATCAACATCCCGGCTGTGACGGTCCTCTGCAACGCACGACCTAACCTGGAGAATCCTCATTTCCACAAGAGATCAATGATGTGTTTGTGACGATTCTGAATGGAATAATCAGACCGAATGTGTGTGTGTTTGCGTGTGTAAAGGGGGAGAAATAAGACAATGTGAGGCATGAGTGGGAAGGCAGGGATACTGGAGAGTAACAAGGCAGACTCTGACAATCTTACAACTGTGTTTGGGATCTAACTGCAAAGATCAGGATTTGAGAACATGCTATCTCTCCATCTGTATTAAATCTTTGTTCAAACTGTTCCCCCTCTATCTCTTTGCAGTGGCTATATGCACGCTGCTGCAAGATTACTTCCGATCACAGTAACCTCTTTCTCATCTGCTTTTGTTGATCTAATTGCAATGTGGAAAACAACCTGGCTTAATAAGAGGATCATTAGAGTCATTACACCTCAGCAACAGATAACTCATTTACCTGTTTCTATCATTATGTCAGCTGGAAGTAAACAAATTTCAGGGGGCATTTCTTGTGATTTTAGCAAACCTGCTGTGACTCCAAATACAATTACCCACAGTTCCTAGCTCATTTAATTGCTGATCTATTTTCTTAAAACTATTATTATATTCATATGGATCAAGCAGAAATAGAGTTGTTGCACTTGGAGCCATAGCTTAAGTCAGGTTTTTTTTTTTTGCCTCTGAACTCTTTATATAAGCCAATACACTTCATCACAGGTTAAGGCCTACCAGGTCAACCTAGGTCAACACACACCCACACACACACACACATATATATATAAATATATAAACCACTAAGTTTTATTTTGGGAACCACTGGTTTAAATGTGTTCTTCCTACCAGTCTAGACAGGACTGTCTACGTCTGAACAGGTCTCATTGCTGGGGAAAGAAAAGCCAGGACTATTTCACCAATGCAATCGAGAGACAAATCCAAATCCTCTGCCAAAGATCAGGGTGATCTTTTGGGGATATGGAACTATTATCTGCTTCAGAGAACCCTCAGCATTTCTATTAAAATTAACATAAAATTCACAAAACAGAGAATCCTACTCTCTGTCTCCTTTTCTCGCTCTCCCTCTCTCACACACACACAAACACACAACATGAATCTGCAGACACAGCACCAGGTGCAAATCATAAATATTTTACGTGCCACCACAGCTCTTTGTACACCCAGCAGAAAGGTGAAAATAACGCACGCACGTATGTTCAGCATGTCACAAGTCCTGCTTTACTTGCAATAATTGCCTGAACTTTAAACAAAATAAATAGTGCAAGCGCACCAAACTCTGTCTGCTCTTTTTTTCCCCTGCTAAACTCAATATTTTAATGTATTTAAACTAAACACTGTGAAAGGGCGGTTTCTGTACATTTTAGGGAAACACTGAACAGCGGATATGGAAATTCCTACAGAGTGCTTAAACAGCTATTTCATCACCCATTTCTGCTGACTTGCATTTGTTCTAGAAATTGATTTTTTTTTTTCCTCTGTCCTTTTTTTCTTGGGCCTCCATCCCTGCCTTCATCTCTCAGGCTGCCTGAAGAGGCTGAGCAGGCAGCGGGCTGTTTCCGGCTACAGAGATGTAGTAAGTGTAGACCGAGACCTGAGGGACCGCTCAGCTATGGACACATTTACAGGAAGAAAGCGAGAGGGGCACTGGGATGAAGCTGTTACATTCCCCCACTCAACACTGTCTGCCTGTATGTAAATCCACCTGTCTGTCTGACCAGTTGTCTGTCTGCCTCTATTCCCTGTATGTAGCGAAGCTCCCTGTCCCATTTTTACTATTTACTTTCTCACACTCCCAGGCTCACCCCCCTCTGTATCCCACTGTTTGTCCCGGCCGTACTCATTGATTGTCTCTTTATATCTTGCCCTGCTGTAGCCTCTGCGCTTGTAGATGAGATTGTCATGCTTTTTGTGATCTTTTGTGGGAATGACAAAGAGGGTGAAAGCCATAGAGTGAAGATAGGGTTTGAAACCTATGGAGGATAGGATCAAGATATGGTAAACATCCTGTGCTTTACTGCACAGTAACACAACAGTAGTTACACAGAATATAACTGTCTAGAGGGACAGAAAGAATATGTAATATATCAGAATATATGTAACTTCTGCCCAGATAGTGCTGAACTAAATCTCTAAAATTAAAGTTTAGCACTGTAAAACTAAACATCTGAACTTCATATAACTGGTGGCATATCTACGCTTTAAATTGAATATTATTTAGTCAATATTACTGAGTATTGCAGCTGCTAAAACAAGTAAAGAAAACCCAGTGAAGGCTTAGAGGTATTGCGATCACCTTCTCTGCAGTGGTGCTAAGTAGCTATGTACAGTTATTCAAGTGTTGCACTTAAGTCAATTTTGAGATATTTGTAATTTGCTGTGTTTGAGTGTTTTTCATTATTTACACAACTGCTCCACTACATTTCAGAGTGAAACACTGTACTTTTTACTCAGCTCCATTTATTTGACAGCTGTAGTGACTCGCTATTTTTTCCAGATTTAGATTTTCCCCTCATAACATGTTATTCATTTATAAAATATGTTTCGTTATAAATGGAACTACTCAACAGTAAAACTAAAAGTAGTTAAACCTAGCCCCAACTCCACCCGCTGCAACATTTAAATGTTGTTTGCTTGTCAAAGCATCGGTGATAGTAAATACTGCATGATTACTGTTACTTTTGAAGCTTTACGATACTAGAGTGAAATTGTGGATGCAGGACTTTATCTTTAAAATCTGTTTTCACACTGTAGTATTGGTACTTTTACTTTTTACGTTCAGAATTAAATAAAGAGTATCAACTACTGTTCATTGTTCTTCTCAGTTACCAAATGCTGTTTGAATATTTCAATTGAAAACTGGTCACATTCATTTTTCCTGTTGTCAAGTTGGTCTGTTTACTTGCAAATGTGTCTTGACATTGAAGGAATGCTGCAATAAGTAAAACATTTTAAACAACAGGGGATTCTGAGATGAATAAACTCTACCGACAGCATCGTAAACTGACTGCAGTTCATCCTCAGATAAACTACAAACACAATACGCACTTTTCTACATGTTGTAAATCCTGTAGATGAAACTGCAACAAAACAGTCTGACACAAAATTAGTGCTTGTACACATCCACACAGCAAGGCCTCGCGATCATGTGCTCCTATGTGATCCTATGTTGCCACTACCTCTGTTAGCTCAGTAGATTAAATAGTCTATAGTCTTCAGTGAAACTGTGCTGAAAGAATCTCATTAATTGACCTACTAATCAGTTTACTGGTCTCTAGTTTACTTACCACGGCTAATCCTGGTTGACATCATACAATCTGAACATCAAACAGAGGGACAAATAAAGTCAAAAACAAGATTAAGGAGCAAAACAGAACATGATACACACCCACACACATACGCACTTACACTAATCTTGGATGCACATGCATCTCAACTTTCAAAGATACTCCCAAGCAATCAAGCTCCCTCCCTACAGGAGGTTCCGTCTGATGAGTTTGATCAAGAGAGTTTATATTTGGGTCAGAAAGCAATGACCTGCTATGTGTTTTTAATGCTCCATCACTTCTTTAGACTTTTGAGTACATTCATACTAAGTTAGTCTGTAATAAGAAAGTGGCACATCACTTTCATATTAAGCCCGGACCAATGTTTACACCTCCGCGACCTGCATCTCTGTCTTTTTCTCTGTCTCTCATTTTTAGTGTCATTCTGATAGACGAGGGCATATTCAGGACCAAAAACAAGAACACTCGATGAAAGCAGAAGCAGGGAGAAGTCTCCAAAACAGTGGATGTGAAGGGACAGAGAACAAGAAATCTACTTAGTAAAACAGAGAGCAAACACAGAGAGGCATGCACTGAATAAAAAAATGAGCTTTAACAAAGTGGACAAAGAATAAATACCAATACATTAATATCCATGTGTCAGAGACAAAATACATATTAAAGAAATGGATTTAAAACAGAGAACAAAACCAGTGACAGAGGTCTTGGCCTATCATTTCTAATGTGAAAAGATAAAGACAGGGAGCACTGGCAGGTGCATTACATCTGAGAAAATGCCATCGAGGATTTTATAAGAGGACAAAACATTGCAAAAGAAAAAGAAAAGGAAAAAATGAGACAGCAATAAAATAAGAGTGATGGAGAAGGGTATAATCAGAGAGAGATACTGTGAAGTGCCAGAGAGAGTGACAGGAAAAGAGCTCAAGTGAGAGTGTAGACGGAGGAAGGTGAAGAGGAGACGAAGAACAGCAGAGTTTGTGGTACTCACTCCAAAAGTGACGGTCTTGACTGGCATGCCTGTTGGCCCTCCACTCTCTCTTTCTTACGTTTTCTGTTTCTCTCAAACACACAGCTGTCTTTTCGGTTGCCCCCTGCAAGTTCTGCGGTACAGGGCACGCAGACCCCCGTCCAACGTAAACACGAACATGCACACACACACACCACACATACACACACGCCCAGACACACACACTTGAGTAAGCATGATGGGTGGAGAGACTGGGGAGGGTGGGGGTTGAGGGGACGGGGGCCCAAGGGTTTATCTCTGGAGGAATGCTGCCTGTATCTAAAGACACACATTTCACACACAGCCAAAAACAAATGGGTACCCCACACTCTCACCAAGGGTTTCCTGCCTACATCCTGGATCATTTTTGGCTACTTTTTTCCATTTTCTCTAACTCGATATTCCTGACTCAAACTCCTTTCTATTTTTGTCCCCTTCATCTCCATTTTTCTCTTCCTCTATCCTCCATCACACTCTATGTTCTGCTCTCCACCTCATCTATCCTCTCCACCTCTCAGGTTTTGTTGCACCCCATCACTCCATGTCACCCCAACTTTATCCCTTCCTCCCCACACGTCACGCCCATCTCTGTGTCTCCTGTATGTTTTGTGACAGCAAGACAATAATTTTTTTTCACGGACCAGGCAATACCAGAATAGCGTAGAGTTACTGTGGAGAATGGGTGTGTTTTTGCGGAGTGGGTCTGTTTCAGTCTGTGAGGTGACTTACAGTGACAAAGCGCCTGGTGTGTGTGGGGGGGGTTGCTGCCACCGCCCCGTGACAATGGGCCAGACACACGGGGAGGGGGGAGGACGGAGGGGCCAGCCTCTCAAAAGGCCCTGCCTCTTTTAATAAAGCATCCGTCATTCCCCGCTTGAAAAGGCCTCCTTTTCTCTACCTCTCCCCTCCTCTCTCCCTCTCCTGGCTAAATGCTGGGAAAAGCACATCGATGCCAAAACCATGCAGAGAGATAAATGCTTGTAGGAAAGGGGAAGGAGGGGGCAATGTAGAAAGAAGGCTACGCACTACTCAGTGCCACTGGACCGTGACCTGGGCAAAAACATCACGTGGGGCGTCTCTCCTGTCCACAGTATTGAGTTTGGACAGGGACGAGAGCTTCGCTGCCAAAGAATGTGGGGCAGGGGACTACGGACACTAATGTCCATGAAGACATGACAAATTATCCTGTGGTCCTCCATGGAAGGGGACTGCGAGTCTCCCTCTCTGGCATGTACCTCCTCTGGCTCAGCCTGTAGAGACTAACTCAACTCATCTGAGGAGAAGAATGATAACTTATCGGGTCTTAAGTGATAACACCTTCTTAAGGTGTGGCAGGATCAAGTGAATGATGATGGAGATTTTCTCTGGAGGTGTTTACAGAGTGTCAAGGACTTAAAACCCCCTCCATTTGCTTAATGTCTTAGATGTTTGAGAGTTTGACACACAAAGGTTGTTTTCACATTCATCTGTGGAAGAAGTTTCTCAGTGCTCACCTTAAATCTGAGTTTAACATGTGTATGTACACTAAGAATTAATCAACACTGAAGTGAAGTAGGAGACATCCTAGATAGGCAAGGATAGTTTTGATTTTGCCCATGTGCACACCGAAGCAGCTTCTTCTTACAGTAATTGTTCCTTCTGTTCACACCAGCCATTTAGACATCCATTCCTAAAGCCAGTCTTCCAGTGTGATAGCGGACAAAATGCTGGAAAACTCTGGAATACAGTTTTGCACAGAACAAGGACTCTGGATTTTGTTCTCCATCATTTCCACAATTTCTGACAACATTTCTTTTATCAATGTAATTTCTGCTGAAAAAAATATGACATCTCTAGGAGGGGGTCTTCAAGATGTGAAACTCAATAAAACTAAACTTTTCACCTTTTTTACAAGGGAGATGGCACAGAGAACAGCATTCTGTATTTTAAGCAGGTAGGTTGGACTAAGGCTCATAGCATAATGAGTATGAGATACAAGGTTGCGACTCTTTGGCAAAGATGCATTGTCACATATTTTCTTGAATAAGCAGGAGTCTAACTGACTGTCTGTGGCCCAGTGTGGTTGCAGGTCATTAGAAAGCTCAGGCCACACTCCTATTTTGTAACAGGGTTGATTTAGGTTTGGGACAGACATGCCCTCTGCACCCTGCATCGAGCCCCTCTTCTTTGCAGGATAAAGGGCTACAGCTGTCCACGTGTACTGCTTGTGGTGGTTTATTGCCCATGGTCTGATGTCTCAGAGAACAGAGACTATAGTTGAAAAGATGGGGGAGGAATCAACATAAACACTGGTTTTGTGTCAGCTGTCTTTCCTCAGCCTGTCGCACCCTTTGCCCTTGTTTGGCCCCTACTCTCACTGCCACGTGCTGCACAGATGAAACGAATATAAATTTAAGGTTTTAAGTATCAAACATAAAAGGAACATCTGGGAGGCACAGACGAAAATCACCCATCCAACACCCCCGTCTCAAGGTGCACCACAGGTCTGAGTTCAAGACGGAGTACTTCCAGCTTTGCTTGATGCTCCAGTTGATCACATTAGCACACTTCCTGTTTGGTAAGCCAGGTGGGGATCATGACCATCTTGCTGCAAAACTAATGAAGGCTGTGCCAGTTTAACTGTTCAATGGAGGGAAAGATGTGGGAGGGAAGAATGAAACTCTGTGCTGCTCATCCTGCTGGTAAACGTCCTCACTGCCAGGTTTGGAGTTCAAATGTGTTAATGGTGTATCTATGTGAGGTTGTTCAATTTGGCATAAAGGCCCTCTAGTGGCAGTGTGATGCTCTGCAGAATTGGCTTGCAGCAGCTTCAAAGAGAGTATGGGCTGGGCCGGGCTGATTACTGCAGCCCTGGCACAAAACTCACACTCACAGACACATAAATACACACATACAACACACACACACATTCAACCCCTTATCCAGTACTACATTAAGCTCTTCTGGCTTCTGAACTGTCAGAGGCGCAGTTTAACTGAGCATTAGCAGCGAGTCTTCAGGCAATTTACATATCACATGCCAGAGCACGCGTACTGGCTCACTCATATATATACACATAATCATACATACGGTACATAAAGAAGCCTGAACAAACGCACATGTGCCTCAACGTGACAAAGGCAGACTGACCTGTGGAAGACAAAAACAGGGAGTTAGAAATACTCAGATGAGGGAGGAGAGCAGAAAAGATGAAGGCAATAGAGAAGAATGACAGCACTAATATGTCTGCAAAGGGCCAGGCTCCCATTAATCTTCATAAGTAGAGAGGCAGAGATGGGGAAATACAGAGTGAAGATGTGCAAGAGGAGAGAGAGAGAGAGAGAGCATCACTGTGCAGAGAATCTGTCTTTCCCAACTCTCCATGTCTCCCTCTCTTGTATGTTGGGAGTATTTGAGCACTAGCCGAGAGCACAGACTCCATTATTTAAAACAAAGGCTCTAACCATCAGTCACAACTGGGCTTGAGTCAGCATCAGACAAGATCTGAGCAGCCAGACCATAATTCAATCAGTCTGGTTAATACGCGCAGAGCTGAAGTGGCCCAAGTTTTCAGACTCTATTCAGACCTAATGTTCACCTGCCACTGACGGCACGACTTTCTTAAACTGGGACATAATGCAATTCTACTACAAGTCATCCGAGAATATGAAGTGCACTGTTTTCTTTAAGGAGGAAGTACAGCAAAAAGAAATACATCACCCTGCTTTAATTATTACACATTATTTCTCTACAACGCTTTTAGGACTGTAAAAGATACAGCGACAGCAACACTGTGAGCTCAGCACCCCTTACTCAAAAAGCACATTTGTATTACATTTGAATATTGAACCTGTATTGCATTGTATTACATTTGACAGTACTCAAATACCAATGTGAATATACCAGTCATAAAATCAGTCTACAATATTGGCCTGTACTGATTTGGCTCTACTGCAGATATCTCAGTGTTATATCCAATTAGACAGCAGCTGCAATCTGTGGGGAAAAAAATATATCAACAAATAAAACATGAGTGAATTAATGTAAAGTTCGTTGCAAGAAACCGTAGATTTTTTTTAACAAACTTTGTGGGTGACCCTTTTATTGTTCTCACTCTGTCTATTTACCAGTTTACAGTATGTCACTACCATCTTTATGGGGGACAGTGGTATTTTCAAACATCTGTTTCTTCTTGCCTCAGTGCAGCACCAGCCTCATTTCTCACCATAAAGAGCGGAAGAGGCGAGGAAACAGGCTGGCAATGAAAAGATGAAAGACGAGACGGATGGAAAAAGCAAGAGGTACACGGCACTACGCGGAGAGAAGGCTGGACTTCTGGGGAGCGTCACTGAGCGTGTGCTTCAGTGGCTGTGTGTGTACAGGGTCTGTCTCCACAGTCGTGTTGACAGAATGATGGCTTCTTCATCTGCACAGCTTTGCTGAGTCAGAACCTGATTTCACTCTCATCCCCTCCTTCCTCTCTCACACACACCTTCTATCCTCATGTTATTTACACTGAAGCGGCAGAGTGGCTGTCTGCAGTAAAGAGGGACCCATTCAGACTTCAGTGTATGGACAGCTCTTAATTAACAAACCAACACATATTTCATGTATCTACCATGCCGCTTTCCACTTGAACAGTTAATATTCGCTGCCTCAGGGGCCAGATGCTGAGCTGCCTGCTGTATCTCAGATTGACGTGTTAATAAATATTAAATATAAGCAATTAAGGGAGATGCTCTCATCAATCAGAGCAAGGGAAGTCAAAATAAAGATGATAAAAAACTGACGCCGTTCAGTTACTTTAATGCTGCCTTACACACATACAGATTCAAACACACACTCAGAATTACGCAGACGTACTTGCACTCATTGACACACTCACGCATCCACCTACAGTGCAGTACATGCAGGTGCATTACACACACTCGCTCATGGTCAACACACATGTATGCAGCTCACAGCAACCTTCCATATGCAGGCATACAGGTCAGGCAGCTGTATACTCAAACCAAACAAGGTCGTGCAACTTGTCAGCCGACCATGTGGTGAGGCCAGGTTCGTGATTTTTTTTTAAGGACACTTGAAAAGAATGTGAGAAGCTGGTCGTCAAAGTGAGGCGGGGAAATTATAAATTGGAGGTATAGCAGACACTGAAAGAGTAGAGGAGTAACAGGCGCAACTCAGCCCAAGCCTGATGGGGCCCAAGGTTTGCATTAAAATCCAGTATGGGATTTACAATTACACTACTTTAACAGCTATTCATAGCTATACCACAAATCATAAGGGTTCGCCAACATTCACCTTTTATTTGAGGTGTAATGGTGAAAAGCTGCATGAAAATAAAGCATTATTGTACCATGTTAAAAGGCACTAAAAGGCTCTGGAGATTATTGTTTAAAACACAAGAGAAAACTCGATGTGACCTTTAAATTAAAGCATCTAAAAGGTAAGCTGTAAACTGATTTAAATTTTTTAAAATTGATAATGTAAATCTGTCATCTTCTTTAACTGTTGCCAATAAACTAAAAAAATATAAATATGAGAAAATATTGCAAGTACACGTGAAACACTGAGCTGATCTGTCCCGGCCATTGTCCAGATTTTTTTCTTGATTCGATCAGACTCTTCTATCTCAATTATCTGACAGTCAGCATGGTCTTCATGAGTGTTCGTGCCGACAGGGTGGAAGAAGGACCATGGGGAAAGTTGTAAAGAACAGGGCATGAAAGACTGTCCATTGCGTGGAGGTTTTCTGCAGCTTTCAGACTTCTCGACCAGCACTTCTTTTGGAGTATACTTCCACCTTTATCATGCACTCTGCGCATTCACCTAAAACACATGCACATGCACGCATGCATGCACATTGATTGTCGCTCAGTTTCTCTTTCTCTCTCTTTTTGTCAACTAAACACACACAAAAGTGATAAGAAAAGTGCCTTAGTTTTTAAATGGAATATAAATTGTGCTATTTAAAGATCAACAAAAGCAAAAACTGCCATGTAAACAGGCTTAGAAGTTTAAAATATGGAGAAAGGAACACAAGTCACAAACAAAGGCAAATAAAACCGATGAAAATAAATAAAATACATTAGAAACGTGAAATAAAATGGTGACTAAGGTGGAGTTTAAGAAGGGTAACAGATGAATAAAAAAACAAAAAATTTTTAAATCTGGTTGTGGAAAAGTGAGAAAGTCTGGACATGGCTTTCTTAAATCCTCCTGTGTTAGTGTGCTCAGTGCCTCTTCACAATGCTTTGTGACAACACAAAATTATTTTCTTCTCTACTCTCTACTCATAACTATAGTCCTGAATCAGGTTTATTGGACGTTGCTGTTCAGTTTGAACTTGTAATATCCATACTACATGTTTGTTCATATGACAAAAGCAGCACAGTTTTTCTCTTTATATTTTCCCTCTCCTGGTTCACTTGTGACAAGATCAGGTTTATCCTTGTGCTAACTAAGATAGCTTGCTCTCATGTGCTTGTGTAATTTTGTTCACCTGCAATGCTATGTGAACTCTAAGCTACCCACTTCAAGGAGTTTTCAACCTGGTATCACGAACCAGTAGTGCACAGTAGGTGTGGTCTGCATTCATAAAGGCATTTAGGTTATAGTTACTTTGGACAGCTCTATTGAAAGTATTCTTTGTAGGCCATGTTCCCTTGAGGTGTCTCACTGCTGTAATAAGCCAGAAAACATCAGTTTCTAATGGGTCATCAAGACGAGGAGAATCCTGCTCTCCTGTCTTCTTCCTGAACTGAGCGTCTGGCCAACTGAGACATTATTACACGACTTCTGCAGTGTTGCACAATGGCAGTAAAGCCCCTTCTACCTTTAATCTGAATTCTGTGAAGCTAGCATCAATAACCCTGGGACAAAAATGAGAGTTACAATATCTGAATACGCCGTGGCCTTTCACATGTAAATTAAACTCTGCCCCCCTAGCCGAAACAAATTACAGCCAACTGCTGGTGGCTGGACATGAATGGGCTTCCTAATGTAGTCTGCATCTACAGTGGGCTGGGGAGCAGCTGGAACAGAGAAACTGAGACGGGGGAGAATTTATGTGACAGTGCAGAGTGTGACAGTTTGCTTTTTTTTCATATTGAGTCTGCCATGCAGCCGCACTGTGACGAATGGGGCTTGGCTCCCTAAGCATCTGTCTCCGAGGACTCACTGAGGGGTAATTAGAGCTGTGGGATGATAAGGGATATTCTTCAAGCCCACTAACTATTAATGGTGGCAAAGGGGATGGCGCCTTTACACAGACCTCTGACATCTCACAATGCTGTGTTACAGGAGGGGGCGGGGTTGGATGGGGCATTTGATGAAGCGTTAGATTTCTGTGTAAATTAAATCAGCCCCCAGGGAAAGAGTCATGGTTTGTGAGACCTTGGTTTGAGGGGTGGTGAGAGTTTCAATCACTAAGATGCTGACTGGCCAATCTGCATGATACTAAACTTCTGAACCTTCCCCGTTCCCAAAGCTTGGAACAATAAAATTAAGCCAGAGTGAATGTATGGTGTTTCAGATTTTTACTGTCACAGCTTTGGCCATTTGCTTCTTCTTGGTTATGGTAATATTTTCTTCACAACATTAATTGCTAAGATCCTTGTACTCTGCCACCTCAACTGGGTAACAAACAGGAGCAGTCAGACAATCAGGATGTAAAAAAAAACAAAAAAACTTCCAGGTTAGTCAAATCTATCTCAAAGTGAAAATAAAAGTAAATGATAAAATCATGACCCAAACTGTCAGTTGTAAACATCTATCACCGTTTTCCATTGATTAAACCTTTTCTCGTGTCACCAGTTTTACAGATGTCATTTTTACAATGGTGGTTTTTGGGGAAAACACATTTTGCCCTGCTGGGGATATTTCTGTTGCACTACTGCAATTGGCCAGTGGGACAAACTGGAGGTTAAGGTAGAATGGTGGCACTTTAATCAGCCATCCAAACAGTTTATATCCCAACTTCCTGGTTCAGACTGTAACTGCTGTGGTTATCAGTTGTGCACACACAGTTTTCCTGTGAAGTGAGGGATCATTAATTGTACTGCAGACACTGTTGCATGCAGTTTTACTTCCAAATTAAGACATCTGGATAATCAGACTAAACTGTCACCTTGTTTACAACCTGTATGATCATCTGACCATTCATGTTTGTTGCCTTGCTTTTTGCAATTTTACAGACACGGGGGGATACTGTATCACTTCCCAGTAAATACTAGTTAGGAAAGCAGACACCTTGTTGCAAGAGTTGGTTTATGCTGCTGCTGTTGTCCACTGCTGTGTTTGCTAAGGGACATTGAGGGGGACTGGGCTCTTCAGGACGATCTGTCACTGCACCATTCCTTTTCCCTGTGCCCTGGGCACAAACAAAGTGTTTGTCACACCCAGCTATCGCCTTATTTCCCTTCCAAAATGACACAGGACCACCCTATTCAATATTCTACTCTATCTACTCATTTGCTGACTTTTATGTTATTGATAAACCAGTTTGGAAACCTGAAGAACATTAGACTGGGTCTATGGTCCCAGAAGGATTGAGTCTGTGGTAATAACAGGATGTTTACAGTCCTGACAGACAAATAAACAAATAAAAATATCATCTTTCACCCATACACAAAAAAGGGAAAAGAAAATTCAAAACAACAAAGTAAAAATACAATTGCCCAATGCACACGCATTCATGAGCATCACCGAGGGAAAGACAATACTCCATATTGTTGTGTGTTGGGCCAATGGCCAAGGAAAGCTGTTATTGATGATGGTTCACTTATCCACTTGCCTTCTATGTGTTACCTTCATTCTGTATTAAATGTGTTCACCCCATCTTTTTTAGTCTTTTGTTCTTTCGTCTCTGCACTTTCAAATGGTTTACTCTGTTGAGTAAAGGTTCAACCAATAATGCTCCAAAGTGTTTGGGAGCAATATGGAGATCGGGAGAGTAGGTTTGGGAATTTGACATGAGCGCAATGGGGGAAGCTAGGATTTGAGGGGAAATCATCAGGGGCAAGAGTCGTCTGGAACAAGTTTCCCAGCAGCCGTATTGCACTTAGATGATCTCTCCTTCGTCGAGTGACAATGGATTCAAGATCATCTGTTGGATAGGTGCAATAAAACCTTTGGCAAACGTATACCAGACTGTTTAAACAGATAAAACCAGACAAAACACAGGCACAGCACATGACAAACACTGACACAGGAAATACACAACAGCCACAATACACAACACTGACACATCAAAGGCACAGGCAAAGGCAAGGCAGGACCACAACATCTACTGCACTCAACAGGAAGACCACAACGGAAAATACACACGCAACAGACTGAAACGCAGACACAACATAGATGGACATTCAAATCATATTTTATACTAATACACACACAGAAGCCATGCAAGGACAGAAACAAAGCATGCACACAAACACACTGATAAGAATAAAGAGGTCGACCTCTCCCTCCCCAAAAACACACCCACACTTCTTACACACTCTCTGTTTTTGTCTCTCTCAAACACACACAGACCTTAATTTAATCCTAAACACGAACACAGTGGTACAAATGACACAAGCATATTTTATAAATCAGAAGAACCCACAGGAAAAATACTTGGATACTGTTGTCTATTATCAATACTGTAAACCTGTGTTGTGTGAAATACTTTGTGTGGCAGGAACCGCAGACGTACTTGAAACTTGTATCGATTCTATGGAAATTATATCAAGGCTATATTTTGCCCGTGGACTCTTGCCATGTAATATGCTGCTTGTGAACATTAATTTCAGAGAAATCACAGACACCGATTAAGATGTAGATATAGATACAGATACACACATGTTATATATAAATATGTGGAACTAAAAGAAAGAACGCAAAACAAGAAAAACCACCAAACAGAAAAATTAAAATCAGCAAGTTAGTACGATACATCAAGCAAGGACAGGAACAAAGAAAAAGCTCCAGCCTGATCCCACGACACCTGACTGAATCAGCTCACAGCACAACAGCAACACTAGAAAGTCAAAGGAACCAGAACTACAATACCATAAGCAACACACAACAAAAACAAGAGAGATAAAGATAAAAACAACAACAACAGCAGAGCAACAACAGTGACACAAACTTTAAGTGACAGATACAAGATGGTCATAAATACAGAATATATATACATATAGATATATAGAAATAGGAAAAGCCAGATATACGTGTTGCTGATATTTACTTCATCATCATAGTGCCATACTCCTTGGCCATCCGGCATCTCAGAGCTCACACTACTGTCCTGATCGATTAGCCAGCGATGCACGGCGTGGGCCTAAAAGGACATACGACATAAAGACAGAGCCCAGTTAATCGCAACAGTGAGAGGCGGAGAGATGGAGAGAAAGAACAGAAAGAACAGAAAGGGGAAAAGCAGAGGTGGGGGAGAGGAGAGCAACAGAACGGACACAAAACAATGGCAAGGAAATGAGAAAGGTTCAAAGAGGAACAAGGGGAACATTATATTGAGACACAGGTAGAAAAGGTGGAGGGGGGAAGGAGAAAGAAGGAAGGGAGAGGGGGAAGAGAGCAGGAAGAGGAACCACCCCACCCCACCCCACCCCACCCCACCCAACCCTTTCCCATCCCACCCAACGCCTCCCTCCACCCCCCCAAAAAAAATCTCCCTGCAGGAAACAGGTCAGGTTAGGACGAGTGGAATGAGTGTGGAAGTACGACGTTGCACGACACGAGGACATCACACATACAGTGGTGAAGGCTGGGCAACGCCACACTGATGGTGATTAGGGAGAATCTGGTGTTGATGGTTTGCGGCTCACAGATGGATCGGCTGTGTCTCTGTGGAAATCTGCCACCTACACGTCGGAGTGAGTCCGTCATACCACGCGTGTCCAAGTGGCATCTGGACACAAAATGTAGTGTACTTACCCAGAAATCATGTATAGAAATGTGCAACCACACATATGCAGTACAAAATACACAACATGAAAATATTGTTAACGCTATAACACAGAAAGAAAAATAAAAACATACAAGAGGGCCAAGTCTGGCCTGTTTTGTAGCAAAGAAACATAACAATTTTCTTCATAATATATACAGTATGCAGAGTGACAGTAATAAATACACCAAAGTCAAGAAAAGCAGCAAGAATGGTTTAAACAATTATTCGTACAAAAAACAGCCAACGAAAGTCTGTGAGCTCCAGACAATAACCAGGTAACGCTTGTTTTTTTTTTTCCCAGAAAACCACAACTGTCTGCTCCTCTCAGCAAATCAGACAGACAATTAAAAAAAACCACAACCTCCCAAACTTCTCCAGACAGACAGACAGTGGGACAGCTGTAGATTGGGTCTGCTCAGACTCTCTCAGCTGAGAATCAGATCAAACACATAGTGTGGACTCTAGTCCCGGTCACCCTGAAACACATAAATGCCCGTGCGTGTGCGCACACACGCACATGCACACACACACACACACACACATACACACACACACACACACACAAACCCCATCTGTTACTCTTGACTGTTGTTGTGTCAGCACCAAAAACAACCAAACACAGCTCCTTTTGTGACGCTCGCTGCCCCTTTGCGGCAGAAATGCTTGTCAAGATTTGCACTGGGGTGAAATCGTAGAATCCCAAGGATTAATTACCCTGTCATGGCTGCTACTGCACATTTACTATTTGCATTACGCCAGCATTCTTACAGGACCTGTGTTATGTTTTTAAGATGCAGTGATGCGGGCTGTCATGTGTTGACATTGCAAAATAACATTTAATTTTTCACTGAAGGACCATTTAGCACATGAATTGTTGAGTGAAGGAGAAAACTGTAAATTGGCTTCTTTATCACAGAATGTGATGAGAGAAAATTAGGATTTTACATGCACACATGTTCCAGGATACAACCATCCACACACACAAACACACACATTTATGTACTACTGCACTTGTAAGACTTACTACATGACTAACCGCATGAATAGGTTTGTGAAACGCATAGTCTGACCACGTATACTGGGCGCTTTAAACTTTATCCTAATGTAAACTTAACCCCAATTCTACTTTTAAGTGTAAAAAAAACTTGAAAAAATCATTTTAAATAGGTGAGGGAAAGATAAAATGACATCCTCTCTGAGGATTTTCCTCATTTTTCTACATCTGTGAGGACATTTTATCCCCATGGATAGAACACAGATAGAAGAAACACACACACACACACACAAAGAGGGAGCAGGACCTTCTGTGTCAGGTGGTGTGTCTGCGAAGACAGATGCATTAGCTGGTACACACATCGCAGGGAAGTGGAGGACAATACACAGAAAACAAACCGAGTCACCTCAAGGGTACAGTGAATCAGAGGGTGACAGCAGAGGCCGAAACCTCTGTTAGGACACCCGAAAATAGACAAAACAAGGCGACTACAACGTACAACCAGAAAGAACGGCAGTGCATGTGTAACATTTGATCCTTTTTTTTTTTACTTTCCAAGCAGGAATTTGCACTTTGCATGACCTTCATCTGTGAGAAACGTTTGTAGTAACAGAGCTTAGTAACACTGTCTGTGCATGGGGCTGGGTGTGTGAAGCGGGTAGTGTGTGCATGTGTTTTTGTGGGTGTGTGTGTGTATGTATGTGTGTGTGTGGATGTGTGTACGTGATGCACGGCGGCGTCATCTGTAGAGTTTGTGGTGAGTTACAGAGCGTTTCAGCTTAAAAGAATAATTGGATTAAGGAGCAGACGGCTAGTGATGACAGGGAGAGAGGGGTGACGGGGTGGAGGAGGAGCAGGAGGAGGAGGGGAAACAGAGTGAGGCAGAGGGGAAGAGAGGTGCTGATAAGAGTAACAGGCCATTTGCTGCGGAGCCTCTGGGAGCCTCTCTGCAGTGAAAAGACACGCTGAGGGAACTCAAACCATTACGCTGTAGATTAGAGGGATAAAGGGATAACACTCATAGTCTCTGGACAACTAACTAGCAGCCTCTTGGCATTTGGGTATACATTACATCAAACTCCAAGACAAGCATAAGACAACCAATATGAGTCATGTACAGCAGAACAGAAAAGGACACATAATTTTGTCTCCGTTTGTTTTATGGGCTTTTAAACCACCATGATGGCCTTTGGAGAAGGGCCACTCTGGAGGCTGCTACCTCTCAACATTTGCAGCTTATCCTTCACAGTATCACCTACAGAGGCAGCGCTGAGGGTAGAACCGAGGACAGAGTCCAAAGAGAGAGGAATGCAAGTCAAAGAAAGTCTCATATTAAAGAAGGAGGAGTGTGAGAGAGAGAACTGGAAGAATGATATGAGAGTAATCCACTGAGAAAGGGGCACTGGTGAAACATCACATAACAAAGGCTGTCTCAGTGTTTCATTTGTCACAAACATCATTTGTTCTATGTTTGTTGTTGACACAGATGACTTCAGGTGGACCAGAGAAATGGGCGAGAAGGTTCCAATCAGAAAAGTACTGGAACAGAAAAGAAATTGTGCTTCCACTTGATGAAACCACAGACAATGTAAAGAGGCAAATGTGTGAAATTAAACACCATCAGTGAAATTAAACACCATCAAATTAGTTTTTGCAGTAACATACTGTTGTGCTGACAGTCAACAGAACCTGCTGCGGCTCACCAGAGATGGTTACTGTACACTTTAAATCAGTCCATCAGATTTAACACACACAATAAATATGCACTGATCAAACAACACGATACCAACGCAGCCCACAACAATGTCACCTAAAAACACTCCACATATGTTCAGATTTAGCTGTCCTTCAGTTAACCATAAGACAAGAATACACTTACTTTACAATACAGAAAGGTGTTTGTTATAGTGCCACCATCTGGCAGACTGAGAAAGATTTGAAAAAAGTAACAATTAATTTAAAAAAAATACAAATTTTATGCCTTCTGATCTGACCACTAATTCAGAACCAGTATAAAGACACTGCTAAATACCACACCATTATTATATTATGTGGAATACTACAGTATGTAACTGGTTGAGCTACTGGGTTTAACTAAACTGAGAAGCAGTGCACACAGAGCTCTCATTAGAATAAGTACTCCACAAGGAGAGAACAGCTCTCGGCTGCTCAATGGACCTGCACTGCCTCAATAACTCACAGTCCCTCTATGAGAACAGTGAGAACAATAAGGATCAGAGGAGCCGTGATATACAAACGACTGAAGCATTAAGAACCAAGCACCTTTCTCAAAACGCCTATTCATCAGTCGAGTTTGTTTTAGTCCTCCAGTGCATCAACTTCTCTCTTAATTGTCCACCTTCCTGTCCATTATCATCAAGCGCAGGACAACCATCACGTAATCAAGCTCTAATGTCATGAGTTAAACTAGGCCAATGCCTGGCTAGTTCTTTGTGAAAGGCTGACACAGTATCTAAACTAAATGGAACCGTACTAAATTATTCAGCTCCTGAGGGAAAAAAAATCAAGTGGAGTTAGAACAGGATAGCATCTTCACTGAGGTGCTGGACCGTAGAGAGCCCTTCTCAGAATCCCATAAAACACCTGATTCATCTGGCCTCCGGTTCTTATTTCAACACGACTTAACTGAACACATCAGGAAAGCACAGGGGATGTTCCCTTGATGTGAGAAACTACAAGGGTGATTAAAGAAGACAAATTTGTGTGCAGACCTAAACAGTATACACTGAGCACACAATGGTGGCCTGATGGTCTGTTAGCTGAACAGGCTGTTAGATAAGTGCATTAAAAACAAATTAAGAAAGGTCAAGCACTTTAAGAATCTGGAGCATCTACATGTCTTAGCAGCAGGGATAGATATTAACATTTTTTATTCTAGTGCTCATCCAATAGCTGATTTTCAGTATCTGTACCAAACCAACACTTTTCAGATACCTTAAGTTGAGAAATATAAATATAAAAAGAAAAACTATTATGTTAAATGTTGTCCACCCTATCCCTATCATTACCATTTACAAGAAGAGTGACAAATTAAAGGAAAACTCTGAAATGAGTGGAGAAACACAGCAAATGCAGACGCCTCTACAAAGGGCACAAAGAGTCACTGAATGGCTTGAATCATATGCTGTGGCCTTCGCAGTCACCAGATCTCAACCCTATCAAACACCTAAGATTTTGGACCAATGTCTGCTCTGCTCTACCATCATCAAAACACCAAATGAGGACATATTTTTGGAAAAAATTTGTTCACCCCTCCAGTAGAGTTCACAGAGAACTGTAAAATCAGTGCCAAGGTACACTGAAAGTGTTTTGGCAGCACATGGTGGTCCATCTCCTTACCAAGACACTTCGTTGGATTGTCCTTTACTATGTCACCTGTTTGCATATTGATACTTGAAAACCTATTCTATTATTATGCTGATAATGATTCCTGACATATCACACAGCCCTACACAAGACAAGAAGAAGTATTAGAATAAAAATGCACTAAAAATGCGCCACGTTTCATAGCACTCACAGCACTGCAAAATCTCTCTGTTATATATTAGTATAGAACAGGGGTCGGCAACCTTAAATACTCAAAAGAGCCATTTGGACCGTCTCCCACAGAAACACTGCACTGTATATATCGTTTTTGTTTTGTTTTTTACCTATATGCTATATATAAAAAAAACTATAGTGTGTTGCATTTAAGAAATCAATGAACTGCTAGAGAGAACACGAAATTTTATTTCTTCACGTAACAAAAACATTTTGAACTCCGAAAAAAAAGACGGCTGGTTGACGCTTACTTTCAAATAAAATACTCAATGTCTATTTGAATCCTCCTCGTATTTATAAAATAAAAATCCAAACTTGATGATCCACCTGCAGCGAACCAAAAACGCTGTCTGCTTCTGTGTTCCGTCATCGCGTTACCGCGTGTACTGGAGCGTGCAGTCAGCTGTCAACCTGAATAAAAAAAAGGACTATTTCACTTAACAATGTTAAATATATATTTGCAAAATAATAGCCAATTAAAATATTTTTTATTTGAACTTTTCTTGAATTTATTCAGCGTTGACCTACCGGGGGTTGAAAAGCTCAATAAATCTTGCCACCGGGTGTCGCATGTCGGCGGTTGTGACGCATATTTTGAGCGACAAAAGATTTATTATTATTATTAAGAATTATTATTATTTTTTAAATTTAGAACTACATTTAAAAAACTAACGAACCAAAATAAAATACATTTAAATTAAATACTCATTATTTATTTTCCAAAGTCACAGGAAAGGAGAGGTTGTCGACCCCTGGTATAGAACAACTTAATCCTTGCATGGAAAGTTATATGTAGGAGGGGGGGGGGGGGGGGGGGGGGGGGGGGGGGGGGGGGGGGGGGGGGGGGGGGGGGGGGGGGGGGGGGGGGG
>JBBMJY010000024.1:12443184-12454680 GCA_037833715.1 Toxotes lorentzi | reverse complement strand
TGGTGGGGTGTTGGGGGGGGGGGTTGTGGGGGGTGGGGGGGGGGGGGGGGGGGGGGGTGGGGGGGGGGGGGGGGGGGGGGGGGTGTGGTTTTTTTAGAGGGGAGGGGGGGGGAAAGGGGGGGGGAACCCCCCCCCCCCCCCCCCCATAAATAAATAAAACATCACTGCTTGAAACATTTGAAATGGGTGAGAGGTTTTATGTGTAAGCAGGCATAAATGAGTGCAGATATGGAAGAGGAGAGTAAAGACAGTGAGAATGAACAGGAGAGCTCAGCAGATCCCAGCCTGATTAATCATGCATGGCTGAGAGCTGCCAGCTCTGTGTGCCCAGCAGCAACCAGCCTGAGCTCCATCAGCAGAGGAGAGGTGGTTTCTGGCGGGGCACAGGTGGAACCGCCAGGTGGGATGAAAGGGAAGGATGTCACCTGTGTCTTCACTTTTGTTCAGTCTTTATTGACAATAACGGGTCCATCACAGTGGCGTGCCCTAGCAATAAGGATGTCTGGGAGACACATACAAATCACTGGAATGCCTTGATTCTACACTTATGCAATGCAGCACAAAAATTCTGAAATATGTGCACACAAATTGTTAAAACTTCTGAAGGATGTTGACTCAACTTTATTTTAGAGACTGCAGTGTTGGTAAAGCACCTACTGTTATCTTAACAATTGATCAAAGTACTATGCGTATGTCAAATAAACTCAAAGAGCACTGTCACATGACTCTGTAGGTACAGACCATTACAGCATCTTTCAGCTCACTTTCACTCTCTGCTGGTTTCCTGACACACAGCTTTACTATTTCTGTTTACTCTCATCTCTCTCTCAGCTTTTCAGCAACAACAGGCAGCTGTTTTCAGCAAAAAAAGCCTTTGATAACACACTGTACACTAACTTCCCAGCACCAAACCAAGTTTAAAATATTAAAAAATGAGCTAAGATTCTCAGTGAAACGTGGAGAAAACCAGCTGGCCCCAGCCTACCCCATCTTGTAACACCACCTTGGTCCTCAAGAGGCGATAGCTAGTCACTGTAGTGTTCAGTGTGCCCTCAGTCCAACATGAGATGATGAGGAAGTTGTAACTGTGAAAAAACAGCCTATGAGTTACATAATCTGATCGCAGACCTGTGTGGAAAACATTATTCCCCAATCCATTTGGTTATGGCAACATGTCAAGAACTAGTCCTATGCTGAGATTAGATTTATTCAAGCTAATGTTAGGTCAGAGTGAAGGGGAGTGTTGAAACTGGTTGTGATTGGCCTGTGAACCCCCAGAACAGGCACGCAGCACGGTCTCATGCGCACGGATTTTTTGACGGTCCACTGGACCAACGATGCAATGGCCCACTGGGATTCGTCCTGCCTGATGGCCGGTCGAACTATGACACAGGGGAGGGAGGAGGGGAAAGGAGGGACCAAAGAGTGCATTCCTTTGTTTCTTACAATTGGGGTGGGTGCCCCCAACTTTCTGGTAAAATGCTGCCCCCTATTTGTTTGGAGCATGAATTCAACAATTCTTACACGTTGTCTCTTTAAAAACACCACAAACTGCAGCCTCAAACATTTCAATAACTGAATTTACAACAAATTACACAGGGGCCAAGGAACTGGAGAGTATTACATATTAAGGTGTTCCTGTTATTTTGTCCCTCCTTTCTGGATATCCCTAGTCCCCATCCTGTGCTCTGAGCCTGTGGAGGTCAGAGGTGATTAAAGCAGAAAGATTAACATCACTGCACACAAAGGACAGACTGCTTTGATGTTCTCTGCAGTGGAGAGAAAGTACAGCCTCTTCTGATCTTTAGCTCTGTTTGTACCTTTTTCGTCTTCCTCAGAGAATACTTATGGAGGGATTGTCGAGGCGGTGAGTGGACGAGTTTGTTTTAACAAAAGGACTTTTTGAGAGCATGGGTATGAGTGCCTACTGACACCAGTACTTAATGTAAAAGTTTATGGGGCTGCAGCAAAGTTACTGTGAGTAATCACAAGTCATGTTGTGTTACTCAATTTAAATAGACCAGGAGATAAAAGAGAAGAAACTCTGACAAACCAACAAAGGATGAAAGTGCTATAATGAAATTTCAGCGTTTACTGTGGTGGGAGCACTGGGAAGCTGAACTACAACATGACACCAAGTGAACATTGTTTTAATGTTTTGTGTGAACCCTGAGACTTGTGTGACATGTGGACTAAAGCGCGGTAAAAGAAAGAAGAGAAAGAAAGAGAAGACACAGAAATGGACAATATGAGAGAGAGGGAAGCCAGTTGAAATTTCTTTATGCATTTTATCAATGACATTTAGCTGCACCCCCCTCCCCTCCCTCCTATTTTTCTCTTCCCTCCATTGAAAACCGTTGCTCTTCCATCCCAGACTATTTTTATCCAACATTTCATTACCATAATAAAACACATGCATGAAAAAAAAGATAAACTCAAAGAGACAGCGCAGCCAAAAACCTGGATTTGAGAGGCTTATTTTCATCTTTCTTTCTTGTCTTTTATTCTTTTATGTTGCTCTTTTCTTTTCGCTCAGAGAAATGGAAAGAGACATGCCTTTTCTTTCAGCCTGTGCCTCATTATGGTGCTTTTCAGGTCTGCTCTTTTGTATGGGGCCAGCCCAGAGCTGTGCACAGGCATAACAGAGCAGCCGGTGGATTACCCAGACTCACGTCAACACTTCGACAGAACCACCAACCAGTCCAGCAAACGCCCCTGCCAAGTGTAGCATGAACATTACATGCTTTATTAAGTGTAGCCAAAGAGCCATGCCAAGACTAAACTAACAGGAACAGCTGCTGTACCGCAGACATCAGTGTGGACAATACATCTAGGTCTTTAAACCAGGGCATAGTAGTACTGGACAAAATATATGACTGCCCACTGTTAATCAGCATGCAGTGTGTAGTCTAGCAACACTGAGCATCATGTCTCAAAAACTGAACGCCAATAAGATTAGACGTTTAGAAGTGATACAAGTAATTCTTTTGTCACTGAAAAGCCTGAGGTCATTGTCTGCTTTTGAAACAGAAACACTACATGTGGTGTCTCTTTGCTTAACATTAGACCTGTACCAATACATTTTCAAACAATACAGAGATCTGTGTGCATTCTGAAGAATAAGAAAGGATTCTGATAAACACACAACTGGTGATGTAAAGTCCAAAATTGCTATAGAATGCAAAGGTTCAAAAAACAGTTCTCACACATAAATTCAACTTAATTTGTGTCATTGTTATTTATGAAAGTACAACACCCATAATAATTACACACAAACATCCCTATATTAAAGCTGGTCTAATGAACAGTTTTACCATAACAATAGATCTATGAGTACATGTAGAAACCACAAAAGGAAGCTATTTCCAATGAAAAAGGGGCCAAAAATCCAGCCACTGCAAATGTAATATGCAAAATAACAGACACATTTAGATCTCTCACACAAACTAGGGGACGATGTTCAAGAGGATTCATTTTATGTGTGCGCGCTGGCTTCTGTGCGTATATACTGTATACTGTATGTGTGTATATGCTCAGCAGTTGGCGAAACAGAGCTGGAGGTTCTGGTGGTCATCTATCAGAGCCGTACTCTCACTTTCTCCAGCTCCCTCCAGGGACACCAAGACAGATACCCCCTCTGTCACTTGTACATATAGCGCTCATTAAGCCCCTTTGCTGTGGTAAGACAGTGTTCTTCCCACTCACACCTGTATATAATCGTTTACACTCACACACACACTACACAAGCACAATCACACCTGCATATGTAAACACATTCTCTGGCACAGATATTCACACATATACGCAGTTGCTCTAAAATAAGCTTTGGAGTCACGGTTTGAAGGAAAAACATATTTCAAAGATTCTCCAGCATTATATTCAGCACTTGAGAATGTTTGTATTTTGTACTGCCCCAATTTAGCGCTGCACTTCTGCACACTGTCAGACTGATGATGGACGATAATCAAAATTGATGCTGCAGAGCCAGAGAATTCTTTTTTCTTCCTTGTCAAAACATGCCCCCTACATTTCCCACAATGCAACATGACCGTTGTCAGTTTGGTCCTAGATTCAGGTGTCCAATGCAAGTAGTGGCTAATGTAACTCTAAGATGCTAGCTTGAAATACAAATGTGGAGCAGGCTACAGTACTGATAAGCTCACTTCTTTCTAACTCCAGATTTTTTTCATTTTCAAGCTTGTGGTCTTCAGCCCCAGCCAACACTGACTCAAATGTCATCACTTGAGGCAAAAGTGTTCATTCATATAAAAACGCAAAGAGGCTTTGATGTGTACCATCCATGAAGTTCCCCTTAAGATGTACCTGAAGCAAACCCTAACCCAGTGATGGAAATTTCACAAGGTAGTACTGAGACTGTTCATACTGTGGCAACATAATGTGGACAGGCAGTAAAATTCCATAGAAGGCTGGGGCATAGCTCTTAAGAGCAAACTTTATTGCAAGCATCCTTGATTAGATTCACAGTGGGGGGACTGAATGTGAAGGGTAATATTCTCAGGAGAAGTAAGGAACAAAAACAGCAGCCAGCGAGCTGTGAGGGTGAGAGACAAAGCATTAAGCCTGTAAAATCCCACAGAAAAATGGATTTGTCTTCCAAACCTTTTGGAAGAGAAAGGCCTCCAAAAGCATACAGAGTGGGGCTCTCACAAGAGGAAATTGTGATGAGGAGAGGAAATTACATTTAAAGAGCTTTAATGTAACACCTACAAGCTTGGTGTGAAGGTTTGTACGCACCATTAACACTGTAGCTGTCTTCTGCTTGATTCACTCACGAGATAATGAAATCAACAGTGTACTTTTACTCACAAAAGCTACATTGGATTCAAAGGAAGCCGATGACTATGCTGAAGTTTATGCATTTTAGTTTATTAATGTTAGCAGCATGTATTGTAAAGGACAAGGTCAAAAGATGGCAGCATGGTGCCTTGTACCACAGATGTCATGTCGCTGAAGACACAGAGACATGGACAAGAATAGTAGTGTTATGGCTGACTGATCTGAAATATGCCATTTAGCTGGCCAGGAAAAGAGGAAAGGAGGAAAGCCGATGTTAAGGGTTTCCGTCTTTCTGTCTTTCTTTCCCTCCTGTTGTTGCTGACTCAGCTCTCAGGGAGACTCTACCATGAGGGCTGGCCCTGGCTTGGTTTCAGCAGTGCTGGAGTTCTGCTGCCAATGGTAAAGGTTTGTGTGCGTGAATATACACACACTGTGTGTACAGGCAGATGTGCTGTAGCGCTGTGGGATTATTTTATAAAAATGTACACACACATTTACAGGTGCTTTCCTGTTGGAATACAGCGAACTGTGAGAGGAGAGAGAGGAGGAGGATGTCAAGATGAACACTAGAGACTGAATCAACTCTTAGCCATCCCTCCATTTCTACTACTCAAGATAGTAGTAGAAGACAATGCTACAGCAGGGACAGCCTTTGTAACAAGTTAAGAGTTTCAAAGGCCTAATGAAAAGGCAGTAAAATTATTGCAGCTTTGTTATGTGCTTTGTATTTTGGATCAGAAATTTAAAATTTTCAATAGGTGGAAAATGGTGACACTGTAGATCCATCTCTCCTCTATTTGCTTGAAAACAGAGGACATAATCATATGCATCTCCTTTTCGCTTTCTTTCACACACACAGCTCTGCAGTCCTTTTACATTTCCATCTATCCGCAGTATTGACACGCACAGCACTGATACACCTTAATCTCTCTCCCTCTCTCACACTCACACACACACACACAGCTGTTGAAAAGCCATCTTCGGTGTGTGCATGAGGAGGGCACGTTGAGTTCCTTACTGCAGCTCTTCCCTGATTCTGTAGTCAGCACTAATGGCACGTGGCTTAAACCTACACCCATGTGCACGCTAGGACAGGAGCTAAACACATACACACTTTCACACACATACACACACTCACACACCCTTGGACATACCTTCACATACACCCTTTTATTAATAGAACTCTGCTCATGCCTGCACATATGACCCAAGCACACACAAAGAGGTCCATGTAAAGAGAGGTTCACTCACTCTCATACACAGTCATACAAAGCATGCAAGCTGAATGCATCTAAAAATAGCACCCCGCTGGCACCCCCACTGCCATCATTATTCCTTTCATCGTCCTTATCAGCAGCATGGGGCTCATTCAGTTGGTGGACAGTCAAGCCGCTTTCATGGAGCTTTCCTCACCTCCCCATCGACACTGACACCGTCATACCCGCCTCGTACCCTCTTTTCAATTATTGTCCTCCATCTCTGCTCTCTCTATTTCCATCTTGCATCCCTAGGTCCCTTCCCCTCTCTTCCTCCTGCACCTCCTCTTCTTCTCACTCTGCCTGCTTAGTGGGAAGCACTGATGAGTGACACCCACAGAGGAGGACAGGAGGACACATCCCAGAGGAGAACCTTTATCTTGGCAGAGTAGACCCACAGATACCAAAGATGTAATGACATCAATCATAACTAACAGCAGATGAAACAAGATTTTTTAAAAAGTGAAAATGAAAGAAGTGGAGGAATGAGATGATGAAACAACACAGAGAAGAGCAAAAGTAAAATGTGAGAAAGAGCAGAATCTCCACAGTGCTCATCTTTTACATGCTGCAGTCAAAACCTCTGCAGTGGATATTAAACTTAGCTAGCTTTAATTTCTGCAGTTTCATCAAGAAGATGGGCTCCTATAGGAAAAAGCTGGTTAATGAGGTAATGTCTGCATCACTATAATATATAATCTATAAATCCTGCCACTAGCAGCAACACGATTCGGACCTGCAACTAACAATCATTTCCATTAACGTCTAACCTTATTATTATCTCTATTTAAATAAGTTAGAAAGTCAGAAAATTGTCAGCTCATCATTGTTTCCAAGAGCCCAGGGTGACGTATCATGCAAAACAAAAAAACAGCAATTCCTCACAACTGAAGAAGCTGGAACTATGTAATGTTAGTTAACTGCTGCTTGATAAGGTCAACTGACTAAAGGATTAACTGACAAATCCTTTCAGCTCTAAACCTGAGAATGAAGCACTGCAGATGGGAAAATAAGTCATGCAGAACGTCACAGTCCTAAGATTTATGCATGACTTTTTGAAATGATTTTTTTATTTTAAAACATTGTCCTCAATAAGATTATAAAGAAAACTTACAGAAGATTTCCTTCCCTTTTCCTTTCCCTGTTTTTGGGACCTACAGTTTGTTAAACATAGGTTATAATGACAACATATACACACCTGCACAGAGGGAAGGAACAAAGTTTTAGTCACTTTGTAAACGCACAGCACCGGCTCTAGATGTGAATGGGCTTTAAAAGTAGGTTAGTAAACCTAATGTTGAAAAATGATCTGACAAAAAACTAGTTGGCTGACGGTGCTCTTTTGAAGAAGTTTACTTCCGTAAAAATGAAGAGCATCCATTTTATGCTGTCAGAGCGACAGTCTGGAAGGTCTTAGGGTAGTCTGGCTGGATGAAATGTTCTGGAAAACTGTGTCAAACAGTTTATCAACACTTTCTTGCTCTGACCTCTTAATTTTATTTCTGTAGTGTCCATGTTTGTTTCTCTGTTTTTGAACACCTTGTCTGTACACCTGCAGGAACATGTTCTTAGGATGGTAGCTTTAAGGAAAAACATGTCAGCTAAATTCAGATGGAAAAAGAATCCCTTCAACAAACACTCGGGATCCTTATTTTTTTGAGCCCTCAGACAGCTAGTCTGTATGACGATCGCAGTTCCTGCTCTTTTGAGGTATATTACAGACTCTGAGTTGGTGTAAATCCTGCAAAATCTTGACCCCCATTGTCACTCAACATCTAAATTAACTTTCCTCTCGCATTATTTGAGCAAGAGGAGACACATACAATAAGGACTCTCCACTGCTGCACACCTGTGGCCTGAGAAAAAAACACAGTTCTGTTCTCCCAAAGCATGTATGCCCTCTCCAAATGAGACACATACCAACCACAGAGAAGTCCCTAACCCTTAGAAAAGCCCTCTGAAACAGGAATAGAGCACTTGAGTCGGGATTTGATGGGTGAGAGTGGCTCGAGAGGGTTGTCAAAGCTGAGAACATACAAAGACGCACACATGGAGAGGTTGAGGTCAGTTCAAGGACTAAAGAGAAATAAAAGGAGAAGAGAGCAAAAAAATGTGAGCGTTGTGAAAACTGGAGAGCTGGATAGAAATAGAGAAAAGACACACAAGAGGAGGAGAGAAAAGAGAGCGGAAAGGTTTGGATGTGATGAGAGCGAACATTGTAACTGAAGCTGTACACGATGAGGGGGGTCAAGAGGGAGAAAAAAAAGCGGAAAGTGAAAAGGTGATACACTGTTGGCTCTACTGAAGGAACATGTTTGTACTGGGAGAAACAGTGTGTGGGAAAAATTGAGAATAAATTATCACCAGTGAGAGGTGGGCTACGGAGTACAAAGATTTTGGATCAAAGTAAGAAGGACTGACAAATCAACAATTTGTTCAGTAATCTGCAGAAAGAGAAGACAGGGCGCTCTGAAAAAAAAGCACAGTACCACAAAACAAATGTCACTTTTGTGTGATAATCAAAGCAGGAGTGTCCCATTCAATAAAGCTGCTGAATGACAGTACAGTTAAACTGCTCCAGCAGTGTCAACACGTTAGAGTTCACAAAAAAACAATGAACATGAAAAATGAATTACACATCAGACTCTCTCTAGTGTACAGTACCTTCAATAGCGCAGTACCATCAAGGACACCATATTGTGTAAAAATGTTTGCTGCACTATTCTTACCAAAGGACAAGCGGACACGCACAGCTTCAAGAGTGCTGAATGTATATAACAGCCTCAACAAATGGCCTTATCAGCATGTGAAAAACAAAATCTATGACCAGAAGCAATGCCTCAAAATAGTTTCAACCTTAGACAGCAGATTGGCTCCCATTTTGAATAAATGGAGCATGAAAGAGGGATGAGCAGCCAAGGAAGTGCCAAGCTAGATACCCACCACCCTATGCCCTCTTCAATCTGCCACAAACACACATGCACACACCTTTCCCCCGCCCTCTCTCTGTTTATTCCTTTCTCGCATTCAAATGCCTGCTCTGTCAAACTCTGTTGTTAATCTCTGTCACACTCGTCCTTCCTCCTGTGATGCTCTATCTGTGTTCTCACAGGTACTCTTCAGCTCTGACAAAGGTGTCCTTCGTGTTTCAATAGCCCTGTTGCCTGTGTGATGTGGCATGTACACAAAAAAAATGTCCCAACTAACCAAACACCAACTTCTTTTAGCAGTACAAATATATTTTGAATGCATATATTTAAATCCAGTTTAAAAGGTTATGTCTGGAGGTATTCTGTTTTTCCTCACTGTCAGCAAATCCCATGAAAAGAGCAAAACCAAAAATTAACTGATCCTTCTAACAAGTTTTGTGTGTGTCTGTGTAGGTTCTCATTCATCCAGGTCATCGTGTCTTAAGGGTTAACAGAAGGCAACTGGACTTCTTGTTGAAGCTTGAAGACGTTTCACTTCTCATCCGAGAAGCTTCTTCAGTTCTGGAGACTGAGAGTCCAAACTTTTAAACCCATCCCTATCTCACCTAGTAGGTGGTACCTCTGTGAGCAATAGAAACCACTCGGTGGAACATTCACACCCGGGTGGCTCCTGCTGGTCTGCCTCAAGTGGACTCATTAGTACTGAGATGATTGTAGAAACTAAGCATCATGTGAGTCGTTAGGGTCACGGTGAACGGCTGAGTTTTGACCGGAGGAGTTAGCTGGTCTATGCTGGGCCATGCGTTTGTGGAGCAGCTGTTTAGTCTCTCCTATGTATAGGTCGGAACACTCCTCGCTGCATTTGACCGCATAGGTGACATCACTTAGCTTGTTTTTGTGGGTTTTGTCTTTGGGGTGTACCAGTTTCTGTCTCAGAGTGCTACAGGGCCTGAAACAGACTGGAATGTTGTGTTTGGAGAAAATCCTCCTGACAACATTTAATATAAATAAATAAACACACAAGTTTTGTGTGTGTTTCTAAAGCCAGTTAAACAGTTCGGTAAGACAAACTGTTGCACTGAGTGAGATGCACCTTCATTACCACCTTCAGTCCCATTTAGACTGTCCTGCTGCCATAAATACTCAGTAGAGAACAAAATGTGTATTAATCTCCATCTGAAAAGAATCCCAAATGCACTTTCTTTCAGTTGGTTTTGGTCTTTTTACAGGATTTGTTGTCAGTAAGGAAAGCAAAGAATATTTGCCCATCCTCATTTAACATTTAATTAAACAATTAAATTATTGTCAAATTCTACTGATGTATACTGCAATGAATTAAAGTTTTCTACTAAAGAGAAAAAAAAAATCAAAAGCACAAATATTGGAGTTTGTGGATTTCTTTTCCATTGTGAGCAGAAAAGTATGTGATGCATTAAACACCTAACACTGTCTAGAGACATGACCTATGAGCAGGTAGTTTGGTCATTCAGATTCCATCTATATGTATGAATGCCTCAGTTAGAGCTGAATGGTAATTATTATTTAGTTAATTCTCTTTGCTATTAGGTGGCAATTGGATGTGCATTTGGTGGTCTGCTTCACTGTTGCTGTGATCTTTATAACCTGTATCACTGAAAAACTGAACCTGTTAGATGGGGATGAGAGAAGAGGAAAAGCCAGGAATGTAAAGGACTGGATGATGAAATGAAGAGTGAGTAAGAAAAGGATGTAAAGAGGTATTTTAACCTCTGGCCCTTCAGTGAGAAGACAAACTGGAATTTACATAATCTTTTAGTAAGTGGAATAAGAGGTTCAATTAACCTTTCACATGACCACAGCTGTGTTCATGAATGTATATAAACATGCTCACTGGCTGCAGTCCAACAGCAGCTTGGCCATAAAGTGTCACGTTAGAGGAGTATTACCATACACAATATGAGCTCCGGGAAATCTGATACTGACCATCATATAAGAACGATATAGCACGTGTGGTTTTATATTGTATATGAACAGCATATCTGTAACATACTACTAAAGAAAGTTGGCCTGCAGATCCTCCTCCTCTTTTTTGAAGCTTACATAACTCTACACTTAAAATGTGCAAGAATAACATCAACACAAGACTGTAGGAGTGAACTCTATCTCTTGAAAACTGCTGCAAAAAGCAGATACAGTACTGTGTGCAGAACTGCGTCTAAACACATATCATTGTAAATATAACCGACAGAAATCCAATTTATTCAGAATATCGATACTACAGTTGGTTCAGTCATGAAAATGAATCACTTCTGCGGGTCATGAATGCCTGTGTGCATCTTGAGAGCTGGAGGACGGAGCTCACCTCTCCTGCCATTAAATCATTCATGACCCTGCAGTGCTGTGGACCACACAGTGCCAGAACTGCCTCCACCAATCTGTGTCTCCACTCTGACACTATGCGCGCGCACACACACACACACACACACACACACACACACACACACACACACACACACACACACACACACACACAC
>JBBMJY010000024.1:12415884-12434785 GCA_037833715.1 Toxotes lorentzi | reverse complement strand
TATATATATGCATGCTACAAATCATGGAAAGAAAAATGCTGAAACCAAAGAGATACTGCACTTCTTACACTGCAAATGATTCAAGTAAGAACACTGAAGACTGAAAGAAAAGAACAAATAAGCCTTGCTTTTCACAGGTAGGTGGCGCTATGGGGCTGCCTCACACACACAAGAGCCACAGTTTGCATGAATGAAGCTGATCATGAAGAGCCCTGATGCGTCCTCTGGAATTTGAAAAACATTTTTATTTTAAGTTACCATTTTAAGTCTGAAGACTTAAAATGGTTTGAAGAACACGCACACTCACAAACACCATCACTCTCTCATAGACACACACTAGCATTGAGCTATAACTTCATCATTGGAAAAAGGTCAACTGTGACAAGTAGATGTGAACCAACTGCAATTACTCTCTGCCCCTGCATCACCCGCAGGAAGGGAGGAGGGCTGATGTTTGGGGAGAAACAAGTATGACAAGTCACCTTCTGGGGGATGAGAAATCATTTCTCCTGCTTAAATCGAAACATTCCCACTGCTCGCTGACTTTAATATATGTCTCCATATGGCTTCTCCCCGCCTCTTGTGAGATATCTGGAGGGATGTTTTGTGGGGAAGGCAAGTGAAAGCACATGTGGGCCCTGACCAGGTGTGAAGAGCAGAGACCTCAGGTCTCTCCATCTTTCACTTAGCCATAAGCACACCACCCAGACACTGCTCTGACAGCTGATCTGGAGACTACTGTACCTGTCTTTCCTATTCAGTCTGCAGCAGGTTGCAAAAGAGAAAGATGAAATCTAAAACAGACAGGAGTGACAGTTACCACACAGGCCGGTGTGAGGTGATGGTTTAAATTTTATGGTTATAGAATTAACAGCAGTCCATCAGAAAAAAAAGTGGTTATTCCACATTGATAAAATCATTTTTTAACTATATTTTTTAAACTAAGAAGAACAGTGCATTACCTACATCTCATGACAAGGGTACAGTGCAGACAGCAGGAAATAAGGACTTTCCTGCTCTGAGACTACAAAAAGTGAGTATATTTTTTTTCCACTTAGCAGTAGAAAATCTGCCACAGAGGTGATTTATTAGACTTAAAAACTGCCTCAAAAATGTTTGTATGATAGTTGTGCATTTTCCTGGCATCAAGACAGTTGCTTGTTTTAAAAAGTGCAGGGGAAATGATTCTCATCCTATGAAGTGGGCAGTCCATGTTCCAAAACCATGACACATGACTGGGGCGTGAATGGGCGTGTTTGCTGTTTACTCTGGGCCTACCTGAGTTAGCTGCAGTACTCCGAGGCCAAAAAGCCGTACAAGTTATGAAAATATAAATCAAAACGACTGTGAAACACAAAGTAAAACCTTCTACAAGCACGGTTTCGGGTTAAGACGCCTACTAATTCCGTTTGATCAAGCGCACATTTCGCGAGGCGCTCGCTCGCAGACACAGACAGGAAAGGAGATAATACCATTAATGAATGGTGGAGCGCTAGTTGGTTAACTAACTTACCTCTAAATAATGTGTTTCTTACGGGGCCACTCAGGCCACGGTTGATGGATGGCCTTACAGAAGCCCGGTCAATTAGCCAAGCTGGATTTCCCTCCATGTCGGCTGCAGACAGCACTGGGAGAGCTCCCACCTCTGTCACGCGCCCTGGCTGTAATTAATCACCAGTGTGGGGCCTTCTCACCTCACACCGCCGCGCGCGCAAACAGCCGATACGTGCGTTTGGCCCAAATTACATCCCCGCTCCTCTAATCTGGCTAATTGTCAATATTATACCCAGAGGAGGAGAAAGATCGTGATGTAAAAACTCCTCCGATCTGTCCCACAGTGCATTCTGCATACTGCACAGTTCACAAAGACAAACCTGGTTTGCGAATGCAATAAAAGCCCGAAATAAGTGCAAAAGTAAAACCACAAGAGACAGGTAAGTAAAATGATGAGAGCATTTGTCCCCATCACTGAAAACTAAAACACAGGGCTGGTCACTCCAAAATTCATTGGCACAAAAACAACTGCGTCTTAGTGTGTAATGTTTTCTGATGCTATTAGTGGGTTGTTTGATGATAATGTTTGCACAGGCATACAGCAGTTAAGCAGCTCTATGTCACATTATGATCAGAAACACAACATCATCATCATCATGAATTTCTATTTGTATCTTCAACTACTGATCAACAATTAATATGCTTCAGATTAATAAGATATGCGTTTCTGATCATTTTTTCAGTGTGAAATCAGAAACAGGATCTGGACAGTGTAGTCGGAACATATGATGACTTTTAAAATGAAATTTCTCTTGTTCTAGTGTGTCGTTCTAGTTACACTCTCACCCCATGAAGCTGTTACTGTGCAGTTTTGTCTCTGTCACTCTCACACATACACACAAACACTCAAAGCACAGATTGAGAGGCAGGGACAGAAACGTCACTCTGTGTTCACAGAACATATTCCTGTGGACAAAAGCAGCAGGCTGACAGATTAGGTTTGTGTCTGGGGGCAGGGAAGCTATGTGTTGCTGCTGTAATCTCTGTGTGTGTGTGTGTGTGTGTGTGTGTCTGTGTGTGTGTGTGTGTGTGTGTGTGTGTGTGTGTGTGTGTGTGTGTGTGTGTCTACATGTCTTTCTGTGAATGTGTGAGTTGTTTCTGGTTTGAAACTATTGTTGTGAGGACATTTTGGCCGGTCCTCACAACTTCAGAGGGCTGTTTCAGGTTAGGGGCAGGGGCAGGGAATGAATTATGTCAACAAGCATCCTCACTAAAATAGAAAGAACAACATCTGTGTGTGTGTGTATGTGTATGCGTATGTGTGCGCACACGTGGCGTGTTGTTGCTTATGCATATGTGCATGCATGCATGTCTGAGCATGTGTGTGCACCTATATGTGAATGTGCATGTGTGTGTTTACGTGTGTATATATGTGTGTGTATTTTGTTGGGGGGGTGGTCTCATGGGGCAGCTCTGTGTCTGTCCCATCTGCCACCCCACTCTACTGACACCCAAGGGAATGGCAGAAGGGGTGGGGGATTAATTTTGAAAAAAGGAATCGGGGTCCAGTGGTCTAATGGGCAACAATGCAGGTTTTACTGATGGGCCAAAGGCAAAGGACACCGGCTGGGTGTGTGGAAACCAATCTACCAATCTATTTGACAAAACAGTGGGCCACCCCTGTCAAGCTCTGCCTGAGTCTGCCTAATAAGGCACACAAACCCCTGAAATTATGCCTCAATTGAGAAAGGGGTGCACTGTATTTTACACACACACACACACACACACACACACACAGACGTTATATACACCCGGGGCTAATGTCAGCCTAATGCATGTCCATGCTGTGGCCGGAGGGCTAATTGGGTATATAAACACAAACACATCCCTTGAGAGGTGAGAGGGGAAAGGTGTATATTGTGCTATATGTTCCCACTATGGTAAGGAAGACAATTCTGTAACTTAAACACAGAGGCTCGTCAGTACTTCAGCTGTATCAATGATGAAAGATGACATGGTTTTTGCTCTCACAAGCCCGGGCAGCTAGATGCTCCTTTGAAGTTGTGCATGCAGTGTGATGTGGAACGACTTGGTGGCAGGTGGCACCTCATCCTGTCTTTATCCAAACTGTGATTAGAAGACAGTAAATGGTGCCGCTGCAGCCACTACAGCAACAGCAAAACAGTCATGTGGAAGAGGAGCATATGGCTCCTGCACCACTGGGCAGAAGGAGCACTCAGCAAGATGAATGCTGAGGTGCCGGCAACAAAGCTGACTTTAACTTGTCAAATTAACAGCATATCAAAAGAGAGAGAGAGAGACTGAGGGACAAGGAAGAGGCAGCAGCCTGAGCTTTTTTGACAAGTGCTACTTGATGGTGACAAAGACAGCACACAGAGAAACAGCGACTTGATGTTGAGGTCAGATCACAGACAGACACTGTCAGATGTTTGAAGTCCCAGTGTCTCTAACTGTCACTGCGCAGAGCTGTTGATACACTGTTTGTCCATACATGTATCATACAAACACACACAGACATGCATCCACTGGGTGCTACGCTGCCCGCTCACTGCTTTGAGCTCTATGTTAATGAAACAGTTGCTGTTTCCTGGCATAATATTAATTACCCGATCAAAATAGAGTGGGTAATTAACTGCCCTTCTTTACCAGTGCTAATTACATTAGCAGAGGAGGGCCATTTCAAGGGAGCAAAAGGAGAGGAGAGAAAGAAAGACAGGATGAAGCGGTACCAAACAAAGACTGAAAAAAACAAGGCAGTAGTGAGGCTCATGCCTACGTGTGTGTGTGTGTGTGTGTGTGTGTGTGTGTGTGTGTGTGTGTGTGTGTGTTCTAAGAGAGAGAAAGAGACAGAGAGGAGGAGGCCACGTTGGAGGGAGACTCATGTGGTTCTCACTCGGGCCCCCAGAGGCTTGGTCCTCAGAGAAAAGCAGGCTTATTGGAGAGGAGAGAGATGGGAAGGGAGGGTGGTGGTGGTGTTGTTGTTTATCTTGACATGCTCTACTCAGTCTTTAACGCTCGCATCACAATTAAGATGCTGCGGCTCATCAGCTATGTATACAAAAAGTGTAGCAAACTGCACGAGCACACAGGTGATGGGCACAGTCAAAAATAGATCCAGCAGAACCTTGAAATGTGGAGCCTTGTAGGAGAATCTTAATGTCCTGGAAATTGTCAGATAATAGATAGACATATAATGCTGCACACATGTAAAACAAAACCACCGAGACAATACAGAATTTAATGCAATGTGAGAACTAAAACAACTTAAATCAGCACCAGTAGCTTCTTTTTCTCAATCGTTTTATTTGGAGCACAAAATATAATTACACCTTGAAATATACAAATCACATTTGCACCATTTTTTTGTACCGTTTCAAAGAAAGATGGCTTCAAAAAACATAATATTAAATTGCTAATAATTTTTAAATAAATAAAATGAACCAATCTCTAAACAAAACAATTTTGCAAATGTCACCTACTCTTTGTGTTCTTTGTTTTCACGTCCTGAGAATGAAGTTTGTGTTGTGATGACAAAAATCAAAGAATAAGAACAGCATGATGTGGGTCAATGAACACCTAATACGCCCCGTTCTTTTCTACTGAGCAGTTGTGCTTTCATTTACTGTACTGCATAGTGACTAGAGACCTGTACTGGGTTGAGACATTTAAAATGATACTGTAAAATCTATACGTTGTAGTCATATACATTTAAATTTGCAATGTGGATGAAATAATATCAGGGCATTGGTGTGACAAAGCATGCATTATAAGTGAAATTAAAAAGGATAAGGCTAACTAACATTTTTCCTTTACACAAGGACAATAACCTTCTTTAACTGTGGGCATAACATAAGGATTCTGTTATGCAAGAACCTGCAAACAGTGGATGTTTTAATCCAAATAACTGAGTTTATCTTCTCCACTGAAAAAATCCATTCCCTCTGATCATTTATCAAATTAATTAGCAGTTGTTGAGATAACTTCATTTCAGTAACAGTTGGAAAAAGGACCACTTTATAAAAACACGTTTATATTATTCCCTAAACTAACTATAATAAGTTAAATTGCTTGTTCTTAAATAAATCAATATATGAATTCCTTTAGTAATAACCCTTGAGACAAAGAGTTCTCCCTTGTAAAACCGTAGAGATCAGAACAAAAAATAAAGGGTCTATTTTTCTGGAATGTAAATTGTCTTCAAAAAGTCTACTACAAAAAAACCTCTCACTAACTCACAGACAGTGTACACACACATGCCATTTAAGGTGTCCATACACAGACAAAATAGCACCCTGCTTTTTAGAGCTGCAACATTATATCAGAGTTGTCCGTCATCCAGCAGTGCTCTCACAACGCATCCTGTATATCTCTGGCCAGGGTTTGGGCAGGTGTTGGAACAATCGAATACTGCATATGATAGCAGGCCAGAGGTCAATACAGATGCCTTTGAAGCTTGAGGTGAAATTAGGACCAGCTTCCCTCTGTTTCCTTCCTTCAAAATATTCGTTACACACACAGCGGTATGTGGTCCAGTCTGGTGCTGTTAGTTAAGGAGCATGGTCTGTCTGTAGTTGTGGGTGGAGTAATCTCCTCTGCCTCTGGAGTAGATGGCTGGTCTTTGGACATTTTCATACCCCATCCTGTTCATCCACATGGATGAAAAAAGGGGCTAAGAAATGGCAAGGGGGTGGGGGGGGTCACAGGGAGGAAAGTTATACATGGTCACTAGAGATCAAATTTTCCATTTTCCCTGCCCTCTCAGTGCCAAAAGAGGGGTTAAGTGAAGCAGTGGTCTGGGGTAGATTGGGGTGCATTGCTACATCGGGGGAACAACCAGGCCCGTCATCGCTGGAGAGAAAAAAATATACAAAATCTATGATTCTAATCAATCAGGTCTTGCATTAATGTACATCCAGCAACTGTTTTCTGTCTTGTTCAGTCATAGCTTTCGAGTGGTTAGTATGAGGGGTTAGACTGCATTCGTAAGTTCAGACAGGGGGGTCAGATAGTGAGTTGGGTGGCTACCTCTGAAGCTGTTCCCCCCTGAGGCAGGGCAGGCAGGGGAGGGAGAGCCCTGAGGCCTGAGGACAGGAGCAAAAGCACTCTTCTGTTTAGCAGCGGACGGGAAGGAGGAGAATGGCAAGAGGGAGGACGAGGAGCTGGAGCTTCCTGGTATGGTTGGGCTGGAGGGCATTACTGTGGAAAAGAGAGCAACAGTCAGTCTCAAGTCTAAAAATCACAACAAAGTCGGCAGCATGAGGAAAATTAACACACACGTTTATAGACAATTAGAGAGCACATAAGGTCTTACTATAAGGAGAGCCTGTGGGTGAAGCACTGCTGAAACCAGGAGATCCAGGAACTCCTAGACTGGTCATGGGAACTGTCCCATAGCCTCCAGTCATTGAGCTGCTACTCCCATAGCTTGTCTGCTGAGGAGTGGAAGCTGATGGGTAACCCCTAGGAGACAAACTGCTGGAATTTCGAATGTAACCTGGAGGGAAAATGAAAATAATGAGTAAGATATGAGCTTCATTAGGGGCAAAAATAAGAGTGGCACACAGCTTTTGCCTCTTTCTGCTCACCTTGGCTGCTCTGTCCTGGCTCTCCGATGCTAACGCCTAACTGAGAGGGGTAGGAGCCCAGACCCATGACACTGCCGTGGGCTGGTGAGCTTGGCAGCGCCTGCAGCTGACTGTGAGGACGGGGGACACTGTAGAGTGCCTCGGCAATGTCAGCTGCACGTTTCAGCAGCATGTCCTACAGGAGATCAAATGCAAAGGTTCAGCGAAAGACAAAGCAGTTTGGTTAGACTGCTAAAACGTTCATCTCTAAAATGGAGAATGTGTAAACTACACTCTATCAGCCCATTAACTACAAGTTACACATACTAACAGTACTGCTTACAATTTCCCGACTCATGCTGGTGCATAAAAGTGTTTGTAACAAACTCCAACATCTCAGTACAGAGTCAGCTGCCAAACAGTCATTTGACTGCCACAAACTACTAGTGCAGTACAATGTTTGAATACAGTATTTGCATATTGTTCATCCTATGGGTGTTTTTTTTTTTTTTTTTGACAGCGTAGCTTCTGAGTGCTACACTTTTTGGCAGCTGAGTCAAGCCTCAGATGTTGAAGCTTCTTGAAACACTAAAACTGCAAAGCTTTTGCAGAACAGTCCGTACTCAGAGCTGCATTATCATATTAAGAAATTGATAAAATGGTACCATTTGTGGTTCTGTTTACCTGATTACTGTGTGGATTTCCATACAGGGCCTCCACAAGATCTGCTGCTCTTTTCAGGAGGATCTCCTGCAAAGAACAGAATTTATTACATTAATATCTCAATGCGAGTGTAGCGTGCACAGCTCCTTGATAATCATGAGAATGGTAAGATCATTTATCTAGGGGTCTCTCTCTCACCTTGGCTAGTTTCTCTGGGTCCCCAGGATGTCGAGGAATGACCTTCTGAAGACGCTGGAAGCCATAGTCTATGGTTGGCTCATTAAGGGCTAAAAAAAAAGAAAAAACAACCTCAGTCACAGTTCATCAAAATGTCATATTCAAACTGTGGATAAAACAGGAAAAAGGAGCATAACTCATTGTCTTAATACCTGTGTAGATGAAGCGTCCAGGAGCTCCCTTGCAGAACTGTTTAGATTTATAAGACAGTGTGACCTCCACAACCCCAGGGATGTGTCGAGGTGGTGTCTGGACACGGATAGCGTGCGGTGTGATCAGCTGAGGGAACAGCACCGAAATCGTGTCACTAAACAGCAACAAATGATTCTTCCCCATGCTTTGTAAATATTTAGGCTAACACAATACTGTGGAAAGATGAATTTATGCAGACTGCCCACTAATCATCTAAATAATGAGACAAGCCATATGCTATATATATCATTTCAAAATATGCCTTAGACTGTATCATTAGTGAGATGTCTTGAAGACAATTCCTACCTCACTCCACACTAGCATGCTGCCAAACACCACCTGCAGCCCGTCAAAGAAGTTCTCCCCGATGACGATGACCATGGCCCCACCGGTGGTCCAGCCCTCACTGGGACTGATGGCTTTGATACACGGGGTTGCTAAATAGGAGAGCAAAGCCAGATTTACTCTGAGGGTTTCAATACAGGATGTACAGGAGAACTGTATTGAAGGTGCTCTTCAGTTTAGGGTTGTGTAAAAACAACTTCCAAGGCAATGTTCAAAGCAAAACAAAAAAAAAGTTACACTAAATAGCTGGCATCATTTAAAATGTAGCTTTTATCTACTGATAGCACCAAAAATGGAAATATGAAAAACAGGGTGTTAGAAAAGCTCTGTATCAAAGAAAGAAGTATTCGGATTCTTCACTTTAGTAAAAGTAGACATATAGTACAACAGTGACAAAATAAGATAAATCTTATCTAAGTAAACATTAGTCATGAAATGTAATGTATCACAAGTGAAAGTACTAGAAGGAGGCCCCTGTGAGGGTTGTGTTATCATATATAGTAAATTATTGGATTATTATTATTAATATTAATACATAAATGTGTGTGCAATATTTTAATGTATGAGGTTATTTTGAAGTGATTTAACACTGGTTTTCTATTACATTCAATCACATAGCTTGTATGTAAAATATTTATCATCAAAGTAACTACAGTCAGATAAATGTCATGTAAAAAAAGATAATGTCTCCCTCTGAAATGTAGTGGACAGGAAGTACCAGAAAGTAACATTAAATGGAAATACTCAAGTAAAATACACATATTTTCACTTAAGTACAGTACTTGAGTAAATGTACTTACTTACAAATGTAATATATGTTTCTTGGTTGAGAGATAAACATGACTTTTTGACATCTGGTTAAATTTTGTCTTAAAATTGATTTCAGATATTATTAGAAATTGTGCTTAATGTGAAGAGGTATTTAATGAATGCATTAATTAGCTCAGTTAATGACCTCAGCAGCATCACTGGTAATGTTTGATATATCATGGTGATTATAAACGGACATTAGGCAACTCAAGTACCTGCTGTTGGAGTGCTTTGGATAAGTGTGTACTATGTTCCTGAGTGTGAGTGATGAAGCAGACATGTAATGAAATAAAATAGATAAATGGGGTGTGACACTAAAGTGTTGCAGTGTCAGTGTCTCACCATATTCCATGGTGTTCTCGACAGACTCGCCTGGCTCCAGTCTGCGGGCTCTCCGACCGTGTTTTGAGTTGTTGTGGACGAACATGTTGTCAGACACCGCTAGAACGTGGCCGTCTACACTCACAGTGCTGGACAAGACCACCTGATGGAGACGACAAGAGCCAAGAGGAAGATACATGAGTGTAGATGCACAACTTGGACAGCGCACTGCGAGTCACCATCTCCGGTTACAAGAGCAAAGTCCCTGAGCAACACTTTATTTCGGCATACAGGTGATGGTAATATTTCTCAATATATATCTCTGAGATCGCCATAATATGTCTGCATTCTGGCGATGACACCGCTCATACACCCCTCCACTCCTCCATCAGGTCTCCATATGGCCTCTCCACTGACTCTTGCCTAACTTTTTAATTCATAGGCCTACAGCATGCAGCAAGCTCATCGTTGTCTCCTCCTGATCCTTCAATGACACCAAACATATGGACCAAATCTCCCATTTTAGCCGGCCGTTAAAGTAGTGGATGATATATAGTGGTCCTAATTTGATTTTCTGGCCGCAGCATGTGTGTGTCCTTTCCCACATCTGCTTCACATGGATGACACACATATAATTAATGAGAGGATACTTGTAGGGTTTTCTCTTTGGATATTTATGAGTGTTGATGGGATGCTATTTCTGAAAATGATAATGAGTTCGAGTGTGTGATCACGAACATGTTTTTGAGAGTTAGAGGGAATGGGCCAGTGAGAAAAAGTCATTTTTAATTAAATACTAAACCTTAAATATTTAATCATGCGTATCTTTAGAAAATCAGACAGCAAAGATAAAACCTTGCGCTCCTTTGGAAATAAACACCTGGCAGTAATTTTGCAGGTGAAGGAACGTAAGAAAGAAAAAGAGAAAAAGCATATGTTCTATAGGTGATGGAAACGAAGGGGAACCTAAAGAAAAATAACTGTAAATTATCAATCAAGCAGCAGATTCCTGTCCAGCTCTGATCACCTTTTAACCCAGAGATGAGAGTCCTGTGTGCCCATAACTTCTCAGCATGTGTCACCTCGCAGGAGTTAAAGCAAACATGGTTGAACACTGGGGGAGCACGAAGAAGAGGAGAGGAAAGAGGGTTTGCTGGGAGAAGGAGAATGCCAGACAGGGGCCGCTGGTGCTGAAAGACGGCAGAGGAAGTGAGGCGGGAGCGTCCCCTGTGACCACTTCCTGGGTCACGGAGCATGACCTCCTCCATCTGGAGCCAATCACTCAATTCTTGACAACTTCCTGAAACACCTCAACCTATTTCCTGCACCCCCGCACCCCAACGACCAAGTCTCCCACATATCTAACTCCTTTCGTTTGTCTTTCCATCTCTCTGACTTCTTATTGATTTTTAACATTCACCTTTAACTGCGTCCACTGCATTTTTCCATTGGAAAAACTTTTCCAGAGCTTCACGATGTGAGAATTTGTTGCATAAACCCAGGACATACTGGATAAGAAACTAATTATCATATCATTCTATTAGGATGGAGGGGCATGAAGGGGGTATGTTTGTGTGACTGTACAATCTTTTTTAAATAGTTTGATTCCAGTGTTCAGTCTCAACTTTCCTCTTCCCACTCGCACACAAATGCTTTTTTTTTTTTTCTTTCAGTTTTTCATACCTGAAATCTCCTCATATCCCTCGGGTTTCCTGCTGTCTTCAGACAATTCTGGTTACATTTCAGGAAAAACTTCAAGAAAAACCTGCAAAGGTAAATAAGAGGACACGTGTTTGTACATCAGCAACTAAGAAAACACATGAAAGAACCATGTATATTATTATTTGTAACCCTGCAACACACTAGCAGTCAAAGGAGACATTAATTATTTTTCAGAGACAGGCCTTATGGATGGTGAATGCACATGAGTGTGCGTGTGTGTGTATGTCTGTGCACGTCTATATGATTACAGCTCTGACATCAATCCCAGCTGTTTAGCTCAGTATTAAAGTCAATGTTATTACACTTTAAATCAAGTGATGAGAATCTGAAGCACGGTCCAGTGAAAAGCGCTGCTGTGTTTCAAAGTAAACTGGAGACAGTGATGTGTGCCAGAGGACTCAGGGGACTATGGTATCCCACAATGCTGTATTTGAACCCCCACATGGGATTGGAGAGGGAAACGAAGTAGAGACAACTACACAGAAAGTGAAATGAGGAGGTGGAAAGAGGAAGGTAGTGACAGAGGCACAGGCATTGGTATGGACATGAATTTTGTTTTCAAGTATATGTGTCTCATTACGTATGTGAGCTTACTTTTGAGTGTGATAGACTGTGGAGACAAAGAGAAGGAGATGGAGAGAGGGGTGCTGATAGCCCCTGCTACACCAAAGAAAACCAGAGAGAAAGGTGGAATAAATAGGAGTGAGGGAGACTATGTAGAGAGACTCCAAATCCCAGGTGAACACAGTTGGGCAACACAGCCCGCTGCCATGGCAACGAAGCTCTGCCGCAATCCCAAAGTCCCCATGCTGAGAGGCAAAGACAGCGATGGGAAAGAGAAGGCAACAACAAGAACACATTCCATCACGGAAATACAGCGAGGAGGGAGGAGAGAAACTTGGCAAGGTGAGATGCAGGAAACTATATCAAGAGGGCAGGGGCAGATGAGGGTGAGAAGCTCCACACAAATCTCACGGAAGAGAGAATTTAGACAGAAGATGTGTGTTAAAACAAAAGCAAAGAAAAAAGAGCCCGGAAAATATGCAGGGTTGTGATATAATTATGGCAAATATATAGCCATCAAACCAGATGTCCACTTCACTTCACGGTGAACACAGCTCTGTCTTTCCTATGAAAAACACATCCATTAATGTTCCAATTAAACAAACAACAACAGTACAGAAGAAAAATGCTGCAGAGGGAGGCAGCAGTTTTAGGCTACATGGGCAGCTCCAATCCCACCCACACTGTGCTCTCTGCAAATATAAGTCATCTTAATGGAGAGTGGTTGTTTGGAGAGGAACTTCATATTGGCCCCACAGCCCCGAACCCTCCCATCGAATACTAATCTCTCCCTCATTCTGTCAGCTTTTACTCGCTATTCTTCCATCACTCAGTCCAGCTTCCTCCCTTGCGAACAGGACCTGGCTTGCAACGAGCTCTCAGTTCCAACAGTGTGTCCAGTATTTCTTGATTTGAGCTATTTCGTCAGAGGACAATCAATATTGTTGTTGGCAGAGGGCGATAATAATTTATCACGGAGAGCTCGGACCTCCAACCTCAGAGCTGCACTGGACCTCAGTTTGGGGTGGAAACATGTAAAAAGGGCACAAATGCTCCTCTCCCACTTCCTCCTTTCGTTTCTTTCCTCATCGATGTCTGATTTCATCATCTTTCCTTACATCTGCCTGCTGTACACCATGACTGGAGTTTAACAGGATTTAAAATCACTACATACTTGGTTCATTGCTGGAAAGTTATACCGATTGTTACCTGACTCTAAAAAGAGGCCACAATCAAAAGTGCTCTGTTTCATTTTATTGCCTCCTTTGAGGGTCATGCAGCATGTACATTATATCCTGGGCAATGATTCTTATATTATGGCTCATTTTAAAAGCTATACCAACCTTACATAAGAGTGTAATTCATAACTTTGCATGGTCTGGCTGTGGTTTGGTAACACTAGTTTCCTTGCCACTTGCCTTTTGGGCCACATAAACTTCCTCTAACCAGCAGTCATTACTCGTTTCAGTGACTGACATGATAAAGCGGGGATGCCTCAGATAGTGAAATCACAACCCTAATTGAGAGGTTGTCTACATCCATCTCAGGCTTTGTGCACTTTCTGAGGGTTCTTGACCTTGTTTGTTGACTTCGTCTCATCATTCCCTGTTTGTATGACACCAGATGCCTCACATTCACATACACACACACAGAGAGAAACACACATTCACATGCATGCATGCACACTCTAATACATTGACGCCCCCACCTTTGCCCCCCCCCCCTCCCAAAAACCCATTGAGTCAACTTTTCACCCCCCTCAGTTCGGACGCACACAGCTGCAAATGCTGAAATTAAAGCGAGACATTGACGCATATATTAGCATGCATTAGCCGCTTCCCCCTGCCCACTTAACATGCAAATCTCCCAGCCCCGTCGCCTCGCACCTTCTGCCACACATTCATTTGCTGAATTATAATTAGACTAATCTTGCATAATTAATAAGAAGTCGAGGGCCCTCTGTTTTTTATCCCCTCCTCTATTGTGGTTGCAAAAGTTTAATATTGCTGTTGTTTGTTTTTGTTTTGGTAATGTAATACACCCACACACCTCCCCATCCACAGGGAAGAGATGAGGAGAACATGCAAAGAATTGGAGGTGATCTTCATGTCACGAGGAAATTGCAGAGAAAGGCAATTTTTTTTCAAATTTCCACTGGCTTTAGCATGTTTATATTTAATGTACACCTTGTTGTGTGCATTTACAGAATATTCTGTTCCATAATGCAGGTGTAAAATGGTGCTTCTGTTTGATTAAAATAGTCAAGTGAGTAACATAGAGTAATAAAGCTAGTGGGAAACATGTTTCAACTTTTCAATTGTCATGCATGTTTGTAATAATGAATCATTCTGTTTTTAATTGCTAGCAATACATTTTGTAAAGCTGGACAAAAACCCTTAATCTCTTTTTAAAGGAAAAGACAAGTCACACTGATTTCTAACACATATGACACCAAAACTTGATAAGAACAATTAATATGTGATTTTTCTTTTTCTTGCTGCATTTTGATGACAAAAATTTAAAAAATAAATTTTAACTTCACATAGTCTGCTGTGGTCAGCAAGGGAAACCAAGTTTGTGCAACATCCACCCTTCACAGACACTTAAAACAGGAAACACAAACAAAACACAGACCCAAGTCTTAAACCTTGGGATCATTTTCCACTATGGCACCACAGGGAGTCTGTTTTTTCTTTTCTGTCTTCACTTCTGCATCTCTGTCAAGGCCTCCAATCTCTTTTGTCCGCATCTGCTTCAGTTCCCAAGACTAAAAACAGGACTCGCAGCATGAGGCAGCCATCCCAATGGTGACAACTTGCTTAACTAAAACTAGTTCAATGACCAACCAGCAAGTCGTGACACTAAAAACAATAAAAGAGATGCAGCTTTTTGTAAAATTTCATTCCTCGCTGTGGACACTCAGTTTCACATTTCTCAGTGCATGGGGCATCTGTTACACATAAGTGTTCCTCACTTTGTTTTACATATGGACTTAATCATGCAGCAAGCACCTAAGCAGCACTGGACCTCTAACAAAAATTTTCATAGGCATTCATCAGCACTAATCACTGTTGACATAAACTGCATTTTCACATAGACATAAAACACATCGCCCTCTGTGCTCATTGTAAATGAAGGTTTACTGGTAGCAGCGCCTCTTGAAGCATGTGAGCATGCGTTGCAAAAGGTTTAAAAGCAGAGTTCAAGTTAGTTAGCAGTACAGCTAGAAAACTTTCACCACGCCTCTCCTCTTCTGGGGTTGCCGTCGGCCTTCCAGTTTTGGATTAGTGCACCACAGATGACAAATTTATGCCTTACTACAAAAATATGGGAGGAAAAAAATTCAAGGAAAAGAATGAGGAGGAGGAGATTGTCATCATTTTTGTTCAGCAGACATGGATGCCCTCCTGCTCAGATATAGGGAAAGTAGTGAGGAGGAGTGAGGACAGAAAGAGGTGGGAGACAGAAAAAAGAGCTGCTCCTCTTCACCCTCTTTATACATGTAACCCCTGATCCACTCCATAATGCCCAAAAGATAGAGGGTGTAGGGAATACAAAGAGACTGAATCACAGAAAATGATTTTTTTTAAAAGAGAGAGAAGAGGCAGGGACAGAGGAAGAGAGGGAGAATGTTGACGTCCTGTATTCAGGGCCATCACTCATCAGAGATCCCCTCCATCACCCCCCTCCACCACCATCACCCTGAAAAAACAAAACAGTGTCCTGACATCGTGGTGGAGGGGAGCTGAGCAGAGGGCAGGGAGTGAAGGAGGGAGGGAGGGAGGAAAATTAGGAAACCAGATGTGAAGCATTAAAACATACTGACATGCTGAGGGCCTTCCTCTGCCACACTCACACACTGAGAGCACTAACTCATACAGCAGGCCCAGATACATGCACGTATGCATGCATGTGTCGCACACAGGCTGTACAAGCCACACACATGCATGAGTTCACACAAAAATACACAAAGACAAATACTGGCTTGCAAGCAACCATGTGTGCACAATCAATCATGCAAAATTATACACATCAGTAAAAATGATGCCTCAAAAACAAATGTCTGAAAGCCGTATGAATATAAGCGCTAGCTGATTTTTAATAAAACATGAACGCAATAGGCCAAAAACATTCTGTAGCTCATGGCTATGGACAAGGATTTGGATAAACCACTGTTGACCTAAGAATGTTTCACGCCAAGGCGCAGATCTACAGATGGGTCGTCATGCATCAGTGTATGGATATGCATCCAATTAGTACATGTACCCAGGCCAGGGGAACGGCTGGGGGGGAGGGATGGAGGTGTTTTGTTTTCCTCCATGGGGAGAGCTGTGTTTGGGGGATGGAGCGGGGAGGTGAGGGAGGGGGTAGTAATAAATACCCCTGGACCCAGGTCCCCTGGCAGACTGGAAGCTAGACTGGTCACTAGGGTTAACACCCGGGGCACATGACCTTTGACACTGCTAATGGGGCACAGAAAACCCTCCACGAACTGATACCCCCTTTGTCGCATACCACCACAGGACCTTTCACACCAGTCCTCCCAGTACGACACCACCACCCCCATCCTAAAACATACGGGGAAATCTCTGGGATCAGCTTCACTTGCCTTTCAGCAGCAAACTGAGTCGAACTGACTCCATATTAGCCCTTCTCCCTGTTTTTAGTAACAGCTCTTACAATGCACATCTTGTCATCAATAAAACCTCTCTCCACTGTCTCCCTATTAGCAAGTGACTGGTCACCATGTTACCCTGATGTCTAAGTCTCTCGGTGATATCAGTGCCTACCGTTTCTAAGCTTTAACATCTGCACCCAAAGGCTGGCATGCACGTCAAGTATGGAACTGTGCTTAGGTACAGTTGCTGAGTAAATGTACTCAGTTACTTTCCACCACTGATGAAATGCCGTTGATCAGAAGGGCTGGGTTTCAAACCTCAATACTTTTTTGGTGCCTACTGTAAACTACAGAAAGTTGGAACCAAATGTCAGGTCAGATTCTTAGTCTTGTTTACTCATTCTTCAAATAATATCTTAGCCAATGTTAGACTGCAATTTATTCAGCCAAAGTCCTTGTCTGGCTGCTTGTGTGAAGAAAAAAAATAGCATGTGAGCAGTCTAGCCTCTTTTTCTAAATACAAAAAGAATAACTGCGCTACATCAAAAAATTCATATACGCTATCTTATCGATCAGCGGTGAGAGAATCAGTGAGTAAATCATCTCCAGTAGTAGTGTCAGACAGACAGTGAGCACATGGGGGAACTCAGCTCTTTACAAATTTGCATTGGTGGATTGGCTGTGCCCCTCCTGGCCTCTTCTCTATTGCCTCCCAGGCTGGCTTCACCCCTGCAACCTCAGCCCTGGCCCATCCCACCTCTAAACTTGAGAACTGTGACAAAGCTAAACATTTAAACCACTAGTGCTGATTTATAGAGCTTGGTTAGTGCTGTAAAACCTTCAGGCGTGCCACCGCAAAAAGTGACTGAGGCTCGACGGAGCTGAGAGGAAAAGAGGTGCTGGGAGGAGAAAAGTGGAATGATGAGAAGGGTGCAAAAGAGGCACTTGAGTGTTTCAACAAGGTTTCTCCAGGGTGCTAAAGTGTTTTACTACATCACCTCTTTCTAGCTGCTAAATGTGTATTTCAGCTATTTAAAGTGAATGAATGTTTCAGTCTCCCAAGCTTAGCTCAGCCATAGATTGCATACAAAGCTTGGCCACCTGGGACTGCGGTCAGCCTGCCAAATAGATGGATATGGATAGATATTCAGAGTCTAGAGAGCATGAATTCACAACCAGGACAGGGAATAGAAGTCCCATCAGTGGCCTGACCTCTCCCAGCATGCTTGGTGTGTCCTGAGGGACGAGGATTCAAAGAATACTCTCATAACTGTCAAATGGAGACGCGGAGCACCCTTTACAGCTGAATAGATTTCAAACATACTAGAAGGTCATCTGCAATACACCAACACTGATCTTGCTGTTTCAAAACCCTTTCAATCAATCAGCCACTAATCAGATTTACCAATAACACGCATATATCAAAGCTCGACCCGAACCCTTCTCTGAGAAGAACAATGAATCTGGGATGGATGCCACCGAGAGGGCTAGGAGTGGAAAGAGAAGCAACAACAGAAGGAGAAGAGATGTCTTCTTAATTAGCCAGTAATGATAAGATCTGACAAACAACATCTGTTTCCAGAAAGAGAGAGAAGAGGGGGGTGCAAAGAGGGAGAGAGAAGGAGAGGGCGGGAGAGAGGGATAGGAAGGAGGACGAGAGAGAGAGAGAAGCGGCTGAGAAACCTGTGAAGCCTAGACAACAGGGACCTGCTTGTAAGAAAGTAAAGGGGGAGCGGAGAGGGGATGTGTAAGGGAGGGAACGCTGTGTAGCGTGACACAATAGAAGAACGAAGGATGAGAAGTATAACAGAAGTGAGAGAAAGACAGACAGGGGAGAGAAATCTGACAGGGTTGAGGGAGTCGAAGAGCCAGGACGAATATGACAGACAGAGGGAGGAAACGGATCAAAATGAGAGAAAAGGAGGGAGATAGACAGACGCAGAGAAGGTGAGCTGGATAATGGTGCTGGAGGGAGAGAGGAACGTGGAACGTGTGAAAACAAGAGGAATGGAATCGCTCAGAGGTCCAGGGTGCTGTAATTTACTGTCCGTGGCTAATACACAGCAAATGTGCGAAGCCGAGGACTGGGAGAGGAAAAGGGGAGCTGGGTTGATAGGGGAGCTGAAAGGAGGGCACACAGATTGTTGGGGCTCTCAGCATGCCTGCTGGGAGCCTGTCAGCAGTCACATCACCCCCTGCCCTCAGCCCTGACAGATTCATCAGGACCATTACACACACACACACACACACACACACACACACACACACACACACACACACACACACACCCACAAGATGCTAGTGGCACCGCACTCTTACAATCGTTGTTTCCCTTTTTCTTTCTCTTTGC
>JBBMJY010000024.1:12389908-12403675 GCA_037833715.1 Toxotes lorentzi | reverse complement strand
TGTGTGTGTGTGTGTGTGTGTGTGTGTGTGTGTGTGTGTGTGTGTGTGTGTGTGTGTGTGTGTGTGTGTGTGCAAAGTCTGTTTGAGTGGATGGAAAGTACTGTATGTGAGACTGAGCAGCAGTCGACCTTGACAGAAAAACTTCCTTTCCGCTATCCCACCTTCCCCCAGGCTCTCCACAAGCCTTTCACTTCTTCCTTCTCTCCCCCTCTCTGTCTCTTGTTCCCCCTCTTTCTTTCTCTTCCTCTACCTCTACTGGTCTTTCTAAGTGGTCTCAAAGGAATGCTCTCTGGTCCAATAACCCAGGAGGCTGGCATCACAGAGACAAGAGCGAGAGAGGAGCAAAGAGAACAAGGAGGTTGGGGGAGTAGGAGAAACCAGGAAAAGGAGACAGTTGTAAGGAGGAAAGAAAAAGTGGGGAAATTAAGATGCGTGAAGATAAGTTGGAAAGTAACAGAGCTCAAAACTTAATATCAGAAACGAGAGCGGAACACATCAGGAGATAGATGGGTGCTTGGCATCATAAGTTTTGTAAATATACACAGAGGAACATTTATTTTGCCATGCCATCACTCCACCTCTGCATAATTACAAAGCAAAAACAGATGCCAGGGTAACCATGCAGAAAATGAACTCCTCCACCGCCGTCATATTACTCTGCATTGGCCTGTGTGGCACAAAGGGGAGCACACTGACAGCTTTCTGCCCTGGCATTAGCACTGCTGCCTCCCTCCCGCCTGATACTCCCATGAAATTCATAGTAAAACTATGTTTGAACTTCAGTTGACAGGACCGTGTCCTCTTGTCTTTCTCACAGGGCTGAGCTGTTGCCACTTTAGGAGATTCTTGCTCCCCACACCACAAGGCAAAAACATCCATCAACACTGGGCATAAGGCTCCCACTCCAGGCAGTCTCCCCTCTCTAGTCTCTTTCTATCTCTGTCTCCACACTACACCCTTCCTTATTTTGGTCTTGTCCAACCTGAGGAATCCAGCTCCCCCCCACAGCATTATTAAGAGCATGGGGGGGGGGAATGAAGGAGAAGAGACTTTGATGATTAGTTCGCTGTATAACTTAACAGCAGCGAGCATAATTTGCATTTTAAAAAGTAGTGATGTCCTCCTAATGAGGCAAGCTGCTAATTAGTCATTAGATATTCTTTTTCAATCCCACATCATCAGCTCATTGAGGGTAAAGCTTGTGTAAACATGTAGCCGTCAGCTGTTCGATATGCTTGGCTTTACTGGGGATGGGGAGGATCAAGTTGAACACCTGGTTACGGCTAAAATATACTGTATATCACTATTTACAGTTCTTTGGCCGGCTTCGTTTTTGCTTTATCATGTTAAAAAATGTCCCTGAAAGAACCATAAAGATGAAAACTGATGACATCCTGAAATAATTATCGAGCCAACGGGTGCTCGGAAACACTCACACACCTTTTCATGCTCAACAAAGTCCACAAACGCAGTCCTCTCCACCTCCACTGGTTGGCCGTGTCTGTCATAGAGCGCCAGGACAAAGTGGAAGAAGTTGGACTTGCGGAGGTTGGAGGGCGGCTGCTTCTCAAAATGAGCTCTTGACAGAGCTACTCCACTGAGGACACAACAAGAAGAGACAGTCAGCTCACACTTAACTTCATGATGTTAAAGACATTCACATAGTGATTCATAAACTGATTAACACTGCTAAATATAAAGGTTATCATCTATCTAACCAAATTACCATCTGACAATGTATATAATCCATTAGTGGTTGAAAATATATATCAAAGTAATCTGAATAAAACTAACAAAGACTAAAGACCAGACACTTCACTGTGTTTGTACTAAATCATGAAAGCTAAATTAATATTAAGCATATCAAATATGTTTGATTTACTGGCACTTTAAAGCCAAATATTAACATAATTTAAATATTTCCCATTAGTAAAAGTGTTTTACTCTAATTGTTAAGGTCTTATGATTATCAGTAATTTGCTCAAGACATAAATTAAATAAATAATAAATAGAAATAAAAACAAAAACAAATAGACAAAAGAAAAATGATCATTTATAACTATATTGTTTTTCTATAACTTGAGGGTCTTTTTTTTAAATATACCTCTCTAGAAGAACCTAGCCTAGAAAATCACACTAAAACCATGGCAAAAAAGAAAAAGCAGGAAAAGCAAAACTTTATTAATTTATGCTTTAGCTGGAAAACTGAAGAGTCTACCATAAAATCAGCTCTTTTGATTGTTGATGATGTTGGAGCATCTTGGTTGAAAAATGCACAATAGGCTACTGACTGATGAATTTAAATAAATAAATAAATTGAAAGATTTAGGCAGAATCCCTCAAAAGAAAGTCCGGGTGTTTTATCTCAGATCAACACAAAAAAGATGATTTAATATGCAGGACTGATTTGGTTTTTTTTTCTGTAAATATAACTTCGGTCTAAACCTGGGCCATTTCCTATTCTTTTACATATGTCAAACTTGAGTAGATTATGGATTTTGTTGCGACAGCCGTAAACGTTTCTTTTCACAACAAAAAAAGCCAGAGGAAAAAAAATGCCTAAGATTATATATATATATATAATACTAAAATCAATTTTTTAAAGTACATTTTAACGTCCAATATAATAATTTGTGATATCAAATAACCTAAATACAGTACGATTCACGCCTCTTTTTATTTCTCACTAATTGCTATTTTAATTTGTGTATATTAAGATATGTATTACACTAATTAACTCGTCAACTTTCTTTCTTCTGCTTCGTTTATATGACTGTTTAGACTAAACGTCGGACACGATCGCTTTGGAGCATGAGAACACTAATGTATGTGTGTTGGTATTGAAATTAAAAATGCGCAGAACATGACTGAACATCCAGTGCAATGTGGGAAACAGTCTGAGGTAATTCGAGGAATGATTCGACAACAGAAACCCCTTCATTCTGGGGATGAAAAATGTTAAGTGTGTGGCCGGTGACGATAAATGTGATTTTCAGCTGAAAAACATCAGGTCCATCAACTGAAATAACTGATCTGTGAAAAACCCATTTAGCATCAGTTACATGCAGGTTTTGAGAAATGATCTCAGATTTAATTGTGCAAACTAAAAATATAAGTTGACGTTTTGCATAGCAGTAAATAAAATGCTCCTCACTGTGTGACTTTATGTCAAAGTCAACTAAGCAATGTAGGCTTCTTTTCCTTTAATCAATTAAAAAATAATAATAATAGTGTCGAGTGTCCGTCTTTCGTCCCATTTACAGAAGTTTTATGAGCTCAGGGGCAATGAGTTTTAAAGGAGGCTCGTGTCATCTTTTGCAACAAGTAGTTTGCAGCTCTTTTCTAAAATGACTATTCTCATATTTATAAACTACGTCGTGCTCATGATAATGATCATGAAAATCAATTCTGTCACGCCGCTAACCAGCCTGAGTGCAGGTGATCAAAAGACCTGGTGAGAAGGTAATGTCAACAGATGAGCGGGGTTTGTACTGTACCTTTGCGCCGCGACGTTCGCATCCACAACCCCGACATTACGCACCCACGACCGGACTGGATCCATCTCCTCTCCAAGACTTCTCTCTTTTAATCCGCTCACTTCTCGTATCAGATGCTCCTGGATCCCGAACATTTAAACCTTCTCCCAATCGTGTGAAGCACTTTTTTAAAACTTATTTAAAAAAAAAACACACAGAGTCGGCTAGCTAAAGCAACAACAGAAGGTCCACCCCAAGGTTCTGCGCTCCTCCAGAGCGCCACAAGAAAGCAGAGCTTGCACGGAAGCTTTGAGAAATAAACGACCGGTGTTGTGCGATACTTCAAAGGGTGCCTCAGTAATAAAAAAAAAATCCACGCAGACTTTCTTTTAGGACTCAAACGATGAAAATAAATACACTCCCCCACTGATTTCAAGCATTGTCCACGCGCAAATCTCCAGCGTCAGTTCGAGCGCAAACGATCACCTGCTCGGTGGGCTGAACTCCTCAGACAGTTCAGAGCGACTCCGTCTCAGAATACTCTTTAAATATCTGTGCGTAGAAAGTCTCCCTTTGTCAGGAGGCCAGACCGGATCAAAACAGTGGATCCGAGGGCCAGGAAGCTTGATGTGAACCGCTGTCTTGAAGCATGAATGAGACCCTCTGCCGGGATAGAGCGTGGAGGAGGGGCCTTAGTGCCATATGGGGGACCGATTGTTGAAGTGGATGCTCTCATTGGTGTAAAGTGCATCCGTTGTTTGGACTTCTGCCAGATTCAGCATCCAACCAGCGTGACTTTTGCAGCAAACTTTTCACGCATTAAGTTCGAGCAGGGCGATAATGTAGGGCCAAAAAAAAAAAAAAAGAAACATAACGCTGTGCACATTTTAAAGCAGAAGCTGCAGGCAGCTGGAAAATCTTTAAGAAAGAATTATTTTGTTTAAAGTGTCATTTAAATGAATGGTCTTTTTTGTGTGTGCGTGGGTGAAGAAGTGGGCTGAACCTTTACAATCAATATTATTCAAAAATTTCAACCTCAAAATTCATAAACATTTTTTCATCAAATCCTTCTTCCTTTTCTACACAAGTTATTTATTTATATTTGTTAACCAGTGCATGTTTTATAAAAGCCACTTGTTCATTTTGGTTTTTCAGTTCTCGTGTCTGCTGGGCTACCACTGCCCTCAATAGGCTCTACAGCAAATCCCGTTTGGTCTATTCATTCGAGTCAAAATTTAACACAAGTGCGCTCTCGACAGGCGCGTATTCAGCAGCTCCACCGTCTGCTCCTTTGAACGCAGTGATTCCGCTGAGGAGGCATCGCATCAGTGTCAGCCGCAACAATGGCCGTCTGGTTGGTCCATCAATCTCCGCCAGCAGCGGACAGGGCTGCGCTCTGATTGGCGTTTGGACCGCTGCCTGACAGTGCCCGAAATGAGTTCTTAATCAATACAACAGACCGTCCCATCAAATCCAGACTGGTCATGGGATCAGTAACAAAATAACGCTGATTAAATAAATAAATAAAATGCTTTTTCAAGCGTGATTTGGCAAGTGATTTATATTTTAAAAACAAAGAACAAAAAAAAAAAAAAAGAAAAGTAATGCGTGGATATAAAAGTAGTCATTTTTGGATACGGTCTGACAAAGTTTCTTTAGATGCTTATTTGGATAATTTCCCGGCTTTTGGAAAACTATCAAGCCAAAGAAAAATGTCTGCTGTTTTTGTCAATAATGTAAACTCATAAACTCTAGTTTTTTCATATATTCACGATATTTTTGCTCAGATAATTTTCTGAATCAAAATAGATCTGTGTTTTGTGTTTAGACCCCAATCAAACGAAAAATACATCGTGTATTGGAGCTTTTTTTTTTTTTGAAGACTAAAAATTAATTTCCGTTCGTTTGGCGTTGAAAAGGAAAGTTTTTTTTTTTTCTTTCAACCTTGGTTCCTCGCCCCTCACCGAGACTATTGTCTCTGTGTGGAGTTTGTGCGCCTGGACAATGAATGTAAATCTCCCCCCTTGGATTCCGCCCCAGCCCACCATCTGCCAGCGCGGGACAAAGTCAGATGTTCCCCCAATTATGAGAGCAGTCTTGGGGAATCCTGCTGCCGAGTCTCCGCCCCGTCGCCGTCGCCGTGTCCCTCACACACTTCTCCTAACATGATTGACAGCTCTATTTATCCATGAAAAATCTAAATACGATGACACACTTTAATAAAATTCCTCCACTCGTTGCAAAACTTCCAGACGGACGTTTTGAAATCCAGGGAGATGCGCTCCTTAAAACTGCTTGTATGGATTTATTGGTTCCTTAACTGTCCCGTCCAAGAGAAGCACCGCATGAGCTCTGCATCCAGTGCAGGGCTGGTTTCCGTGCCTTGTTGAAAAACTCAGGTAATTGACTCAGAATGGATGAATATGTCCAGGAAATTAAAGCTTCTGGTACAAAGCAAAATGAAGCCAAACGAGAAAAGATTTACTCAAAAGTGGATCTTGAGCTGACTGCTCGGGGAAGTGTTGGATGGTGAACCTTAAAGAATTTAATCAGGGAAACAGTTCCCTCAGCCTGGAAAACACCACTGACACCACAGGTTGCGGTAGTCTACACTAGAATCACCTGAGTCATCATCAGATCAGAAATCATCTGAGTCATCAAACCATCAAACACATTTTTAGTTGACATGTCATGTCACGAGTCATGCGTCATGTGTGCATCTTTGGCCCTATTCCATTTCATAACATGCATTGATGATAAGAAAACACACACCTTTAAGGAAGCGTGCGTCGTTTAATAAAAATTCCTGCCAACATCTCACAATCTTCACTTTGATCTCTTTTGAGGCTTCATGAGAATTAATCATTTAATAAACCGCAGCGTACCGTAGAGCTCAAGCTTTCTGAAAGCTGTAGATTTAACAGAGGAACGGGTCATGGAGCAAGTTAACCGAAAATCCTTCCCTCACATCCATTTTTTTTCCTCTGTGTGTTTTGCAGTCGATTTAATGTTGCGGACCAACTTGTCTTTCCACTCCAGTCCCACAGGTGCGAGAGGCTCGGCCGTGATTATCACAACCCCGCACGACTCGCTGTCTGTGGGTTGTTTTTTTTTCTGATTTGGTGAAGCGGAGAGCCGGGGCGAAAATAGGGGATTAGTCAAACCACAAACGTCTTTCTAATCAATTTAACCCGTTGAGACGGTCAGCCCGTGTGTTTTAGGGGGAAGGAGGGAGGAGGAGTGGGAGGCTGGATTTTAGGGGGGGGGGATCAGTGACTGCTAAACCAAACAATGGGGTATCGTGTGCCGCTCGTCCTCTCCAGCATTCCCCTGCTCCCATGGGACACCCAGAGCCACTCTCTGTGGATGGCACTGTGTCCACGGAGGTCGGTGTGTGTGTGTGTGTGTGTGTGTGTGTGTGTGTGTGTGTGTGTGTGTGTGTGTGTGTGTGTGTGTGTGTGTGTGAGGGGTGGGAGGTGGGGGGGTGCTGGAGACGCAGCAGCTGGTTCCCGTCCCTCCTCTCCACAGTGTAGAAAACAACAGAGCTAATGCGACCCACCACGTCTCCAATCGATCGCCATATATTGCTCTCGTTTTTTTTGTTTACTTATTTAGGCAAGGATGCAGATCCCCTGGGAGAGGGTCGGCATCCGCAATTAAAGCGGACTGACCACCTTTAGCCTCAAAAACCATCATCTGCTGAACTTCTAACAAACATTTGGATTCATTTCATCACAAGGCCTGGTGTTAGTAGGAGTTAAATTTGCCTGTGGTCAAAATAAAATATGAAATATGACTGTTCCAGCCTGTGTTGCTTTTTCGTCAGTTTCATAAGGTGAGACACTTTGGGTTTTCTGGTGAATTGGATGAATATAATTTACCTTTAGCATCTGTTCAGCACATTCTTCCAAACCTACTTGGATAACGCTCAACCTTTCACCTTGGCAGCAGACATTCTGACTTATCATAACATAAAAAAAGCACATGTGCAGTTAAAGGCATTTATGATGCTTCCCTTTTATTTAAGCATCTTATTTTGTGAGTTCTGTTATTTATTGTGTCATGCACATGCAAGAGCCCAGCAGAGATACTGCTGTGAAGCGGTCAAACATTTGTCAGACAAGAACAGAACTTCTTACATTTACCAACAAAGAACTTTGTCTTCTGTCCTGGTTAAAACCAGTGAGGCGGCATGCACAATAACCAGACCCAGAAATGGGCCCAAATCTAAATTAAATACTATCATTAATTAATGTTATTAATTGACGCCTACTTAATCACTCATATTTTGGCTTGTAGCAGCACAGATGCCCTGCAGGTAAAACCCATCTAAACTCGGTTCATCATTGCATCTGTTTGCTAAACTTTTCACCTGCTTTCAGGCTGGCGTCTTTATTGAATACTCTAAATCCTTGGCACAGCAAGTCCTTTGTTCCTGAAGATCACTGAATGACAGAATCATTTTTTTTATGATCTGCATGATTTGTATGATCTGTTGTTACTGTAACAGAAACTTTACAAACTGCTTTACAGACAGGGATCACACTCACATTCCTGCTGAGGAAAATCAGCAGGAATCATCAGCCATTGAACTGAGTTTCTCCCATATGGATTTTCAGTACAAAGAAGGTTAGGGGAAAATAAACTGAGTCACAGTACTGTAGATATAATCCAGATAAATACGACATCTGAAAATCATGTCTTCTAATTTAGCTCCAAGCAATCAGCCTATTTTGATTCCTTGCTTTGCTTTAACTGAAACTATTACAAAGTTGAAGACTGCAAGTGTTAAATTTTATGATTTATGAAGTTTTTACATTATACCAGTATAAGCTGCATATACAAATCAACAGTTTAACTTGAGAACTGGCTCTATGTCCTGCATGCAGTGCAGTAACTGAAAGTCATCCAAAACCCACAGGTTGTGCTTTTCCCTGCTTTCCTGTCTTTGAAAAATTGTATGTCAGTGCCATCTGCTGGTCTCCTTGAGGACATCATCAGCTGAGTCTGCAAACACGTTAGCTTCTGAAGTACTGTGCAGTATCATAAATTTCACTCAGAAGCAGAAGTTGATCTCCGCAACAATCATTTATTAATATCAAACTTAGAGTGACTCAGAGTCTTAGACTTTAATTTGATACAATCAATAGAGTGTTTAAAAATCTTTTTTTTTAAATTATAGCTCTAGAAATTTTGACTTTAGAATTAAATTGATTACCTTCATTTACCAAACATAGGCTGTACATATTTTACTGTACTGTGCAACTTTCAGAAAAAAAGATAAAGACAATAGGATAATTTTTTTAAAAAAAGAGAGAAAATATCTCATAAGTCAAGTAGTGCTCATTTCATTTTTCACATTGTTTTTCATTAGCTTAAACAATATGTCTAATAACCCTTGACCTCTATTTTACATTATCAGTGCAGGCAGCAGTGCATTATGGACATTCTTTCATTTAAATTAAAGCTTTTAAACATTAAAATAATGACACAGGTGTTTCAAACACTGTGCTTTTGTGTAACAAATGTTCCCTGCAACAGATATTCATCTTAAGTTGTTATTTTGTCTATTTAGGGTTCCTATTAGTACATAGAGATTAGTGACTTCAGCAAACTCTCACTGGATTTCAACTTGTCGTGTTTTGAGGGTGTCATGGGTCAGCAGCTGTATCAAGCCCAATCTCCTACTCAGTGAACAGCAGATGCCCAGAGAAGAAGCTGTCACTGGTCAGACCATTGCCGCCATGGTTGGCCACCAGCCAGACCATGTCTCCCTTCTGCAGCTTAATGTATGTGTTGCCACTGGCTGAGATGAAGCCGTTCTGACGGGTGGTGAATGAGTGCAAAATCAGCTCTCCGCTACGCACCAGATCCACACTGGCATCGCTTTGAGAAATCACACAGTGGAACTAGAACTCGTACACACCTGGGTGCTCACAGGTGAAAAGGCCAGTCTTGATGTCATAGCTGTTCTGTCCATTGTAGATGACCTCACGGAAGGCAATGGGCACGCCAGCATTGGAGAAGTTGTTTCCCAGTCGCACAGAGAAGGCAACTTTCTCCTCAGTGCCAGGGGGTCCGGGGGGGCCTCTTGGACCAGCTGGTCCTCTGGGTCCTTAATGAAAAAAGACATGAGTACAATTATACAAAGACCCTTCCCATTTTAAAGTAATACTTTTAGTATATCAATTGCAGTATTTAGGAATGATAGTACAGGAAGTAATAGACTTACCTGCTGGTCCTCGGAGTCCACCTGAGGTTTGTCCTAAAGAAAATTTAAGGAAAAAATCAGCATTTTGAAAATACTTCAATTTTAGCACTGATCATCCTCAGTCAGCTGTGTCAAACAGGATTTCAGAACATCAACTCCCTCCCTCCATGGACTGAGGTCAAATTCAGGGATGTCCTCACACCGGGTGGAACCAGACCCTTGGGGCCTGTACTGGAAGGGTCTTTCAGGCACCTCAGTGATACCGGTGTTGTCACAGATGATGTGGGCAAGTGATGTTTCCCTCAGGGACTCCCTCTGAGCATCAGTGAAAACTCCATCATTCTCCCACCAAAGTCTGAAATTAGACAGTTTGTTAATGTCTAAAGTATCTGAATGCAAAAAAATGAACATAAAGGTGCAGCTAACATGGCTTTGTGCACATATTTAACAATATGAGTTATGCAATATACTGGTCACCCTGGTGGATTCTCTGGAACAGAGTGGCAATCAGGCAGGCAAACAGGGGTCCCACTCTTCCTCCACGGACAAATGGCTCAGCCACACATCAGTGTTGTCAGGTTTGCCATAGAGGTCCAGACGTTTCTTTGCCAGACTAGTGTTATTCATAACCTTCGCCAGCTCCAAAAGGTTTCGTGGTTGTGACAGGCCACAGAACTTGCGCCATTTGTTGTAGCCTGAAAAGGTACATACAGAGTGGAAATTTAGTTTCAGAGCGTGATGTGTAAGACCTGCAAAAGCTTGGACATGTAGGGAAAATTCATTCTCAACATAAGGGAACACAAAAGTATAAAGGTTACATAAAAACCAGGGAGTCCATGGTCTCTGCCTCTCTGCATGTTGAGAGAGCCCAGATCCAGCGCCAGCTCAGTGGAGAATTTAAACAGCCTCTCCCTCAGCTCATTAGTCATCATGTGATCCTGTGTGTTGAGCTTGGCCTGGAGACCCACCAGTCCCCTCAGGACTGGGTCCAGTCCACCCGAGGAGGAAAAGAGAGTCCTTAATTTTCATCAGTTCTATTCATTCTCTTTTTAAGGAGTGACTATGAAATTTGGGATCTTGGCCATACCTTCAAAGATGATCCTCCATGGGGCGAAGAAGGCTTTGTACACTCACTCTCTTCTGGAATACTCATAAGCTGAGTCCACAGTGGCCTTGGCTGCTATCACAGCACTCTCAATGACACTCCTGCTCAAACGCGATTCTGGGGGAAAAAATATTTATTTATTTATAGCAACATAATTTAAGGCATTAATTTGTTGCAGGATGAGATTATTTTTATAGCATTTAAGGCTGTTTAAGGCTGCTATTCTAACATGACAGAGCGCTCACCAGCATTCACTTGGCCTTGCAGGCACAGGTAAAAGACCTGCAGCCAGCAGACACAGAAGACGACTCATCCCTGCAAAAAAAAAAAAAAAAAAAAAAGACAAATGCTCTCATGTAGGCACTAGTCAAATAATCCAAACTAATATTTAAGAATTTACTCTAAAACAAATCATTGAAAATTTAATGGAAAAACACATATAATTTGATCTAGAGCATCATTGTTGACCATAGTATGTTATCTGTACGGTGTAAAATAAATAAATAAACAGCATATGTAAAAGTAACCTGTGCAAAAGGCAAATGCCTTTTGCAGAATCCAACTTGAACCACCGGCTGCTGTCAGAGGACCGAGTCGCTCTCGTTTTTATAACCGTAGTAGACACTTCATGTCACGTGACACCTGGGAATTTTGCTCAGATAATGAAGCATTTTTCTTCTTCCTAGTTCCTCCTCCTCCGCAGCATCCCAGTCGAGCAAGTTCACCAGTGGGCCTTAATTACGGAAACACAGATCTGTTTTATCAAGGTTATTCGTACTTATAAAGAAAAAATGCATAAACAATGCCAGACTGTCAAACTAAAGCTGTCAGGAATTATACAACATATTGAACGACATTTTGGGTAACTCCGAGAAAAAATCCTTTCAAACAGTGACACAGTTTTGTTTTACAATTTGTTGATTTTTTTTTTTCCTGCTTATCAAATTCAACCTGGAGACAAACGTCAAATTTAATAATACGAGACTAACGAACACTTCTTCGTCCTTCTCGGCCCTGACACACTGTTGGTTTCTTTTCAACCAAACCGCTAAAAGCAAGGCTTCACCTGAAGAAATGATTTTGACAAAGTCGCGCTGCTTTCCTCATAAAATTTATAGATATAAATCCAGTTATCATCAACCGTCAATTTCTTATCTCAAATTTTTCATTTTAGCTTTAACTTCAGTTTTTTTTTAACTACAACCTGATTTCTTCAACTCTTCTTGTCTCTGAATATTTCATTTTTTAAATACTTTTGAAAAGTATTATATGGATATGCTGCATCTGTACGAATATAAATAATTATTTTAGTCATTGTATTTCAAGAGGAGATCTTTTTTTTATTCCGCTGGATTCAGCAGCAGTGTTTTGACGACGTTTAACAAACCTTAAGCAGCTCAAAAATGTCAGATATGATTCCTGGAGAGAAATCTTTGGGCAGATTTTCTGATAAGCCGCACGGCGCATTAAATTGTCATATTGCGTGAAAAGAAAACAGCATAAAAAAATAATAATAATACATAATGCCTGTTGTTTCTGCCTACGCAACGCAGTTTTGTTCTCTTCTGTGCCAAAAGTAAAATCATGCCATTTAATATTTAATATTTAATTTAACTTAATGACGCTCCGTATAAACGAGCTGTTATTTGTCGACTGTTGAGTCACCGTTTGATGTTTTTACAGTAACACCAGTACTTTCCCAGCTGTAATAAGTCAACATGTCGGCTGTTAAAAAAAATGACCTGCTTACAATGAAAAATAACCACAGCAGATCCAGCAAGCTGTGCGCACGAGCATGTCTTGCACGCGAACCAGAGGCATTTTTTTTTTTGCGTGTTAAGAAATCTGCACACATTCTGCACAAAGAAGGTGCAGGTTCAATGTCATATCGACAGCGTGTGTTATTTATATTTATTAAATATAATATAATTTATTAAATATGGTATTAAAATTTAAATTTATTTGAGTGCTCCACAACAATGTCATGATGCTGGATGTGTAGATCTTATCCAATAACTCTGATTACTAACAGACCCAAAAATTTCAAACTGGTACCCAGGATACACTGAGTGGCCTTTTTGGCTTTTTATTATTATTATTATTTGTTTGTTTGTGTGTTTGTTTGTTTGTTTTCACTCTTCTCTATCTGTAAGTTCAGTGAAGTAAGGAAACATTCAGTAGTTGTGAAAAAGTCGGACAGAATAAAGGATAAAGAAAGCAAGTTTTATTTGGTAGGCAGATGTGTTAACATGTTGGCTGTGGGTGTAAGGTGTGGATAGACTGCAACATGTTTGTACCATAATAGAAAAGGTAAACAACTAGGCAATAGCTACAGTCATACTACAAGCCAGTTGTTTATGTTTAAGGTGAATATTGTCAAGTTCCGAACAAGTGGCCTGTGTTGCCAGAACCTCAACCTGCTGCTGAGCGGAAGAAGGGCATGCACTCCTCTGAGTTTTTGCCGAACCGAGGGTCTTGCTTGGGAATCTGTTTAGATGACAAGAAGCAGTTACATTCAGTGTGTGTGTGTGTGTGTGTGTGTGTGTGTGTGTGTGTGTGTGTGTGTGTGTGTGTGTGTGTGTGTGTGTGTGTGCTTTAGATGCCTTCACATCTTTTCTTGTGTAATGTAATAATGCTAACCTCCATGGGGTAGCAGGGCTCTGTGCGTTCACAGCTCTTGTCACAGTCAATAACGTTACTGAAAGAGCGGATGATTGTCACCAGGTGAGTGTAGAGTGGGTCACTCTCCACATCAGCGTTTTCTGTGCGCAAAATATGGTTGGAGACTTCTCTTACCTGGGAACACAATGTAGACAAAATGTGCCTTGGTAAAAGTGATTTATACACCTATTATTGTCAAACTCTTATTTTACAAGTGAGGAAATACCTGAAAGCATGACTGGATAGATAGATAGATAGATAGATAGATAGATAGATAGATAGATAGATAGATAGATAGATAGATAGATAGATAG
>JBBMJY010000024.1:12264771-12389808 GCA_037833715.1 Toxotes lorentzi | reverse complement strand
ATAGATAGATAGATAGATAGATAGATAGACAGACAGACAGACAGACAGACAGACAGACAGACAGACAGACAGACAGATAGATTGCCTACTTGATTGAAAGGAATGGAGTTAGTATGTTATGCAGTGGAAGTTTAAATACTGTCCTGTTATCTCTGAGAAAATCATGCATCGTTATGGTGAGACCTTTGAGTAGCCAAGAGAAAGCATGAGTAATGAATAATCAGACAGTCCCCAAACTGAGTCAGCACTGTATATGAGAATGGGTACTGGTCAAATGCATGAATCTGAAATGCTCTTTTCAGTGTAACAGGAATCCAGCTAATTTAGTGGCATAGAAGTTAATGGATTAACCCATCAAGCACTAAATCAAAGCAAAGGGGATTCATGATACATCCTGCATTAATTTATGCATTAGTGGTACATTACACTATGTGCTTGGTACCCTTATTATAATGTTAGCCCATACCTTTGCATTGTCAAAGCTGCTGTTTTATCTGCACAAAGGCACCTCAGGCAGGACAAAGGTCCATCAGTTTGCATCATCCTTCATGATGAGAACCTGTATTGGTCTGATTGGGTCAGCACTTGTTATAGCTGGAATAATACACTGGAATCTCAGTGAACAATGAAGTGCAGACTCACCTGCACAGTCACATCTTAGCTGGTAAACACGTGTAATCACACAGGTCCTGTTAAATCAATAGCTGCATACTCTACTGACATTTTGTTATGTTCGCATCTATGGTGATCACTAAATTGTGCCTCACGCCAAAGGCAAATAGTGTTAACAGGTCAGTGATGACAAGACAAGTCTAATAGGTTTGATTGCTCAAAATAAGCAGATACTTAGCCCATTAAATAAATAAATAACAGAGAAGCTATCAATACACAACAGGTCAAGAGGTCCGAGCGCCACCCTTTTTCCAGTTGTTGCTGAAATTTGTATGATGCAGTGTAATCTGAAAATGAAACCATGGAAGAAAGAAATAGTTAAATATAGTACAGTGTTACATTAATCATTTCATGGAGTCTACATTTTTGACTCATCCAGCACCTGAACATTCTTGTGGTGTTCATCATGCTGATGGACTCTGTGTACATGTGTACAGTTTACATTTTATCATGTTCATAATTCCCTCATACATACATTTTTTTCTCATTCTTATCGTTCAGCCTCAACAGGTGTGCTGCATAGTTTTCTGAGAAAGAGCATTCTGTAGGGGAAAAGCTAGTTCAAGCTTTGTCTAATTCTTCTGCTCTGCTGCCATCTGTTGTCATTTCAGAAGACTTCATGAACTGTTATTTTCAAAAATGAGTTGTGGACTTCATTTCAGTAAAACAGTTACAAATGATGTCACGCAAATTCCTCTTTGCTAGACCATAGACTACATACAGTCTATGGTTTAGACATACAGTATAGGTCTTAGCAGACTCCAGGTATGTTCAGCAAAGAGTAAATATTTTATCTACACATACAGAACCCACAGAACACACATAGATCACATTTTATCTGTATTGTTATTTTTTAGAGAAAAGGTTAATACAATTAGAGTAGTACAGACAGCATCATATGATCATAGACTGGAGGTCAGTTTATATTTATGTAACTATGCAGTGCAAGTATAACTAGGAAGTTCAGAGATTTACAGCAGCAGCTATTAAGTGCTGCTGCTGTAAATCTCTGAACTTCCTAGTTCAGAGATTCTGAACTTCCTAGTTCTCTTTCTAGTTTTCTGAACTTCCTAGTTCAGAGATTTACAGCAGCAGCATTTAATAGCTGATAATCACTTTTAATGATTTGCCCCACGGCGCCTGCGCTTCACATCTACCGCTCTGATTGGACGAGACAATCGACCTGTATTTCCGGTCCGCACTGATGCTATTGTGACCAAAATCATCTGCTCTTCATATCGTTTCGTGCCCCTTCGCATCATGTCAGCATCTGGGTTTGTGCTGGTGATCCTGGCAGCGTCTCTGAGTCCCGGTAAGATGAAGGTGTAGTGAAGACGACTTTAATTTCTGCATCACTGTCACCTGACCGGTCGCCATTAATTCTGTTGTCATAGATCAGAATGCGATTGTGGGATTTATTACAGTTTATAATCACTGCACAATTATTCGGACCCACGCTGAAGCATTTCAAATGGTTTATCTTTTACATTTTTACCGTGTCTGTCATTTCTCTTTTTGTCTGGGGGTTTAAAGGAGACTCCAGGTTGATCATAGACCCTTTGTCACTCATCAGACAGAAATCTCCGGTAATCCTGACTTCTATTCTCTATATTGTTTGTTTTAAACAGTTTTGTCAAATGTTTCAAAGGTCAACAAAACAACATATGGAACTATATTCAGTTAAAATTAATACACACAGAGACCTACTCTCCTTACTTAAACTGTATTAGAAAAACGCTGAAGTCTCATTCACATACTCTTTTTGCACATACAGCATGTTTGAGAAAAAAAAACACGTCAATGCAGTTATTAATTATAGATAATGTTTTTGCCGCATGCAGTCATTGGGCTTCAGCTACAAACATTTCCTTGCACTACCCTGAAAAAGTGCACGCACTAAGGGAAAATACTGACAAGTCCTGCTTTATGTTTGATTTAAATTGAGTTGACATGACTGTGCTCAGGCCTCTATAATTATCTTGCTGTGGCTTCTGCTTATTAGACACTGGACATCTGTTCAGAATGCAGCCAGATCATCCAGCTGTCCGCCAACATGATTTCCAGCACAGATACTAAGGTGAGAATCTGGGTGATTCACTGGCTGAGCTGCTTTACTTTACTTTCACTTCACTTTACTCATCATGTTTTATAATACTGAAATCAGCAGCAACACCCAGTAGCTGTAAAATCTTGAGAAGTTAAACTGGATGTGCTATCACAAGAAAACACCCAGTGTCTTTGCCACAAAATAGACAATCCACTAACTACTGTGCCTTTTGCAGGAGACTGTATATGAAACCCTGCATGCTCTCTGCCAGAGCCTCCCAAGAGAACAGGCATCAGAGTGTGATTCACAGGTGAAGACGTATTTGCCCAAAGTCCTGCAGCAAACACCTGGCCACCTGGTGAGTTTAGCCTCTAAACACACAAAAACAATGTATGGCCTTCAGAGATGACTTTTAATGTCAGATCATATGTGTTTTTGTAGAAATCACGTGAGACCTGTATGGTTTTTGGACTTTGTGCTGTCCACAACGAGGAAACCTCCCCACTGCTGAAACTTCCCCAACATGCCACTGATAAAGATGTATCCAGCCCTGCACTTGGCACAGCTGTCAGCAACCATGTTAGTATAAGAAAGCAGAAATGAAAGTTGAAGTGAAACTTTTTAAAAAATGTTTTTAACTTTTACTATTATATAAATAGCCATATCATCAGCTAATTCTCTCTCTAGGAGCTGTTCAACCCAGTTTGCAGCCTGTGTTTGTTTATCATCAAGAAACTGGAGACCCTTTTGCCCCAAAATATGACTGAGGTGACTTTTTGTTTTCGTGTCACAATGTATTGCTACACCACACATCACACCATGTAAATGTGACCATCCTCTCTGTCTTGCCCTCCAGGATGCTTTAATGAAGCTCATGGGAGAGGTCTGCAGTCTTGTACCTCACAGCTATAAGGACCAATGTGATGATTTCGTCAGCAAATATGGCGTACAGATAGTCGAATTCCTCTTATCGTCTGCTGCGCCCCACACAATATGTACTCTTTTGCACCTCTGTTTGTTCAAGGAGCAGCCTCTTCCAGGTCAGTCTCATGTTCGTCATGAATGAATTTGTTTATATGTTAGACCTGAACCTCACACATCCTCACTGTCGCTAAGTTAACCCTCTACTGATTTCCCAGAGGTGTTCTTCCCCTCGGACTGCGAGTCTTGCCGCACACTGGCTGTGCTGAGCCGACTCTACCTGAATCTTAACTCCACTGAACCTCAGACTTCCTCTTTTCTGCAGTCTGTGTGTGTCGATCACCCCAATGCCATCCCTAAGGTCTGACCCTCAGCTTCTACTAGCACTAAATATTCCTGAGTGCTCCCAACTAACAAAATCCTTCGCAAATCACTAACTTTAAAACATTTAAGCCAGCCAGTATATTTTAATTACTCAGCTGATAATATATTATGCTTGTATTGTCCTGTAATTACATACTTTTATATATTAGAACACATGGCCTTCAGCAGTTTTTAATCAGGTACCCAGACAAAGAAAATCTTTGCATGAAAAACTGTCAAGTGACCCTCTTGCTCTTTTCAGTGTGAGGCTTTCACCAGAATCTATGGATCTCGACTGCAAAAGGTTTTGGGAAACCAGATGGATGTTCCACATGCTTGTGAAGTAAGAATAAGCTTTAAAAAAAAAATCAAATAAAAAATCAAATGTAAAATAGGGATAGGGATAAAAGGGAAACGTTTATATCCAAAGGTCTATATACAGTATTACAGATCCACAAGAGGATTTGTCTGCATTGATTTAATCTACTTCCATATATTAATGAGAGAAACCTTTGCCAGGAGTGGATTTAGCAAACTGACAGACATGAACTGCACCATCACTTAAAGCGGCACACATCTTTTGGTGACTGAAATTGTTCCATCATTAATTGATTTATTAACATAATTTACAATAAAATGATGAGATAGGATCTTTTGTCCCATCTGTCCTACAGAGAGCAGATCTGTGTGTTGCATCGAAGAAGTTGGAGCCGCTGGGAAAGAATCATTGCACTTGGGGACCAAGCTACTGGTGCAAAGACATCGAAACTGCTCGGATGTGTGGTGTAAGTTAAAGCCAGTCAGTTATTGCTAGTTTTTTGCCATTAACAGTTTTCTGCCATTAGAGCACAGTAATGTCTCTTTTTCTCTGCAGTGCACTGCACAATTCTACTTGATATAATTTCAAGTGTTCATGTATTTTTGTGAATAATTTTCACAACCCAACTGTCACATCTTATTTCTGCATTTTTTTTTTCTTGGCAGAACCAAGCATTCTGTGAGAAATACATATGGGAGAAGAATGAGTGAACCAAACTGGCTGCAACTCTGAAGATATGTGCAGTCAAAGAACTTTCTTTTTACAATTATTACACTGGTAAATGTTTCATAAATGTAATGCACTGAGCTTTTTACTTACTTTTTGAGGACATTATCAGAATTCTGGTTTGCATGAAATCAAGAAGTGACGTGTCACAAGACTGGACCTGGGATTCAGTCTGAGACATCAGTTTCTGCAGCTGTTAAGTGGTTTTGTGAAGTGTTATTCTATATATTTCACTATGTATTGTCATTATGACTAAAAAGAATTTTGTCCATATATTAGCTGTAAGGTGAACTCAGAATGTATTAAAGACAGTTATGACAATTGTCTACTCCACTCACTTGCGAAGCTGCTTATTGTCTCATCTCATTGCTGTTCACTGATCCCTGGTGCTAATAAGCACATAAAACTCCCAAACCTTATCAAAAGTTGTGTCATTAAAATGCAACATATAGACAGAGACATGTCCTGGAGCTTGTTTATTTAGAAACTTCCACATTGTAAAAAGATAAAACGGTGAAAAAAAAACGTGGACATGGAGACATTTACATTTATTTTCTTATTTTTTGTGGCTATAAAGAAAAAAGTCCTGATGCTCTCTTGCCACTCTCATTCTATATTGTTATTTTCAATCACTTAAATACCCAGTTCATTTCCTAAATGGTGACCATTCACCCTGAAGAAAATCCTGCCTCACTTACACCCCTGTGTGGTTGTTTTTGTCATCGTCACTCTCTTGTCTCTTCCAGATCTAAGAAAAAAAAAACAAACAATTATTACCACAGTAAGCACTATACAAATTTGGGCTCTTTGTTAGAAGAAACAAAAAGACCGTTTTAAAATTTATAATTATTTAAAACTTCAATCTGGTATAAAATTAAGCAAATATAGGTTTTTTTAAAGCTATTAACATCTTTCTACTGAAACTCCTACACTCTATCCTAATAACCTGTACAAGGATTCATCCCCCACTAACTTTATTCTTGTCAGAGGCACCAGATTCATTCAGTTCTCTCTAGCAGCTCTTCAGGGAGGCATGACCTGGTTCTTCCTTTGAGATTTAAAAAAATGTATTTACGTTATGTGAATGCAGATTTTTTTTTTAGAATGTTTTAATGTATCTCTGCTTGGAAATGAACCTGCATGTTGTGAAGTGTAATACTGGCTTATTTTTCTTATTTATTTCATATAACCACTATTAAGTTAAATACACCCTGAATATAACCCATGCAATAATCAGAATCTACAACTGTGCTCTATTGTAAATTTGCGAGTGTGTGAATGACATGGGATGAAACGTGATGCATTTTTTATGTCATTTCATGTAGCATGGAAAAGAATGGAGCCAAGGCTCTGCAGCGGTTACATATTCCAATACATACACACAAAAACTGAGTTGGAGGACTTGCCTGGATGTAGGCCTCTGACAGTGTGATCATCTGTGGAAGAATGTCGGTCACCTGCAGATCCTGCATCTCATACCACTTCCCAGTCCCCTGATTAAGAGATATTATAAAAGATTTGAACATTTGAACCAAATGAACATAATTTAAAGATTTAAAGCATGAGTTTGGTTGTTTGTAATTAATGCTACAAGAAATCAGGCCCCTTTGAGAAATATCAGTCTGCAACCTACATGATGAAGAACATGTATTCTGTACGCTCCCTCAGAGGGTTTCCCATCATGCACCACGTTGGCGACAAGGTCGTAAGTTGTGCTCTTTTCTGTAGCTTGAGCTTCTTCTGTCAAGTACTCACGGAGGTCTACATTCCTATTAAAGCAAATACAAAGTGATAACATGAACGAGCGCATTTTTATACATGTGGACAAAATTCACATGACCTTGCCATCACTTCTTGAAAGGGTTACACTGAAACATGGCAACAACCATTTATTACTAGTACATGGTTTCATCAGGCACCTTGAATAAGAGCGTGTGCTGCACTTACGTGATAGGGAAGTTGACAATTGTCGGGTTCTTTTCCACAAAGAAGTTGTTCTTGGTGAATCTTTTGATGCAAAATATGAGGTACGGAGGAAGTTTGGTCAACTGGAACCTTTTGAGAAAATTCTCTTTGTAGGTTTTGTACTCCTGAATTTAAATGACAGGAAAGTGTGCAGAGATTTTGTATGTGAATTATGAATATTTGTGTCAATCTGGCAGCGGTTTCTTGCATGTCAAAACATTACAATCCAGTCTTTGTCCAGAAAGCGTTTTAAGTAATGAAAACAGCTTGTAATATTGCGACATTTGCAAGAGTTCTTTTGTTTATTTTGGAATTGATTAATCAAAGACAGGAGGATGTGAGTGAAACTGTACCTTCTCTGTGTTGCCGTTGAACTTGCCCAGGATGTTGAAGAGAGGGACCTGAGGGATTATAAGCTGCTCCTTCTCATCCTTGTACAATGGAGCTGTTGGGAGGTCAAGCGTCAGAAACAGGAAGGTGGACTCAGACATCTGTTCCTGGTACTCCTCTGTCACAAGCAATGCCTCTTTCTCCTCTGGTGGCTAGAAAAGTAACACAAAAAAAACAAAACGTGGATTCTGTCAAAAAAAAACATTAAAATTATGTTTTCACAGACACACATGGTAAAACATTAATTGACTGTGTTAGGAGAGGTACATTTGAGGGCATGTGAAAATTGAAGGAGCATTCTCTCTGCCCTTTTCCTAACACCTGAGCTTCAGCTTTGATTGGCCCTCCAATGTTGATAAGAATATAAATTCAGAAGTAAAGTTCTTTTCAACTATGGTCAAACACTTTAAGTGATTTAAAGTAACATGATTCATGTGGTTCATAAGTATCAGTTAATGGGCTCAGATACAAGCAGCAAACTTACTAAATCTGGGTGTGGAAGTTTCTTGGAGAAGATCCGCATGGAGCCTTGAAATGCTTTAGTAATGATTGCTATAGGGAAGAATGACATGAGGACAGAGGTCAGTTCTCAATGTTGTAAGAATGTGAGCCAAAAAAAAAAAAAAAAAAAATGAAAGAAAACATAAAATTGCATTTTTTTTTCTTCAACTCAACTTCAAATTCCCACTGTTTATGTACATTATGATCTAACAATAAGGGATACATCTTCCTTAATTCTTCTCCTACTCACATGACTTTTTCTTTGTGCCTCCTAGAGCACCATGCAGAGCATTCAGGAACCACGTCATGAAGTCCACAGCATCTCCTGTGGAGAAGAAATCAATCAATCAGGACCACAACCTTCAGTATGTACAGAATACTCCACTGGGCAGCGAGTGTTGAAACCCTGTTTGATATTAATCCTCTATTCTTGTGTTGTAATATGTGTTGCAACACAAATTTTACCTTGCTTGGTAATTTGGAAGTTTTTCTTGCTGCACAGCACCACAGCCTGCAACATCTCATGGGGAGACACATGGGCCTTGAAGTTTCTTGGATTCCAAAGTTTGCGCATGAGCTCACCAAACCTCTGCACCAAGAGGAACATGATGTCCCCCGGTGGCCTGCGGATTCCTTTGTAGTTTTCTTCCTCCAGGAAGTAGTTTCGTAAAGGTGGAACATTGGAAAAAGCCTAGGAAGAAGGGGCAAATATGAAACAGCTTGTATTATTTTAAAAGATTACAACTAAGTTGAGATTAAGTCCACTGAGGTGGGTATTGATACCTGTAACACCACATTGGCGTAGTCATTGGCTTTGATGTTGTTGAGCCCCACAATGCCTGGCAAGTATGTTGTACCATCGTAGGCTCGGTACAGTTTGCCTTGCTTGTCCAGTCCTGCAATGTGCTGCTTGGTGAAAGTTGGCTTTAGCACATACTGTAGAAAAAGAATTGAATGTATATACAAAGAATATTTTGAGTGTCATCATGTCACCATGTCAATAATGGTGCTCTAAAACAATCTTTAATCAATGGTGTAACAGTCATTACATTTGTTTATCAAACAAGTTTACTTATTTATTGTTAACTGAACTCTCAAATATATAATTTCAATATCACTACTGGCCCAATTTATTTCTCCACTCTACAATCGGCCTCCTTCACTGTGAAATTTAAGTTTGCTTACATTGGACATTGTGCTTATTCCACATTCTGTATCAAAACGCATGACAACACAATATCAGGATATAACCCTATGGTTTTACTTACAGTGATGTCTTCTAGTGAGGAGTCGATGATCTCATAGTTGTCTGGCAGACAGTAAAACTTGAGTGTGTGCAGATTGAGGAACACATGATGGGTAAACTGTACACTGTGAGTGTAAGCATGGGACTTTAAACCTCTACCTACAAGGAAGCATACGTGAGTAAATCAGCCCCAGCACAACAAAGTGTTTGATTCTGGCTAAAATGTCAGATAATTCACATACCTTGAAAGTATTTCCCACATATAAGGCAGGCGTAGACATTGATGTGGGAGAGGGAGATGGAGCAGAGCTTTTCAAAGTCAAAGTCCAGCACACTCCTGAAGGATTAAAAGTCGAAACTGGGAATCAGCTGCAGGGCTACAAAGGAGGGTCGAGCTAACTAGCATTTATAGCACTAACATTAGCCATGCACATTCAGCTTTAGCTTGCCTGTTTATGGTGTCAAGATAAGGACAGTGGCGGCTTCTCCGGTCTTCTACTACACGTCCTCGTCCTATTTTGGCTGCAACTGCAACATAAAGGGCAACAAAACCAACAGGGTGAACCCAATCAATTAGCTGAAAGCAAGCTAATCATGCTACCTAACAGCGCCTAGTTTGTTAGGAGATGGTGTTTTTTATAAACAGGGTGCGCTGGAAGAGCGGTGCTTCATTTCAGCAGTTTAAAACCACACGCAAGAAATATTACGCGAGCCGCCTCTGTACAACCGGCCCATACCGTGAACAAAATCGAACGCAATTTCTGCTAACTGCTAGTAACCTAGCTAAAGGCTAACCAAACGTAGGACATACGTTAGAAGTAAATAAACTTGCCTCCGTCTTCGCTGTCATCGTCGTCCACCTCAGCCTCTCTTTCTCGCTTCAGAGAAACCATCGCTGCAGTTATCTTGCGAGCTTAATGTCAAACTAACAGAAAAGGCACAACTTTATTTGGATTAGATGAATGGGACAAGCACCGTGCGCGTCGAAACTCGCGGTGTTTGCACGTCGCAGTGAGCAAGTAAACAAAAAACTATCCCGGAGTTTGAAGCTACATCGATTCTTGAACTCCTCAGTGACAAAACCAAGGTGATAACTCGAAGATTCATGGCAGTATAAACCGCTGCTTTTATTGAATGTTTTGTTATTTATGTTTGACTTCATTCGATACGTTCAGTAAAATTTGTCCTTAAAACAATATTTAGTATTTTTTAATTTTTATACTCCGGGAGTGTTACAATTGGACAACAAATTTCCAAAAGCTAGCATGTAGCTTTTTGTCAGTGCTCTGATTGAGACTAGTTGCAACCATTAGCGTCATTAGCTCATAAATATTGTCACCATATTGGAGCTATCTGTTGAAATGGATATTTTGAGGGACGAAGAAGTGCATGAGCTGAAATACAAACCTGGGGGCCGTTTGGATATGAGCCACGGCTTCCTGCACCATATCCGGAGGAACCAGATTGCTAGGTGATTTCCTCAACCAACGTTAGCTAATGCTAATGCAGATAGCATAGTAACTAGTTCAAAACATCCAGTCACAATGTCTAGAGCTGCAGCTGCACTTTTCTTTTTAACAAGGGTTAATCTGATGCTGAAGAACGGTTCATTGGCAGGGCAGATAATGATCAATACATGTCCTTTTACTCCTAAAGGGAAAATATAAGTAAAGGTCGCACAGGCCTAATGGCCAAAGTTATCCTTGGTTTGGAAAACTGGAGGCAGTGAAACAGAATTAGAACTTAGTTATCCTCATGCACAGTAAAACAAGAACATGACTTACTTGTTTAACTAACCAGGTTGGAAGTGTATGTGTATATGTTCAGCAAGCATCTGGTATATTACTGTGTATATTTCAAAGTAATAACAAAATGATGATTCCCTGTCTTCAAGAGATGACTATGATAAAGAGGTGAAACAAGCCAAAGAGCTTCAGCGGCGGAGGCACACCACAACCCCTAGACGACCCCGTCGGCCCGACATCCAGGTGTACCATCCGCGACGAAGATGTAAGATTGATATGCCCTCTTGTTAGGTTTCTGCTGATGGGAGTGCATCAGCTAAATAGGGTAAAGAGAATGTGCTCATTTTCCAGATGGATCAGAGTCAGGCGCTGGTGCTGAGGCTGAAGAGTGGAACGAGAGTGGCTCAAGCACAGAGACTGAGACCCATGGGACTGAACTCTTCTGGCTTGACTATCAGGCGGATTCTGGTACCATTACATCGTTCCTTGTGCACAAGGTTAATGCACATCCCTTTGCCTGGCTTTTTGTGTGCTTTGGTCTACTTTAGTTTTGTTTGGTCTTAATCTCCTTTTTCTGTTTCTAAAGGATGATAAACCTGAGAAGGTAGTGGAACGTGTTGCAGAAAAGAACATCTTGGATTCAGCTATGAGGGCAGCTCTGGAGGCTCGGATTCGAAAGGAAATGGACAAAAGACGGGACAAACGCTGATTGACATCAAAAGCAAAAACGTATTGGCAAAGGGGCTACAGGCTAAAGCCTGTGGAATAACATTTTATTCGCAGTTCTGTGCTCCTCCAAAGCATTAACAATGTTGGCAGTGTTGGAGGCACAATGAGGAACTGGATCCTGTACAGCGACTGTCAGCAGAGATCTAATGTGTTGTCCCACAATCAAGTTGAGTCTTCTGTTAATAAAGGAGAAGGAACAGCACTTACCATAGAGAGTCTGGTCACGAGTTAACTGTCATTTTCATGTTTACTACATTTCACCCTGGACTTTTACCTCATACCCTGATTCATAACACTTTTTTTTCTTTGAGTTGACCTATAAAATTCAGAAATGAGCAGGTACTCTTTGACAGATCACCGTTAACCTTCGTCCTCGACTGAACATGTCCTGTGTTTCTCATGTTTACAAAAATCTAGTTTTTACAAACAAGATTTAAACCTTTTTGGTAAATTGTTTTGAACGGAACATCTGTCGGTCAGTGATCTTGTGTTTATAAATGTGAGAATTTAGTTTTGTTTCTTATTGAGTTGGAGAGTTTAGTGCATGTAGCCTAGATAATGTGTTTGTGGGACAACTGTTTCATTGTTTTCAATATTCTAATTTATTTGGGGTTGTTGAGAGACTTTTATTTTTGATACTGTGATATTTTTTTTTGAGGATACAACTCTTTATATACACAATGACATATACATAAAAGCCATTTATTACTGTCCAAGTGTGTCTGGATGTGAAGTTAAGGAGCTGAGCTGCCATAAAATGTGATTTTTTTTTTTTAATTCTTATTGTCTTGATGTTCTATAGAAACTCAAATCTGAGAGGCAAAATAACATGTCAACACATCACTTCTATCCTGAAATATTCATTGTTAGGAATATATAATGTTTAATATTAGCTTCAGTTGAATGATGGAGGTGTTTCACACCATGTGTTCAGCAGGTGGCAGTATGAATCAGTTTTTCAACTCTGCATTCCTTGTCTGCTTCTGCTTTACATAAGCCACAACTGCTGTTCTTCCAAATCATCAAATTAGTTTTTATCATTTAGGTGCATGCAACAGTTCACTATATCTGCAAAAACCCAACTGTACAATGTAATTGCCATATAAAAGACAATGTCAGTTGTCTGTTAAAATTTCACGTTTTTGAATGTCAGGCAAATGTTTTTTATTAAAATTTGAAAGAAAAACTGGAGATCTGAGTCACTCTGATGGCCTATGGGTGCTCCTTAAGGTGCACAAATCATCCTTTCAAAACAGAAAACGGAGAACTAAACCTTGAATTTGCAGGCTTGTTTGTGGACAGAAATGGGTTCTCCTGGTCTGACAATGAGCAGGTCTTTGACTTTATAGACACACCGAGCTCTCACACAGAGCCTCTGTTCAGAGGTTTTGATTTTACTCTTTGCAGAGCCACACATTGTATTAGCAACATTGCATCCTAGGACTTCAAAATGCTAAATTTATTGCTGCTCCTGACTTTACACCTCAGTATCACCAGAGTTTTCCCACCTGATAAAAGCCTGATTTGACATAGCGATTGTTTAATTTTCCAGAACAATTTTTATGAGCTGGTATTGTTAGCTCTTTACCCACCCTCCAACCTGTAGGATTGTTTGCTGTTGTTTTTCTGTTCTCCAACCTGGGGCTAACTGAGCAAGTTGGAACCAGCTAGGCATGTGCTATTTAACACCCCATCAGTCAAACACTAGCCTGTCACCTATTACAAAGTTACCTTGAAGGGATGTCAAGCTATAGATCACAAACACTGACACAAACTGCCCCCTGAATACAGAAGTAAGGAAATAAAAGTTCTTTAAAACTTTTTAAAGTTTTAAAGTTCCCCTTTAAAGGACACCGGCAGTAGTGCACAGGTTTAATGTGTGGTTGTTGCATCAGACTATTTTTTTTCCCATCTCTGTGCTGAAAAGTGGAAAAAGAAAGTTCTACAACCATCCCCAGGCTGTGGAAAAAGACAAAGCTGACTTCACGTTAGGACAGCCAAGTTTTTGATCCACACTATAGTTGGAGACTAATTCATTGTTTTCATAAATGCGTGAAAATATGCAAACTTCATCGTCAGACCACATGGCAGGCCAAGACTCCAGTGTTATGCAAACTCTTGTCAATGAGGAGCGGGATCTGGCATCCTATTGGTGGAACAAAAACACTCCTCTCGACACTGTCCACGCCTTTCTCCAGCTCACTTTTCATTCCTCAGTCTGCATGTGACTGAAGTTATGACAGGTTGAACACATTCCCATGTCACCTCGTTTTCTGCTCACCAGATTATCTCCAGTTTCACCACTTCTCAATTGGCTGAAAAGGGCCCAATCAGCACTCACACTATCACACCTATATACAAAAATATTCAAGTCAGCAAAGTACTTGTTGTGACAGGTAGACTGGGAGTTATATATTTCTCAGTATTTGAAGATTGCCTAATCTGTTACGTTACAATGAATATACAACATATTTCTACGTAATCAGACAGCACATCTATACTACTTCATTATTCACTCTTTTTCTGACCAACTGCAATATTATTTAGAAAATAAATATTAAACCTATCTGTTTTGAACCATCTGGCTTTTTAAAAAAAACAATATGTGAGTTTTCATCAAAACTGTTGTTTCTCTTATATCAATTTCCACTTCTATTCAATTCTGTTTTCAAAATCTCCTCTTCAACAGCAAATACACTGGCAGCGGCAGATTTTCCATCTTATCATGGCCTACATCACATTGTCAGTTTTGATTTATTTACTGAGGTACTAAACTTTTGACTGCTCATAAAAATAAATATTGCAAACAAAGCTCCACTGTTAAACAAAAAAAAGGACACAATATCAGCCATCCCTCTCTTTGTTTAGCTGATGGAGTTGACGGCTGAATGTGTATGTTTACATCCTATTTTCTTTTCTCTTTTTTTGTTTAAAATGGTGGGGCCCCAGGCTTCCTGCACCATCTTACGTTACTTACTTTTTTCTAGTGTTTTTACTTTTTTTGTGCTTTCTTTTTTTTCCCCAATGCAGCTAAACTGAAATAATCTACTTTAATATGCTCATGATAATCTAGTATAACACAACACATATTTGAGTTTGTAATAGGATAAGCACGTCTACCTCTTGACTACATTCTTGTTTTTGGCCATTTTTGTAAGTAGCTCTAACTTTTCTCAGCTGAGCAAAGTTATTTTAGAGACGGATGTTGCATAACATACTGTTCAATTTAGGCTGGGTGGGGCACGGTTACAGAGATACGATTTTGGAACATCTCCAGAGCTACTGAAAACACAGTTGGGTAATTGTAGAAATGACGCAGGTTAATTCAAATGCTGTGTAATTGGATGCACCTTTGTAACCTTGATGATAAGGTGTTATTATTGCGCAAACACAAGTCACACACATACAGCGTGAAGAAACTCAAAACTGCTGTCTACACATAAATAACAAATTTGAATTCTGCCCTTAATGCATTAGATGCTTACCTATAAAAATCAAATAAAACCTAATGTATGTACTGCTTGAACCCAATGTATAAAACAATTGCAAGACAAGCTTTGCAGCTGTAAATACAGTAGCGCAGCAGCAATCGCTTACAAATATTGCATCAGCTGTCACCCAATCCTTACAAGACATCCCACTGACCTGAACTAAACAGCTGACCTGCTTGTGCCCTTCTCACTGTGACAGCTCTCCACGCTGCTCTCCTTGTTGGCATGCACTGACTGTGAGAAAGTTAAAGGCACCCAAAGACATTATCTATCTACAATCTTCAATCTGCAGCACTATTTTGTCTTAACATCATATTCTGTTTAGGTGTACGTAATGCTTTGTTTGGTCTCATGTGTGAGCTGAGCACAGTTGGTGCCCTCTGAGCTCTTTGTTGTTTTGGGAAGAATTCTCTTCTCTTCTAATACTGTAAACCTCACCCCGTGTGCCACAGAAAGCGAACTCTATAACATAAATCTAAAAGGCTGCAGTGGTGCAGTGCTTGTGCTCTCAAGGAACAATTTCACACTTGTATTATTACAGCCCAGTGCACTTCAGCTGCAGCAGTCCCCATCAGTGCAGCGATACTGGTGCAGTGGTGAGTGATCTTGCCCATTCAAGGCTGTGGCAGTATATCCCCAGCACAAGCCCACCCCACCATTCAGAGTTAAATATAGACGTTTGACTGAGCCAGTCTGGTAGTAGAAATGCACAGCTGCTGTGGTTAAACTGCAAACAGGACTTGATGTCTGAATTTGATCATGTTACTTGAGTATGAATATTATTCATAGCTTGATATACTGTAACTGTAGTGATGTAATTTGTAAAACGAGCTGGGCCAGCTTTCAGAGACAAGGAGTACTTCCAGACATTATTTAAGGTCATAAAATGGCAGCTATTTATTCCTTGGGAGAGAGATTTTGAAAAGTAAAAGCTCTTTTTTTTAAATTTGTTGTGTAATAATTCTGGAGATTCCTCACAATTATGCTTATGTATGAAAGTAGAACAATTTACAAAAAGAGAGAGAGACCACATGTACAGTCCACAAAATCCACTCATTAATTCACAAAGCTGGTAGGATTTGTGTGGCACAGTAACAAAACCAGGTATAGTGAGTTCATTGAAAAGTTCATTGGATTACCAATTCAGCACTGAATAGGCTCCAGAGATCCTTTACTGGAACAGGATTTGATGCTAAAATCTCTCTGACTGAATGAGTTTCACTCGGGATGTGAAGTAAATATAATGAATTTGTAGGAACCAGGAGCAAAACAGATCCCAGACACCTCACTGATAAAACAAAATAATGCTTTGTTCATTTTAACATTTCCTCTAATTGTATTTTCCTTTAGTCTTGTGTCCAAAGTGGCTTCAGAAAGTATTCAGACCACTTTACTTTTTGCACACCCATAATGAGAAAGCACTAACATGTTTTTATTTGTTTGTATTTGATGGGGAAAATGGCACTTTTTTTTGACACAATAAAGCCTGCACAAAGTGAAGGGGTCCTAATATTTCCTGAAGTCAAGTAAATATTTTACTCAACACTCCAACACAGCAAATATCTTTGCTACCGCCTTAAGGCACTGACTAGTTTAAACTGCCCAAACTTGTCTTAGTGGATATTTTAACTCTTTCTGACATCAGGTTTGAAAAACTAGAAATGAACCGGTGATCTTCCCATGTCGTATTTTATTGTGTTTAGCTTTGTTCCAACTAAAAGTTGTGTAAACCTTCCACGACATTTACAGACTGAAGAGCAGACACAGTCAAATTAACATATTATCAATGTCATATCAATATCCCTCTTGGAGTTTTTACAATATGTTCAATGCCACTAGTACAAATAAATACACAGCAATAAAGTCTGGATATTCATGGACATCCAGTTGTTTTAATATCAGATAGTACCTATTTTCATTACATAAAACTTTCAGCTTTCCAGTTATTCTTTAATCCTGGCCTGTGAGCTGTTGTATGAAGGTTAGCAACTGTACAAGATTTGCACATGCTTTCATTACTGCTGAGTTTGACTGTGTCATGTTTTCTTTACTAATGTGTTTTACTATTTGCTGATATTTTCCTAAATGTCATTAGTCATTGTGAGTACAGGTTGCTAAGGTAAACACAGATAACTTCAAATGCAGCTGGAAGAACAGCCAAACCAGTTATCTCAGATTGAACACTGTACAGTCAGTCGTGTCAGAATTGTATCTTGGAGTTGAGCTACTGGGCTTTTCAGATTTAATATAACTTCAGTGCAGATCGTTAATGGTACATTAAAGGGGAGAGGATCTGATTCAGAACATTTAGGGCTAAACATATTTTCCACCAAAAAATGTTCCTGGGCTCAGAGATAATAATTCAAACCTGCACTCACTGTGCAACTGAACAAACAGAAGGTAAACTGGTTGCTCACTGAGCTGATCCCAGTCAGTGTTCTGACCCTGTGGCCTTGGTGACCATGTAGCCAAGGTAATGTGGGGCTTTACACGTCTTTCTCTGTCCTTCTCATAGATTAGACAAGTCTTTGTTTATGTTGCCCTTGATCTTATTAGAAAACACTGTAAGAGGCTCTTGTTCAGAGTTCAAGACTTTTTGGCAACCTTTCTCTGTGAAGAAGTTGTCCTTGAGGACACGGAGTACATAAATTCAAGCTTTACACACACAGATACTGCATTTTGCAGTAATGCTCTCCGTGTTCGCTTTTTCTGTCTTTACATTTTACAGTCACTGTTATCAGCACTTGGAGCATTATCATGTGTTTATGTTATCTGTGAATTCAACTTTACACAGTGCCTATGTAGCAACTGTGTGATGAGACCAGTTATGTAATCCTACTTTATTACATGTACATTTTTATATATTGTATATTTTCATTTTTGCTCATGAATGGTTTTGTGCATCTTTATGTTACACAAGGTTTTAAAATGGTTGTGTAACTGGTTAAATAAGAGCAATGCATGGCCACAGGTAAAACAGATGGGCTAAACTGACTAATGACAATGACTTGACAAATCTGTCAAGCTGAGAGGTAAGGTAATTCAAACAGCATTTGCAGTGCCTATGAACACAAATCGGAATCCTTGGTTTTATTAATAGTGGAAGTAATTTGGTGGTTTTGGTTGTACTATAATTATTGAATAATGTAGTAGGGTGTGGCTGAAAAATGTTGGCATCTAATTTCCTCATTGTTCATTCTCCAGTGATAGATCAGAACATAACAGGGAGGATCTGTCCTGAACAGCACCCCAATCATTACTGATGCTGCAAATCCTTTTCTTCTAAGCTTCTCCTGTCCTGTTACACATTCTCAATTTAATGTCTAACTTGAGAGACTGCTTTGTCGCTCCACGCCATTTGCTCCATGTACCGCATCCACGTTTACAATTATATTGTCTTGATACGTGAATGCTTGCTTATGCCAAAACCTCTGCGTTCAAGGTTCAAGATCTGTCTGTGCTTAGGTTACAGGGTCAATGTGTCAAAGTTCTGAGTGTGCTTGCTGAAATTCTGTGAACTGTAAATGGCCACAGAGTCACAGATTAAAGCATTTCCGCTGTGTTGTCTAACCCTCGCTATCTATTCAAGGTTCACTTTGACACGTAAATTCTTCTGTTAATCTCGATAAAGGTCACTCAGATGCAGCCTCTTATCCTAGCTGTTTACTCTGCAAAATGTCCTATAATAAGTCCTATAGTAACATGTGATCACAGAAAACACTTATTCTGAGAACATGCTGGTTCAGCTCAGACACATATTTACGGCCAATTTTGCTCCTGACTATTTGAAAATGATCTGTGTATATGGCCATTTCCCTTTGTCTTTGCTGTACTACTACAGAGAGACTTTAAAAATATGCTTAATCTCGTAATCATGTGTTTTGAAAGCTGGACATGTGATTTACAAATGAGCCCCTCCCTCTATGCAATGCAAATTGTATAAAGGCTGACTCAGAGTTTCTGGCCTTGTTCCATCTCAAAATGTGGAAGCTTAAATTAAAAGGGCTGTTAGTAGTGTTAAGGTGTGTGGGAGTGCAATAATAAATGTTGCCCAGGACACCTACTGTACAAGGGCAAACAACCCTAGTTGGTAGATGCAGGGATGTCTGTGCTGTTGTACATAATCTAGACACATAGGAAGTAACGCAATCCTAAATTCTGTCATAGCTGATCTATCAGTCATCAGCACTATCTGCTGTTGTACAAACACCATGCTCATACTGTCTGGTGAAATTGGATATCAATTGGTTAAACTCCATCCACGACTACAACCTCAACTTTCACAATACAAATACCATGAAATTACTTCACAAGAGCCAACAGCTGATTTACCTGCATCAAGGCAACCGGCTGTGCTGCAAACATCACACACAGACATACTGACCTTTTCATTAGGTACAGACAGCTGTGAGAAGCCAATAAGAAAGGGGGTTGGCTTGGGGTCAAACTCTGAACTCAGTATTGCTCAAGACTGCCCCAGGTCAAGGAACAAAATTCCAAGAAGCAAACCCAACCTACGCGCCAGAAACACACTTACACACTTCCCCCAGGCACTGAGGCCTCAAGTTATCAAAAAGATGAATGCTTCACTGTCAGCTTTTGGTGATCTGGCGACCATATTTTTGAAAAATAAAAATATAACAGTAAGAAGACATTTATCACCAAGAACATTCTTTGAGGTGCCCGTTGTCGCAGGCTTTTACACAGTGATCAGTGAACAGGGACTTCCCACTGTTTTCGGCTTATATGCAGTAGATAACTGGCACTATCATGCCGGAGAATTTATTGGGGCGAATTACATTTCAAAATCAGTGGAAATGACCCTCCATTGTGGAGTGCAGAGTGTGGAAAGGGTTTCAAAAAGGGTTTTGGAAGCAAAATTTTGTTCGTATACCAGAAACAGCTCACGGGGACAGGGAAAACTTACAGACTCCTGACAGATTTGTCAGAATGAGTAGCTGTGGACAGTACTCTCTCTCTACTTCCTCATAATGACTTGCAATATTAATTAACATGGAAAAAAAAAAATCAAGAAGTCACAGACATTTGAAAGGAGTAGTTTATTACAGAGCATAAGGAAACTACCCATTCTAGACATGAAGCGTAATACAGTATGAGCAACTTGTTCCTCTGGAAGTTGAACGTTTGTTGGTAGGAAGGGAGAAAAGCAAATGGGGGAGTAGAGGAAATAGAAAAGGCACTCTTAACTTACTGTAACCAACGGGATGCCCTCCGAGTGGTAATGAGAAACAAAAACAAAACTTCCAAAACTATCCAACAAATGAGATGGCCATGTAAACAAGGCTGGTTTCTCTGTACTACACCAACCAAATGTTGCCATCCCATTAATGAGGATAGGTAAGAGCTAATGAATTGTACCAGACACTTTAATGAGGTTTAAAACTAGCCCACCTAAAAAACAAGATTTGTAGTCCCAAAATAAAAAGGCTGTAAAGTAGTCATTAACAGTAGCCAGTGACACTTTCATGTTGAGGCGGTCCAAAGCTTTTCTGTAGGACACTCTGGGGCCTCAAAGCCAACACTGAAAAATGATCAAGTCAAAAGGAATTCAAGATTCAGTATGTTTAAAGCTGCCTTCTGAAACTTCAGCTTCTCTGTATCCACGCCAAGTTTCAGAGAACAAATAAATAGTGTTGAGGTTTGACTCCTAGCCAATAAGAAGCTGTGGCAAAGAACACACCACCCCTTTAAAGATAAAGATGGGAATCAGGTTTCTCTGTAGCTACACCTGCCATCAATATACTTAAGGGGTTAGAGGGCCTTAAGTCACTTCAAACCATAAAAAAAGAAAGTGAAACTACATTTAAAAAGGACTCATTTAAAATTGAATTTCAATGCATAAAACAATCCAATTTTTCACTATCACTATCAAGTATAACCAATACCTCTGCAGACCAGAGCAGTGACATAGCAGCCTCTGACTTTTCTGTATTACGTCAGAAAACAGCAAAGGTCTGCAGGGGCATCTGAGATTTTATGCTCACTTGAGAGCTTGAATAATTACAATTTGGCTCGCCTGTTAGCCTACAATGCATAGCATTTTTAGAGAAAATAGCAAAAAACCTTGAATCTTAATTGTGCCATTCCTAGCATCCTCCACAAAGACAAGGGAATAACGCTAACAAAAAGGTTAAAGAACACTAGGTCAGGGATTGTTGTACCAGACTGACAAAGGAGGAATGTTTAGAAAGAAGCTAAACCTGTTTAAGAACATGCCAGATCACAGGACCTTCCAACTAACAAATTATGCTTCTAAACGGACTTGTAAACTTTTAGATGCACAGACTCCTTATATCAGTAGCACCAGTAAATTAAGAGGGGCATCGCATATAGCCTAATATGCTAGCGCCGTGACACTGAATAGAAGACTGATGACACTGACGCATGTGGAATGCCAAAAGGAGAGCAACTGAATGCAGCTATTCGGGGTCTATCACAACGAGAAGCAGGGGAACCTCAAGACGCGGGAGAACATTAAGTAGTATGGTGCATGAGTTCATGGAACCCATCCAATTATTTAAACATCAAGTTTCTGAGGAGTGCCTCCTAGGACCCAGCATGATACTGCAACCAGCAGAAAACAGTAACAAGACAAAGAGGTGGAGTGAGTAAGGGAGTCGTGTGTTAAATGTTACCAATATTATGAGAGATAAGTGCATTTCACCCCCTGGAACCTTGGAGGCTTCTCTGTAGTATACACCAACAAGCCTGGGGGGAAAAGCTTAACAGGTTTAGTATTTGAGTTTTTTGGGCACCTCCCATGGGAAGGAGTCTCGGCCAAAGTGGCCGTAGGCTGCGGTCCTCTGATACAAGGGTTTCTTCAGATCCAGATCCCTGGAATACATAATCACCATATTTAGCAGCAGTCACACCCAGTTACCTCAGATGCACGCATTCACACTCATAAAGGCATAATGCTCACATTAGCCGATGGGGAGTGCCAAAATAAATAAATAAAAATAATAATCAGGTTTGCTAGACCAGTTGGTGAAGTGGGGAAACACGTGAAGCTTCGACACTTACCCAGCCAACCAAACTGGACACTGCGGCTTGCTGATGGAAACCACACCCATCCAATTTACAGTAAAAAAAAAAAAAATTACTTATCTTACTATGACCTTAAAGGTTGATTGTGTTATAAATCATACATATCTGGCCCAATAAAGTAGACAACTGCCCCCACCTAATGCCAAAGTGTGGAACCTACTATGCCATGTAGCTAAGTAGAAAGAGGCATGGCACTGGCTCCAAGGAGTTTTCACAATAAATTAATGAATTACATTAACTCAGATTATGAACGCCAAATCCTGGGTGGGACAACTAAATAAAAAATGAAACTAAGACAGGAAGGAGCAGTTGCTGCCGTTTCAGGTTTGAGCAGCAGGTGGCTCCAGATGTTATACATTACCTGACAATGACTCCTGGACGGAGATCAAAGTTCTTCTTCACAATGTCAAGCAGCTCCCTCTCACTCTTGTGGGAGGTCCCATAGTGGAAGATAGAAATGGAGAGGGGATGGGCAACTCCAATGGCATAGGACACCTAATACAGCACACATACATGTATTATATCAAGTGTAAAAAAAAAAAAAAAAAAAAACCCTCTCTCTAAAATGAAGACATGCTGGTTATGATATTATTGCTCACCTGGACCAACACTCTCCTGCAGAGCTCAGCCTTCACCAGAGACTTGGCCACCCAGCGTGCCGCATAAGCAGCAGACCGGTCCACCTTTGTGTAATCCTTCCCAGAGAAGGCTCCACCACCGTGGGCTCCCCAGCCTCCATAAGTGTCAACGATAATCTTGCGTCCAGTGAGGCCAGCATCACCCTGTAATGGAGAGGCAGAGGTTATACAGAGGTAAGTAACTCGCTGGTTAAATGGTTTTTGAAAGTCATACCCTCCGACATTTACCTGTGGGCCTCCGATGACAAATCGCCCACTGGGCTGCAGGTGGTAGATGGTGTCATCATCCAAATAGATGCAGGGAACAACAGCCTTGATGACTTTCTCCTTCAGAGCATCTCTCATCTCCTCCAGGCAAATATCTTCATCGTGCTGAACAGAGATGACGATTGTGTGCACACGCACTGGGAGCATGGCGCCACGGTCCTGGCGGTACTGGACTGTAACCTGCGACAAAGGTGAACATGAGCTAAATCCCACCAACACATACACACAACCAAGGAAGTTTATAGTAGTTAATAATGGAAACTGTGACGGCTCTACCTGTGTCTTCGAGTCTGGCCGTAGCCATGGAAGGGTCCCATTGCGTCGCAGTTCAGCCATCTTAGCATTCAGTTTGTGGGCAAGGACAATGGTGAGAGGCATACACTCCTCTGTCTCATCAGTGGCATATCCAAACATCAAGCCCTATAGAATAAGAAACATTTACTTAATGCTTAAAAAGTACAAATATTATTTGAGGACAATAATGAACAGCAACCACAGTGTTGATAACCACCACTGACCTGGTCCCCAGCTCCAATGTCCTCCTCGTTGCGGTCGATGTGAACACCCTGTGCAATGTCAGGAGATTGCTGCTCCAAGGCCACAAGAACATTGCAAGTCTTATAGTCAAAGCCTGTGCAGGAGACAGCAGCACACCAGGACACCATTCATTGAGGAAAAAACAAACAAACAAAAACACCTAAACACAAACCAGAAATCAGAAATACATGCCATACCTTTGGAGGAGTCATCATATCCAATTTGGCGGATGGTATCACGGACAACTTTCTGGTAGTCCACTGTGGCATGCGATGTTACCTCACCTGCCAACAGGATCATCCCAGTCTTGGCAACAGTCTCTGCAAGAGCAAATAAAGATGTGAGAAAATAACTAACAGAAGCAAAAAAAAAACCCCTTTGCCAATGCAAACATCTGAATTGAGCCAACAAACACGGAGAAAAGAAACTAAATATTTTTCTCACCACATGCAACTTTGGCATCAGGGTCCTGCTTGAGGTGGGCGTCTAGAACTGCATCGCTGATCTGATCACAGATCTTGTCTGAAAAACGAGGAGAAACCATGTTATTAAACATCGGTGTCAACAACAGACTGCTGCAGACACCGGTCTGTATGCAAACTGTAGCACGTTAAAGACATCGGCCCGGTTCGTGCTTAGTGGGAGTGGCTCTGGAGTCTGGCACGAGTCTGTTCACAGTCGCCATTTCAGTGTGTGCACGTGTTGTGAGGAAGAAGGGAGCGCGCGCAACTAACCGGGGACCGGAAGGCAAGCTTGATAAACTTAAATACACTCAACTTATTACATCTGAGGGTGATAAAAAATAACACATTAACATACCGTATTGTTCAGGCCAGCGATCACGTTACCAGTTATTGTGCCCCGAGTGCTTCGGTAATAGCCGATTCGGCACGTTCAAGGAAAATATTACCCAATTGCCAAATAATTATATTATAAAAATAAAAGAACGTAATGCTTACAGTGAATGTGCAATACGAACACGGCGGTATGTTAACTGTCGGTGGACAGGGCACGCGGTAGCATCACCAAAGAATAGCTAGCTAACATTAGCAAGACGCGCGTGCTCTTGAAACCGGCCCAGCTGTATTCATGTAGCGCAAAAGGCCGTAACGTTCAAATATGAATGGCGTCTTTGCCACTTTGTCTTATTACAATTAAATTATATAGTACGGAGGGCAAACGACGTGGCGAAAACCACAGTTATAAATGTTGCTTATTTCATCTGGACAAACTGACGTAATGCCGGCATGTCGGATCTTACCGGGATGTCCTTCTCCGACCGACTCTGAGGTGAACAAGAAGCAGTCCTCGTCAATGAGGGAGTTATGAAAACCGTTCATCTGTCCGTTCATCATCGTTAGCGGTGGCTACTTGTATGAAATTTAAAAACTGTTACAACGCTTATGTTAAGCTGACTTTCTAATTTTTGATACTAGCAGTGCCTCGGCGTTTTCCCTGCTCTCCCAAAGGACGATCCCAGCCTCACAGTGTGTTGATCCTCTTGCCTCAGCCTCATGGCGCAGAGCGCCACTATTTATCCTATGAAGTCTGACGTTCTGACGTCACGAGGAGGTGGACCGTACCATCGAGCCTATCGAAGGGGGTGGGTGGATTGTAGCATGCTGTAACCGGGAGTGTGTTGAAGAAGCAGCGCCCACGTGCTGTCAAAGTGTTACGGTGACAGGCTGGTTGCCCAGTCTGCACCTGAGTGTGTCAGTATCAGACTGAAAGCGTGATGAATGGTGATGTTGTAAATCAATAATGGTACTTGAGCCTTGTGTTGCGACGTGTGATGTCCAGGCTACAAACCCTGCCAGTCTTAAATCACAGTTGTTATATGTCTGTGCAAGTTCTCATTCATCTAGGTCATCGTATCCTAAGGGTTGATTGAAGGCAACTGTTTAAAGCTTGAAGGCGTTTCACCTCACATCCGAGAAGTACCTTCATCTTCTTCAGCTTCTTCAGAACTGAAGAAGATGAAGAAGCTTCAATCAACCCTTAGGACACAGTTGTTATAGTTGACTATAAAACAGCTTATTGTTGAATCAACCTTTTCCATGCTCCATGTCATCATACACCCCCAATGTCATATGTGAAACACCTGATGTATTTGTGTGATGTTCTGTGACTTTTTTTTTTTTTTTTAATCATAGGCCTAGGTGTACCAGGCAACAAATAAATGTTTCCTTGAAGCCATTATTAGAGTTTGGTATAAACCTACAACGGCATAATCAAACTGATATGTTGCATTAAATTTAGCTATCATGAGAACATCAGAACATGTGCCTCCCTGGTGAAACAGCCAGATAAACCTGGAAATACATTTGCAGCAATGTGAAATCTGGACAGTGGGGAGAACAGCAGAGGCTGGGGATGTTATATCTCAGCATAACTTGATTATGCTTTACTCAAAAAGCTCTGATCTTCCTGTCATGCTTCAGGGCCTTTTGTATAATATAATCAAAAGCTTTGATTGTGGACATGTTGTACCTTTGTAGGCAGCAGAAGGGTTGAATAAATGTCTGGTTTACCATGGTTTTAGCTCCAAATCAGGACAATTTTATTTATCTTAGGAGACCAAAGGTCTGAAACTAAGAAGAGTGTTTCTGAGTATACAGTTTGGGAACGTATACACTCTTAGCAAATTTTTTGGGTGTGATAGATTTATCCACAGTCTGGTGCACATATTAAAACTTTGTTGCACTATTAAAACAAAGTTTGTGACTCATACAGGTCATGTATATATTTTATGCTTGTCATTGTGAATATCTGACGTCCAGGATCTATTAGTCATCCCCTTTTCAAAACATGTCTAAACGTGACTTGTCACAGTGACATAGCATTTATGAAGAAAAGGAGCAACACAAACACAGCAATATTTCAATCAATGTTGCATCATGAAGCACAGAGACCTGATGTTCAATCTGACCTATGGTGAGATGTAACACGTTCACCTTGCTCTAACTGAAGTCCATAGTCAGTCACTGTGAAGGTTAAATAACCAACAGTGGCTATTGAGTAATTATTATTATCCACATCACTATGTGAGATAAAGAATAAAGGTAGCACTAATATCCTCCAGTATTGTTGAGGGGTTTTCCACATACAAACACACACACACACACGCAGGGGCTCAGATCACTGGTGGTCATAGGTCAAAAATTTAAGGTTGCCCTCAACACACACTTATTTATCTCATTGTGGTGGAATCCAAAGAGAAGTTAAAATCTGACATTCAATTTCACAATTTTGATGGAAAGAAGCTAAAATAAATAGGGCTCTTCACACCGCAGTGTCATTTGTATTGTCAGAATGCATCATTTTAGTCAATTAATTCACCAGTTTTCATTATTACTTGAGTTTATGGTGTCTGGTGTCTGTAAACCAAGTAACTCAATCCCTGACCAGTGTTGCATCAGAATGGTACAGCCAGCATGGATTTGCATGGTGGGCACTTTTTTTCAGAGGGAAAGAGCATGATGCAAGATGCACCTGCTGTTGCCTTCAACACAATGTTTTGTTATGTTTGTCACCCACATTTATTTGGAAAGTCTAAAAAAAAGCAAGCAGCTTCCCTTGTAAACGATAGTAAATAAGAAAAATAAAAAAATAATAGACTGGGGGGCCACTTTAACACTGATAATGTAAAGTCCAATTAGAGATAATGTATATTACTGTTGTTGCACTTATGACCTTTGTAGTGACTGGCTGATGGAAATGATACATAATCTGTTCAAAGGTCTTAACAGCTCTGAAGACAGTCTCTCAGGGAATTACATTTTTTTTAAGGCCACCACTTAGACTCGTCACTTTTAGACTAGTGACTGTTTCTGTTCCTTTATCTACCTCTCTTTTGTTCTCTCTGCGTCTCGCACACTTTAACTCTTTCTGGATCATGTTTCTGTAATTACGCAAATTTCAAACAATGACAAGATATATGACAAGACTAAAGAAACATACAGACCACAGTTTGAAGGGGAGTATATTTTTTTCTTTGGACAGTGTTGCACTAGTTTTGGAGTTGGAGAACAAAGCAAGCGGCTCTTAAAAAACCCTCTGACCTCACTGATGACACGATTTCACAGAGATGCCAACAATGAATATCTTACAGGCTTGCTGTATTTTTTGTAAGTTTCATTCACAATTATACAAACACCTGTAGACTAAACAATCTACACTTCAGACATTAAAAGCAACAGTTGATCTGACTTCACTAAAATGGAAACAGGAGAAATCAGACTCTCTCTTTATAGCTCCAAATACAAAAAGAAAATAATTATCAATATTTTGTAATATAATTTTGACATTTACATTGAAATAACACTCCCTCACTGGCCAGCAGAATTCAGGCTCATTTAACAGTTAAATAAGAAAATAAATACATAATTTAAGTAAAATAAACTTTGAGGCATAGATTGTCTCTTATTTTATGTTTTCTGCCATACTTCATATTTGTCCTTTACATAGATATTCCTCTATTTTAGCCACATAATTACAAAACAAGAACATTCTATAGACAGAGCTTTTTTTCATAAATATTTCACAATAGATAGTCACTGGTCGGGACTGTAGTACTGATCATGACAAGATTCATTCAATCTTAATCTTTTTTTAAACATGTTACTCTAAACAAAGGTCCAGTAGATTTTCCATTTCAAAATTAAGAAAATACATGAATGCACTATGAAACGATTCAAACAATTTCAGATTTATGCAAGCACAACTATCCTGCATTTTCTTCACCTAACATTTACACCGAAGTTAAATTTTTATACTGTCCTTTTCTAACAATTTTCACAGCCACGATTTTAACAAAGAGGAGTCAAAAACAGCACTTTACGGCACAAAAATCACAGTACCGGAATGTACAGTATGTCCAGCAGCAAACCATGCAAACACAGTCACACCCCATTCACCGCCACTGCCAGCTAAACATACACACCCACCTCCACCATCTAAAACACACACACACACACACACACACACACACACACACACACACACACACACACACACATACATGTCCATAAAAACACATACACACAAAAACTGATTACAGACATACACACTGAGGTTACAGTTACAACAGTATACACTGTCCTACGCTAACAGCCCAAAAGTACAAAGTGTCTAAGATGGTGCATCAGAGGTCACACAGTAACAATGCAACACAACTATTGTGACTATTGTCACTGTCAGCTAATCACCAGGATCCGTAACGGAGCATCTGAGCTAGAGGGAACAAAAAAACCCCAAAACAAAAAAAAAACTAAAAAGTCAAAAACATACAAAAAGTAAAGTATTAGATATGACCAGGCTCTACGTTCATGCTCACATTTGTCGAAGATATCCATATTTTAAATCGAGCCTTTCTTGCTTCAATGTTGAAAACATCATGCAAAAAAAAGTTAAAAAATTTAATGCACATTAAAAGTGGAATTAAAACAGTTACATTATTTTTGTGTTCTTGGTAAATTAGTTTAAAAAATAATGTTGCCTCTTTGCTGCTGTGAAATGTACACATTAGATAAGGCCCGTTAACTCACATATGTGAGTAAACGCAATACACATTGGGCCAAATATTGCTGTAGTTACCACTGTAGTTGGCCCAGCAGAGTTAGTGGCCTACAATTAATCAACTGGTTCTGGCGAGACAGTTATGCTGTATCAGCTGACAGCGAGCCTCCCACACCCATCACATCCCACTGCAGTGATTTGGCGGTCTATTTAAAGGCCTTTACGCTCACATTCACTCTCTACACTGACATTTGCTGTACTGCTGCCATGGCTAGTGGCCAAGACCCCCTGAACCCTAGTCTCCACCTACGTTGGCTGTGCTCTGATTTAATACATCTTGGAGGTACTTCGTGGCCCTCGGTGGATCGTTTGAAATGTTCCCTGCATATTATGTATCATTCTGAATTTCCAAAGCAGGGAATATTCACAAGAGTAGAACCTTACTGCAGAGTCAAACTGCATGGATATGACCATGTGCAGATTTACAGAGACTACTAATACTGTGAGCGACGGCTGACAGAGCTGATGATACTTTTATAGGATGTTTTGGAATAAAAAGCAATTTTCACTACATCTCTATGGTCCTTTTGGTCTGAGTGGATTTGTTTCATAAAAGATACTTGTTCCACGAGTAAAGCAAACTGAGTGATTTGTGAGAAATGTCTGCGTCAAGTTGGTTTTCTTTCACTTGTATGCAGTCTGCTGACATGACTGCTAGGTAAGTGCAGAATTTCAAACCATTGCAGGAATATAGGGAAGATGGTTCCTAAAAAGCATCAAGTAACCACTCTTTTACTCTACATGACCATAAATCCTTGAGTATTTCCTAATGCAAGGTGTCAGCTCCCTGTACTGTCCACACCTGAGAACGGAGAAAGATGAAAGAAGCACAGGACAGAGTAAAAGGTTTACAAAGAAAACATATACAATGTGCACAGCTTAATAAAACAACTCAAGGCAAAGTGAGCCTACTGGACAAGCCAGACGGCTGTTCCTGAAAAGAATGGCATCAGAAACTGCACATTTTCATTACAGAAAACATACAGAGTAGTGGATGTATCAAATAAAAGACACAACAATTGGCTATGTGACCTGTGACAACAGCAAAACGTGGTAGAGCATCACACTCCAGAATCCTCTGTGTTTTTGTCTTTCTCCCCAGGAGCACACGCCAGGCTGCTGCTGCCCTCTGCTGGGCGTCCTGTGGACTCACTCTCAGCTGCCTTCGTGATGATGGATGGAGGACCATCAGTGACGTTGAGCTCTTTCACTTTGGCTGGTGCAGGACTGCCAGAACGGCTGCGACTGTGGCTGCGGCTGCGATGCCTGCGATGCTTACCCTTACGTGGACTGGGACTTCGGGACCTTGTTTTCATGAGGACAACAGTGCTGTCATCTTCTGAGCTAGAGTCAGAGCTGTCTGAAGAACTGGTGTCAAGGCCTGAAGTGGGAAGCTGGATCTGAGGATAGAAACAGAATATAAGAGTGGGAAGGAGGGGATTAAATATGGAGAAAGAGCAGCAAAATGTCAGTAGCGGGAGTGAAAAACATTGTAAAGATGCAGAGGGGAACATCAGAAGTAATATAGATATAATGTCACCATCTAAGAGACAATCCATTTGATGGTTTTAACCTCAAGAAGAAAGCAGTGCCAGAGTTATGATTACCTGAAATGGCTCTGTCACACCTACAATGGTGCTCATGTTGTTGCTATAGTAACCCAAGATAAAATCCCCTGAGCCTTTGGGCAATTCCTCCTCGGTAAAGTTTACCTGGAAAACAGTTAAGTCAGACATTTATTAAATGTGAAACAAAATCATCTCTGAAGAAAATTAAGCACGCATCCAGATTACCTGATGTTCTTGCCGATGAAAATCAGCTTCCTCTTGCTTGGCCCACACATATCCCACATAATCCTTGTGGTGTTTGAAACCCACCTATGGAGGAAGCAGCACAATCACAAACCGTACCTACTTGATTAAAATTTGTAATGCACAGAAATATTTGTTATGTTACACACTCATGGTTTGTTGGGGTTTCTCAGAAGTTATATGGCTCAGGTTACCTTGTACAGTCCAATCCAGTCCCAGGAACTGCGTGGGTAGTTGGGCACCAGTTTGAATTTTGCTGTGGCGTCAGCAATGCTATTCCACTCATCCTCCACTATGAGTGTCACCAGGGGAATATCCACCTTGTAAGGGAACTGCAAAGAACATTTGCCATAAACATTTACACCAGGCAAAAACACTGTAAGGTTTCCAAAATAACCTTAAATGATAAGGAGGGCATGTTATCGAACCTCTACTTTTTGAATACTGACTAAAAAATTTTCCACAGCAACAAAACCTGTACTGAAGTAACTAAAGTCTGTACCAAATGAATGGTTGTATTCTTAGTTTTGTGCATGTATTCTTTAGATATTTTCCTAATCTAAATCAGAACTTTGCTAAGTTTGGATTGTTTTTTATATAGGCAAAGTTCTTGTACAGCTGTTTGATATAGTAATAATAACTGATATGTCAAAGTCAGCTTTACGTTGTATGGAGGTGTGTCTCACCTGCAGAGTAAAGATGGAGGAGACTGGTTTGTGGTCGCTGACTGTGTATTCCATGTGACTTCGGTAGCAGTGCTGCGTCACTTTGGTCCCGCTGGTCAACCCTGAAATAGAGCCACGCTTCCCTGCGCTGAGAGCGGCGCTGGCAGGCGCGGTGGCTCTCAGACGCCACAGAATCCGATCAGTCCAAGCTGGTTTACGCTTCTTCCCACTGGGATGTTAACAGAAAGACAGAGATGGAGCAAGAGACAGAAATTCCATGGATACCATTACGTTTAAAAACACGCCGTAGAGGGAAAAAAGAGAGTCATTTTCATGTACATCCCCGGGCTCTGACCTTTCAGAGAGGAGAGTTACGTTTTCTGAGCTAGGCACTGAGACATTTAGTCAGTGGCCTAGAATTCATAACAGCACCCCTGGCAACACCAACCTTGTGTCGTATGTATCTGTTCCAACATCAAACTTGTAGGTAGGAGGGAATTTCAGCGGTCCCTCTTGGAATCCCTCCAACACTGTCTCACTGTCTTTAGCCATGTTCAGCTGTAACAAGGACAATTAATGGACATCACTCACTGATCACAGGATTTTAGTCTTCTATATTTACATATACATATACATATATATACATATATATATTAGAATATCATTATTTTTACCTGATCCTTTTCCCACAGCATGGAAAACTTGTTGTTATCAATGGCTGATTTCACCACTTGCATATCCAGGTCATCAATGCGGAAATTGAGATCCCCAAACCAGAACACCACACTGTACAAAAAGGAGTAATCATGAATTCATGAAAAGTCATGAATTCTTGTGGCATTATTTAACTGAGAAACCATGAATATGGAGAAGTCTGGGATTGTTAGTCACATTTAAATCAGAGAGGAAAGGTTCTATCTGATAGATACATTAAACTATACGCGTGCGTCACTGTGTGTGTGCATGTGTCTATGAGTGCGGACTTACTCATGGTCAAGAACCCCAGTGGCAGCCTGACCCTCAAACTGCTGCTGCTGCAGGATGCTCTCAAAGTCGTCCATGCGCTGCTCTGAGTTTTCCATGTGAGCCGGCAGGTGGCAGTTGAGGAAGCAGATGGTGTGACCGAACACCGACATGCGGGCACTCACTCCTCCTTTATTCCCCTGTAAGAGAGACAGACACGCACTACTGAGAAGAGGGGGGAACAGTGTCTTTATGAGTGTGTTTGACATTTTCCCCTGAGCAAAATTTAAATGAATGAATGAAAGAATGAATGAATAAAACATAATCAGCGATGGAAAAGTGCCTAAAGAGAGTGATCAGCATGTCAGTTTCCACTGTACTGAGTGGTCTCTGCCACAGAGAGACAGGAAGTTTGCTCATTAAGGACCAGTGAAAAAGCATCATCAATATTTAAAGCTAACAGTGAAGTGCACAGTGGGGGGACAGGATGGGTCTGTGGATTTCTTCCCACTCTTCTCCCAACTGCTCTGACCCTCTAAAACACAAAAGATACTTCTTTGTAAAATAAGCAGTGTGTGTTCCTGTCTTAGAACATGCCATGCTCTCTAACATGTTTCAACAAAATTATTTTAGACCTCTTTCAAAGAGAACTGGGGCATTTAAACAAAATTCAAATAGATCCTATGTATATTTCTGTGCTTGTTTGTTATAGTTTTGTCTAACTTTCATTCCAGTTAAAATACATGAAAGAATATAAGTGAATAACTGTATATAAGAATCTCCCAAGTCTGTAGTTTGCCCCCGGTTCATTTTTGTTATGCTTGACTTATGCTTGACTTTCCAAGCATTAATAACCAATGGCTGTGAGATACCAACCTCTATCTCTTTCTCAGAAAACTGGATGGGACAGCATTTGAATAACAAGACTTTATAATGTGGTTGGTGCTCCAGTCTTTCACTGACATGGTAGGTTATTTGCATTAGATAACCAACATACAGTGTGCTCAGCAGATGTAAGGCCCACAGCATCCTCACCAGGTCTGGATAAAGCAGACAAACTGCACTGTTTACAAACCAACCATTAGAGGTGTGTACAAACTGTAGTGGAAAATTAGTCTCTCTCAGATCTTTATCAGGGTGTCAGTGACAGTAATGCGACCAGGTGGCTCCTACAGAGATGAATAGCTAAGCTTCTGAGAGTGAAGCTTCCATAAAAACGGTGCTGATCACAGAATGGTGTCAGTAGCCCGTCTCACCCAGTAACCCCCCAGGCCAGTGCGGGTGGTCTCAGTCTGGACTCCGCGGAGGAAGGGCAGATGGAAGTACTTGGCAAAGACCAACAGTAACAATCCTTGCATCCGCTGGGAGGTCACCTGAGGGACAGACAGGTGAACAGAAACAGATAAGAGGACAGATAACGAAAAACAAGGATAACATGAATAGGAACACAGCGAGAGTTATGAGGAGGTATTTTACATAATTCTGAAAAGAGAACAGCTCTTCTCTTAGACCGGCACAGAAATTTGAATAAACAAATTCAAAGTTAAGTCCAGCTTTGCTATGTGTCCATTTCTGCTGCTCTGCTTCACTTTCTCCTCGCCTCTTCTTGCATTCTTTGTCCTTCCACCTCCTAACATTTTCATTTTGCCCAGCAGCCCAGTTCTCCCTCTACTTTACATGAAGCACTGCGCATTAAGGAGGCCATAGCTTGTGGTCTGCCCTCGCAGTGGAAACAAACCACTTTGTAGAGGAAATGTGATGTACACACTTGCTCGTTCTGCATGCCCTCCACCGTCATCCCAAGCACGTGCTTCCTGTTGTGCTGCATAATAATATTCAGATTTTGACATCTGTGTGCCACTGATATGAAAAAACAAATATTTTTGCACTGCACAAGAGGAGCAGGAATATGACGTGCATTTGTTCAGTGGAAAAAGACTAGGTATTTGCATGGTATGTCAAGCCCCTCACCAGATATTTATGTACATCCCGCCCTCTCCCTTTCTTCAGTGGTCCACACATCCCAACCCCCAACCACGGGCCGAAGAAGCATGATCACACCCTGCCTGAAATGCCCTGCGGGCAGTAACGGAGGCACACATCTCCACGTGACATAAGACTCTCTCGCTTGTATACTAACTGGGTATCTGAACGACTTTGTTGCGTAATAGATTCTACTGAACCATAAAATGGACCGACTTTATTTCTGTGGTATGTGTGCAGACACAGACAATGTGTGTGTCTGTGTTGTATGCTTGGGTAAAGTCTGAGAGAATGTACCTTTGCATGCGTGTACTGTGGTTTGAAAAGCACTTCTCATCAACATCAGTGAACACTGGAAGAGCTCCTGAAGGCTGCCAAGCTACATTTTGGCTTAGAACAGAAAAGACATTTAAGCCCAAGACAAGTGCGTGTGTGTGAGAGAGAGAGAGAGAGAGAGAGAGTGCATGTGTGCAGCAGTGTATGTTTGACCTGTGTATGTTTGGAGCACACACGACTGAGGAAATGAGCTGTGAGTAACAAGTGTGATGTGAGCGAGGCAGCCCGGGAATTTGGAAGAAGTTCAATGCAAAATAACGGCTTATTAATTCCAGTCTCTAAAACTGACAACCACAAAAACCCCAACATCTTCTTTAACTTTTCGTTCCACAGTGTCTATATTAAATGTCATTTGCTGGATTTTTGAAGAAATTGATTTTAATTGATTTATTGACATACTGTATGTACAAGTAAGTCTTTTAAATGAAACACTGTGATTTTGGTGATTCTTTAACCAGATCTGATGTGATATAATCTAAACTGAACAGCAACATCATGCATGTTAGAAAAAATATTACATTTTGCAGCCTAGCAATATTTAAAATGCACGTTTAGATGCTTCATAGTGTAATAAATCAAAATGCTCAGTCAGCACATTTTTGAGAAAAGACCAATCCAGTAAATCCCACTGCAAAAAAAGAAAAGGTCACACTGCAGTACATTCAGTAGAGTGTGTGCAATGGTGCAATTAGAGATTAGGGCCAGAAAAAAACCGCCTTTGCTAATTTGTGCAGCTAAACTGCAGCTTACTCAAACAGAAATTATGGAGACAATCAGCAACTGTTTGGTGAAGAGCCAGAAAAAGTGTTTTGTTGGCAATGTGTTTCTGCGGTGAAGGGCTGATTTGAGTTAGCTGTCTTGTGCTTGCAGCAGTTACAGTGTGAACCTGACAATGAGTCTTGGTGAGCAGAGGATCTCAAAGCAGAAAGAACAGATGGGGTGTCTTTTTACTACATCTCTGTCCACTGTGTCATGACTAGACAGATTCCTACTGGCACCACCATGTACTGGATCTCCTTCTACTTAAGAGCTGAACACAAGTCCAACTAACACATTGCCCAACTCGTCATAGCATTAATATCCACATGAAGTACACAAAAAGGTCACAACGCGACCATTTTAACGAGGTTTCAACTAGTGTAGCAGACCATGAGACAGCTCGAGGACAGCCTCAGTCTCACTGTCAGAGACCCATCAACACTGACAACAACGTGATCCAAAAATAAAACAGCACCCTGGGAGACATTTGTCTAGCTCTTTCAGCTCGACAGCTGATTCACGCTCTCTGGCTCACCATGCCAACAGAGCCAAGCATCGTTTCAGATGCAGCCAGATGAACACCAACCAGTTAGGTGCCCTTAAAAACAGAAAATATGGAAAAGACCAACACACCATTCAGTTCAATAAAAAGTAAACTTTTTTTTATGGCATGCTTTTAATGTCTTATTAGGAAGTATTTGCTGCAACCCATTCAATATGTGCAATACATAAATCCTATTGGATTTAGTATACTACCTGACTACACTGGGTATGTGTAGGCATTAAGAAATAGAAAGAGAAAAAGGAGTAGGTATGCAGGCATAAGGCACACAGAAGGAGACCGAGAGACCGTGTGAGCTTGACTTTGCATTATGAACTTGGCAGACAGCAGAAGATAGCAGATACGCTGACATTACACGCCTGTTATAAATTATCACCCCATCCGTTGCTCAGGGAACAAAATGAGCCGGAACAGCAGCAGGAAGCAGAGATCTCATCAGCGTTCACGTAACGCGTTTATGAATTTGTTTAGGTTTTTACTATGAGTGTGTGCATATGTATGTTTATAATACAAGGCATTACTGACCAGCACATAACCAAAGGGGCTGAGTCTCTCCATGCAAACCTCGCTCCACTGGTCTGTGAAGAGGACATCTTTCAGTCTTTTGTTAATCATAGAGTTCACTTCCTGCAGCCTTGAAGAAAAATGACACACAACAAGGCACAAGGGTCAACAGCACACAGAGATGTAAGAGGGGCTGATGAGAGGGAGCTTTGATAATGTAATGGTGGATTAATAAATGGAAGAGAATCGTTGCCATAGGGAGAGAGAGACATTCAAACCTGGGCCTGACTGCTCATTAGTGACACTGTCTGCAGCGTGGATGTGGGACAAGAGAACATAAATGGACTCTTCAGCTTTTATGAGGAACACTCACCCGATAATGTACATGTCTGTGTTTCCATCACCCACATTCAGCCCCAGCAAGGAAGTGATGTCATCAGGTGGCATGGCCGAACCCACGTTCCAAGTGATTATGTGCACCCTGTTGAGAAAAGGTGTTATATAATATCTCTTATGAACACTCATCTCCTACACACCTCAGTGTCATAACCTGCAGACTCTGAGTGCGAGAGCAGATGCCTTGTATTAATACAGGATATCTCAATGTTTCATATCTCTCCTGATTACAGTGACGTAGACCTCTATCACAATACTGTATGTGAGGTCTCCTTGACTGTGTGCTTGATTAGTCTTTTTGAGAAAACTACACATCTATTGCTCACTAAATTCTTAATAATGTAAGTATTGTGTATAAAGTTACTGAAGAAATATTAGCATTACTGTCATCATTAAACCTCCAGTTGTCTTAACTCCCAACAGACCTTTCTCACAGCGTCACAGCCTGTAAAAGGCGCCAGAAGCTACTACAATTAGAGAAGCAGTAGTATTATTTAGGTTAAGGCCTAAATGCGCCTTAAGTCAATTTTATTAGACTTCGAAAAGGCTTCCTTAAGAACCAAATCTAGATATTGTTATGGCTAAATATTGCTGTTGTTATATATATGCTGTTGAGAAGACATCATAATAATTCGCTAGAATTGTGTCGAAGGTCAGTGACTGATCAGTGTCTCATTCTTCAGTGACGCAGCAACATAATCAGTTCCAAAAATGTAGTGATTCACTACCTTCTGCACCACGGTACAGTACAGTATTTGTCAACAATTATGATGTCTATTTTATACTTGTGTCTGTTACATTAAGGTATGTTATAAACCATTCATTACATGTCTTGTCTACTGCTTATTTAAATTCAAACAGAGGGATTTAAAGTAAAGTGTTGTCAAAGTGGAACCTATAAATGACTCCTGACACAGAAACGAATAACTGTGTTAATTAACTATGCTCACAATATATAGCAAAAATGACCACAATCTGGCTACATGTCTCCAACAATCATGCAGCCTTGCAGTGATGCAGTGTATATAAATAACAGCTATGTGTGTCAGGGCTAATTTTTTTCAGCAGTCTGGGAATGAGACGCCCGTTGAGACATGCTGAGACATGAATGTCACACACAGATCAGAATACTTGCCTGAAGTCTTCCACAGTCTGGGCCTGAGTGTCAGCTGTACCTGCTACAGAGAGGGCTCTCTGTGCATGAGGGTTCAGGTGAGGAGGCACAGGCCTGCTGGCAGGTGCGTGGGGGACCGAGGCAGCCCTAACAGGGTGGTGTCCTGGACCTTTAGGACCAGCCTTAATGCTGGGACCGGTGCGCTCTCCTATGGGTTTGACTGCTGCAGGGCGAGAGGGTTTGGGATGACTCGCCACAGTGCCATCAGGAGTGCTCTGCTCCTGGTTAGCCACTGGAGTGGGTTCAGCTTTGGGCTCAGCTTTAGGTTCGGAGAAGTCTACAGAGCCCTCTACTCTGGCGCTTCTCTGGGGCCGTCGAGGCCTGACAGGAGCTGGTGGCTGGCCGGCAGTGGGATCTGTGGCTGGAGCTGCTGTATTTGATGCTTCAGCTCGAGTTGTTGTTAAAGCTTCTGCTGCTCCATTTGGGTTGTCTTCTTTAGTCTGACTTTGGCTCTGGGTATCTTTGTCCATTTCTTAAGATTTCTGTGACAAAGAAAACAATTGTTGCGAGATGCATGTTTTGTTTGCATTATAGGAATTTAACTCATACTCATCCAAAATATCTTACACAAATAACTCTTTGTGCAGCACCGGAATCATATGGATGGATTCATTTAAGGATCAGGACCAAAGCCCCGTCTCTGTGGCCAAACAGTAATGTGATAAGAAAATAAATTAAAAAGGAGGTAAGAAGCCACCGAGAGAATTTCTACCTCTGAAACACTGGACAGTACAACATGCAGCCTCTCTCACAAATGACAAGTCAATTCAGCTGATGAGTGTAGGTCTGTCTTGAGACCCTATTGACCCAGCAGGAAAACTGAGTGAGTCATTCAGGCTCCCAGCATCGTGACTGGGCAATTACCTGCCTTCAGAAAGCCTTGAAAACAGCTGCATGTACTGACCAGAGAAGACATTTGAAAGAGAACGATATACAAAAAACAATTCTAGGGAGCAGGAAGAGACATATTCTCCTACAGTTCTAACCTCCTAGAATTTTTGGATGGGCGAGATTTGGAGGGGGAAAAAAAAGCCTGGACACAGTTTATCATCTCCTCTAGTCCTGCCTAAGCGTCCTGCATGTTGGCCAGTAACCAGGGAGATGCTCAGTCAGTTCATATCAGCTCAGAGCACCTGCCACACACTAACATGAGGAACCGCTGCACAGTCGAGAACAGCAAAAGTCAACAGCACAGAAAAAACAACAACACAGAGGAAGGGAGCTGCAGAGAGATCAGGCAGACAGAGAGCAGAGGAGGAAGAGGACAGCGATAAAGAAGCCATACAAGCCAACTGATTTAAGCAATCCATTCAATTATTGTGAGCATAACTGTCCACTTTGCTTTTCTCTATTGCTGACTGATAACACTATAGGAATTAAGCTATTGAATTACTATTGATTTTTCGGTGCAAAATACATAAAGCATTTTACATGAGAGGCAACTGCTTCAATGAATTGATAAAAAAAAAAACAACTATAAATAGCTGGGTAATTATGCTGATATCCAACATGGCTGAAGACAAAACAAGTGCCTCTTATGGAAATCCAAGCTTCCATGGAAAAATATGGCCATATACCGTGATCAACATAATCAATGGGAAAATTAGGCATGCTGTAGTCCATAAATTGGTCATCACCAATGATGACACCAAAATGAAAACAAGCAAGGATTTCTCAGATAAATAAATAAAAATATAAAAATGTTTAAATAAATTAGATAAATAAATGGGGACATCTATGTGGCTTGTGGACATGACTAAGCTTTAAAAGAGCTGATTTGGGCACAAAACTGTGGCGGCCCGACCCATCAGCCCATCAGTCGGTTGTGCCAGTTTTTTTTTTTTTAATTAGAGTAAGAGGACACCTGACCTTGTGCCATTATCCCATCATATCTTCTACACAGCTGAAATTATGGCTTGTACTTTATGGACATATTTTTAGTCAGTGGGGAGACAGGGTTATCTGCTTGGGGAAAAAGAAACAACAGAGCTCTCTCACCATTTTTTCTCATGACCTTGAAGAGAAGGAGGCCATGACTTTCATGCAGAGAGCTGAGCTGCCTCTTTTAGTCCACCAATGACCTGGTGCCTAGCTGGGCATAATGTATTCCTATTTCCTATGGTCCGTGTATGGCATTTAGTCTGTGTGTGTGTGTGTGTGCGTGCGGGTGAGTAGGGGGGTGTCGGGCACACGTGGGAGTGGGTGGGTGCAAAACGAACCAAGGGAAGCAAGAGGGAGAACCAAGCGAGACAGCCCATTCAGTGACAGCACTGTGTCTCTGCAGAAAGTCTCTAAATTGATCCTCTCACACTTCCCTCTATTTTTCCAAGCTTTAATCCCCCTTCTTACTCTCTCTCTTATCGTCCCATTTCTCTAATCCCTCCTCTCTCCCCATCTTCTCCCAGACTCTGTTGTTCCATCTTACCCACCTTCACTGCACGGGCATTGAATCGCTCACCCCTCCAGTTTTAGTTTTTCCCATCCCACATTTTTCCTTTCAGATCAAGCTGACCTAAAATCTTTTCTTTCCTTTCCTCTCTTATTCCCTCTGTGCTCTGAGGTGACACTTGTGCTCCTCCAGCGACATGTTCTGTATTGTTTCCTTCAGCCAACCACATCACAGTTACTATCAATGACGTCAACGTGCCCCTGTCTCAGTGGCCACCGTCACAACAACTGGACACAGATCATAATCAGTGGTAATGTGCCGTCTCTCTGCTCGGGAACATGGAAAATACTGGAGAATGGGACGGAGCGTGACCATGGGAATGAGAGCATGTTTGGTCCATGTTCAAAAATAGCTGGGAACGGGGAGATAAAGTATGTAGGACTTTGTGAAGGTGATATGGACACTGATTAGGGTGGAAGTAGCACATGCAGAGGCTTCTCTGTTTGTGTTTGGGAAAATATCTCTCTATATTCTTCTACATGCTCAAATCTAAATACAGTGCAGTTTATCTATCTAAGACAAAAAAGTATTCAGGTTCTTATATATAATGGACCAAGAGCCAGATATTTGCCTTTTTGGGAAGAGCTGACTGACTACCACTTCTTATTCCACGCACGTTCACAGATGAGAGAGTGGAATGATTTGATAATAACAAATGTGTCATGGTGCTTACATACACCCTCCTGAGGGGGTGAGAGCTGAGAGAGCCAGGAAGGATGGAGTGTAACCTAAACAGCAGGCTGCAGACAGCCTTCTTGGCTCCTCTGGCAGAATTATTTGACAACACAGATAGTTTTGGGTTTGGCTGAGTCGGTTATCTTTAGGGCATAACATAAAGACGTCTATATCCTCACATTGATTCATCAGTTATCTTGAAGTCTCGGCACAGCATGGCTGTGTTCTGTTGACACAGTGATTCCATCCAAAATGTTGATCACATTTTGTTCACCTCTACAGTGTTTAATGTTCAAATTACATCGAAGCAGAGTGTTGGTGTTCAGGGCCTCCAGGGCCATATGCCCCTGTGACAGGGATACTAATGATGACCCGGACAGAAACGACACCGGCAGCTGCCGCCACAGCTGTAAATGGCCCATCCAGGTCCTAGTGCCACTGAGTAACTCTCCCCTGTATCCAGGGGGCCTAATTTTTCCGGTCCTAATTTTTCAGGTCACAGCCAAGGCTGCAGGATGTTAAAATTATTTTGCTTACAGTCTAACACTGTGCAACCTAAAGTAGTAAAGTCTGCACTGCAACATTATGTTGTAAGTTGCAATTTCAGATTGCAAACAACTGACATGCATACGTTGCGAAATGTCATGTAATTAGGATAAATGTTTTCATTCAGTCCTACATAATCTGCCTGTGAGGAAACCTGACCATTGAATCAAATTCAAAGACTCATTACGGATGATAGAAATAAACCCACTGTGCATGGACTGGCACGCCTGTGTCCTTTGCCTCCCCCGTGCCCTTCAAATTAAACCAGATGTCAAAGAGCGCTTCCATAAAACGAGCAACCGCTGCCTGCCAGTGATGTTGGGCTAATGATTACAGTAGAGTCTGAAGCTCACAGAACTAAAGCAGACAGAAAGGAAATATCCCAGTGTATGTGCAATAAAGACAGATATAAAACAAAACCCTGCCTTGCTTCCTGCCCAGTTACTGGTTTTTCAAATAAGACTTAAGAAATACGTGCTATTTGCCGCAGACCTGCCAAAAGTTGCAACAGCAGTACAGTCATTGCTGTTGCAGTAACAACTGAGAAAACCTGTTGGGGGAGAAAGAATTAGTGCATCTGGACTAAAATTAATTGCATCCTTTTGGAATCTAATGTAAATGTTATCCAAGGCTAAATCATCTCCCAGTGCATCTATTACATTATATTACATTACATTACATTGCTGCATGAGAAAGTATAAATTACTACTGAGCACTGAAGTGTAAGGTACTGTAAGGGGTAAAGCTTGTATGGCTTAAGTTACACTATGTTAGTGGAAGACAAATTCATAGTATGAGTTAGATAACTTAAAACCGTCTCTGAACACACATGATATCAAATATGCCTGACAACCAAGAGAAGGCTTTTTGACAGGATGTGTTTGATATCTGCTACAGTCTCTTATGTGGACACTAGGATACAAGCTCTACATTGCACACTGTCAGGGACACTAGTATTTGGCCCCTGGCACATGTACATATTTACATACTGTGACAGAAATCACTGATATCTCGGCTGATAGGGGACAGCAGCAGATACAGTATGTGGCCTAATAACAGAACTACTTCAAGGACATTTTTCTCTGGCTGAAAAAGAGGATGAAGGTCATTTTAATGAAGTGTTTTGTCATCAGACATTATCTCAGAAATATGGGTGGTACATGTCTGTGCATATGTGTCAGAGCTGAGGGAGGAAAAGTCTGTGTGTATGTGTGTGTGTGTGTGTGCGTGTGTGTGTGTGTGTGTGTGTGTGTGTGTGTGTGTGTGTGTGTACACGTTTCTAACGTGTGACTACATGATCATGGTTCATCAGCAGGCTTTTTGGCGCTGAAAAAGGTGAGAAAAGAGTGGGGTTTATTCATAATCATGAAGGGTTTTGCAAATTACAAATAAATGCTGCAGCACACGGCTAGGACCACTATATCAACATTCCTTCTCATGTTGACACATCCACAGCATGAGGATCAGCTTTCAGGGATGTCCTTACAGCTGTTGCCAGGATGAAACAAAAGTAAACAACAATATTTCCTTTCATGGCGATTGGTGTGTTTAAGCTGTCACTGCCTCTGGTGATTAATAGAATCAGTCCTAATACGTTAAAACAAACGCTCCTGGTGGGTTTTTCAAGCTTGAACAGAACGCATGCGTGAAGCTGATTAATAATCACCTTTACCTGTTTTGGTTCGTCTGCGCTGAGGATTTTAACAGCGGATGGATCTTGAGTAAAGCGTTTCCGCAGATGCAGAGGTCGGTCAGTCCGGAGCCTCGGTGGAAGGCGGTGAATGTACAAGAGTCGCCCTCTCTGTGAAACCTTAACTGAAAACACACGGAACTTTCCTTTCCTGTCGCCTCCCAGATGAAACCATCGGCATCCCAGCGCCTTCCTTCCTCGGCCGGGGGGATGATAGATAGGAGGAGGAGGAGCAGGTGGGTTCAGAGCGACGCTGGCGACAGATTTGCCAGTCAGGCTACATCTCTCAGAAACACAAAGGTCTCCTCCTGCGTTTAAAGACACAGGCTGCAGCGGCTCCCTCACGCCTGTGTCCTGTTGCCTCCCCTGTGCCCTTCAAATTAAACCAGACGTCCGAGAGCGCTTCCGTAAACGAGCAGCCGCTGCCTGCCAACGATGTTTGGCTGATGATTACACTGGTATCCGACTCTGAAGCTCACAGAGCTTCAGCGAGTAGAAGCACAAACACAGCTTCCGTTTGGGAGCTGAAAGGTCAATTCACTCTCTGTTACACGTTCGTAAACTCGACACTGGTTTTCATGATAACCAGACGGTTATCCTTTACCAGGGCGTGAGCCAAAATACTGTTCAACTGTAGATTTTAATAAAGTTGTTCTATGTAGTCTAAGTCTATGATGAAGCTTTACTGCCGCCTGGTGGTTGGTATGGCGAGGTGCGTGGCACACTCATCAGCGAGGGTTGAACGGTTTTACCTTCCAAGTGAACAGAAGCGCCTACATCTTTAAGCATCTTCATACCTGTCTCCAACCCAAGGGATAAGCCATCCCTTGGGTTGGAGACAGGCTCTTCCTATAACCGTGCTCCAGATCTCATCTTTCTACTGCTTCTTCTTCTTCTTCAGTTTGACACAGTATCCATCCGCAAAATTGCAATTAATTAAATTACCAAAACCATTTCACAATCGTTAAGTTTTCGTTTTTTCATTTTCAATTCATACTGTTTATGCTTGCAGTGTGAAACATTTTGCACATATTATTTTACAAGGTAACACAATAACAGATGTAATTCTTGCTGTAATTACAAAGAAATGTAGTAATATAGATGCATCTCTCTTCTCTTTTCTGTGTACTGGTTTCCAATTATGTTACTTACAGTATATGTCCATTGTCTTATAGCGTGTCAGTTACTTATAAAAGCATTTTAACTGCACTAATCCGTATGTTAGGTTTATTTGTATACCGTGCACAGCCCAAAATCACAAATATGCTTCAAAGGGCTTTACTGTGCAGCATAGTACACCATCTGTCTCCCCCTCATTCTCATTCTCCCACTGTCAAAACAATCAGTAAAATCAAAGCTCTAAATCCTATTTTTTCTGATCACACTCAAGAATATTTTAAAGATTTATATCAGGGAATCAAAAATCTATTACAAAAAGTGAATATGCTATGCTCTTTTACAGCTACACCTTGACGGTCAGAGGAGTCCCACAAGATTTACTTCCCTCCAGACTCTAGAATCACCTCTGGTTATAATGAGTATTTGATATAAGACTGTGTGGGGACACATTTATAAGCACAGAGCAGGTTCCAGAAACATGAATGCGATAGAGGTTTTGAGGCTCAGAGGAGCTGTGTCACCAGATTTGAGCAAGCTGAACCGTATGGCTTTGTTTTCTTGCACAGCTGCTCAAAGTACATGTCACAGTTTTCGAAAATAAGAGGAGTTTTTAAAACTTAATGAGCACAGAATCAGGATTGTGCACAAAACTTAAGAGTCTGTCCCTGTTTCACTGTGATTAGATTCAGACTCAGACTTAGAGGGAAAACTTGAAACTGGAAATTCTTTAGGATGAGTCCTGGATTGTATAAATAGAGTGAAACATTTTAGTGAATGGTGAAACACGTTTAATGGATGATTATTTATAACCCCAAAATATTATTATAATTTTAGTACACATAAAAATGTAAAGGCTTAGGTTGAACTCTTACTGCCATATAACCGTTAAAACTTTTGTAGTTTGACACGCTGCACTTTTGGAATCTAAAACACCTCAATGCAGAGCCAAAGCATGGGATCAGATGTTGCCGTGGCAACACCAGAGGGTATCTCATCAGTTTCCATGGCCTCTTAAATGTCTGTGGCCTTTATAAAACGAATGAGTCAAAAACTGTATCATAGTGCTTGTGTGTGTGTGTGTGTGTGTGTGTGTGTGTGTGTGTGTGTGTGTGTGTGTGTGTGTGTGTGTGTGTGTGTGTGTCCTTGAAGGCCACAGCTTGTTGGTCAAAACTGTGCAGTACAGTAAATGTGGTGAACTAGATGACTGCCTGAAGCTACTGGTGGTACACAAAAGTAAATCAAATAGTGCAGGTGCCTTGAAAGCTCACTGTACATACACCTGTGGACTGCATGTATGTGTATACTGTGCCATCATTTGATGGAAAATAACATAATAGTACTAAGCAGTGATGCAGTGTATGTTTTTACTTAAACATACACTGATGCAACACTGCAATATAATAGAAAGTTAGTGTATATACAGTAGTCTTAATATATATATATATATGTGTGTGTGTGTGTGTATGTATATGTATATATGTATATGTGTGTGTATGTATTTGTATGTACTATAGAGAGAGTAAATAATACACAGTTGAATAAGTACAACATCAAAAAAAAAAAAAAGTTACAATAGTCATAAGTCTTTTTATCCTTCTAATGGGCCGGTTGGTTCAGCAGTGTGGTACGTCTTTCTCTTCCACCTCTGTACTGATTCACACAGACAACGACACAGGTTTTTGTGCAGTATATAGGTCAGTGTGGGTGTGTCATAATGTGCTGCCGTGGTACCTTATTCTTTGCTGTTCCCCTCATTGTATCACTTCATTGCTCCAATATCTGCTGTTACCAAAGTCAGATCTAATGTTTCCTGAATTGCTCCCTGTTTGCTGTTTGTATAACATCTGGAAAATTAGGAAAACTGACCCCTAGGCACAAGCAAGTGGGCCAAATAACTGTACCAGTTGTTTGCATTAAACCGAAATGCTGAAATTGGAATTCAGTTGTGTTCAGCCACTATGTATGTGTTGAGGACAACAAATAATAAATAAACAGAATATAAATTTGAATATGATCACATAGATTAAACTGAGCGGTTTGGCCTCAAGGTTAGTGAGGTTAGTCAATGTAGCTCAGGTCCTCAGGTGTTTTCTACCAAACACAAAAATGTTAAATAGGTCTGCATCTATAAACTATTGATTCAATCACTTAAGGTCACATTTGGTGACACAGATCACATGTCTCATTAACATCAAGACCAGTTTAACACATTCGCAACATGTAGGGACCTGCAGTTATGTAATAACGTCTGTAATATTACAGTAGCTGCTGATTGTTGTTTCTACATACAAAACATCCCACCTGCCACCTCCTGCTTGCAGAGGCATAAACTAACAGAAGAGAATAAGTTGGTAAAATGTCCTTTGCTTTCAACATTTACGAGGATTCATTGTATCTTGCTGGGGATCTCGCAGATAACCAATGAGCGCCCTCTCTCCGCCTCTCGCTCTCTCTCCTCTGCGAGAAATATTTGACGTGGCAAGTGGTCCGGACATGACATAACTGCACATCATCTCTCCTCCTCCTTCTCCTCCTCCTCCTCCTCCTCTCCTCAGCTCAGTCACTTACAAGCATCTGCAGGTACTGGTCCTGGAGCAGGGCGAGTCCTGGTCCGCGATCTGAACCAGGGGAAATAATGTGGCTCATTGTGTTGGCCAGTCTGCTTCACTGCGCCTCGACCTACGATGTGGATCTGAAGAAACTGGACGGGCTGGCAAAAGCGAGAGTGGAGGTACGTTCAGTCTTCTTTATATCTCGCTTCATACATGAAAGTAGGCTGAGATACTTACACAGCGACGCTGGGCCGGAGGTTAAGAGTACAGTTTCTGAATCACATTTGGCTTAAATGTGTGAATGGATGCGCTTTATTTCTCAAATTTCCGAGTTGGGCGCATGCGTGAGTGATTCTTCCAGGGGAGTGGATAAAGTTGTAGTAAACTGAACGGATCTGTTTATGGTACCCAACCTATGACACTGGCTGTGTGGGCTGTAATTCGCATTTTATTATTGTAATAACTGTAAAACAAGAACTATAAATCGGCTCGCCGGTCATTTTAAGATGGTAAAGTGACTCAAAGTGTGTTGCAGGAGGCCGGAGTCCTGCACAAAAGTTTCTGAGAAACCATGCAGCTTTCCCCCCAGGGTGTCACCCAATCGCCAACTTGCCAGCATCACTGAAGAAAAGCATGTTATCTGTTGCTATTGTTGTGTTAGTCACACCTGCTACTTTATACCCCAGGCTCAAATTTCTGAAAAAAATGGGTTAGGCATCCTTCCCAGAGGCCTGCTTAATTCAGTGCTCTGTCCAAAAAGCTGCAACGTTGCAGTGATACAATAACGTTAGAGAGAAGCCAAGGCAGAGCTGCAGCAAAGGAGCTGCTATGAAGGGAAATACTGTGAAAGACACATTTCAGTAGCCACAACATATCAAGTATGATAACTGCTTGTAACACTTTCCTGTATCTTATGTTGTGTCTCTCTCCAGACCTGTGGCGGATGACAGCTGAACAGGCTCAGAGAGGTAAGCTACCCTGGAAACAAAACAGACGACGCACTGAGAGCCAGTGTCAGAGGCGGACTGAAGCCTAAAAACAACCTGAAAGTGTTTGCCACCTGAAAAAAACGTTTTACGTTTTACATCTAGGGTTTCACATAATCCCTGACAGATCTGTCACTGAAACCAGCCCTGAGTGAAAAACACTAATCCCCCACCTCTGTCTACAGGTCAAAGCCTTTGTGATCCAGGATATTCCTCTTTAGTATCCTTTCATTCAAGTACATTGCCGTTACTTGTTCTTCTTCTTCTGTTCATAAGTTGCCACAAAAAAAAAAACCCAGCCTTTTGTCTCTGTGCCAGTCCTTGACTATCACTTCCTCAGCCATAACCTGGTGATGAAGCACATTCCTGGGGCTGACCCTGAGCTTGTCCTCCTGAACCACTACTTTGAGGAGCTGGATGTAAGTCTTGTTTGTCATATATGTATTTTATTGTAGTTTTTGTTTATTTTGCAATACCTGAAAGCCACTATATGTAGAATTTAAATACGACTGTAGCATCTATAAGATGATCTTGATGGATGAAGTGCAGTGTGTGAGACATGAAATGAGCTATGGCATGAATTGTTTTGGACAAATACTGCACATGGGGGCTGTAGGCACATTTTTTGGTTCATCACAATGAGCAACCGCTCTAACTTTAAACATAGTTAACTGATCCATTGTTAAATAAAAATATTGAATTGTGCATCTTTAACTTTTCACTTCATAATTAATGCAAATTCTAATCATGTTGAATGTACTGTATAGGGCAGTTTTTCAAGCAGTATTAACAGTGACAGAAGAGTATGTTTACCGGGGAATTATCCTTTAACCTGTGTGCTTCCTCCACAGCGGATTGCCCTGTCTGACATGACTCGCTCTGAGATTAATGAGCTGCTGGGGAAACTGGGTTTCTACAAGAAAGCTCAGCCGGAGGACGAGGTGCCAGAGGAGTTTCGCTTCTCTCCTGCCAAAGACAGCCCGTTTAAGGATGAGCCGGCTTACAAACCCTCTACTTCTTCTCTTGCCACAGAGAACACCTCCTCTGAGCCCAACGCAGAAGTCAAGCACACTGACCTATAACCCATCAGAGTGGAGAAACGTAGGAATATAACAGTACCACTCTTCCCCATAGCTGCTCCACGACCAGCTGGTTAATGCAGCTCATAACAGAAATGTTTGTCACTTCAGAATAAGGCCAGCAGGTCATGGATCAGCCCTTGGGGAAGGACACAATCTTAGCATCAGCAAAAGGCCTTTTAAAGGTCCACAGTCTGAATTTGCACATATTATTCTTGCTGTCTGTTTTTATTATTTTTTTTTTTAGCATTGATAACCCAACAGACATCTTTGTGAGTGCTTTTACTTTCCACACAAAGACTGGAAGTGTGTTTGTTATATTTTGTTGTTTGGCCCATTATGTGTCAGTTGTCTTCAGGATCTCCCCCTCTCCTCTTGTGTGTCTAATTGTGTCCTACCCACTGTGAAAATGAATGAAGCCACAGGCCGAAAATCGTCCGACTGGCCTGAGGTTGATGCTACATGCTCTGGTGGGCTGGACTAATGCACACAAGAGGGTTCAAGCAAAAGGGTGGTAAAAGAAGAAAATAATAAAATATTTGAAAAAATAATCATGTGAATGTTTTTTATGTGCATTTTCAGTTACACTCCAAAGCTTAAATTTGCCAGATTGCAGGCTCTAAATTTCCTTTAAGAGAATAGTGAGAATAGAGTATGAACGTACAGATGTTTGACACTTTATAGGAATAATTGAGTGTGAAATAAGAAAATAAGTGTTTTATGAGGCAGAGGCCTGAGCAGTAATCCCCCACAAACACATTCATCTCTCAAATTGATTTAATTGTCAATTCACATTTAACTGTGGTGCACAGAAACATGAAATTACAAGGTGTTTAAGCTTATATACAGCAGTCACTGCTTGGTGGAAGGTGTTCGTTTTTCAGTTGGCAGCAGTGGAATAATTCTCCAATTTCTATAATTCAACTAATACAGAGCTTTAACAAATAAGTTTCATCAAAATCAGCTCTGAAACCAAATTTTAGACATCTTTTCAAAGGAACCTTAATTTTACAAGCAGAATAAAAATCGTAATTCAAAAAAATGTTCCTTAGTTTCATGTTGTAAAATGTTGTGTTCAGTCGTGATTACTCACGTTTAAACTGAAAGCCGGCTTTCATCAGGCCCATGAACTTGTCCAAAAAGTGACACCAATTTTGTTTCACAAGACATTGCTATAGCTTGAGCTTACTGACTTACTTTAAACAAAAACTTTTAAAAGTATAATGTACACACGAAACAAAATAAAAAATGATATATATATCCAAAAACAAAAAAATATATCCAAGCATAAATAAGGAACCCTGTAAAAGAGCTGTGTGTGAGTGTGTTTGGCAGGGTGTGGCAGTGATGCTGGGCGACGATGGCAGCAACGCAAAGGTTTTTTTTTTTTTTTTGTGTGCATATGCTGTTAGTCAAGTGGTGAGAAACATCAAGTAATAATACAATTCAGCTGTATGATATCAGCCTGCGATCCACTCCTGTAGTGTTTTTTTTTTTTGATCTGTATGAAAAAAAAAAGCACATATTTTTGATTTTAAAATAATTTTAAAATGAGAGGTTAAATGTTCAAAAAGTCTGTAACATGTTCTCAGTAGCACTGCAGAGTTCAGAAAAGTCAAATTACTCAGCGCTGGACTCAAACATAACAGCAAAACAATGTCGAGTCCATTTGAACAATGAAGAAAGAACATCCCTGTGCTTGTGCATTAAATAGTAATATGCTAATTGATTATTTCAACATGAGAACAGTAATAACTTAATAAAGCAACCAGAGTTTGATAAAAATGAAAAAGTACCAAAGTGAAGATCAAATAATGCATCATATGTTGGACGGGATATATGTTTCTTCCTCAGTGGAATTACCAACAGCAATGATAAGAAATTACAATCATTACAAAAATGGAGCAGAGAAAAATGTAGGTATAAATAATTTAAAAGGGGAAATGCTATTAAAAAAACATTTCTCTTTTTTTCTCATGAGGTGTTTTTCAGCACACTAGTGTAGTGACACAGATACTGTATGTTAAATGATACAAAACTGAGTTTGGCTGCAAGGAGTAAAGTAAGTAAAACTTTAAAGCTTAAAAAGTTGTCTCATAAAAACTTTGGCGCTCTCTTGCTAGAGAAAGGTGGGATATGTGTTGACAATGTGTGTCCAGATGAAAACTGAAATAATGAAAACACATCACCGCTGCCAACATAGATAATAAGCAAACTGACACACAAACACACACACGCACACACATTATCCCCAACTTCTCCATCAAAGATGTGCAACTCTTGCAACCAAGCCTATCAGAGTGGTGGCGGTCATCAGGTGACGATGGAGCAGGGGAGGGGTCAGGGCTGGTGAAGGTAAGGGGAGTGGGGAGGAGGGGGGCCTGAGAGCTCACTGAGCACAGGTCAGAGGTCAGAGGATCGACCCATGGACATCTCGTATCTGCGCAGGTGGTTGACCAGGGACTGTACGTAGGTGAAGACGCATTTGGAGTCGGGCTTGTTACCCATGATCATCATGTCCTCCACTTCCAGCAAAGGCATACAGTTGGCGTAGGTCCTGAGGAACAGGCATATGAGACAGTGTGTATGAGAAAGACGAGGATGAAGAAACAGGAGGGGAGAGGACCACAGATGGAGCAGGGAGGAGGACATTCTCTTCAGATTTCCAAACCATCATGTTCAGTCATGATTAGTCATAATAAATCATCCATGAGGTGAAAAAGAAAAAAAAAAAATCTAGTGTTACACACACACACACACACCTTTGCACTGACAAGCTCCAGCTCTATCTTTTTTCTTTTTTACTTTTCTTTTTTTTATCCTTTTTGTTTTCCTTAAACCTTTTATGTTCTTTAAAAGCTCCTTCTGAATAAACTTCACTGATGCAATGTATTTCAATAAACTGCCTCACATGTGAGTGATGCAGAGAGTGACCACTGGGTGGCGTTATCTCCACACACCGTAAACCCTCTGAGACATCTTACACAAAGAGCAGAGTAACAGGAACCGCATAAGGGTAACTCTCTTGCACGAGAAGATAAATGTCAACAACATAAAACCTGTTTTGTTGTTTCAGGAAATGCAGACGTAGGTCATTCTTCACTTTTCTATTACAATATATTTAACAGGGTTTACAAGCCAAGTGCATAAACACCTGTAAACTCGCAGCTGATAAAAAGTAAGTGGACAACACAACCCCTCTGTTCTCTGCTTTGTTTCTTAACTCCTCTGTTTGAAACGTTGTGATACAGCAGTTCCTTTTAAAGTGCTGAGCTGCAGATGGTCCTGGCTGTCTGCCTGGGCCATAGTCTGGTGCAGAAATGCACACATGGACACACGCACACGCATACCATGTTTGGTACTTTGGACATCAGTGGCTTCAGATTAACATGAGGGATCAAATATCCAAAAGCAGCCACTGCAGGGATTTTCCGAACCACCAGGTTTGATATAAATCTTATCAGCTGGTAAAAACATGCACGTACACACACCCAAACGCACGCATCCACACTCTCCACCCCTTTACGTCTGTCAGAACCAAAGTGTGGTTCCTTCGTACCACACTTTGTCCCGCTCTCTCACCATGGGTTTGGTTTTAGGTGGGGTGCAACTCTAGGAGGAGTTTTTGGTTTTAACCAGGCCCTTCGTCACCAGACCCCTGTAGAACTCCTGCAGGTACGTGTACACACACTTCCAATCTGGCTCGCGCATCTTCACCATGTCGTCCACATCCAACAGCTGGGGACAGTCCACTAGTTTCCTGCGGCCACGCCGGGCAGTGGCGGGGGAGGAAAAACAGGGAGGAGGACAGGGAGAGGAAGGAAAGGAAGACCCAAACAGAGAGACACAGAGTAGAGGACAGGAAGGACCAAGAGTGAAGTACAGATAAAAAAAAAAAAGGAGACAGGAAGAACAGGACAGAGATTGTGGACAAAGGGCAGAGAAGACAGGAAAGAGGAGGGGGGAAAAAAACAGATAAAGCAGTGAGCAGCCAAATGTCAAAGATTCAGTGTGAAAAGACAGAGAGAGAGAAAGGACACAAAAAGAAACAATAACATTACATTCTCTGTGTTCACAAATATATCCATGAGTTGACATGCTTCATGAACATCATGATACGTACAGTACGTGGCACACACACTCATACATACACAAGTCAAAACAAAATGTCAAATGAGCGTCAGGTGATGCTCATTTAGCCTTTTTGTTTGTTGTTGTTTTTTTCTGTGCACTAGGACAAGACACCATTTCAATACAACTATGTTCTGTCACATAAACAAGACACGATGAAAAAAACAACAAGGATTAAAAAATAAAACAAATAAAAACAAAGATACACTCATATGGTGATTCTAAAACACACACTGGTGCACAAGATGAAGTGTGTGTGAATGTGTGTGTGTGTGTGCTGGGATTCCAGATAACAGCAAACTGTTGGGATGGTCGGGAGTGCCCGGGGGTGAGTGAGTGATAGTGCAGCACACAAAGGTGGAAAGACGGGGGCTGTGGTTGGGTGACAGTCCAGTGTTGGGAATATAAATCATTACTCTAAACATCAGCACGGACATTTATCCTACTGGGAGCATGTGAACACACGCACACAGAGGTGGGTGGGCGGGTGGTGGGTGGGGGGGGGGCATCACAAGTGAGAATGCTGTGACGCAAGGGGGATGAGAAAGAGAAAAGAAGAAGAGAGAAGAAGGATTAAGAATAAAAACGAGGGATTCAGCCCAGAGTTCATCGGTTTTTTTTAACCTGGTGGTTGTTTGGGGAGGTTTTGCTCACGGGTCTCTGGTTTAGAGCAGATGTAGGGTGGCACACCAGTTACTCATAGTAGAGGACAGATGGAGAGTGGAGGTTTAGAGGCGGAGTTATTAGAGTAGTAACGGGGCTCTCTCAGCCTTGAGGGGGCTCGATACACCTGGGAGAGACCTGGGAGAGAAAGTTAACACTCGGACATCAGTCGAGGAGCTTCCACACGTTCTGGGTCCACATCTGCTTCAGGCTCAAGCAGATGTTGGTAAAGAGCGACACTAAATAAAAGCTATAAGTGGATTTTACAGAGAAATGAGAAAAGGATTAGGAAAATTTGTCCAGCGCAAAGAAAAGGCAAATGTGTTTTTTGGGCTGGGAGCAGTCCACAAAAACCGAATGGAATGGTTTGATTTTGGGTTTTCACACCATGACAGCCTCGGTTGAGAGTAATATCTTCGAGCCATGGAGGAGAAGTAAACCTGCAGCACCTTCTTCCACCTTGTTTTTCCGCATATTCTTCACATTTTCTCTGCCTATCTTTACAAAAACGAAGGTTCATTGCAGTCGACGGTTTCTCCAACAACGTCGGCTGAAGCTCTCACTCGCAGTCAAACACCCAAACCGATGTCATTAGTGCACATTACTAGGACAAGCATGTCTGTTGCGCGTACTCACTCTGCAGTGCTGAAGGCCATCTCAAAGTTTTGCCTGCGGTTGCTGGGGCTCAGGGAGTTGTAGTCAAAGGCTTCAGGGAAGAAATTGTGCACCAGGGCACAAAACGCCATGCCATTGCTCCAACTGGATGAAAAATTCTGAATATCCACATGCTGAGGGAGAAGACAAACAGAACACATATGGAGGCAGTGATAGATCAGTGATGGAAACATTCCCTGAGTTGGACAATATTAGCTCATCGTATATTGTTGTAATCATCAGGTTCAGCTCGAGCATTATTGGCTGACGTTAAAGAAGAGCACTCAACACACAGTGGGTTGCTGTGGCAGGTTGGCTAACCTCATATGAGCGGGTCTTGGCACGGCACCAGTCGAGCAGCATCTGCTTGATGGAGTTTGCGTTGGGTACACCAAAACTGGTGGAACGCTGAACCTTGTTTACCTTGGCGACCGCCTGATTTCCAGGGCTAAAAGAAAAGTCAGGTTTGTGTTAATATTTACATGCTTTGACCTGCTCCTTTTCTTTCTTTGGTCGCACAACCTCTCTGTTTATCCTTACCTGCCTCCCTCCTTCTCCAGCTTCTCTATCATAGCTTTGCGGGCCTGCATGGCAGAGGTCTTTGGCAGAGTCTGAGCCCTCATCAGCTCCTTGCGTCTCTCTGCCTGCCTGCGCTCCACGGCAGCCAACCCGCCGCTGCCGCTGCGGGTGGATGTGTCATCTTCGCGATCAAAGACACTGAGGCAGAGACACGTGCAGCGGGTTAACTTGTGAAAGTGCGGGGATTTTACATTTCGTGCAGTTATTCTGCTGATGTGTCATGACCCACCTGCCCACTTTTTTGCTTGTGTTAGAGGAGGAAGAGGAAGAGGAAGAGGTGAAGCTGTATGATTTTGACTGGACTGTCCCTCCTGAAATTCAGACAGAATTGTGTCGTGGTAAACCAAAGCGCGTAAAAATAATATTGACAATGAGACTGTAATAATTATATAATAACAGTTAAGCAAGAAAGCCAGAAAGCAAAATAAAGTAATGACTCACTATCTGTTTTCTGCATATAACTGGCCTCAACCACAGTGCTGCGTGTTGATCTGCTCCCATCATCTAAACACACAAACACACAGGGTTAGTGTCCTTGTAACAAAGTCATTGTGTTTTCTTTTACATTCTGTTCACTGCTATCATTTTCATTTTTTCTGTTTTCCCTCCCATTATGTCCTTCTGTGACTCGGGAGGATGCCACTGCAAATCAAAATGTGTTTTTTTTCGCCTTCAATGGTTAAACGCAAGTTCAATAACGGTTTAAATAAGGTAACAGAGAAAGAAAGTACCAGACTGGGCAAAGTGGTCTGTCTTTGTGACTTGACTGAGCGTGGAGCCATCTGCTGACTTCTCCACCTTCCTCATCACCACCTCTCCTGCTCCGACTCCAGCGCGACCTTTCTGCGAACGCTCTTCTCTCTGCTGCCGGAGCTCCTGCAGACGGGTCTCTCGTTCCTTTTCTCTCTGGTCTGGGGTGGAGGAGAAAAGAGGTTAGTAGAGAGGAGGGATGCAGATGTGGAGGGGAAGGTGGAGAGATGATGTCAGTGGAAAAAGAGGAGGAGGAGGATAAGAGGTCCTAAACAAACTGACAGCACCTCATCTGGCTGCCACAGCGATGGAATAAAAACAGGGCTTCCAAATTTGAGACGATGCATTTCAGGATTCTTTCCACAGTACCGTAAAATTCCTCCGAACACACAAACACCCACAGGTGGGAGGCTTGCGGCCGAGCCAGAGCTGTCGAGTAATATGTGCTGCACAAATATCACAGATCAAAGAGAGCAAACACACTCAGATCGTCCCCTGTGAAACCACCTGCACTGTTACCTCTGTCTGAGGTGTACATGTATTTAAACACACCATGCAGTGTTAATCTTAGACATCCATTCTTAAACTCTCTATTTAGTTATGTCTGATATTTTTTCCTGTATCTGAAGAGGCCAGGGAACTAAGGGCAGTCTTGTACCCTTTTATGCTCGATGCTGCTAGAGTAGACTCAGACTGGAGAATCCAATTAGGAGGTCCAACTGTCAGCTCAATGCAACCAGACGCCTGGTGAAACCTTATGGTGAGTGATCACTGCAAAACCAGAATATGCTCAGTGTGGTAGATGTTTCGGTAATGATGTTGCAGCACACTGAGGTGAGTGTGAAACACTCCATGAAAAAAAAAAAAAAGATTCATGCACGTTAACAAAACCGTCAACATATCTGTCATCATCCACCGCAGAGGTCTGAGAGATGAAATGTTTAAAAATTGTAGTGGTCTGACAATGACAGGATGGTGCACACAAAAAGACAAATGCAGGCAAGTATCAACTGTTAATGCACACTGCACACCAACCTGCCCTACCTATTTCCTCTTGAGTACATCCCAGCATGGCCTCTGAGGGCAGAATGGATAGAAATAACGTGGAAATTGCAAGTTTGTTCAAAATTTGTAAGGAACAGAGAAAAAAGATAATAATAAGAAACAAAATGTTGATTAAACCTCATTATAATGAGGCAGTGTGTCCACCTTTCATGATTTGAAAGAAAGAAGAAGTCATGAAAAATTGAGTGGAGCGAAAAACGGGTGTGGTTGGAGCAGCAACTTTTTCTTCATGCCGTTACCTCTCTTTCTCTTGCGAAGGTCTCTCATGGCTGCACGGATCATCTTCCTCTCCTCAAAGTCTTTTGACTCATCGAGCTGTGGAAAAAAAACAAAACACACACACGGAAACAATGAGAGGTCATTCCCCACAAAAAGCCAAAGTGGCATGGCTCTATTTATGTATGCAGTTCTAACAATGTGCATACACACAACTCTGAGCTCTGACTTTTAGCTGGTGGGATTTAGTGTTGAAACACGAACTTTCTGCATGACTGACGCTGCTGTATTCGGTACAAAGTGGTGCTTTTAAATCTAAATCATTCAGAATTATAACTTGGGTGTGAAGTACCATTTTGTCAAGGAGCTCTTCATCCTCGATAGCAGCCAGCTGTTCAGCAGTCAGTTTTCCAGAGCGCTCGTCAGGTTTGGCCTGAGTGCTGGAGCCATTGGGGATGGCTGGGACTTGACACGCCATCTGGACAGATGGTCCAGCTGAAAACACCGGCTCAGAGGCCATAACAGGCTCCGTCTCCATCTGCACATAACACACACGTACACACACCATGAGCAAGAACATATATATGCAGAGGGACACAATGTGGCATTTATAAATCTGAGATTGCACAGACTTTGGAGATCTGAGAGTTTGTGCAAGCTGGATCTCCTAACCTGGAGCTTAGGTTTTAAGTTCTGTATTTATGAAACCAGGAGGACAGAGAACTGAAGCTTGCTGACATTTAGGACCTAATAGGCACAAGAGGATTTTAGGTTAAACACACTGCAGCCATAATAGGCCTGAGTGTTTGAAGTAGATTGCAGAGTTCACATCTTTCCCTCCCTCTAATAATCTTTTTTTTTTTTTTTTTTTTTTTTAAACACTCACCATATGCCATCATTTCTTCCACTCCTCCACCCGCCACACTAGAGAGTGACAATAAGCAAATCAGAGCAAGAGGAACCCTGCCAAGTTAATGTTCACTTAGCTCATAGAGTGTGACTGATACATGGAGTGGCTAAATGATACTGAGTGGCGGCGAACCACAAGTTTATGTGACAGGTATGGTACACCACTATGTCTCTAAGATGGGAACAATGCATTAGCAGATATAAACACCCAAAGCCATCCTTTCTGGCCTGTACAGCACACCACGGATGGACTGATGAGCATAGGAGCAGAAGTAAAGAGGAAGCAGAGCACCCTGAGAGCATTTTAAGTCGTTAAGGTTAAACTGGCAATCGAGCAGCGCCCATAAATCCTACGGAAAACACCTCTTAAATTTTCATATGGCACTGAATGCCTGTGGCAGACTATAGGTTCTGGTTATGACTTCATTGCTTTTGTTGTAACTGAGTCTAGATCCAGATATAGCTCAGACAGCTGGCCCTGTCCCTATCCACGCTATCTACCCTTTCGGCCCTCCTCTCCACGGGCCCCAGCTGTGCCAGGTCTCACCAGGGAGGGACACTGCCCAGCACAGCCACAGAGCTGAGTGATCACGGGCGGCCCCTGGTTTGAAGACTTTTCTGGACACGGAGTTCTGACCCTTGGGACAGGCTGGACTGAGAGGCACTTGACCGACCAGGAATGTTTTGGGACACAACACAGCCAAACAAGGGCTCTAAGTCAGGCAATGAGGGAATGTGTGTGGGGTGAGAAAATCCCAGATAACCTTAGCGCTCCAGTCACATTTCAGAATATTATTCAGCTTCTGAGTCTCTGAGGCATAAAAGTGATCTTTCTGTTTATTATGTTGTGGGAGAAGGGCTACCACCCCTTTCTGATTCACCACCAACGCTTGCAACAGTCTCTCCAGCAGCATTATGAAGCTGACAGGGGAGAAAGAGCTGGTACTGAACATGGACGCAAGGAAAAAAAAAAAGATCCGATAAGGTCACCCCTCATTAGCACAGTCGTTTAAGAGACGACCATCACCTTTACAGGAGCAGCTGATTGGCAGACCCAGCTGTCTTTGCAGGATTAGACAGGAACACAGACTCTGGCCAGTTGAATAACTGGAGATAATGCCGCAAACACTCAATATCCCTCAAAATGTCAGCAGTGCACACGTAAACACTCTCACAGGGTTTGTTATGGGATTCTAAGAATGAATAAAGCAAACAAGCCAAGAGGAGACAGCATGGGCATTGATCTCTATATTAGGACTATAAGACCTTTAATCCCTTTCTTATTCTAAAGCCAGACAAGTAAAGCCTTTTCATTTATGGCTCCTTTTTAAAAAGCATTTAATGCATCCAAGTTCATGTTCCTGTCAAAGTGAATGTTATGGATGGCACTGTTACTGTTAAAAAGTGGTCCTCATTTTCTCCACCAGGAAGTGTATTCACTCTACAAAACACTTGCATACACACACACACACACACACACACACAGGAGTGATAGCCAGGACACAATCAGAAACACATGGTGCTACAGGACTGGAATACCTCCGTGACAGATTACAGTGAAGTCCTCCACATAAACACAATGTGTCAAAAGTGACTGACAGCTGAGATGGTCAAGCTTTTTTAAAATGCAGCGAGGACATAATGGGAGATTAAAACCAATGGACAGATATGATAGATGGAACAGTAGATCGAGAAGTACGTGAGAAGGACACAGAGTGTGAATAGCATGTAAAAAAACAGCTGATTCACATGTACCGTCAACACTGGAACAAAAGACATTCCTGTTCTATATATATAGCAGCTGCTCTATATCTATATAAGCAGCTTATCTGAATTAAAAGAGGTCATGATCAGAACCATTAACAGTGAGCGGTACCTCGCTGTGGTTACAAGAAATGTTTGCCATCAGAGCAGGAGCAGAAAGGGAACGGCGAGTTGCAAAGGTGGGCGGGTGAGGGACAGGTGAAGGCTCTGAATTCTGAGGTGTGCTTGTCTCGGTAGAGTCTGAGTCCAGGGGACATGACACAGTTTCCTGGGGTACACTTGATGGAGTATCCAACAGAGTGCTGGGTGGAGTGTCCTGGGGTGCACTGGACGGAGAATCTTGGGAAGTGCAGGATGAAGTATCATGTTGTGCTTCAAGTGCAGTGTCCTGGACAGTGCAAACTGGAGGATCACTGGATGAAGTTGGAGAATCACAGGATGCCGTTTTGGTTTCACAAGGAAGTGAAGATGAGCTGTCCTTGCTCAGCAGTACATGGAGTAAGGGATCAGGTAGACCCATTACCTGGCACAGGGCCTCAACTTGCCTCACCAGCCTTTCTTGCTGAACCCTCAGCCTCAGGTTCTCCTCCTGCAGCCTGACAACAGCCTCGGCCACAGGAGCCCCCTGAGCTGCTGCCTCCTCCAGACGAGCATCCACTCGCTTCCCAAAGGCCTGCAGGTCACTGTGGATTTCCCCAACTGCACACCGTAGTGTTAATTCAAATTTCCTCTCATAAAATGGCTCTCCTTCATTCTCAGCTTCCTCCTGAGCGAGGAGATCACCGATCACCTCCTCCAGGCCAGACTCGGCACAAGCACTATCCGGGCTGCCCAAAGCCTCTGGAGCCTGAGAGGCCGGGAGAAAGTCCAGATTCACTCCAGGCATGGTCAGACCAGCTGCACTCAATGTTACACTGGTCAAAGTCCTTCCAGTTTAAATCCACTTTAGTGTCCCAAAAACTTAAGTTAGGGTGTAAGATGAGAGATGGCTGTGGCTTTTGGCTCAGAGGTGAGGGTAGAGAGTGTCTCCCTGGCTGTCTGTTAGAGACCTTTCAAAACAATGCATAGTCTTTATACCCCCAACAAATCTCCCCTCTTTACTGGCCAACACCCTGACAGCCAATGAGCATACAAGAAATCCTGTTTCCCAGGCAGCAGTAGCTCCACCTCCTTATTTCCAGGTGCCGTGGACATGCCTATTTATCTCCTGCCCTGCCATTATTCCACTGAGACAGTCAGTCCTGGGGCACTGGTGGAGGCCAGAGGGGGAATGGTAGTGGCAACAATTTAGAAAACTCGCCCCTCCCTCTTTCAACTTTCCTTTTATTTAGAGCCCTTGTCCTTCACACCTCAACTGGCAGGCAACAAGGGGTTTAGATGAGGCTCTAGACCTGGGATGAGTTGAAAGGGCTACACATTAGTGTTTCACTCCTCTTAATGTTACTTTCTGACAAAATGCAACTGAGTCCTAACTAATCAGGTCAGTTGTGCTGCATGACAGTGATTTAAGGCAGACCTCCAGAGGGAAGATCAGTCCATGAAGGACAAAGGGTTTGGGGCCATGACAGAGCAGACTGGGTGACCAGTGAGAATGAGCTGGGGCCCAGTTCTCCACAGCTGTGGGTAAGGATGTTAGGAAGGGCATTGCAGTCCATCCAAGATTTGGTTTTAGGCCTACTGAGAAAGCAGCAGGAGTCTAGCTGCTGCTCATGTGGATGCTTTAAGTGCTTCTGTGTTAAATTGAGAGCTCTCCAAGAGCGCTGACAGAAGTCTGAGGGCGTACCTTGTACTGTGAGGTGCTGAAGTATATCTTTTAAATGCCTGCTGAAGATTTATTGGCACATGGCAGTCCACGTAGAAAAATCAAATGGTACTGTACATGCCGTTTCTCTGAGTGCACTCTGATTAGAAGCATAAGGCTACACATTACAAAATGTGATAAACCTGTAATTCTTGATGACATGCCAATGCATTACAAGCATTAAGATGTTTTAAAAAAAAAAAGCAAAACAGAAGACTTCGCTGTGAATATCTGCACCTTAAAAATATAATGCTGTGATTGTATAACCATTATTTTTTATAAATACCAATCTAAACACATACACAGAGCGTGTGATTCATCTGAGATCAAAATAATCAGGACTGGCCCTCAGTGGAGGACAATGTGACAAGGGGCAACAGTGGTCTCTCCTGGGATTTACAGGTAAGCAAAACAGTTCCCAGGAAGAATCTGGCCTCAAGGGAGAGTGGAGACGAACGTGACTGGCAGTGGGGAAAGTGGGTCAAAACCCAAGAAGGACATGACTCGACTCTTACCATGCATCAAAGCACTAAAGCACTTTAACCACAGAAAGGCAACGTGATGCGTGATGAGAAAGAGGGAGCCTGACAAATTTAGACTTCTGCTTGCATGGAGGTCAGTATTACTGATTACGATGGCAAGAATCTGAGGTACAAATGCAAACCGGATGAAATTTTATCTCTTCTCATTCTTATACGTGACAGTGTCTCTGGCCATTGTGAACCCTGTGCTACTATATACAAGAGCAACCAAAAATAACATAGTGTAGCTTCCAGCAGAGCTCAAAACTAAAGCAACACAGAGATTTTAGTCTAAAGAAGAAACAAAGAGGAGAGAAGCCTCTCTCAAGTAAATGTAAATCTAAGCTGGCAATAAAACATCAGGAATAAAACACAGTGGTTTTGAAATCAGAGTAAGTTCATCCAGAAATCGAGAGAATTGCAGAGTTTGCACCCTGGTCTGCAGACCAGGCTTAAATCTGTGACACATGTGAACTGGTTGGGAAACCAGCATGTGGCATGGATCAGCAGTATGTTAACAATGGGGTCCTTATTCCTCTGTGTGACAGTGAGACTATCTGTTACTGACTGCGGGCCTGTGTGTCCATGTTCATGCAGCGGCACTTCTCCAGCATGACCCGAGGCTTGGCAGTAATGTCTGTGACTACAGGAAAGAGGCTGACTGTCCTGTCATCACCCTGGTTATAAAGCTAAGGCATTATTTGCATTTGTGTTCAAGGCCGAGCGCAGCGGTCAGCACGGACACACAAACAGCTGAAATGAGCAGGAGCAGCTGTGATCACTCGGAGCAGGAGGCATCAATAATCAGCTGCCGGTCTCACCTGTCTGAAATGAACTCTCTTGTCGATGCACTGAAACACTACAAGCATCTTGACCTTGCCATTAACTTCATCTTAGTCTTGCTTTTATAATAAACAACAAGGAGAGGCTGTGTCTCTTTTACTCATACATCTCCTTCATTGTTTTGTCAGAAAGACAGAGTCTTTCCATTGTTTATTTCAACTAAAATGTGTTTTCTCTGTTGAATCTCAAGATTTTAATTTATAGGCAATCGACTGATGCTATCAGCATCAACATGTTTTATTGAAATTAAAAAAAGAAAAAACAACTAAGGAAACAGGGGAAGTTGTGAGTTTTGAAGTTAGACCACCAAGGAGAACCCTAGACCACCCAAACAGATCAGAATCCCAGACAGGAACCACTGTGATCAATAAACAACCATCAACGACACTAAATAGGAAGAGCTACAGTTACAGTTATACCACATACTGCACACTCTTCATGCTATAATGAACATTTAGACTAAACGTGAAAAGGGTTTTTACATGTGCTACTTTAATATGAATCCTCCCCCTGACATTTCATCTCCTCTCACACAACCTTGAACTTCGAATAAACCAGGGAAAGTCAGAGAACAGGTGGTCTCAGATCAGCCTGAAAGTAACCAAGCTGCCTCCCCCCTGGTTGATGCTAACCAACACTGTCTGCTTCTGTTTTCACAATCTTATTAACCAAGTCACTCGGGCTCTGTCTTTGTGTGGTGAAACATATATGCATCAAATGCATATATGTTCTTACCATAATTTACAACACATCACATTTAGTAATATCATACACATCAGCACTCAGAGAAAGACATTACCTGCATGTTGTTAGGGTAATGCTGTAACAACACTCAACTCAGTCAAATATGAACCTCATCCTCTGCAGAATCTCTGTCCTTTTCCTGGAAAATCCTTTTCCTAGAAGAAAGACTGGGCTGCAGTATCTTAGTTAGCACCTTGGCCTGAGGTTGTGTGTCTCAACAATGACCTAAACTAATGGAGACAGACTCATTCCGACACCTTAAATCCTCCCTGCAGCCTCATGAAGCCTCCTCCCAGCCCTAATTAACCAGCTCCCTGATCCCATAACCAGATTACCACTGCGCTCCACACAGGGGGTGGGATACACAGCCATGAAAGAGTAAACAGGACAGCACTTCTCCTCTCCTCACCTTCTCAATCCTCTACTCTCCATTCATGAGGGCACTTCCTTTCATGGAGGAGCAAGTACGCTTAAGGAATGAGGCAAATGAGAGTTTAGCTGTTCTCCTTAACCCTCAGAGGTCACTGTGAGAGACAGGAGGGGAATGGTTTCTGACAGCACTCACTTTCCACCATCAGCAAAAGACTTTACCCCCCCCCCTCCCCAAGACTAGATGAAGTGATGAAGAACTTGTGTTCACAGGTGCTTTAATGCAGCTGAACAGTAAGTGGTATACTTGAGGACAGACAGGTGTGATTTAGGAGGCATTTCCCAGATAAATCTCAGAGGGTATGGCCTGCAGGGAGAAAACAAGGAATGCCCGGAGAAGCTCCCTCCCTCTCCCTCTCTCCTTCACATACCCTACAAGGACAGATGTGACTGGCTACCCACTCCGTGTTTGATAAACACTGTTCTTCCCTCCTCTCCCTCCTTTTCTCACACTGTCTGTCTTTCATTGTCCTGACTCACTCGCTCGCCTTTCAGGCCTTTATAGGTGATGGCCATGACAGGGACGCAGAAAACTCCAGCTGACTTCAACTGAATCAGCTGGAAATTAAACAGTAGATGAAAGCAAAACATTCATCTTTAATTGGAAGGGACTGGAAACAATTTTTTTTTAAGTGTGTTTGACAAATTCTGTCAAGTTTCTGTGGAGCCTCAACGATGTGATCTTTTCCCAAAAAATATTTCCTAAGGCAGACTGTACCTTGATGGAGGATCCGGAGGAAAGGCTGGATGAGGTGATCTTGAATGGCGTCGCTCTTAGGCCGAGTGTTAACTCTGAAACAGACACGGAAAAGACAAAGATTTACTTGGATTTGAAACATAAAATATTTACAATGAGACTCTGAATTCAGGTGGACTTAATCCACGGGAATGAGACGAATAAGAACAAACTCCAAAGGCCAAAAAAAGGTCCGGGTGTCCATAATGCCTGTGTACAGTTGAGATGTGTGCATGGCTTTGCACTGTGTTGGTGTTAGCCATTAGTCAATTACATAAGCTGCCATAGTGTCATAAACATGGACTCATGTCTCATGAGAGACAAGTGAGAAAATGTAGATGACGCCACCTTAAACATAAACAGCCCTCTTCATTTGCCTCTAAGAGTATACACATGCATTTCCTTGTGACCTGTTGCTTCCCCCCTCCACACACACACATACACACACATAAAACCTATATCATAAAATACAGGATTGATATACACCAGCACAGCACAGTGAAACTTTAAGAGTCTTGGAAGAAGCTGAGAGAAACTGGAGACACAAATGTAGCCTGCTCTCAATCAGTGAGAGACAGGCAGGCTCCCAAAAAAGGAGACCAAAACCATTAAAGTAAATTGAGCTGAAAAGAAATCGTGTGACCCTCGTGAAGGAGCCCAGTGGGGCTGCCAGAATATGTCCTGGGGGGGGAGGGGGGTTTGTAAGAGGTGAGGAGAATGTAGCTGCACAGGTCCAGCTTGAGTCTTGAATAAACTGTTTGGGTTGGAGGTCCCGGGTTTTGGGAAGAGCTGAAACTTAAGACGTCTTGTTTGGACAGACTGTAACAGCAGCTGTAGCAGCGTTGCTTCTGAAATGGACTGAGAGTCATGATGTTCATGTTTTTGTTTCATGCAATTAATGAATCCCTGCTGGTGTGTACATTACATTACAAGAACATTATGTTTTAGGGAGACTGGCCCAAGATTTCAGAATAAAAAAAAACTCACACCATCCATGGACGCCTCATTGAACACTTGCTGTGGTTCTCTAACACCCACTAAACACTACATATACATACATAATTCAGTAAAGACCAATCAGAACTGTTCAATGATGTGGCCGTGCATTATTCAGGTGCACAGTGATAGTTAACACATTTCTATAATCCATCATACTCATTCTTAAAAATGAGGGACAATCGCCTTGTAATTTTTTTCCCCATTAAATTTAGTTTCACAGAGCGTCCTGGTCCCCCCATCTCTGTTCCCTCGTTTCTTGTCTTCTCTCCACTAATGACTTACTATTAAAGGCATAAAATGCCCAAAAATGAATACAAAAAAGGTTTTCACCTCATTGTTTCATATAAATAACAGGTGTGTGCAAAGCCACTGGATATACTGCATATCACTGAACACTAGATTCAATTTAGTTTAACATCTGCTCTACTATGAGTAACAGTTTCCTCACTAATGAGACGATACTTGACAGGTAAAACCACTGAAGCATGAAGAATCAGGGCCAGTATTCAACCAGGTACACACAGATGCTTTTTTCTGGCATCCATGTTTACCTTCATTTAAGAGCATGCTTAAAGGAATAATGTAAGCTGGTGGTTTGTTTGTTTGAAAGAAGCAGGCATTCATTCTGAATCTACTGTGTGAGTTAACAGGCTTATTCAGTTGCGCTGTTATACTGTGACAGTGTTACTCATTCAGCTTGGCCTGAGACAGACAGTTGTTGTTTCCTTTGTCCCAATATACTGTCTACTGTTGACTTCTGACCTCACCACCCTCCACAGTGCAACAACATGCCCACTATGAAACAAATACCCTTCAGTACAACCATGTTGTTTCGTATTCAGCCCCAGCGTCTATCCCCACTCATCCATGTGCTTTGTCTTGGTCGCACAAAAACCCTTGTCATCATCCCACTTCTCATTGATTCATCGGTCTCGGCCGCCTCCCACAGCGACTGGGATTGCATCATGATCTAAGGGTTAGACATATAGTAGACATATAGTAGCTAAATTAGGATTCATAACCTCCTGAAACACAGTGGGGCTGCAGCTTTGGATACCTTGCCAGCTCCACAGAAAGCGTAAAAGGCCAAAGCAATTAAATTTTACAGTAGTGCATTAAAAATCTGTTCAAACATAAGAAATTGTGTTCAGATGTCATTTCAACTCAGTGCAAACAAAAACCTGCAAAACACTGCACAATGTAAAAGAGGTTATTTGAGCACTGAGTGAGTTACAGCATCAGCACTTCCTGTTGCTATAAGGTTAATACACCTACCCGCTCTCTGCCCCAGAACATTAGGGGTGATGCGTGGGGTCATGCTGGTGATGGGGACGATGTTGCCCCTAGGGGAGGCTGTAGAGGAGGTGGTGGTGCGCCCATCCTTGATTTCAATGGTGAGGAAAGTCTTCATGTCTGGGTCTGCCTCTCCCTGGGTGACCTGCTGTCCAGCTGCTCTCCCTGGGGTCCTGTCTTCCTTTGAGTTACTGTAGGCGTGCACATCTTTTTCAGCTGAATGCTTCGTCCCACCCACGGAGTTCTGCGACTGGCTAGCTGAAGACAGGGGTTTGTTAGCCCCACCTCTTGGCTGAGGTGTGGCCTGACTCTGAGATGCAGCAAGGGTGTGAGATGTGGAGTCTCCAGATGTGTTGAGGGATGCTGCTGTGTGTGTAAACAGCTCAGTAGCTCTGGAGAGGTTTGCCTGGCCACTGCTGCCGGAGGTTGTCCCATTCCTCAGAGGAACCTTCTTCAAAGCTGGGACGTTTGGGCTCTGGCTGGGCTCTGTGAACTTGCGCATTCGATCACGTATGGAGTTGGTGGAACTGACCTGTTCCAATTTGGCATCTCTCTTCACAGGTGCTGCACAGACATAATGCAGATGGGGAATTGAAATCACAGAAGAATACTCAGAAGAGCTCAATACATCAGAGACACCTCAAAAGCCCCCTACTGCCATTTCTCTTTTCCTCCTCTCTTTTAGGTTTTGTTCCAGCCCCCTTACTTTACTTTACTTAACCTCCCCCCGTTTCACTGTCTTTCAGTTCCTCTCTTTCAGGACTTTTCAGGACATGTTTCTCCCACTCATGGATACTTTTTCATCCTCTGATCCTTAATACTGTCAGATACTGTGTACAAAGCTCATGATTTGGCACAGACCCTTCAATGGAAAAAAACACTAGTGATTAGAGGAGAAGATATTCACCGAGGACATCCTAACAAAGGAAAAAAGGATGTGCTGCTGAGGAGGAAAACCACAGTTTATCGTACAGTGGATGTAGCAAAGAGCACTGTCTGGCAGAAATAAAATGGTGTATATTACAACATGCTCTCTTCCCAACTCCCTCATGTGAATGGCCCTACACGGTCATTATCTCCATATACTGGTGTGATACTGTTACACAGTTAATCAGTTAATCATTTAGTCTATAAAATGCCACAAAAATACGGAAAACTGCCCATCACAATTTTCCAGAATATTGAAAATAGCTTTTTCTTTCCAACACCACTGAAACCAAACATTTTCGATTAACAATGATTTAAAACATAGAGATTCAGCCAATTCTCATGTTTGAGAAGCTGTTTTATTTGATAAATGTCTTAAAAGATTCTCAAAAATGTTATTGATTAATCAGTTCAGGACTAACAGAGTTGGACTAGTTTCTTACCAGAATCCTTTGCTTTGTCATGACCGAGGGGAAGATCCCTGTTAACTGTTACCTAAAAAAAACAAAACAAAACAAAGAAACATAATCATGTAGAGGAAGATTAAGGGTTAACATGCACTGTGCCTGGATACAACCACAGAGCTGCTGGTCTGAACAGCTCCATGTTTAACAGGGCAGCTATGCACATTCATGAGGGGCAAGAGTCTGCATGGAGGGCTGTGGTGACCCCCCCCCCCCACACACACACACACACGCGCGCACACACACACACAGAATCCTAAATACAGAATCGACCGGTGGTGTTTTCATTATGTAACATTTGTGTATGTAGTGAAGCAGTGGGCCTCTGTTCTTTTTTTGGCAGTGTTTACATTACTTTCAGGAGACTGAGCATCAGCGTATATTGCAGGGAACAATAAAAGTAGTCCGGGGTCGGCCTTGGGTAAACACATTTAGAAGAGTGACACGATGGCGTCATAGTGACCTGAGCCCCCAAGATGGGAAATGTTGCTTTACAGTTAACAGTGAGAGCAGAAACAGCAGCTATGTGTGTTCTTAGCACTGTGGGATGAAGTGAGACAGAACCTCTGGCCCGTAACGCTGTCTATCCCTCTCTGACAGCAGGTGAGGCTGACATGCCGCTGAGGTGAAGCAGAGACACTCAGGTGCACAGTTTGTTTGTGTAGCCAAGTAACAAAAGTTAAATAGCTCCAAAAAGGAGCTCGGCGTGGTGTGTTTATGGATGCCGATGTGACCTGGGTGTCACTTAAGAATGGAGTGACGAGCTTTCTTGTTAGGGATAATGAAATGGAAAGAAACAAAGGGAAAGCTTGATCTGTTGCTGCACGTGACACTGGCTGAGTAGCTCAACAGCCCACTCTAGTGGTACAGTTATGATATATGTTTTTTTGTCTGTGTAAAAAATGGGAGAAATGTTCCTTTCATCTCAGCTGGCTGCAGTGTCGTGTCTGCGTTTTTGACTGACTGCAGAGGGGAACACGAGGCGAAGTAAACAAACAAATGCTACATGTTATTGGCAGACAGCGTGTCATTGGTGGTGCTGAAAAGTGAGGACCACACCAGCATCGTACCGGGCTGAGGTGACGTTTGCAGGTACGTTTAACACGCTGTTTAATGCGCTGCAGCTGAGGGGCTAATTAGCTATCTAGCCTGCCAACTGATGTTAGCAGTGCACTTGTTTACGGAAAATGACGATGAACAGTCTGCCTATGGCTGAATGCTGACTTTACAACTTTATACAACATTTCCATTTTCAGTAATCCCTCCTGCCCTGTACAGAAGCTGCATTTGTTATGTCTCTCCACTTTTTTATTCATAATTTTCCTCTAATTTGTCACTTGTCTGTATGTTTTAGACTCAAAGACAACAAGCATTCATCTGACACAAGGACTGTATACTCTACCTTTTGTTCCTGGGTGTCCATTTTTCCCTTGGTGCTGCCACTGAGCAGGCCATTTGCAGGACTGCTCCGAGATAAAATGGCCCCATCAGGCTGCTCCTGGTCAACAATGTGATTGTCGTAGGACTGAGCCTGGAGGTTGGCTGGACCTTGGCTTCTGCTCTCAGTTTCTGAATCTGTGCTGTAAGTTGAACCACTCGTGGCTATCTCCACCTCCTCCCCTGGACCCCTCTCCTCAGAGGACATACTCACGCTCTGGTCAGATGTCCCTGAGTCAGTCCGTTTCCTCAACAGAACACCAACACTATCTGAAGCCCCAGAGCCCAAACGGGGCCTGACGCCCGAGTTTGAGCCCAGTCTCTGTCTGACGTAGGACTGGGAGCTGATGCTTCGCTCTGATGCCCCAGAGTCTAGCCTACCACGCTGGGAGGAACTCTGGCTCCTGTCTGAGGCTCCAGAGTCTAGCCGAGCTCTGTAGGCTGAGCCCAGACTCTTCTCTGAGGCCACGGAATCCAGATTGGACCTGGAAAGTGCAGAGGTCACACTGCGGTCTGAAGCTGAGGAGTCTGACCTTTGACGGTGAGACAGGACCAGGTCTGGCTCTGTGGTCACAGCTTCTCTCTGAGGCTGGATCAGCAGAGGTCCAGAGCCCTCATCCTTCACCAGGTGATCGAGAACCAACACCATGCCTGAGTTGGAGCCTGCAACAGAAAATACAAATGAAAGGTGAGCAATACATTCCTTTCTGTACCCTGCGCCTTTTCTGATTTCATAAAAACTGATTTTTATGTCCAGTCTTCCTCTTAGATCAGTAGTAAAGTGGCGTGAAGACAATGTTACTGTTCTTGAGCAAAGAAAACAGTAGGTGGTGAAGCTAAAGAGACCAAAATGATGGAAATGAAATACTTCCGCAGCACTGGGGCCCCATGAGAGGCCGGCCTAGAAAATATCATTCAGGATCACAGAGGAGGCACGTGGAGACATGAGAGGATGTAGGCATTTCCTCCAGACTGGCCTCAGTTCCTGCGCAAGATTTGTGAGATTGCTCTGGTGGATGTGCGTAAAGGAGAAGGAACGGTCATGAGTGGAGAATGGTAGCATGTGGCACAACCATAGGTGGTGAGCAAGAACAAGGATTCGAGAAGGAAGTGGGGGAGAAACAGAGACTAGGACAAGTACTTCCCCTCCCCTCCTTCACTGCTCCTTCTCTCCGCAGGAAACCACACTCCAAACAACATAGCGGTGCCCACATCCTCTCCCTCTGATAGTCTACCTCCAGCACGCCATGGTGCTGCAAGTGATTGGAATATCTGAGGCTGTGTATGTACCACAGATAACGAAAACAGAGAAAACCAAGAGTATATCCAATTGCCACATCACATGTAAACACCAAGGCATGAAAACACGTCTGTATGACCTGTGTTTGCACTAACTCTGCAACCAAATGGGGTTCACCAAGTATGCATGCCTGTCATTTACAAACCAAATCAAAGTGGGACTCCAGTCTGACCGACAGCCACAGCAATCGCTTTAAACTTTGAACAAGACAGGATCAAGGGTGGATATTCACAGCTTCATTTGAAGCAGCTGATCTTTTTTTACTCGTTGTTGCGTAACACATCCCAAAAAAAGAAGCAAGCTCAGTTGTACACAATCAATTAATAAATGGCACAGAGTTGGTCATTAAACAGACCAGATGATTATGCAATACTGTCTGAACAGAAAATGTGATTATGACACACAATTGGGACAATAACTGGCTACCATTTTCACATGTGACACTACGGATGGTCCGCACCAGTGTCCACATCTAATGATGCGCTCAACCCAAACTCAATTACTGGTCAACTGTAACCACAGTGAGAGCCAAAGCACTCTGCTTCTTCTACAAACTCATGTTATTGTACATATTTTTGCCATTCAGAAACTGTCATGTCCATTGTGTAGCCATTTCTGGGAAAATCCCCACTGCTACTGGATAATGAGAGGCTTGCTTTTTGCTTCAAAATAGCTACAAAAGCTGAACTTGTGCACTCTGCTGCCAGTCAATATATACAGAACGAACAAAGGACAACCAGGGTTTTTTTTAAATTCTTCTTTCACACTCAAGCAATGACCCGAGGAAAGCTCATGTTTTGTCCCCCCCCCCGTGAATGGGTCAACACAAGTTTTTTGCGACTTTGTCTTGAGCGCTGATGACAGGTTTTTTGTTTGTTTTTTTTTTTTTATACAGGATTTGTCACACCTCAGCTTTGGCATAACACTAAAAGAACACAGCTTTCTACAATAAATTTACTGATTGACTTGTAGCCCTCTTAGCCACGAAGTGCACTCTTTTTATACAAGTTGCTGCTTTTTCTAATGTTACCATATAAAGAAAATACCTCCACTATGAGGTTGACAAGATTAAGGGTCTACAGTGAAGCAAGCGTATCTGTGTGGGCTGAACAAAATCATGCTTTTTGAGGTTTTTGAGCTGATGGTGCTAGATGAAAAGTCAGCGGATCAGCAAAGTAATTCGTCCAGAGGGGAACATGAGATACTGTTATTACTGCAGAGATATTTGTGTTGAATTTTAATGACATTAACTGAGAGTGGTTGAGCAATTTGTTTTTAGAATTTACACTGGGATTATTAATAAATTGGGCCTCATACGGTTTAGCAGTGACTTGAGTGGTGCTACAGTTGCAGACCAAGGTCCTTTGTGAATGACAGGGACCTGATATACATGCATATTCGCATTGGTGGTAATGGTAATACACAAGCTGCTCTCGTGTTCAGTCCCCCATGTCATTCACAAGTTATTTGTGTGAAACTGGAATTAGTATTATACTTCAACTTGAGCGTTTTTCTCTCTTTTGGGATCTTGAGGCACACAGCACATTCCTCTGAGAGTCTCTGTAAACATTTAATTTCCTAAATCACAGCCTTAGCAGTTACAGTTTGCTCTAGGATGCAGTACGGCTGGACAGCCTGCTAACATCAGGTAAAGAATGTAAATATAAGCTTTTTTTGTCAGACAGGTAGAGCTAAGTGTTTGTGCTGCGTTCAAAGACCAAAAACAACCAGCCACTGATCAGCCAAGTTAATCTTTCATTTTCTGCCACTTTCACTCTGCTGAAAACACAAAAACCACAAGCCCACCCTGGCTACACTATCCTGTCCCAACCACAGACATCCTGTGTCTTTGATGATTGGTGTCCTTTGCTTTTCTACAGTGGTCTTTTTTTTTTTTTGTTCACCCTTGCTTCACCCTGGTTTAAATTGTAAGGCAGGGATAACTCAGGAACACTGGGGAGTTTCTCCGCCACGTCAAGCGAGCCTCAGTTCTGTTCTGGTATCAGCTTTATTTAGCAGAGGTGTGGCTGTTGGGTTTCCCTCTGTTGCTTCCCATAACCCCACACCACCCCTGGGTCCATAAGAAGGACACTGGGAGCCAAGTCCAGGGCCAACCAGACCACACAGAATGACCTTATTATGGCCGCCAGCCTCACGCCAAGTTCAGGTCAGCCAAGCCTGAGCTTAAATAAAATATGAAAGAAACAAAACTCTCATCTTCAAATTGATGATCCAAGTTAAATTTGATGCCCTATATAAAGGGGACTATCTAATTAATACTTTGTCCTGAGTTGTTTAAACTGGCTAATCAATCTATAGCTAGGTTTCTAACAACATTTATGACTCCTCAACAATGTACATTTGTCATTTTACAATCTATTCATCGTCAGCTCTGCAAGTGAGCCTGCAAGGTTTTAAGGATTCAAGTAAAGGAGGTACATTCATTCCCCTCTGAAGGCTTGCATTCATTCCACTTTATAAATGGTTAGGCTAACAGAATGGTTAATGAAATGACTTCACACTTAAGAAGCCAAAGTCATTAAGCCTATAGCTGAGTGACTCCAAACACTTATAAAGCTGGATGAAGGAGCTTAAAGAGCCTGAACTAATATGACCTCCTGACCGCCACCTCAGGAGAATGACTCCTATGGCCGACTATTATAACAGGCAGCAAAGAGGAAATTGCATCAAGACGGATCTATGCAGTCGCAACAGAGGAGGTCAGTGTTGGCTTCAACTTTGCAGTGTTTACCTGGATTTAACCTTTGGGTGAATGTTTACAGCATATACAAGCTTTTCTGTTTCAACAATCCCAAGAGAGTGGCATGTCCAAACATGATCTAAATGTGAGGGCAATTCTGTACATCCTACAGAGAATATGTATTAAATTGGTGAACAGCTGTACAACACTTTGAAGAGCAGTCCCGCGCAGTTTGCTGCTGAATGAGAGTTTCATACCTCTTCTCTGCAGCTCTCGGCTTTGTTGTGTCTGCTGGCCGTGTAACTCCCGGATCTGAGATCTGGTGCGTTCTTGTTCACTGCGACTCTCCTGTTCTCCTGTCTCCTGTGAAAAAATTGAAAAAAAAAAAAAAAAGAATTACACACGCTCAGTGTACTTCAATACAGCTCCAAAAGCATCATGCTCTTTAATTTCTCAGCTCACAATGTCTTTCTTAGGAAAGCAGCCAGCCGCTGCCAGACTGCCAGCCCATTCCTCTGATCAAAACCAGAAAGAAAACATCAGCTCTACGATCATTTGTTTGGGGTCAGCTGATGATCACAACAGTCTTTTGTTGGAGGTCGAGGTCAAACGCTCAAGCCATGATGAGCAGCGTGCTGAGCCAGCTGGAAAAGATCTGTTTTATTTTCCATTGTATATGTCTGAGAGAGAGAGACGCCCTGAGAACCAACATATACATTCAACGCATGGTTCAAAGCTGTGTTATACCTCTGCTTTACAGCCTGGCTTGACTTTGGTAGCTCCTACTCTTTCAAGATTATCTGCAGTCTAACATAGTACAAAATTCAGCTTTCCTGCAGCACCCTGGTTTCTATCCCTCACTGATACAGGAAAGTCACAGCAGGAAGGAGATCTCAGAACAGAGGTAGCAGTATTTTGGCATATGGAGAGGAAACAGGAGAGGTGTAGAGGGGAGCACACAGAAGTGAAGATGAAAATCCCAGCACTGCTGTTGGGCCTCTGGTGCCAGACCTTGAGCTACTCCACAGGAGAATCAGCTGCACAAATAAGGCTCCTCCGAGCACGTGTGCACACACTCTTTAAATCACTCCCCCACATATTCTTCATCCACAACACTCTGAGGACTTGCAAACTTTTCTATTAAAGGGCAAAAAGCTCTTGTGTGGAACTTCAGGTGGTTTGCATGATACTGTAACCGTATCACTGCACATAATCTCCTTAAAGGTGTTTTACATGAGGCATCTGACTAAAGAATAGTCCAAGAAGCTTGGGTGGATCCTGGAAAAACATACTGGACATGACCTTACATACTGAAAATATAATACTTAGACCAGATTTACACCCTACCATTACTTCAAAACGCTTCAGAAAACACATTCACAATCTCTCAGGCGAGCAAAGAAAGCGCACACACCCAACCACACAATCCCACGCCACAATCATTTTCCATGTGTAAACAATGTTATCCTAGACAAGAGATTTGCATGGTGTGAAAATCTTATAAATCACACCTTTGTGCTTTAAAGGCTTTTAATCAATGCAGTGTGTGATCAGGGCTAAAAGGGAGAGACGGAAAATTAATGTGGTGACCAAACACAAAGCCTGTTCGAATTGAAACACAACCAGGAGTCAGAGGTGAGAAAGGAGTCGAGGCTTTCTGCTCTGTCATCTGTGACCTTCCCCACCTTGAGCAGATTACGGGGCAGAGTGGCTCAATCACGGTGGAGAAAATGTAATCAGACCCTGTTGCAGGAAACGGCAGCACAAAAAAAGAAAGGTGAACCTGCAGTGGCATTGCTTGGGTTATAAACAAAGACACATGATTAAACCTGTCAGATCATTTTCTTTGTAAAAATGAGTGAAGTTTCATTGAGTCTGTGAAAGAAAGAGACTTTTCTCATAAGAAGGGAATTGAAATATTAGAGGTGTCATTATACTGATTTAAAGAAGCACAGATGGTGCTCCAATGTCACTTTTTCCAGTTTCCACTTTTTCTCCGTACAGAGCAAAAAAAAAAAAAAAAAAAAAAGCGGCAGCACAGATTCTGGGGCATAACAAAAGTCTTTTCACCTTTTCACGACAATGATAATTGTTGCTGATAAGGTCTAGCACACTGCAGTGGAATGCAGAATTTAGCTGAATGCTCCTTTAATGAGCTATTACGGTGTTTGACGAGGACACAGGCGGTCTTCTGCAATAACACAAAAGACTAAAGGCACTACAGTGTAATAATGCGAGAGGTCACACACAAAAGACACTCTCCTTCTGAGTGGAGTTACTCAATCAAAGAGTCACAGGGAGATAATTGTGTTTGAGCCATAAACACAATTAGAGAGAGAACAAGCCTTTCCTCACTCGCTGCTCCTCTCCTGCTTCTACCAGGAGTCAGGCAGACAGCCATCATTTCACAGCTCCCACTCAACCACAGGGAACATATTTCTCACAGACAGTGAGGCAGAGAGAAAAAAGGGAATATAAAGTGGAACTGGAGACGCAGACCAGAGCCTGGGACCTTCTGCCAGCCACCATGCTGTCATTAGCGGCTTTCCTCTGGCCCCAACATTCAGGACCTGACAGAGTGGAACCAACATCGACACCGTCCCACTCCAATGCTCACCCCGAACCACTTGTCCCATCTGGCCTCAGGAGCTCGTTTGTGTCGGACTATAATTGCAAAAATCTCAAACTCGTAAACACAAAAACAACTGTCGTGTCTCATGACCACAGCAAGGCGTGGACCATCCATCTGGACTCCTCTGAACCCTCAACTCCACAAAAAAAAAAACAAAACAATGAGGCCGAGTCCAAGCAGGCGCTGAGGCACACACCTCCTTCACCAGCCAGTTCAGACTGCTGAGATCAACTACGGATTAACACATTCAGTTTTTCTGAGCTCCAGTTTTCCATGAAATGTTAAATCCATCACTCCACAGGAGTCACTGATGAGGTCAGACCATTTGAGGGTCTTCCATGCCTCCACGTGGAAGAGGGAAGAAGAGAGACCTGGCGGCTCATTTTCCATTACTGCAGCCTGAGGAACCACACGGCTCAGCTTACCTCCAATAATTGAAATACAGTAGCTGGAATGAAGCAGCAATCATCTCTGTATCACACACACGCGCGCACACACACACACACGCACACACACGCACACACACACACATACACACACAGTCTGGAGTGAGGAAACCCACAGAAGAAGTCAGCCCTGCGCCTCATTCCCATTTATACTTACTGCAAATCATCACATGCCACTCTCAGGTTATTTACTGTTTTTTTTTCTTCAAAATGGATCCACTCTAGTTTTTTTTTTTTTTTCCCTCCACCACACTTTCTCAAGTCATCTCCAAAGTCCGATAAACCCTCTCTATTGCAATGGCTAGGCCTGGTTTTAGACAGTTAAGCTACTCTTTCCTCAGGTCACGTCTTGCAACATCTTTATGATGAGATCAGAGAACAAACAAAACTCTGTCTGGAGCTGCAACATCCGCCCACCCAACTGCCTACCTGTGCTCTCTCCCAAAACACCTATGATGGCATGCAAACCTGCAGCCTCAAAGAGACTATTTGCAGGTTTAAATTACTAAATACGTTTAAAATACAAGCATTAAATATTCAAGGATTATCTTTTTTTATTTTTAAAATCCTTTCATTGCATTGTCTTCTGTATTTGACCCAGTGTCATCTCATGCGTCATTAAGGCTTCACCTGTATCCAAAGATATAACCTGTCAGCTAAAAGTAACAAAAAGTGAACTAACTCAGCAAAAAAAAAAACCCAAAAACATTATGTACACAAACCTGAGAGGTAAACAGAGACACAGGCACGTCCCATTCTTCATGCAGACAGAAACTAACGCAGACAGATGTGGACAGAAGTCTAAAAGTCAGAGAGACACACGACAGCAGGAAAATCAGAGTGACGTTTACCTTCTCCTCACCAGACTGACTGACTGCCTCCCCCTCTCCTTCTCACTCCTTCTCTCTCTCTCTCTCAGCAGCAACCCTCTTGGAGTCAGGACGTCCGCTACTCTGCCGCTCTACTCCCTCAGCCACATCATACATACTCACACACACACACAAACATGTACACCACCACCAACACCACACACACATACACTACCAACAAGCCACTCCCTTGACTTCCCCTCCCTCCCATTCTGTCTCCACAGGGATCTGACCCCCACCACACACACACACACACACACACACACACACACACACACACACACACACACACACACTCTTTTCTTGCAGGTTAAAGGGTTGCCTGGTTGACACATTAACTTCTGACACACTCTGCCATTGTTTTGACCTTTTTTAAATAATGTATCTAACTGCTGTTATACTTGAGACTAGGAGATATTTTACTGTAACAAAACCCCATTTAAACTATTCGATATTTTGCACTGCTTTATCCTAAAATAATGAATAAAGATCCCTTTTTCCTGCCGGCATTTTTTTTTCACTACGTACATATAATTAAAGTTGGGTTGTTTTTTTTTTTATATATACTGTTACAGCACGTTTTCTACCAAATGAGCAAAAGGAAACTTTTACTGTACCTCAGCTATCCTTGCATGTCAACCATGCCCATTAAAAACAGTCATTAACGTCTAATGAGAGTTGGATTCTGGCAAAATGACAGATGAACAGCTACATTAGTCCACTAATTAAGCACACACAAACTCAATACATTTTCTCTCTTAAGTTTTTGTCACACAAGTTCTTGAGCTGTTGTTTGTTTCAAGATGCTGCCAGTGTACACGTGTGTGCGTATGTGTATGTGTGGCTGCTACAGGAGCCTATCTAGGACCTCCATCTGCCACGGGACAATTACACTCAGCTCAAAGAGATCCGCTGCTGTGATGTGACTGGAAGGAGCCCTGCTGCTGCTGCTGGTTTATGTTGTTTTTGGCCACGTTCCCATTCCAGCACAGACTATATTGCTGAGGCACAGCTGGTGAGCTGCCTGTCTGTCTGTCCAAAACCCCCACCCCCCACTCCAATCACCATCTAGATGTTCAACCCCCCTCATCCATCACACCACCTGTGGTTCACAAACCCACCACCGTACCACTCAGCTGTCTTACAGGAAGTGAGGTAAAAAAGGCTTGAATGCTAGAGCATCCTGTGACGCCAGCATCCTATAATCGCTTCCTATCTGAGGAGAATACGCACGCACACACACACACACAAAAGAATGCACGCAAGCAAAGCACAGGCTGCGACAGACAATGGTAGTGATACCAACGGCCTTTCATTTCTCCCCCTTTATATCACTGTGGTGGTTCATGTTCTGCATTAACACAGCAGAACATGAACCACTGATAATGTGTGCATTGTCCTTCAAAGCATAGATAAACTGCTGTTGTGACTTCATTCATTTTTATCACGCAAAAGGCTCAGTTACAACAGCGGTGACCGCATACACTAAGAATTAACTTTGTTTTGCCTCCACAGAGATCTCATCTACTGGAAACAGAATTCATTAAAAAAAAAAGAAGATCAAACAGCAGATAAGATAAGATCTGGCAGGTAAACAGTTAAGCCCTGGGTCTTCAAATCGTGTTTGCTTCAACAACCACATAATTCAATCTGTTATGCTGAAAAAGACAAAAGTTTAGTTCAACTCTGAAAACAGTCCCGTTGTCCTCCACTAGAGGGCCAGTCAGCTGTGAGAGACATCTGAGAGGAGGCTCAAGTCTGGAGTTTTAGACAGAGACTAAAGAGGGATTCAGACAGATGTGAAAATGCAATTAAAGGAAAGGAAAGTGCAATTAAAGTATCAGATCAAAATTTTAATCTGTGGATGCGTCAAAACGTAAAAACCCCGGTGCAGATAGAAGTTTGCAAAATGACAATGGCTGGGCGACTGTCCCTGTCAAAAACAATTTAGTGCCTTAGCTAAACACCAGGCTCAAAGTAAATTTTATCTTTCTGCTCATACTTGGCCAAACCTGAATGAGGATGTAAAAAAACAAAACACATTCCTTGCTCCGTGGCAGCCTAGGCGTGTGTTTTGTGTGTACACATGTGGTGCAGCCACATTCATGACACAGTGTGTGACTCAAGTCAAAATGCTTGTTGTTGTTTGCTGCATTCTTCATTGTGGCAGCAGAGAAACCTCAGAGGTCACTGTTGCCATGCAAACAAACTCAGCAACCGCAAATTGGTCTGTGCAGTTCATTCTTTTAAATGGAAGCTGACAGGAGAGTATATTACATTTGAGACTGGTTACCTGTCAGTGCTAAAGGTAATGTGTGGGCCGATCCAGCCAGACGCTGTGACATTTAATCATTTTTCCTACCATAAATGACAATGATCACTCGATTGACTCTGCCATACTCACTCCAGTTCCCATGCTGCTCTGGGACTCCACACCCTCAGGATCCAGGCAGCGACCAGGAGCTTTAACCTTCTCCACAGCCCCTAAAAGCACAAACACAAACATAAACACACACACGCACACGCACACACACACACACACGCACACGCACACAGGAGTAATGCTTCATTAGAATGAAATAGGTAACAAACACAAACAACTCTGGCCTATGGCCTTTTAAGAAGATGGGCAGGGTGGAACTTGATCAAATTATGTGCGAGTCTATATGTTGCACCCTGTCCATAAGCATCACAGTGTTTCAGAGTGACAGGGGCCTCACACAGACCAGACAGCACTAAGGAATGAAAGGCATCCCCTATCCGGTCAGGTATCATAGGAAGATACCACAGAAACTATGCCAACCGCAGAGTGCCTGCTATCTGTCCCACATGAACTATGCAGACACACTCATTAGCAATGTGTATTTATCCCCCCATGCTTCTTAAAAGTTTTCTCTTTAGCAGCCAGAGCTTGATGCCAAAACACATTTGAAAAAAAAAATTAACTTTAATCAAGATTAGAATAGTTAGTGATATCCTATTTAACAGACATACAGACACAGCTTAACTCCATCTTATCAAACAGCTGGACTCACCTTGCTGCTGTTCGTCACGGATTTGTCGGATGGCTGCCCTGATAAGCTTCCTCTCCTCGTACTCGCTGGCGGCACGGAGCTTCAAGCAAACACACACAGAATCTCAGTGCACACAGGACAAGCATGCGGTGTCACCAGATTTCATGATTTCTGTCCGTTAATACTCACCATTTTCGTGAGCTCATCGATGTCCTGGATTGATTGCAGTTTTCGTGACAGGGCTTCCAAGTTGTCACTGGATTCTGACCTGAGAGAAAGAGAGACAGTGAAGTGGTTATAATGGTGTTCACCATGAGTGTCCGTCAACTTGTGTTCATGCAACAAGTGACAAGCTGGAAATCATAGCTCGGACTCTAACCTGAGGCATCTCTGTGCTTGTGAAAAGCAGCAGGAGACAATCCAAAGATAACACACAGTTTTCTTGGCTGGGAAAAAGCTGCTCTCATCCTCTTTTTTTTTTTTTTTCAGTTTCATATTTCTCCACTTTTATGTCGGTTTCTATTACTCATACTCTCCTCCAGCTCTCTCATTATCCTCGCTTTCCTTCATTCGTTGGTATTAAAGGATGTGTGGCATGCTGGAGTGGAATATTTCACATTCCTCCACGGGATAATGCAACTTTCAGATGGGTTTAGTGTGTGTGTGTGTGTGTGTGCATCTTAACTTGTGCGCACGTGCATGCATTTGCTACAGCAGGTATGCTTTCTCTTGCAGCTCCAGTGAGGCACCTCCTTTGTTATTGTAACCCAAGTCATCTGAGAGCAGCAGTGAATGGAAATGATTAGGCCCGGCCACTGGTCTTAATAGAACTCAGTGACAGAGAAAGAGAAGCATCAGCAGAAGGCTGGGTATCCTCTTTACATCCAGTCGTGTTAAATTTTTACTGCGCTCCAGACCAGATGTAGAATTGGGCTGCAGCCTTGAACTAGTGCCAGTCTTAAATTACCACCTGTAAAAGGACAAAAGGACTCAGGCCGTCCTGTTCGGTAGAGCTCAGGATTTCACGCCCACAGAGACGGAACTAAAGACCATCAATTCATTTTTAGTGATTCTGTTGTTACATTTACTATGTCTCAGGAGAGCAAAAGGTCCTTTACAGTGTATTGCAAATGAATGTAACTGTTAAACGGGAATTTCTCGAATGATATCTGGCAAGATGCTGATTGGCTGAGAGCCTTCTTATCTCATAAGGTAAAAAGATAAAAACTTTTGGCCTTTCCAGTCTAAATACTCCAATTTGGCATGAATGGATAGATTTCAGGAATTCAGGTTCAGCTGTTTTCAGTTTACTCTAGTTCGTCAGAAAAAGTCTGCATCAATAATCATGAAAGATATTATAATATCTTTAACATTTTAAATGAAATTAACACTGTAGTTTGCATGAAGATGTGAATGGCAAACAAAAATAACCTGAACTGGAAAAAAAAAGAAAAACGAAAGACTGGTAATCTGACATAAGGACAAACCTTTAAGAGCTTTTATTGTGAAATGTGCACACAAGATGGAAAATTTAGTAGGGTTGTAGTTTTCTGTCCCCTCTGATTCCCTAAGTTGACTTTTCCAGACTTTTCCCACTGGAGTTGAGGAATGCTGCATCTGGGTTTCTGAGTGTTTTCACAGCATCTCCAGTTTACCTAGTCTAGTGCAGTTTGTCATTAGGACAGGTCTTTGTGTGTGTATGTGCATGCGTGCGTGCATGTGAGTTCTCACCTGTGCTGGTTCTCCTTGTCCTCCTGTTGTTTGAGGCGCGTGGGCCGAAATCTCTTGCTGGCCAGAGCGGCCTCCATGTCCTCGATCTCCCTCCTCCTCAGCTCCCGGATGGCTGAACGGATAAGGCGTCTCTCGTCCAGATCCACGGTTCCATCCAGCTTCACGCATGACACAAAGAGATACAAACACAAACGGGACGTGAAGAAGTGTGCTAACGCAGCAGGACGAAACACAGAAAGCCGAAAATTTGGCTTGCAAAGGATTAGACACTTGTCACTCTTATATTTGCATCCATGACTGAGTACACCACAGAAGCGGGATGAGGAAATGGCCACAGAGTTATATAAGAATCTGCTCTTGAAGAGGACACAGGCTTGTTCTCAGTGTAAGTACAGGGCGGTCACACAGCAGAACTGCACGGTTCTTGGGTCAAAACATGAGTGGTAGCGCTGACTTCTTTCTTGCTGTAATTAACCTTGCCAAACAAGGACAATAAGGCACTCGTTTACAAGAAGGGGCAGACTTTCAGCCAGTCTGCCCTCACAAAACACACACACACACACAGCTGTCGGACAGAAAGACAGAGAGTCCTAAGTCACAGCTGACGGATAATAAACGTAAACAGCATTCACGTGTCACATCGAGACAAAGCTGGACTTAACATCGCTGGTTTACTTTCGAATGTGTGGTAGGGAGTTTACAGGGTCAGCACGGCTGATGGACGGCTTATAGACTGGTGATGACAGGTGATCTGATTTCACTAATGTGAAAAGACAGGGACCACCTGAGCAAAGAGCAGAGGATGAGAAACAGACACGCTAACAGCTGGTGCTCCGCTATAAGAAAGAAGTGTGTTCAGCTCTCAACCTATCACCCAGGTGTCTTCTTCTCTGGCTGTATTTCATCCGGGCTGAAAGAGAAACTAGGCTGCAGGAAGCCCCAGAGACTCAGATGCTGAAGTGGCTCGCTTAAAACACTCACTAAGCCATTTCATCGCTCTGAGTGACTATTAGTTAAAGGGTTTATTTTTTCAAGCAAAAGAGGAGTAATTGAGGTGTGTGCGTGTGTGTGTGTGTGTGTGTGCGTGTGTGTGTAGTATGTCTGCAGACAGACACACTCCCTTAGTGAGACGGATGCTTTCATGTTAGCGACTGCCGTCAATGTAGGAGGGTGGAGGGAGCCCTCTCCTGTCAAATGGGAGACAGATCTCTCTTTTGGTCGACAGCGGGAACCTGTCAACGCATGCAGAGATGAGTAGCTCCTCTGGCAGGCTTTTCTTGTAAACCTCACACTCAAACACACACTTTAAGGTTCCCCCTGCTGCACCAGTTAAAACCTGCAGAGTCGAGACAAACCTTTGTGTGCCAACTGTCTTCTACTAAAGGGAGCTGGAAGTGGTTCTTAAGCTAAGCCTTACACCCTGATGGGTTGAAAAGGGGGTTGATGTACCCCACCCCCGCTGGGCCCAGAGGAGGAAGAGGAGGAGAAGGGGGGACGTCTCACAAGAGATGAAGAGGACCAGTGGTTCTGAGGTCTCACTGTGGTTTGACAAAATATGCAGCCCGAGCTACACTGGCTCAGAGGGGCTCTCCTATATACTGTAATTTGTGGAAATTTAAAGTGCTGAGCTGACTGAAAAGAATGAGTAAGAGGAGAAAGTGCTCAGAAAAGGCAGGAAGGAAGAATATGAGAGAGGAGGAGACGTATAAGAGGGAGGAGTGAAGCGGTTAACGGAGAGATAGGATGACAAAGCGAAAATAGAGAAAAATGAAAGAGAAGCTAGACTTGGGTATGCCTAAAAATGGGCAGATGAGAACTGGGTGGGAAAGGGCCAGGCCTCGCACGGGTCATTCCTCGCATTCCTACTGACTCACAAGGAAAAGAGATTGTAGTGAAATCAGGAGCTGGCTTTGGGGTCCAACCCAGCAGTGAGAAGATACGTCGGCCAGGCCAAAACTGCAGAGGGTTTTTGATTGTGAAGCAAGAAAATAATGAGAGGAGAGATGAAATGAGAACACACTTACTCGCTTCTATCACTGGACAGTGTCTCTCTCTCAAATGTCTACTCTCTCTCTCTCTCTCACACACACACACACACACACACACAAACAAAACACTCAAGGGAGCCGTCTGTTACCACACTGTCAAGCTCACTGCCGAATGAATGTCATGATGTGATTATACAGCCAGTACGCTGCCAAGTTTTAGGACTGAATGATTTATCTATTCATTATTAAGATATAACAGAGAGTAGCCTCAAGCCTGGGCCTCTACTCAAAAGGAGGGACTTCTGCTTATCATTTCACAACAGGCTCCACATATCAGTTTAAGAAAAAAGAAAACAAAATCACAAAAGAAAATGTTGAACAGACAATGGGGGAAAAAAAAAAGCACCAGACAGCTTCAAAACTCTGCAGAGCATGTGACAGACTGCAGAAAAGTCCAAATCGGTCACCGTAATCTTTTCAAATACAAGCACACTGAAAGGAATTAAAGTCCTGATGTGATAAGAGATGAAAAACAGTCCCTACGTGTGCACGTCAGCACTTCGACTTTTACCTGCTCTAATTTCAAACAGCTACAGTTTTTTTTTCTCTTTTAATTGACCAATCAGTGCACAGATGCATGAACGTCAGGTCAGTTTGGATTGGGTGCAGTATTTATACACTAAATTCAAGTGGGACAAGGCCAGTGGCTGTAACTGCCTTTTCCTTTGCGTATTTGAAAAGGGAGAAATAATAGAAAGAAAAAAAAAAATCACCAATAGCTCCACAGGAAAGTAATGAGTGGGCGTAACTCAAGCAAATAAACCACACCTTAAACTTGGGCATCTGCCAAAGAAAACAGAATAACCGGTAAAGAGCCAGAGACGGAAACACACACTCGTCCATAAACAGTCCATTCGACAAAGCTACTGCATAACAGCGGCCTTTACAGTGAGTGAACTGTGTCAGGAGGAGGGGAGAAGAGAAAAAAAAAATCAATCTAGTTACTCAGTGACAGCACTGACCATTCCCAAAGGCATTTTTCAAACCAGCCCACAGACCTCTGGGTAACCAACTGTCACTGCATAATAACAACAGCACTGTGACCCAGAGAGCAGCCGTTACACCCAGACAGTGCTGTTATTCACACAGTGCTGCTTTTGCTGCTAACAGACATATGAGTCAGAAATCACACCTAAGAAACAGGTCACCCACACACAAATACGCTTCACTGACAAGAGGCGGTCGCCGAGACGTCACTGAGCTGTAAGCACCTGCAATGACGGCAGAGGCGTAATCGTGTTGCAGTCTGGTCTGCTCCGCTAACTGGAGACTCATCGCCGTCACACCTGTCAGCTTCTGCGGAGTCACCTGACTCAGCCACTGAGATACAATGTTAGGAAACAGGACGGTGGAGGTGGAGATGACTGACAGGGTGAAGAGAGAAAAAGCGCCTCAAGACAAAGTTTAAACATGGGTATTACAGACTTTTTTTTTTTTTTTTTTAATTGAAATGCACTTACTCACTTATATAAACCAGAAAATGATTACCTTATTTGGCAGGAATTATACTGTATCGATGAGCAAGGTACAAAAAAAAAAAAAAAAAAAACATTGAACATTTCACAAGCAGCCTTACTGAGGCTTGTACTGTACCACTGCTCGCTTTGACTCATTTCCTGCCCAGCAGCAGCTCTCTATGGAATCATAACCTCAAACCTATCCAAAGACATTTCACTGAAGCAGCTCAATCAATCATGGCCAATTAAAGAGTGTTCATGGTTTACCAGTAATCCTGACCAGCTGGTGACACACTTCTGAGGACAGCAAACACTCTCTGAACTCATCTGCCGCACATGAGAGAAGCGGATTTAAATATGATTTGAAGTTTACAAGGTCGGTTAAATTTATCGTGCCACAACTGGAAACAGCCTCAGAAGTGGTCAAATATGGCAAGAACACAAGTTTCTTCAGGTAGTCAAAATATACTTCAAATTACACTGAGGTACTGTTCAGCTGGTCTGCCTTCCATGAGCTACACATACACACTCTGACAACTAACCTGTGGGTGCAGCACTGAAATAGGATTATGTTAAACCTGTGGAAGTGAAAAGAAACAGACCACTCAGCTAAAGTGGTGTGCAAATAGAAAGCAAATTTTGTACAAGCTCAGATTTGTCTTAATTACACCCCTCTGTTCAGTGCCTTTCATTAGGGCATTATTCATTAGAGTTCACAGAATTACAGTCTCAGACTCTTTCTGAGCATCTTTAGGAAATGAAAACATGGATTAATGGTAATGAACCACTTATTATGTCTAAGCTCTGACTTTGAGTTTAGATACGCCTCCGTACTCTGGATTGAATGTTAAAACATGTTAGTTTACATAATATGAGAGCTGATGACCATACCTACTTTTTTGTACCAACAAAACTGCCAAGTATTGATTGCTCATCAGATTCTTTAATCTGGTATTTTTCTTCTATAGGAGTGTGTAGTTAGACATTTAAGATTTAAGACAAAGGATTTGGCTTTATTTGCTAAAAAGTGTTTGGGAGAAGAACATGAATATTCCTCTGACAGGTATTTGGAAAATGTATGATTTTGATATTAATGCTAAAACCGAGGTGGTTTACAAAGGTCAGGTCAAACATTACAACCCGGTGTGCTGAAGTCATTTCCCGTCACCTTTCCCACACACACCCTGGGAGCACGACGACCCTTGAGGCCGAGTCCCGACCTTTTGACTCCCGGTGGGTGTGCATGTGCTTGTCTCATTTGCTGTTTTTGCACTTAAAGCTTTGTTCTTTGTGAATTATGGCGCACTGAATAAATTCCCTGACACACAGGAGTATGTATACTTTCTGCAAGAAATGTGTGCGCGCGCATGGGCATGAGTGAGGGTGGGGGGTACTGTGTGTTTGTGCATGAAATGAGGGCCACAGTAATAATTTCCAGAGCAGACTGATGTTAGAGTGCAACCAGGCAGCAGATCGGATCAGTGCTTACACTCACTTGTGTCAAGCCCACAAGTTAGTTTGCCCTTATAAGGACACATGGGACACTCCTTGCAGCCGAACTGAAGTGGACTACCAGCTGCCACTCAGGAAGCCGGACTGGTACAGACATTGAGACAGACACAAATAAACAATTGAGAAGGGCTGAAGGGGTGAGAAAGTCCAAAAGTATTTTCCAAATCTCTTTATTGCCCTGCTTTGGGGCAAGGCTCCAATCTGAATCAGGTGCAAGCCAATAAATCACTTCTCAACACCTGACGAAAAACAATGCACGCATACAGCGGGCCGGCGCACACACACCACACCCACTGAAAAATGGAAATATAATCAGGATACACGAGAGCCTTGCAAGGCACGGGGCTCCTAGTTTCTCAGAAGAGGGAGTTTCAATCACCTCTCGGCTAAAAAATTAACAAAGAAATGAACCAGATTCAAGGTGAAAACTCATTGTGCTACAGTGCACACTGAGTTTTTATTGTCTGGGGTCTAAAAAGAGAGAGTTCCTGTGAAATATACAAGCAAGCAAGGGAGAAAGAAAGATTACAGTACATGTGGCAACATGCGCTCTGAGTGCGGTTACACGTGTAGGAAAGCTTAACCTTTACTAATAACTGGATGGTAGGATAAAGCCCCAGAGCAGACCTGGGAAAACAGCGTCCCTCCTTTACACTTGAGGTAGCAGGCATAAAGAATGGACACATGGAGGAATGCATGTGGGTGGGAGGGGGGTATAGGCTTCAAAAACGTTCTATAGGACTGTAATTATGCACTGAAGACAGATCTGAACTCACACGTGTTACCAACCCGTGCTCATGGTACAGAGACTTGCATTAGTGCAGCGGATGCCTCATGCTGACAGACTAATCAGCACACACTTGATTGCGCACACATGGCCAACGCTCTGATCTGAAGTGTAAAATATTGGCCTTTCAGTTCTGTGCAGGACATCAAAACTATTTCAAATCTTTGCTGCTTTGTTGCACATCAAAAACAACCCTAAATCATCCCACAGTGATAAAATTCTCCTCGGTTTCATTCAGCTGCCTCCGTGACACATTTTGGCCCATTTCACTTGTCTGGCTCCACACACTTTGTCCCCATCTGATTGTGTCTCTGTGTGTCAGGTCACAGAGAAGATCCAGGTCAGTTTGCTGGGGAGACAACTGTGCCCCACATTTTGGAGTCGGCCTCGTCAGATGGTTTCATTAAATCCAACAAAGGCAGAAAGCTGTCTCACTATGCTATTGTGAACTGTCCTGAGCTATTGTGATGAAAAATGTTGTTTTGTTAGCAGAGTGTATCAGTACCTCAGTGGCCATGTGTAGCAGATCTGATAAAGCATGACAAATTTCATCAGGAAGGAGCCTTCATAAATAAAGAGACAAGACATGAAGAGATAAGAAAGACTGCACTGGATCCTGCACTTTAGCTGGACTGGTCCTATGAGCAGACCCAGGTCACAACAGGAGCTGGAGCATGATGAATCTTCTCCAAATATGGGACATGGCTGGTCAAACTGAAGCCCTGGTGACCAGCTCTTTTTTGTTTAATGAGGGAAGAGCCAGGAGGTGACAGGGACATCCCACAGGAGGAAGCAGAAAGGGTGGGGTGGGGGTGGTTAAAGCACAAGCAAGGCACAAACAGTTTGTTCTAACAGATCCATGAGAGCCAGCCACGCTGACTCCGAAAATCCGCAGCAAGTACGACGATGGGAGTGAGAGTCACACACTGACTCAACAGATCAGCTGTGTATATCTCAGGAATGCCCTGACATTAACAACAGTGAACTGGAAAGCAAAACATCAACATCCGCTGGGTGATTTTTAGTGGATCTCAGGAAATTACTCTTTCCTCAGGGAGTTAATATAGAAAAGGCCCAAACCACAGTTTTTCCTTACATTTCTCTGACTCCAACTACATACTTCTGTTTATCTCTCCTGTTCATCAGTTTTGTGTTTCATAAGTACCATCCTTTCCCAAGCTGGTGAAGTGTGTGTATATTTATCTTTTTTTATTGGTGCGATTCAGCATGCGACTTGGCAGAAAACCCACAACATTTGTGATCCTGCAGACTGCTGCATGTCGTTTCCTGTATGCCATTTTTCTCTGTAAACAGAGCCACACCTTAGTATTCCAATATAAAGCCAAAGATTGCAAAAACTGTACTGCTATGGTACTTTGGGTAAAGCAAATGGGTGCAAACAGCAAAGGCATCTTAATCGTCTTGGCGATGACGAGAACAACAATTTTCTTTTTCCCCATGATAGAAAAACACAGCTTCCTCATTTCATCTGAAGCGGACATTAACTAGCTTTCATATTAAAGTGCCACGATTGTGCACAAATTAAACCCAGAATCTTCAATTTGATTCTCAAATCCTCTTCAATTTGATGAGGCCTTATAATAATGAAAAATGGTGTGAAAAGCCTGCTTGTATTGGGAGATATCAGATTAGGCATGGGGACCACTGAAACAGTAGCCACAAAGTAGAAGCGTTTCTTCTCCGTCTAACACACCTGGAAAACAGTCTAAACGGCAGCTTGAAGGGTTTGTGGACATCTAAAGCACTAAATCTCAAACTGGGACTTCACTAGCCAGCGATGTCTAGTGGTGGTGACGGAGACAGCAGAAGAAAAAGGACACCTTCAAATCCCTTATTCAGACCTTTTCCATTTGGCAGAGTGATGATCCAGACAGACGGAGGTCAGTCACAGAAACTCTCTCTGCTGGATCACTTATGAGACAGACGAAAAGACCGGAGCGACTTGGACGGCAAATCGGTTCACCCCTCGGTTGACAGCCTAATTTTTCAACATAGAACATACTGTGTTAAATTATTGAGTCGATACTGGACAGATAGCAGTCGATGTTGTCAAGCTGTCACTCTTTTGTCTCCCTCTGTAACCAGAGGCTGGTTCTGCTGGTTTGTCCCTCAGTGTCTCACCACTTCCTGCGTTTTGACTAAACTTTAATTGCACCCTGTTGAGTTTTTGACATAATTTTCGACCGATGATCTGCTCATCAACTTTCGGATGAAGTATAGTACCAGGAAACAGAAATGCACCAACAAAGGAAGAAAAGATGATAATTGCCAGCCGTTTGTGTTCGTTTGCTTCCATTAAAACTCCATAGGGCACCTTTTAAGTAATGGTCCATGCCATTTTCCCCCTTTAAAGCAGCCTAATGGGAGCACTGCTTTTGTAAGTGGTCACTGTGTCATGCACAATATATTTAAACTGATTGACATCCATAATACTGCAGGGAGTTAAGTATCCCATTGGCCTAAGGGGCTGTGGACGTGCACATTTCTTCAACAGTCTACATCACAAAAAACATATAGGACATATATTTTCCCATTCACTGCCTCATGACAGAACTCCATAATAAGGAGCATAAGCGGCAACCCACAGAAAGTGGCTTACACCTTGACACAGATCCAAATGCACAGTCACAACCTTTTGATTCACTTGCTATAAGAACGTAATCACATTACTGCACTGACACAAGCAGCATCAACCTCTTTGAGTGCTGCGTTGTTGTTCTCACTGTTAAACCGCCACATTATTCTTTTATGGCATTTTAAAATGACAAAACAGCACCTGGGGTCCTCTTTAATAATAAAATTGTCCAATGTCCAAATGGAAGCTTATGTTTCTAAAGTACCCAGCTCCTCAAAATGACAAAACAATACCGAGTATCCGCTTTAATAAGGAAATATGACACACTGAACTCAGTTTCAACTTTCAACGTCATACATGGTGTAAATGTTTGTTCAAATGCACGTGAAGCTGTGTTACATTCAGTCTGAATTATTGTTCCACAGCAACAAACTACTCAAAGGCCACAGACCAAAAATAGACTTAATGTGCACACCATCTCAAAGTTCACTTTGTTCAGCTTTTCCTTTCTCATCCTTTCAGAGCCAAAATATGACAGGCTATTTATAGTGCTATCCAGTAACAAAAGTTTCCTGTTTTATCAAACAAACAAGCGGCTTCTTATCTCCTTGCTCCCCGGGCCGTGTATTTGGATAGTCAATGTCAGAGGCTGAAGTCTGCATATAGTAACTAAACTGTTCTCCTTTACTGCGATGGTTTCCTGTCTTTGCAACCGTGTAGATAACTCATACATCATGTGTCAGTTTAGAGAAGGGAACCTGCCCTGAATGTTAAACTGATCACAGCCCTTTTCACCATTATCTCCCTCATAGGGGAAATGCCTTGTGTGTGAGGGACATAAATACCTGTGAGAATGATGACAGGCTGCACAGAAAAAAAAAAAAAAAAAAAAATCAGGTGTGCTCTGTGAAATGTGTGCTTGTAGTTTAGAGCCTCGACAACTTTTTTTTTTCCACTCCGGGTGAGAGATACACCTACAAAACACCCTGTAAACATCCACTGAGGTCAAAAGTACCAACGGCCAGCACAAACCCAGATGCAGCAGGTGTTATCAGTGGTCAGGAACATAAAACACTTTTCTTTGCGTGTGGATATAGCGAGGGGTTGGGGGGTCGTACTCAAAGGAAGATTTGCTGCATGCAACAGCTTGAATCCGCAGCTTGTCAGAAGACACTGCAGTCAGCTTTGCCACGTCTTTGAAGAAAGAAAAATCTTTTTCGCGATTTTTTTTTTTGCCATTTACGTTTTATCATTTTTACTTTGTCAAAATGTGACCAAAACAAAGAAAAGAAAAGAAAAAAAAAACTTGATTACTTTTGCTCTGAGTATCAGACAAAATAAAAACACACTGCACATATATCTAAGAACCTCCCGGACGACAGTTATATAATACAGCGTAATTTTTCCGATTTATTCGTTCCTGATGATGAGGCTGACATTTTGGACCAGGCCTCTGGGGGAATAAAGAGAACCTGGGGACGGTACTGAGAGCCCACAAAACAAATCTATTCTTCCTCTCCAACTGAATCCGTTGAACCCTTGTCAACGCACAAAGTGTCCGGAGAGCCATAAAACGAATCCCCAGGGGCCTTGTATATCACCGGGGCCGGACCACAGTGAAATTGCCCTATTTTAAACATGTGTGAATGCTTCTTGTTCACCAGGGAGAAAGGACGGTCACAGGGCTGGCAAGACCAGTCACAAATCATTATGTGAGACATCCAGCATGTGAAATCAGCCCAGCAGGCGCCACGGATGGAAAAGTCTCCAATGGGGTCATGTCCATTCAAAAATTAAAAGACAGGCTTGTGCATCAGCAAAATGCAAAGCAGTGAAATTCAACAGGACTTTGCACAAACACTGACATTTTAGTGATTTGTGACCGTGTAAGATGTCACATGTTGACTGTCCCTGTATTCCTCCCATGATGCAGAGCAGCTGAAGGGGGGATTTTCAGAGATAATTAGAAGGGAGATCAGGTGCACAAGGACAGCAGCAGCATCAACAACAACACGACACCTGTAGAGTCACCCTGCAGGTTTGTCACACTGACACACAGGAAACTGCTGCCACACAGAAGATTCAGGGTTGTAATAACTGATAATCATCACCCTGGGAGGTGGCAATTACCTGATAAGATCTATTTTAAAGTGACAGTGGTTGGAGTGGTTTGGTTGGAAAGAGCTTTTCCCCAACTGGCTTTTCAGCAGCTTTTGTCTTTTTGTGTCCACAGATCTTCAGCCCCATTCAAACAGATGACCTGCAGCAAACGTTCCTCACAGCTCCTCTCCCAAAGAAACTGGGAACACCAACTCATTATTTCTGAAGATATTTAAATAATGGTTGGTGGCCAAGAGGAAAGAAAATGCTTTTCCTGGTTGCCATGGAGGGGATTAAAACGAGCAATATAAAAGGCAGCCCGGGCTTTGAATAGAAGTGCAGAGATGGGATTAGTGGCGTTAGAGAGGCCGCCATATGACCTTCTTTAGTTCATTAAGCACAACAGAAGCCTGGAGTTTGTGTTTCGGTATCTACCTGTTGTTTAACAGCAGCTTCTGCACCAGTTTACTACCAGTTTAATTAAGCCAAATGTCCATCATCTTTTACTGGTGTCCTAAATAAAACAATAACTCCTCAGCAGTTACTGAATATAAACACCACAGAATAGAGGCATTACATTTCATCAAAAACTAAACACAAAAGGCGCCATTCGCCTCTCCGCTGAACACAATTTAAAGTTCCATCACAACATGAACTTCTCCTCTGAGCGGTGAGTTTAATCAGAGTTTGTTTCCTTTGAAACCGAGTTCACTGTGGAAAACCCTGACACTCGAGTCACCACAAACATCATCAGTGAAAATGTGGGATTTGGGTGACCTTATAGCTGGTGGTCACATCTGAGGGAGGGAAAGCTTTGGGGAAGAAGCACAGCTCCATGAATCCAGCACAGAGGAGCCGTCGTGCACAGTGGTGGTTTGAGCGTCAGTGTCACATGAAGATAACCCCCCCCATGAATTCCAGCGTCTGCATGACACTGCTGCAGCTCCCCACACCACGCCAGCATTTTGACAGCAAGTTCTTGCAGGATACAGGCCGCACAGGAAGAGTCGGACGAGCTCCATATCTCTGACAGCAGTGAGCTGAAGTGCAATGTCATTATTGCAGAAATGTCTCTGAAGTTTAATACTGCAGAAGCAAAAAGGCAGTTGAAGGACAACAAAGGCAGAATTAGAAAACTAAAGTGGTCCAGCAAAAAGCATGAGATTTCCACATTCGTCTCTCTGCCAACAATTTGCGGTGACCACTCTGAGTCCTTCCCACTCGTAATCACTTTAACTCCCTCTTTCCTGCTCCGTCCCTCTATAAATAAACTCATACACTGACTGATCAAAGCCGAAGCCGAAAGCCGAAATACTCCAGTTAAAAGCAAATCACTATGCTGAAGGGAAAATATCACTTCCTCGACATATTCCTGTTCTCCCACTGTTATAATGTCACGTGTGGCACGTTTGTCCTTTAAGTGATTTATGAGAAGAGAGCGACTGTAGCTCTTGGCCAGATGATTCCAGCCTTTGGGGAAATAATGGGTACAGTTTAAATAGCATCAGACAGGTCAACAAAATATTCACAACATTTATACCCTGCCTACATCCAAAGAAAACAGCCCTTTTCTTGTCAGGTTTACTAATCTTTAAGAACAGAAATCCAAATGTTTTTTCTGAGACAGTCTCTTCTTGAAGCACTCACTCGTGGGAAAGCAGCCAGCCAGGATAATGACTTTAAAGGTCATTATCATACAGAGAACTGGAGATTAATCTGGCAGCTGCTCAACAATACCACTGTGCTTACACCCAACACTTACCTAGTGTTAGGTGTAAACCTAACACTTCATCATCAGTCAATATACAGCCCCCAACAACAGGGCTAAGAGTAAATAAATTATGAGCTTTGAGCGCACAAGGTGACAAAAGGAACAAAAATCTCTAAAACTAACTAATACTAAAAAAATATTGGTATTATTTAACACAAAATGAAATGTTCAAATATGAATACTTTTGCTCAGATGTTTGCATGTTGTGCAAGTGTAACTGTGATTCAGGAAAAGCCAGCGCAGCTTTGTCGAAACAAGGACAGTCTGACTCATGCGTCCTTGTAAATGTGTCTGTGTTACAGGTGTCATGATACATGTCTGAGAGACTAATGTTTCACCTTCCTCTGCCTCAGGAAATAATTAGGACATGACTAACATGACTGTGAACCACGGAGTATCCTTTTTTTCCTACACGTTCACTTCATCAAGACTGATTTGCTGCTCACACTTCAGTAATAGCCCGGTATATCAAAGTGAATCACCTACAAGCGAAAAGTGAATATTACTTTCTTCCACTATTTTGTAATAAGGGTTATGCCTGTTGTGTGTCATCATGAGGAATCACACCCAAAACTAAACATCTGTTTGAGTCGGTTCTCCTCTTTATAAATAAAGACAGGACTAAAACTATTCCTTCATAGCCCAGTCTGTCAGTTATTTGTTTGATTAAGCGATTCATTGATTAGCCTGCAAAGTGTCATAAAAATAGCAGATCTGCATTTTCAGATTTCCAGTCACCAGTTCAGAGTCCAGAGATTTTAATTTAATGGTAATAAAAAAAAAAAAGTCCTTTTGTTTTAGAAGCTGGAACGTGTGTGTTTTTGGGCATTGTTGATTGATAAATAACTTAGACAGCTAATCTATTATAAAAAAAATTTTACAGCTGCAATGAGGACACACTGAACATTTACTACTCACCTCACTTCTTACAGTCAGACACTTCATGAGATCAGAAGCTTAAACAGTTACTTTCATTTTACTTTAATCTATTATTTTCTCAATGAACTGATTATTTATTCTGTGAAACCAAAAAAAAAAAAAAAAAAACCCTGCTAATGAAAATTCCTCAGAACCAAGATAACCTCTGTAAAAATGTCGTTTTGTCCAATCAGCATTCAAACACCTAAACAGTGACATAAGAATGATAAACAGTTGATTAACCCTCTAAATAGTTGCTCATTATTTCCTGGCAATTAAAACTAATTTAAATCAAAACTAAAGATGGTGATGATTAACTGAGTCACAGCCCTGCGACATGAACTCTTACTCCGTCTGTCCCGGGCAGGTACCAGTGGCACCACCTCAGCTCAGAGCATCTCTCCATTCATCTACTCACCAAGGCTCGGAGAGAGGGCTCATCCAGCGCAGAGTAACTCTCCAGAGACATTTTACTCTTTCTGGTCGGGCTCAGGTGAGACGAGAAAATCCGGAAGGTGAGTCTTGCTCTGATGCGGTTCCCCGGCAAACAACGTGTACCACCTGCACGACTTGTAATCTGTTTCTGTTGTGACTTTTTTTTCCCCCCTCCTTCCTTTCTTTCTTTTTTGGTTCTCACTGCAGTGAGTCTCAGTCCCTCAGTCTTCAGCGGAGTCAAAGTCAGAAACTTCTGAGTCAACGAAAATAAACTCGTGTCCCGCTTATGGAGGGCATATTTCGGTCCTCTTTTGTCGTCTCTGGGGTTGTAGTGAAAGCTCTAACAGGCCCGCACGCTCTTACGAGTGGACGTTGGCCGCTTTTTTGAACAGAGGATTCCCACTGAAAGGTGTAATCCCCGCCCCCCTCTGTCCCCGGCGTCTCTCGGAGCTCATTCAAAGCGCGCCGCTCTGTGGGAAGGCACAAAACAGCATCCGTGTATGGGAGGTGATTAGTGCCACTTAAATTATAGTGACGGGTTTGCAGACAATTATCACCTAAATCTGCAGCTGGAGCTTTAAAGTGAGATGCAGCTCATTGTTTAGCTGTCGGGCTGGCAACTGTACTGTTCTGGTTCACTCATACAAAAAAGAAAAGAAAAAAAAAACAACCTCTAAATTCCCACTGTACATGTCCTGCACAGCACCGAATGGCAGACAAGCAAAGTTAGCGATGAGCTGATGAGCATAGTTTAGCATATAGCAGCTAAAGAGCCAGCATTCCCTTCAAATGTTGGTAGAGCCCAAAAACAGAGCTAAAAGAGAGTGAATATTGAACTGATGTTTTGGTAGGCAGCTAAAACATAACTCCAAATACATCCTAATGTTGCTCTGTAACCACTGTACATGTAAGTACATCACACAAGGGTGATGTGTCATTGCTGCCAAGAGGCCAAAAAAAAAATAAAAAATAGAGGTGGAAAAAAAAAATACCGCGCAGCAAACAAAATGGCGGACCAGAGGCACTTATGGAGCTGACTGGAAATCACATGACTTCAGCAGCAGAAACAAATGCAGCAATGTCTCCCTCTGTGCCATTAATCTCTACATATGACAGGTAGCAGATATGAAGGTAGACCAAAAATATGGGAATTGTAAAAAAAAAAAAAAAAAAAGATATTTGAGCCTTACTTATTACCAGGATTTGGTACCACAACTGGTAGACAGAGGTGAGCTAGTCATATAAAGACGCATCGCACAGCACAGACCGTGAATGTTCTCATTAAAACATTTAATGACCACACAAGACAAAGAATAGATAGTTGTTCTTAAACAGGAATAATGAGCTATGTGTCTATAGTGCCCCAGCTCCAAATAAACACCACACCAGGTGACTTCACTGATTAGCTGTTGCTCTCTACTTGAGCTAGTTGACGAGATGTTAATTGGTAAAATGGTCAGAAGCGGTTTGTAGTTAAAAGGGTAATTTGCAGACTGAACTGCCTGTGGCACAAGGTTGCCTCTTTTATATATGTTCCTAAAGTGATCCCTATGTTACACACAAAATACATCTTATCAATCTTAAATCATATTTGGAGGAAGAACACAAACTTTTTCATACAACTAAAAAGTCGGAACAGGAGAGACACTGCTTCATATGCCATCTCATCATAACAGCATGAATATAGTTTTTTAGATATGCTATAAAAAAAACTTATTACTGAAGAATATTAAAGACAAATCTTCAACAATATAAAAAGACAAATGTTCAATAATACAGTTAATTTTTTTTGTCTTGGTCAAAGATGCATAAATTTATCAAATCTCTTCCTAAAGCCCTTTTTAACATAATAAATGATCAAAGTGCTTTAGGTTACACGAAGACGCAGGAACACTGAGAAATGCCCTGAAAGAACTGGCAAACGGGTGAAAACAACATGTCCTTGGCTGAAGTAACAAGGTAAAGATTAAGTCAGACAAACGCACACTGACACAGTCATGTGTCTGTGTTTGATGTTCTCAGTGTTCTTAATGAGCTATGACGTGACTTGTTACAGAAAAAAAAAAAAATCAAATCAAATTTAGTGTTAATGAAATTCAATTCATACTTTATCTGTTAAGGCTAGATGTTGACAAGTTAGACAAACATTTAAAACAAATCTTGAAATAAAGCAGAATATGCATGGATAAACCCAAATTACTTACTTCGACTTTAATAGAACCGCAAAATACCAATACTCACACAGGCACTTATCAGATACTTATGGTTCATTTTCAAAAGTGTGCAAAAAGATAAATGAAAAGCAGAGTAGGAGATTTGGTTTTAATATTTCTCCAGATGTTCCTGCTCTCACTCTTCCTGCTGCTCTTCATTCTGCTTCTTGGGCAACTGCAAATGGGAAAAAAATACAATTGAAAACCCTTTTACAGATGCAAAACCAAGTTGAGGAAAATCCACCCTTAAGCAGAACTGACAGTGGTTAATTTAATTATTCTGTGGAGAAAGCACATACAAATCTCCCTGGAACATTTTCCCTTAAATCAGCATGCAGTAGCACATCTATTTGATTAAATATTTACATTATAGTAAGTACAATTCTTCTACATCCTCCTCAAGCTCATATCTCTCATGTAAATATATGAATATGAGTATTTTAGACACCTTTGTGTATTGCTCATATTTTTGGTTATCATAGTGGTTCTGTTAAATATCCACCTCTATCCCATACTGTATCAGTACAGACTGTATCATGTGTAGACTGTTTTGGCAGTAAAGGTACTGTCACTGCCCTCATTATGCTAAATCATGTTATGTTTTCATGTTTATGTTAAAGACTGGGTAGAAGCAGAGGCTTCTTGCTTTGGTTTGTTCACATGTTAATCTGTGTGTTGTGTTGTGTACCTTTGTCATTGGATTACTTCTGTTCCCTCTCCCTTCTTTATTTTCCGGTAGATGAAGTCTAGTGGAGAAAATCAAACGAGAACATGAATAATATACTCTCAATTTTCATTACAAAAAACACAAATAACTATTCGATTAAGAAATTCTAAATTGGTCAAGTAGAACTAATGTAATTCACATTCCAAACGTTTGTTTCCATAGGATCTGATCATTGCCTTTACCCCTTTAGAGATGCAGAGCCTGACTTGTCAGTGTCACAGAAAGATGAATGAGCCCCCTCTGCTTCCCTGCCCTGCTGAGGTCTGTTTTTCACAGAGACATCACAGTTGGATGTCTTCCTTTGACTTGGTAGTCCAATGTAGCCTCTCTGCCATTCCCTTGGGTTTTTTCCTGGTGGGATGTGTCTGTCAAATCCAAAGTCCTCTTCCAGGAAGTCGGCTTTATGTGGACAGCATATACACATGTGTAAATAAACACACATACAGACACATGGATCAGACATAAAATGTTGCACACAGACCCTCTAGAATATAATGCAATCAAATACAAATCGCTTTACAAACTCATTTTGTATGTTCAGTGCACGTTGATACTAAGTCAGAGAAGTATTGAAGCGCTATATATCATTTATAGTTTGTGGTTTTGAATTTGATGCTATTTTTTTTATTTAAGATTTTGTCTAAATGCATTTACATATATATGAAATCTAAATATTGAACACACTTTAATATAATAATGTGTAATATAGGCAAAAATGCCTCTACAGCCTCAGAAATGGCCCCCAACAACTGCGACACTGCAAACAAAAATATAACACGCAAGTTAGGCTAATGGGTAACCATTTACTTTTAATGCTAGTTTTTGTTCTCGCACTTTGAGAAGTTATATCCTGCTGCAAGCGGAGACACATCACTATATTACACAGGGTGGGCACATAAATAATCAGAGGTACACAAAGACACAACAGAAAACGTACAGTTTTATACTTTACCTTGGTGATTTATTCTCCTTTGAAAATCTGGAGATATCTGTCCAAATGTGTCTTTAGCAGGGCTCAGTGGTTTTCTTACTGGTGGTTTTGCTATATTATTCAGTGGATGGGCCGTCTGTGGGCGCATGTCACATTTGTCCTAAAGGTAAAACACACACAAATATCACAAAACATAAGAAAAAATATGCAACTGCATTCCTGTCTACCCCCAACCCCCGCCCCCCCCCTTCAATGTTCACTAGGGACACACCTGATGGTGAAAGACAACAGCCTCTTCTAGCGCAACGCCACAGAATTCACATGGAATGACCACATCGCCCTCTAGTGGACTGGCAGGAGGACTGTAAGAGGCCGGGGAGACGGACCGAGGGAAAGAGGGGATGTTGGAAGCGAGTGTGTCAGGGAGGCTGTGCATCAGCCCTGAGGCGTTCCTGTTCATCCTATCCTCTTTAGGTGGAGAGGAGGGCTGCTTGCTGAAAGATGCAAAAGCGGAGGCGGGGCTGCATCCAGTCTGAAACCAAAAATAAAAGAAAATATATAAAGGGTTGAAAATGTATGTTAAATCTGCTTAAAATCAAGTGATCATGTGCCTCCTAGATGGAAGTGAAGGCCACATGTTCCCACAGGCAATGACTGAAACTAAGATAAAGAAAGGTATTCAAATGTTTGCACGCCATATGATAACTGACTGCATCTGGGCGTTTTACACTGATTAGATCTGCGCATAAGCTGATTTATTTCTTAACCATTTGACAATGCAGAATCCTAGTGGGGTGTGGAGGCAATGTGTGGACAGGTTTTCAGAGGAAACACAGAATGACAAATAAGAGTGGGTCACGGCACATTTCTTTTTCTGCACTACAGTAAGTTAAACTGAAAGTGGTGCTCGAATCAGGCTGGGATATCAGCCAGTCAGTCAGCAAGTCCTGAATTCAGCTGTCAATCAAGTTCTGGTTGTTTTTTCATTTTTGTTGTGTTGTCATGCACAAAGATATGATGCGCTGACCTGGAATTACAAACTGTATGTCCTCCTTTTCTCCAGTTATATACCGTGGAGTGAGTCAGCAGTTTTTTTCCCCTTCAACATTACATATATATTTTACTTGAATGTGGATGTGAAGGGGTTAGGGGTTCTCAAAGGAGAACAAGCACCGAGGTATGAGGTAATTGTTTAACTGGTTCCAGACTCTTTAGTCCAGAAAACAAACATAACCACAGCTTGGTTATCTTTCTGGGTGCTGAGCAGATAACAGGGAAACAAAGATCAGCTCATCAATCAGCACACTCTTCAAACACAGACTGTTTCAGTGACTGGCTTTCTGTAGGCATACATATTACAAATAAAAAATGAGTTCTTAAGTATGTACATATACAATCCAGTATCACTTGTAACCCAAAAACTCAAATTTAAACATTTAAGAAACTAATTATTGTGGCCATTTTATTATTCTTTCTTTAATTACCCTAGAGAATGGTCGCTTCTCTTTCTGTTACCCAAAGTATTTTCTGAGCTATCAACACTGTTAGAGAACCTTGTACACTGAGATAAAAAGTGTCTTTTTGCAGCCGTAACAACCAACAACCTTGGGGACCTGAGGGTGTGGAAAAGCGGTGAAAACTAAATCAGTGAGCCTTAATTCTCTTTGGAAGCAGAGATTCTGTCTGTGTGTGGTGAAAACGAAAGAGTAAAATGAAATCTCAAACCTGATGCAGAATGAGGTCCTCTTCTGGAAACAGCTCTTCGCAAAACTCACAAGGCAGCATGGTGTCTATGAAAAGAATTTAAACCATGGATGAACCGACATCAGAATAACTTAAAAGTACTCTAATCAGGACTAATCTACCTGTTTGATCATGGTCCTGGACCGCACTTGTGCTTGTGCTTGTCCCTACAGAGAAGTTCGGGTAGTTGTTGTTGGGTGGAGAGAGCGGAGAGGAGTTTACAGAGGTGTTAGACGTCCTGTCAATCTTGTGGTCCCAGATATCACTCCACAGGTTGCCCTCTACACCTCCAGCCACCGACTCTCCATCACTTTGAAGGCTGAGAGCCAACATGTAGTCCAGCCCTGATGAATCCTCATCGGGGGTGTGATCACCATGTTGCCACATGCTACTGCTGCTGCTATTCAGAAAATCACTCTGCCCTAGAACTAAAAGAACAAATAATTATACAGACATAACATTTTGAACTGGTTCCATCTCATTTGAAGGTACTAACTGCACTTTCTGGACTATGTTAGTGATAGAAAGGTCCTTATCTCTGGTCAGGCAAACCTCAGAATTCCAAAGCAATCAAGGTTGGGTTGGCCCTGTGTTAAGCAAACTCTCTAAATTGATATTGATCCAAGATATGTTCCAGAGGCATCTACAACATTTCCTTTGCCAGTAAAACTGATTTTACAAAGATTACATTACATAAGGGGAAAGCGGACAGTAACAGTCAGATATATTTGTGTATTATAAACTCTACAGACAAGGACTACAGGTTATGCCAAGCAATGCTGGTGATACTTTAGCACAGATGGAGGTTTAAAAGTATCCTGTGGAGTTTTTGACCACTTGTAGTGCCATGGAGCCATGTTTTTACAAGTGGGTCCCCGTTTTGTCTGTACGGTGATACGATACATCTTCTTTGCCACACTCTATACCACTACTTGACATGAAATCTCCACAGGGCATCTTTAAATTGCTGTTACAGTTTTTTTTAATTACACTGATATATTTTGGGCCAAAAAATATTTAATCTTTGGTGCCCCGGCCCCCCCCCCCACAGGAAATTTAATATCAGTGTGTTAGTGACAAAAACTCACAGTGACTGAATGCCGTATTCCTCTGTGAAGTATTCTTCCAGTCTTGTGAGCTTTGAGGTCCCCTTGAAGTGTTAGAAATTCTGGGATCAAATGCACGGGCAAAGGCCTGTTGTTCTGCTGCACTGATGTTGTTATTCTTGAAGCCTCGTTCTTGGCCTTTGATGATGTTTCGGATGGAGTGGCCTTCAAACCACGCCCCTGGAGGCTGTGGCTCTACTGGACTGCGACTCATCCTGCTGTTGTTCCTCTCTTGGGGCGGTGTGAGGCTTCCACATAAGACTGGATGCACAGCTTGCTCCCTCAACATTACGTTGCACTTGCAGTGCGGGCAGGGCTCAGTGCGTGTACCGCAATAATCCTCATGCTCTTTGGACTGACTGAAAACAAGCTCCAGTTCACAGTATTGGCAAGGGACAAGCCGCTGAGAACATTCGGAGCTCTGCAAGAGACAACAATCGCGAAGAAGCGTAATTCAATTATAGAATCAAGATGGTTAAATATCAGAGTTATAAAAAGAGATGGAAACATTTCTTCAGAAATACCTGGTGAACATCAACACGATTCTTCTCAATCTTCAGACCACACTTGCATGTAATCTATAATGGAAGAGAAAATGCTTGTAAATAAAGCTGTCCTGTCTCAGAGTTTCATTACTTTCTTGTTAGTCATTTCCTTTGGTGTAGGGATTTGAGGTCAGTGGTAACTGCAGTGTGTGAACAACTTAAGGAAGACTGCAAACCGTGTCAGTAACATTACATGTACTTCATGCAACAACAAATGGTTTGTTTAATCAGCAATACAGTACAATCAGATGTCCTATTATAGTAAATGAATTTACTATCATAGTTCATACTAGCAGCACACATCTTTTACAAAAATAATGTTAAAGTCTCTAATGATGCTATTCAGATTTTACCTGTGTGTGCTCCTGCTGCATGTGCTCCTGCAGATCTGACCGGGGCACTGGCTCCTGGCACACACCACACAGGGCGATGTTTCTTTGACAGTGGATCTCATGAGTAGTGAAATTAGCCTCTGGAATGTCATGTTTGCTTAAAGAAAAAAAAAGAAAAAGTAAATTATGAAAATGCTTTCATCACCATATCAAATAGACTGATCAATTTGTGTAATTTATTCATACTTACCAATTGCCACAGAACTGTGTATTTTCATCCGCCATGGCTTTACCAAAGCCTGAGGACAAAGTGTAACTTCAGATATTAATGATACAAACCAGCTTGCTCTGTTTATAAAAAGGTAAACATTGACGATTTGTAGCTGAACAAAAGAGCTGATTGATTGATTAGTTCACATTAATTGAACTGGCACCAACATCTGTTTACTGAGCTAATTTTAAAATAGCCCAGTGAATCATCGGGGCTAATGTAAGGAGTACAGATAGCCACCACGGTCGTTAACAGGTAAACCAACTCTTCCTCTTACCCAGTGTTTCCAGGAAGGTAGCTAACGTTAGCTGACACCGATAACCTGGATTAGCAAGGATATCCCCCGTCAACCTTAATCATCAAGCATCTTGAACCACCTCAGAAAAAACTGGACAATGTTAGGTGTATCGGCTTTAGCTGGCTACGTAGCTTAGCATTAAATATACGGTTAGCAAACACCGAGATGATGCTGGCTAACTAACTTTATACGCTCTTCACAAAGTAGCTGCCGAGCCGGGACGCTGATATAACGGCTGTTTTTTGGGGCCTCTGCCGCCTGGTCCAGGCAAAACGAATGCAACCGTTCTGACGTTGCCGTTTGTCCGTTAATTCGCCTCTGAATACTTAATCAAAAAGAAACTCGTAGACGACTGCTACCTACTTGATGCTAGCCTGAAAAACAGTTCGTTATTTCCTCCTTGCTCTGCGTATACATCGTAGATGTATGCCCTGAGTGAAGCCTGTCCGGCTGTCTACGCACACAACGCTAAGTTTAACATCGGCGCAACCGAGCCCAGATCCTACAATAATGTATAATACTGCAGCTCGTCCAAACGCAATAAACAGAAGGGTGCTCTGAATCAGCAAGGGGCGTACATAGGACAGAGGCTGAGTTTTTAAAGCCGACTGTAAGTCCAAACTCAGGGAAAAAATATGGGCATTATCACCAGGCTAGAATTTGATTGGTTGAGTAAACACTGTGCGCTTGTGAAAACGTCTCGGCTCATACCATTACTTTTAATTTCGTATTCCGATTTCTGGTCGTACCGACACAGTTTCCTCTCAAACTGTCATGAAGGGATCAAGAACATAGACATTATAAGGACTATACAGACGGTCTGTATCCAGACGGTTATCCCTTTACAAATAGGCCTACTCCAAAAATATACGCTTTAAAAACAAGGTATCAATGGTATTGTTTCTGTCATGGATTGTCAATCCTTCACTGTTGATCCATCAACTTCTATCTCAGAAGTCCGCGCAGTCTTCCGGACGTTCATTGTACACAAAATGAAAATCAACACAGCTTTGTCCTTTCGGTGTTTATTGAGTTTTTGATCTACCAGTACTGTGAATGTAAGACATTTTCATTGTTGTAAGGCACAGTTTTGTTCAGATAAAACACTGATATTATTTACAGCAATTGTTTCGTCGTAGTACATACTGTACATCTTTGCATCTCCTCCTAGTCAAAATGACCACCCAATGATTGGAGCGCTTTCGTAAATATATAAAACCTTTAATTCATTTCAGAGCCCTTGTTCCTCATTTGAAAAGGCTGAGCCAACAATTTATTTTACAATGTAATATGAAATGTAAATCCATGCCAAAAGTTTAAAAACAAAATTGTGACAAAAAGCAATACATTAAAAAAAATGTGACTAAATTGAAAGAAAGGACTAATTGTATTTTCAGATAACATCTCTAAAATAAACTGGACTTGCAAAATATACTGATATGCTCATAGATGAGTATCGTAATGGATGCTGGCTTGATTTTTTTTTTTTTTTTTTAAACCATGCAACTTGAGGGCCTAAAAAGTGGATAAATCACTTAAAACTTGTTGAAAAGCTTGTATGAGCAATGTATGAGTAAATTATAAAATGAACACCCCACTGCACCTAATCGCATTGGTTTCGTCCCTGCTGATGCATTAAAGTTTTCTAACAGCTCTTAACTGGTTACATGATTGTCTGATATGAATTTAGGTCCAAAATGAAGCAGGTTATGGACCAGTTCCCTTGCTGAAACTCTGTCAGACAAAACATTCATCAGAAATACTAGCTGCATCAGGATGGCAGTACAAACAGTCCTGCTGCTGTACCCTGAGTAAAGCACAGGAAATAACCATGATAATTATACATGCGCCAAGACTAATAAAGGCTTCTGTCGAAAAACTACATACATCTCAGGTCACTCATCCTTATTGCTCACAGGTGCAATAGTTATTACTCCATTTTCCAATCAAAGGGGAAAATATTTAGTAAAAAAAAAAAAAAAAAAAAGTACCAGCATTGAAAGAACAAACATGAAGAGTTCCACAATTAATCGGCACAACAGAAATGAACTAAAATGACAGTAAAACTAAAAATTCACATTAGACTATTTTTGCCGTTGATTTGCCGCGCTGTTGAATTTCTACTATACAACTCCTTTGCAGGGTCATTATACAAGCTTTAAGTGGCTATTAAAAATAACTATAAAGCGGATTAAAAATATCACTGTAAGCATAATAACTAGCATTTTACTATTTTAATTAAGAAAATAGCCAAAAAATGTGCAAAAAAAACAATATTGCTTGACCAAATTGATATACCTATAATGCAGTCGATGGTGGTACTTTTTTGTGGGCAAGAGCAAAGCCATCTCACAATCGTCTCTTCACAGGTAACTGTGTCAAAGAGCACAACAGTGGGATATCAGATATCAATCAGCTTGTGACACAAAGCTATATAATATATACTGGTGCATTTTTTTTGTGCCTGCCTTCGTGTTAGATTGAAAATACCTTCCCACACACTTGTATTGTCATAGGTGAAAAGTCCACCCGAGACCTGTTTCATGTCACTACTTTTCTTGCCATCTTTCCTGTTACTTTGCACTGACAGACATAAGATAGGGATATTTGGTCAGTCAATGTAATTATAGCTAAAAGAGCTAAAAGTTAACAAAAAGAAAACTGCCTATCTATCAATAACTAAAACGTTTTTAGACAATCAAAACACTTCTGAAGGAAAAAAAAAAGTTTGTTTTCACTTTAACTTCCAAATGTCCTTGGTCCAATATAAAATTCAGCAGGTTGCTCCTACAGAGTCATTAACCACACAGCCTGTGAAAAAAATATTTTTACTACACTACACTATTTATGATCTAGAGTGGCAAATGAGGAAAAAAAAGGCTCAAAGACAGCATAAAAGACAACAGAAGGAACAAAAAGAAAAATACAGTACGAACATTCAGGAAATGAAAAGAAGAAGGCACAGATTTTAAGAGTTGAGACTAGAAGTCACAGAGGTAGCAGAGGTCACAAAGACGGACAAAGGAGAAAAGGAAACTGTTGAGAAAAAAAAAGGAGATATGTGATGAACTGTCTATCTGTCCTTGGATCCAAGCTTCTCGATCAAGTCCTGCAGGGGAGCAAGCTCTCGCCTGTCGATAAGGTTGAACTCCTACAAGACAAAAAAAAAAAAAACATCAGACTGGTACCACCAACCTGCTGCTAACTTTGTGTTGTTCACATTTTATAATTAAGAAAATATGTATAAAAATCCTATCTTTAACATTCGATGTGCAGTTATCATGCTGTTAATTTGCAATATGTTTGTGTAACTAGACAATTTGGATAAAATTATTTATCATTTGGCATCACACATGCGAAAACCCTCCTGCCATGTCAAACTAACTTAAACCCCTTTCAGACATATAATCTGTGTGATTGCTGGGTTTATCTCTTTGTTCAAATAATGGCTTTTTGGCTTTCATGTGTACTGTAGGTCTCTGTTATGGAAAGGATCCATGCACATTGTTCAAACATGACAGGACTGTTACAGATAGAACCACAAAGCTTGCATAATGATTGGCCTCTAGCATGGAGAAGACAAGGAACTGCAGGACGTTACGTACGATGTATGAAACAAGAGACTATTTACTGCCACATCCCATTAAGATGTCTTATTATCTTGCTCTTAGAACAGAGGGAGAGCAGTTTTTTCATTGCAGTGTTGGATCAATGTCAAGGCATTTTAACAAGAGTAGTGCAGCTTTCAAAGTGTTTCTCTTCAGGGTCAGGTTCGCTGCTTTGAAACTGATCAATGAGCTGATCAAGGAGCAGCATTCAAAACTTCATTCCTAGTACTAGATTGCCTGGTTTGGAGACACATCATACATAAGGCTGTCAATATCTTCTTGATGCATTACTGCTTTGATTCACACTTGAGCTTTATACAAAGTTACTCAGCAAACAAATTGCACTGTATGTCTGAAAGGTGGCTTTAGATACACAGCAGTGATTAAACTCCACATCGTAGTTGAAACATCTCACCTGAACAAAGAAAATGAAGTGCTTGAAGGAGGTGTTGAGATGGGCCTCCTCCTGCAGCTGCATCACAGAGTCAAAATGCTGGTGGTAGATGTGAGCATAAACCCTGAACAGACGCTTCAGGATGGTTTTGGCCACAGACATGAAGTTCTTGGGAAAGGGAACTCCTGTGGGACAGAAGGGGATGGGAAATGCTGAGGACAAAAGAAGAGCATGTGCTGTTTCGAACCTCCACTAGGCCTTTCAGCCTACATCGGAGCAAGACTACAATCAGCCTGGTCTCTATGTGAGGCACATGATCAGTTGACTGAAATCAGGTGACTGAAAATAACATTACACTGCTTTGCCTCGTCTGTAGTTTCGGGTCACTGTCCCGCTTTACTGTTCTAAAATTGGGTGACTGTGCATAAAAAAAGCCATATGTCTCACTGTCCCTCTGCTTTCTGACTGCACTCTAGGTTCACGGCTATGGAGCTTGTACTGATAAAGCTGGTGTCTGGTCTGCTCTCTTCATAAGCCAAACACTGATTTCACAGAATTATTCAAGGAAGATATACTCCCCCATATCACCACAGAAGAACATATACTGTGTATTAAAAGACAAACCTATTAAAGTCTAGAGACTATTTGAAAAAAACAGTATGAAAGAAGCAGAGAGAACACACATCAAAATAAATCCTCAAAGGGTAAATGTCACAGAAAAGTTTCTCCACTTTGCCTGTGGGAAGGCAATGCTCAAACTGAATAAAATGAATATATGCATTTGCTTAGTCTGCTGAAGAACAATGTGATATGCCCTAGTTGGTGTGCGTTTCTCTCTGCATGCATTAGAATAACAAAGAGGTCTGCTGGTAAATTCATAGGAATAATATGCTAAAAACTGCAATTCATATAATCACAAAAAGCTTAAACTGAAACTTTGTCAAGCCGCTAAACATAAAAATTCTTTATCGGCAAGAATCAAAACTCACCAATCTTGGAGGGGAAAAGTGTCTCATCATCCAGCTGATCCTGCACCCAGGTCATCAGGTAGTCGATGTACTTGGGCGCAGAGCATTTGATAGGCTTCTTAATATTGGTGCCATCCGCCCAGTGATACTCATATCTGCAGAGAAAGAGCAAAATGAACTGACACCTCTTGTATTATTGACTTATAGTTAGAGCAGACCTTCATATGACATGAAGATGAAAGCTCTACGTATAACATTCGTACTCACTCATTTGGCCTTTCTGTGAGGAAATGAAAACATCATTTGGTAGCAGATAAGCTTAAAAAAAAAACAAAGCAGGAGGGGCAAATGCAAAAGTATCCACTTATATTGTTGCTGCCGTCTATGTCAACAGGAAGTAAACCCTGGTCTCTTCCTCTTGATTAGAGACTGCAGAGAGTCTTGGCAGGGTACAGGATAGAGGAACTGCCAAATCTAGATTCTAACTAAACAGCTTCTACAGAGACCACATGCAAAGTTTAATTCCTGTTTTCCTCATGTGACATTCAGATGCTGAATTTCAATTTCATTTACTTTAAGCCATTAACCATTAAAATGTGTCTCTCGTAGCTCATTGATTAAACTAACACACACTCCATAATTACTGATCTTTTCTCTGTTATAAAGACATGCTGCACTGTCTTTAGCAGTGAAGCCCTGTATCACTGTGGCACTGAACCACAAATCGTTCATTACTGATTCTGATTGATACGTGTGCTCTTTTTTTCCTCTTTTCTAAACACATCTTGTGTCTCAGCCGACGCTGGGGTAAGTTCCTCTTTTCCAACATTTACGTAAACGCTTACATCAGCTAACATTTTTCCTCCGTTTCAATGGAGCTGCTCAGATGATCCATTTCACAAGTTTTCGTAACATTATACATAACAATACATAACAATATTCACTTGTAACACGTTACAAGTGAATATAAAATCTTCTCTATCATGTCTTCAAACTGATTATGAACACATATAATATTAAAAACAGATGACTGCGTCAATGATATATCACAGTACAGGAGCTGAATATTTGTGCAGTCAATGATTTTATGGTTCACATTCGTCACTGACTAACATTAGAATTTTGTTCTCTCTCTGTCATTTAAGTCTTTCTTGTTTTAAAAAAGCATAGTTAATCCACCATCGTTCAGTTTCATAAAACAATACTTTTAATAGGGGTGTGTATGCAATAGGTCAGAGGTCTTCAACCTGTTCCTCAAAGGGCCGTGTGGCTGCAGGTTTTTGTTCCAACCAATCAAGAGCACACAGTTTGACCAATCAATTGTCTGAAGACTGAGATCAGTTGATTAAAGGAGTCCAGTCTGGTGTGCTGCTGCCACACCGCCCTTTGAGGAACAGGTTGAAGACCTCTGCAATAGGTCTTTTTTTTTTTTTTTTTTTACTGTAGACGTTTTGGCTTGTCATAGTAGGTACAAGTGCTACTAATAACTTTAATGATAGCTCTGTTCTACTGAAGTGTCCCAGTAAACCATACCCTTGTGACAGTGAACCAGCATGCAAAAACGAATACCTATAATAGCTTTTCCTACTACAACATGTCAAAATGTCTAGTGTAAAAGAAAAATAAAGTGCCTGTTAGAAGCCCTGTCCTCAAAAAGAAGCTGCATGCACAAAAAAGACACAGTTTGCCGTTACCTTGGTCCAGCAGACATCACAGAGCAGCTGGTCTCAGTGCAGAACTCGGTGATGGTGCCGTACAGCATGTTGATCTGGTTGAAGAAGTCCACCGCTAAAAGAAAGGGTAAATTGTACATTTGTAAATTGTAGAAATGATGATGTTCATAACAATAATGAAACAATATTTATACTGTACTTAACAGTTTATGATCTACATTTTAGTAAGCATAATCTACAGCCATAAATCAATATATTTAACCAAGCCAAGCATCTACCTGCTTCGGCCATTAGTAAAAATTTTAAATGGTAGTTTGTGCACTGAGTGGTGTTTTATTTATAAATAGGTCTGCTGTATTCATCCACTCACTGTTGACAGCAATCCACTCATTGAGATCCTCTCCCTCTGGCAGCATGACAGCCTGCCTCAGGTTCCCGCTGCCCAGTGTTGCCTCAGCATGTTTCAGCAACTCATACCGGTGGGAGCCCTCTGGGATGTTCTTCTTCGGCTTGAAGGTCTTAGATGAGCGACTGCCACTGCAAAGAAACAACGCGCACATGGAATTAAGCAACCAACTGTGCACAGGACAAGACTTGTGTGGGAGTAGATGCTCCACTTGGGCCTTCACATGTGATGATCCTTCCTGTCTGGTTTGTGCAATCAGCAGCTATATGAAGGCTTTATGGTGATCGTCTATGAACTTGATGCTTGGCTGCCATGTTTGTCAAGCCAACGTACAAGCCCAAAGACTTGTGTAGGCCCGTTTCAGTGTGACAGAAGCACGACTGTAAAATCTATGCCTTGCAAATTAGGTGTATAAGGTGATTACCCACTTAATGCAACAGACAGGAAATGCGACAGTATCAGTATATCACTGTAAACAAGGAACAGTTCATGACATTGCTCAACATTTAGTATCCTCTCAGCGAGGTTAAGGCAGCATAGATGGGGACAATGACTAATGTTTACATTTCTGGTCTTGTCTGAGTAAAAATCTAAAATATAAGCGAAGCTGGCTAACCAATCGTGAGCTAACGTTTAACACCAGGCTAGCCAAGTTAGCACGCAACTAACCTGGTTTTCGAAAAGTTAGAGTTGGCCAGTGCTGGGAAACAATAAATAAATACAGTTCACGGCTGAGGTTGCGACGACGAATGATAACCCTATGTAATAAAAGGCGATTTAAGTTTAACCCAAACTTGTTAGTTCGCTGGCATATTTTCTGTAACGGTGTCTTATTTTAATAGTTACTTCCCTTGATGGAACTTCGTAGAAACGTAGCTAACGTTAACCGCAAGCTCCGGCTGCAACTTAACAAGAGACTGCTAACTTTACTTACAACAGGAAGCTCATCTTGGCGAAATGGTCGTTGGAGAGCCTCGGTTACAATTCCTTACTCTGGTTTAGTAAACAGAGTTTTTAAATATATATATAATTACACACTACGAACCACTTGTCAGCGGTGCCTGCTAACAGCGACGTTCGGGCTAACATGAACTGTAAGCACAGTGGCTCTTCCTCTATCGGCTCTCCGTTGAAGCTGGGTCGGTAGACTGTCGCCCTCCCCCGGCTGCATGCAGCTACTACCACTCCCCAAACACAACACACACTCACTTTAGAGTTTACCTTGGTGTAACAGACTCAGATAATTACTCATATTTAACCCATAAGAACCCAGACCCATTTTTCCTTAAAGGAAAATTATGTGGGATATACCACAAACCACATAGAACACATTTGTGATGTGTATTTTCAGAATAACACTTTAATACCAAAGATCTGTGTTGTCACATATATGTTCTGTAACTGGTTTGATATTACTTTCTTCAACAAATATGGCCAGACTCATGTTATCAAAGCTTTGGAACTGTTTAATGTGTTTGGAATTACCTGTAGTATATAAAAAAAACACTTCCTGTCAGAGTCACATGACTGTCACATGGTCATCACACCAGGATGTTTAGTATATGTCGCTTAGGGACTTAATGAGTTAAGGTCAGACATGAAGCTTTATAAGGAAGAGACTGGGGCATTCAAAGTGCTTGTCACACTGGTGTCACCGTGGGTTCTTATGGGTTAATCTCAGAACACTCATTGACCCTGTGTCTTTCTTCTTAAAGCCACGTTTATCAGATGCTCATATTTTGTGATACATTTTTCTTATGTATTTGTTGAAAATCCTGTCTTTTTGGCAATAAAAATAATAAAGTTTTTGAAATGTGCACATCTGAGCCTAACGAAACACAAGCACGCACACGCACTAGAGACACGGCCTTGTCCCATATGGTCTCCTTCACCACCACCCATTGAATAAATGTGCATTTTGTTGATAGACTCAGTCCCCCACCCCCACCACTTACAGTATCATCTGTGCGGTAGAGGTGTGGCAGCAGATAACAGTGACGCAGCCCCGTGCGTGAAGGGGAGAGGGAGGGTTTTAAAGCCTCTCTCCCTCCTCTTCTTCCTTCACAGACATCGCTCTGTCAGCCCGGGTGGTGGTGCCGGTGTGTTTCGTAACTGGCGGCGGTGTCTCCTCTCCTCAGCCGGTCAGAATGGCAGCGCTCAGGACTCTCAGGAAACTGTGCCAACACTCGCAGCATCAAGTCTGTAAAGTGCACACGTCCGCCCCGAGGTGAGTGCCACCACCGGCTCTGAAATCTGAATTTCAATTGGGTACATTTCACGCCACTTTCACGACACGTTCGGCGCTTTTTTCCCCCCCACACAGTGGTAAGACAGGTTTGTGTCTCTTGAATTTCTTGAAATTGTATTTATTTGTGGAGGCCCATAGATGGATAAAGTCGTACGTTTTTATTCCGGGGGTTTGTTTGATTATGTTGTACTCGTACTAAATGTCCGCAGTTAGTCACATTTAGACGCGCCCCTAGCGTTTTGCCGGTAACATTGCAGCAGCCGGCTTGGCTGATGAAATCGGTCTGAGTGCTTGCACCCTGTGGCTTGAGGAGCCAGGTTTCAACTAGAGACCGAGGGGTGCAACTCTGCACACAGTGGAAAGACATTCGTTATGTCCTGGATGATATGAGACAGGAAATGGAAAATTAAGATGTTAAAAAAAAAAAAAAACGCACGATAACGTCCCCGTGCAACATCCCGTGCAGGTATTTATTGGGAACGTGCGGAGTGCAGCATGACTGAGATACATGTAATAGACTAATGTCTTAAAAATCCAATCCTCGTGTGTCCCCTGCACATGATCTGCAGCTTCTGAGTCACAAGATAGATCATCTAAGGCATATGTCACGTTATGCATGAGTTATTACATGTCACAATATAGATTCAGGTTTAAAGCATTTATTAATTTGATCTGGTAGAATCGTATTTTTGAGACAACAGCAGGGTAATTTTATTCATATAGAACATCAAAAAAAATGCAACAGTAACAAGGGAAGAAAAAGCAACAAAAAGACAACTTCCTTCTGAGGTGGTCCTCATTTAACAGGCTATTTAACATCTGAAGAGAGAGTTTTTTTCCCCCTCAGAAGAACAGCTTTGTATTTAGATTCATATGAGGTTAAAGAGAAATTTGCTGCTCTGCAATTCTGACACATTTTCTCTGGGACCTGGTACACTGGCCCCATGGCCTCGCCCCATTTTCCCCAAAAGATGTGATACTTTCCTGTGAGGTTTAATTAGTTATGGCAGAATGAAAGGGATCGTTACATCACTGCTGATGGCTCATTACTCTTCAGTTATTGGTTACTGCTTTCTGTGTTTGTTGTTATATAACTGAAAAACTCTCTTGGGGCTTTTGTTTGGATAAATCAACACAACAGGTCAACCCTGTCTTTACACTCATATGGTAAAGTGCTGTACATCAGTTTTATGATTCAGGTACCTCTGACTGTACTGGTGATTAGATCCTCATAAAAAGCGGCTCTCCCTTGACTGCTCTGTTTTTTTTTTTTCTTACCATTAACATCAACACTACAGTACAAGTGCTGATAAAACATATGGTTCAGTCAGGTGGAGAGATGCAGGGTCTAATTTTAGACGCTCTTGCCCAGGGTGGATGATTGAGCCTGATTACAGGTTTCTGGTGTCAAAAGCCCTGTTTAACTGTGATTAATGTCTTAAGTGTTGATAGAAGGCAGCTGGACTTCTTGTTGAAACTTGAAGACGTTTCACTTCTCTTCCGAGAAGCTTCTTCAGTTCTGGAGACTGGTTAGAGAGTCCAAACTTTTAAACCCATCCCTATCTCACCTAGTAGGTGGTACCTCTGTGAGCAATGGAAACCACTCTGTGGAACATTCACACCTGGGTGGCTCCTGCTGGTCTGCCTCAAGTGGAGTCGTTAGCACCTGAGGGTACTTAGGTAATCGTAGAAACTAAGCATCATGTGAGTCACGTGAGCTCAGATAAGTCTCTCTAACCAGTCTCCAGAACTGAAGAAGCTTCTTGGATGAGAAGTGAAACGTCTTCAAGCTTCAACAAGAAGTCCAGTTGCCTTCTATTAAGTAATTGATTATTTTTCCTCTGACCCCTGTGTTTTTGTATACCAACTCCCAGGCAGGAGGCGGTGGTCATCTCAGGAAAGAAACTAGCACGGCAGATTCGGGAGGAGGCCCGGGCCGACGTGGACAAATGGGTTTTGGCCGGCCACAGGCGACCTCATCTGAGTGTGATTCTCGTAGGAGACAACCCAGCCAGTCACTCCTACGTCCTGAACAAGACACGATCTGCAGCTGATGTCGGTAAGTGAACAACACGCATGCTCCTCACGTATGTAAACACAGAAGAACAAATGTTTCCTTGTGTTTTGAGTCGTTTTCTCACTTCAACCTCCCACAGGAATCTCTAGTGAGACGATTCTCAAACATTCAGACATCACTGAGGAGGAGTTATTGGACCTGATCTACAAACTTAACACAGACCACCGTGTGGACGGCCTGCTGGTCCAGCTGCCTCTGCCAGGTACAGAGAAACTGGAACAGTGGAATAGAAAGACTATGACAACGACTGTAGGGAGTCATGCATCTGTAGAGAGGCTCCTTTGTGTCACAGTAAAATCACTTGCATTGCTACTCAGAGCAGGTGTGGGTCAGATTTTCCAATAAGTTGCATGTGTAAACTTTAACAAACTCATCTGTGTTCTTGAACAAAACATTTGACTGTAACTTTGTTTTCTGGCAGACCACATCGATGAGCGCACAATCTGTAATGCAGTTTCCCCCACCAAGGATGTGGACGGCTTCCATGTAGTTAATGTGGGTCGCATGTGCCTGGATCAGTCCACCATGCTTCCTGCCACTCCTTGGGGAGTCTGGGAAATCATTAAACGCACAGGTAACAGGAGAGACCACTTACATCCTCTAAGGGTTGAAATGCTGCTGAACAATTTTTTTCTAAACTATGTCAATTCTTGTCTTTCAGGTATTCCTACTCTGGGGAAGAACGTCGTGGTTGCAGGACGCTCTAAGAACGTGGGCATGCCCATCGCCATGTTGCTGCATACAGACGGCCGTCACGAGAGGCCCGGAGGTAGGTGGTGAATATGTGGGTTTCTGTGCACGATTATGTGATATGTATGAGGAGAGAGTAACAGTATGCATACTAAACTTATTTCTCTTCCAGGTGATGCCACGGTTACCATTTCTCACCGTTACACTCCAAAGGAGCAACTTCGCCAGCACACTAAAATCGCTGATATCATTGTGGCTGCTGCAGGTTTGTCACTCTGTCTCCCTGTATCTGATGTCTGAACTGTTTGAGGCTTATCTTTGTAGTAGATTGAGCTGATTCCTGTTGTCTAACTGCATGGTGTTACTGAATTATCAGGGATTCCAAACCTCATTACTGCGGACATGATCAAAGAGGGAGCAGCGGTGATCGACGTGGGAATAAACAGAGTGCAGGACCCGGTCACTGGAAAGAACAGATTGGTTGGGGATGTGGATTTTGAAGGTAGGGCTGGACAGTGAACACGATCGTGTTTCTGCAGGGGATCGCTCTGTGTCTCGGGTATCTGTAACACTGTTCTTTTTCTGTCCATATTCAGGAGTGAGACAGAAGGCGGGCTTCATCACTCCAGTACCTGGAGGTGTGGGACCTATGACTGTGGCAATGCTTATGAAGAACACCATCAAAGCAGCTAAGAACATTCTGCTGTATCCCCCAGAGAGGATCCGCATGGCAGCTGCGTCTTAATAGGGCTGGAGCAAATCCCAGCAACAGTGACACATTCCACCCACTCCAACACTACCAACCCCCTCTTTTTTTTTTTTTTTTTTTTTTTTACTTGGAGCAACCTGGCATGCTCCCCTTGCACACAGACTGGAAAGATGATAGCTTTAAGGCTCTCTTCCTGCTGACATCTTTAACCTTTCCTAACTTCAAGTCCAGCCATCTTTAGACTGTTACATTCACTCATGCATCTGCATGGTTCATGGAACAGGGGTTTGCGGTATTTATCATTTGCAATGCATTACTGTGGGATTTTGGAGTTTTAAGGAATCTTGAGAGATTGTATTATTTATTGCTACAGTGGCATAATATTTAAACATGAATGGAGACATGTTACAGTATTTAACTCAAAGCTGGTAAGCAGTTAAAGTGGAGCAACTTAAGCCTGTTTGTTTTTTTTTTTCAGTTAGTTTAGCCTTATGTATCAAGAGTGATAAGGGCTAACATTATCAGGAACAAGTATTTTTATCAATATACCAGCTTTAAAGATTCACAATTGCCTTTGTAAAAACTTTGAAATAAATATTACAAATATGTTCTCACACCGATGCCTTCTGTGCGCACTAATTGTGTCTTCTTTGTCTTGTTGACATGACTCTGACATGACCAGTACTTGCTGTTTACAGTATCAGATTCATATTAATGCACTTGTTCCAATTATGACTCACTTCTCAGGCACCATCATTATAAATCATAGTCTCTTAGCATCAGTATTAAATAACCACCTATTCCTGCAATCCAGCCTTGTGTACTTGTGCATGATAAATGCATCAATACCACCACAGATCTCTATGAAACCATGGTCTCTCATCTGGATTTGAACTTCTCAGTTTTTTCACCTCCATCATACCAGGCATTTTATTTCACACCAGTGCCCCCACTTTTTCAAAATCATATCCTGGATCACAAACTGACCGTTTCTTTTGACCCCTACCAAAAAAAGATTCAACACAGAGACTGGGACAACATCAGTCACTGATTGACACTTGGAACTATTTTGGGGACAAGCCTTCACCCTTCACACACAAAGGTCAGACTGTCCACAGAGACTTTCTCTTCGTTTTTGATCAGCTCTGGTGGCCTCATTCAAGCTGATGTTAAGTTGTTGAACTGACCCTGAGATTATTTTTCCTCCCTTTAATTTCCTTTTTTTCCCTTTGTTTCATTTTTCTTTTAGTGTCGTTGGACCTATATAACACAGGTATATAGGGATGATCTATTTTGGGGCAAAGGGTGGTGGGGTTTGTGTGGGTTCACTGCATGAGATATACTGCATGGGCATCTGCAGTCTGCTACTCTTGTTTTCCCATTGCCCAGGTAGAGCTGTACTAAAACCATTAAAAAGAATTTTAAAATGACATATTGTCTAATTAAATATAGTGAATCCCGAGGAAAGATTTGGGGGATATATTTATATGATACTTATTCTGCAAACTAAATAATTAAATGGGCTTGTAAGGAAACGCAGTTGTTTTTTTTTTCATAAATAAGAAAAAAGACCTTTCCATGCAGACGAAAGTCAAAACGATATATTAAAGAAAAGGTATGGGTGACAACCAGTCTGACAAAACTGGAAGACTAAAAATGGTAGCAGTCTGCAGAAGATGCACTTGATAAAAATGAAAAAAATAAAATAAAATAAAGATGAGACTAAAGACTAAATGACATACTTCCTGTAAAGACTTCATTTTAATGTGGTATAAAGCAAGTTAGATATAAATGGAGCTAGACACATTCACTCAAGGGCAGTACGAATGCAAATTTATATATATTTCATTACATTTCAGAGGAAAATGTTTTCACCAAATTTATTTGACAGCCTTGCAGATTCAGATTTTTCATTAAAAAAATAAAAATAAATAAAAATAAATATTTTTTAACATTTACTTTTGGTACTCCTAGCCTACTGCACCGATACTTAATTCAATTTGTATTAAAAAGTATTAAAAGTGTAAGTAAGTAAATTTATTGCGACGAATTATTTCTACACTAGTTTATTGCTATTTTTACTTTAAGAGTTCACAATACTTCTGCAATAAGCATTTTCAAACTCCAAGTAGGAACCTCAGTAATGTGTTTCACGACGCTGACGGAAGGAAATTGAAGACGCGCACGTTTCCGTGAACGCTAAGAGTCGGTGTTCTGTGGCTGCAGCAGCTCAGTCGCTACTTTTTTAATGATCTTTAACCAACTTTTCAGTGCGGATTTGTCTAGGTGTGATTTCTTTGGTGATGGACCGCAGCAGATCACCTGACAGAGCTGGAAGAGATAAGAAGAAGGAGAAGAAACGGAGACGGTCCTCCTCTTCTTCATCGTCGTCTCCGTCGTCTTCCTCGTCGAGCAGCAGGAGTCGGAGCAGGTCGTCGAAGAAAGTGGCGCACAAGAGCCAAGGTTGGGACATGAAACCGGCAAGCGAAAGTGTTACTGCTTTACAAAGAGCTGTGTTAAACGTCCTCTCTGTTTGTCCCTCAGATGTGAAAACTCAAAGAAAGAAGCGCAGAAGAAGCTCCTCCTCTTCCTCGTCCTCCTCCTCGTCCTCCTCCTCGTCATCTTCGTCCTCGTCGAGTGATGAGAAGTCAAAGAGGAAGAAAGGTAAAGCCAAGAAAAAGAAGCTGAAGAAGAAAAAGGCGAAGCAGAAGAAACAGAGGAAAAAGGAGAAGAAGAAGAAAGAGAAGCTGAAGAAGAAAGAGAAGAAGAAGGCGGGGGGACTTCCGTCCGCTGGTCCGGCTGAGAAACCTCCGTCTTACCTGGAGGTGTGGCAGGCTGATGAGGGGGCGGTGGAGCTCGGACCTGGTGGGACATCACATTACTTCACACTGGCTTTTTATGAGAACCTGGGCCCCTGAGTACAGACAAGTGAAAGTCCGCTAATATGAAGACTAGAAAAAAAAACGTCAAGTTAGTCCGGTGTAGTGCATAAAGTTTTGTTTTCCTCTGCAGTCATGACAGACGAGCAGAAGGCCCGGCTCTCCACCAAGAGACCTCTCACCAAAGAGGAGTACGAGGCCAGGCAGAGTGTGATCCGCAGGGTGGTGGACCCTGAAACAGGACGGACCAGGTAAGACAGAGCCAACACAAGACTTTAGAGGAAAAATTCACTCACGCATTTTTTTTTTCTTCCATTCATTTTTCTGCTTTCCTCTAGATTGGTGAGAGGAGAGGGAGAGATCATAGAGGAGATTGTCAGCCGAGATAAGCACAAAGAGATCAACAAGGTAAAAGAGACTGTCAGCTGTAACTCTGTGACATGAACATACATACAATGTTACCTTGAACCTAGCAGTGAACATCCATTCATCCCATAGCAAGCCACCAAGGGAGATGGAAATGCCTTCCAGAGGAAACTGGGAATAAACAGGTAGAAGATGGAGTAGCTGGAGCGGCTCCACTGAAATGAAACTACCTTCCTCAAGGAGAGGTTGCCCAGGCTGCTGATACTGACACTTCACTGAGGCACTAATGCTTCTTTAGACTATTTAATGAGCTGTATTTTGCATTTTCTATCAGAGATTTGCCTGTGATTGGATTGAATTGTACGGTAGTGAATGTACAAAATAACAGGAACTTGTACTCTTGATGTACATTAATGAGTTAAATGAGTTAAATCCAGTTAATGTCATTGTCTCCTATTGATTTGCCTTCTTAAACGTATGCTGATCACACAGGCGATATAAAGAGAAGCAGATGAGTTATGAAGATCTGTAAAAGGAGCATTCACTCAACATGATGCTGTTTGCACATCCAATGTATGTTTACACTGATTCGTGCATATTTATTGTGTGATCTCCCGACTCAGGCTGTCTGATATTTAAGAGTTGTGACTGCGTTCAAATGGTTTCTGCGATTGAAAGCAGATAATTCATATTGTATAATGTCTTTCTGAATGTGGAAGACTTAAGAAGCTGATTTAAGTGTTCAGTAACCAAACTTTTTTTTTTCTTTTTTAAAATCGTTTTGTATTTTGGCTACATATTCTACACCCACTCGAAGATGTCTTCTCACCTTTAAATCTCACATTTCGGTTCTCTGAATAAATCTGCGTTTGTGTGAACTGATCCCAGAATAATAAACAGTTTGTGTGAATTCAAAGCCCTGTTTTGTGAAGAGACTATCCTTGTAATAAAGCTGAACCATTTTGAGTGTGGAAAAAAAAAAAGACCAAAGTTACTTAGCTGTTCTTTATATGTTCTTTATACACTGTACATAAAAACACAAGGGAACGGGTAAAATGAAGTTATCCAAAACCTACAAGATACACACCCTGTACAATGAAAATATTTTCCAAGCTTAATTTACCAAGGTATTTCATCTCAATATATACACAGCCTGTGAATGTGAACTGTTGATGTAATATCTGTGGCATTGCATTAACCCGGGGAACAGAGCTTGAGACAGTGATGGATTGCCTAATGTTTGTGAAATATGTCAAACAGGTTTCGCCGTTGTACGTTTCCTTTAAAGTTCAAACAAACCACACCCTTTTAAGAAAATATGGCCTTTTCCTATTTCCACAAAATCTCCATGAGCAGTCTGTCCTCTTCCTTTAAGTCAATTCGGGGTGTGAGCAGCGTTCATTCTAGGCCTCTCAACAAAATGGTCAATGTAAGGCAGAAAAGGGAAATGTAAGGCCTCTGGTAATATGTGTGTCAGTAGCGGAAACGAAGCGAGTGTCTGCCCAGAGGTATCCAAACTTCACAGATAACCGCACCGCTTCGTCTTTTACATTCTCTGGATTTTAATATCCAGGCAATTCCGATCTCTGAGGAAGGGAAACTATGGTTCAGTAGTTGCCAACTTTTCACGAGTGCATGTTTTCCAGCATTGCCTCTTCTTTTCTTTTTTTCCTAATTACCATAAATGTACAAACAGCAGCTTTCCTAGGAGTTGTCTGTATGGCTTCAAGCTGAATCTTGAAGAAGTCAAAATGCAGAGGGACAGAAGAAAGAGTCCGGATTAGGGAGGTTAGAGGTACCTTTGCAGTAGAATGTTCACTCACTAACGTTCAGTCCACCCACACTGACATTGTGTGGTGGACAAAATATTCGAAACTCCTCTCAGTATAACACAATGCAATTCAACAGCACAATGAACTGCAGCCTCCAAAATGACCTTTCACTTGAATTAACACTTCTCTAAAAAGTTCCAACAAATACTGAACATCATGACCTTCATAAAAAGGTAGGTTTCATTGCAGGGCTGTTGTATTAGACTGTATTCTTTTTTTGTTTTGTTTTTAGCTAGGTGTACCTAATGAACTGGCAACTGAGTGCTGGATTTTTAGATCTCTCTTACACTAAATGTTAATGTGGGTTCATCTAGAATGGAAACATCACGACAGGAACAAATACTAAGCGTGTGCATTGACAGGAGAAAGCCTGCTGTAATAACCCACACCGTTATCAGGTCAGTGGCACTTATTTGTGAGAAATCTCTGCTTTGCAAAACGGACTCGCACGTGTGCCTGTGCGTTTGTGTCGTGCAGGAGACATGTTGAGATACCCTCTGCAATCCGACGCCTGTAGAGTATGTGCCTGTTCAACTGATTGTCAGTGCACCGCGACGTTTCTTCAACACAGCCTGTTTGATCTTGCGGGGTGGTTATAAGTAATATTGCACGTTTCCCCTCACGTTTGAGCCCATGTTGGTCCATTGCAGTCAGCTCTGTACACGCCGATTAGAGGGACATATAAACATCGTCTCAGTGAATAAATCAGGAATAAATGGCGAACAGCATAAAGAAAGTCTTAGCTCTGTGTTCCTACTTCTGACAGAATATTGTACAGAATTTACAATTTGCAGATTTTCCTTCCTCTAACGGTGCAGCAGAACAGAGAAAGAGACCTTAACCTAAGGAGGATTATCTATGAGCACATTCAACGCCTCATTTACAGCTTAGGGATAAACCAGAGAGAAGCCATATCCCAAATTTCCAAAATAGATAATAACAAACATACTATATATGACACAAGATAGCAGTTCTGTTGATACAATTCTCGTGATCCGCAACATAAAATAATAAAAATACAATACTGTGCCAGGCAAAGACCTCTTTGAGTTTTGGCTGATGCAACTGAAGTTTGAAAAAAGAAAAAAAAAAAAAAAAAAAAACACAACATAGCTAAAGTAATCTTAAAACACATTTTGTTCACAAAATCAATACATTTTAAAATATCTATAATCTTAAATAACAATAATTATCATCATCATCAATAAATTGTATCCTGAATGAGGTGGTGTTTACCCCCAGAGGAAAGAAGACACTTGAAACTGGTCTTCAGTGGACCAGATACCAGATCTGAACTGTAATATAACAATTATGTACAAGCCTTGTTAAGGCATTCAACTATACTTACACAATCTATTCCATTTTTACACAGGAGACCAAAAATCATTCCCTCTCTGTCCGTCTACAGCATATCACTCTATACTGTTTGCTTTGGCACATTAAACCGTACTGTAGTAGGAGTTTTCCCTATAGCTGAGTCATACATTACGTGTTTAGGAAGGTACAGCAGCACAGTATGGCATGACGTGGTGAAATGCTATAAAAACCCAGGAACAGTTTCAGCTGCAACCACAGTTAAAGGGAAATTTCGTACTTTGCTTCATGTGATATTTGGATGCTTCTTTGGTCTGAGGGACGACTAGAAAATAAGCAAAACTGGACTGTATGGTTTGGTGAGACATTGTTTAGTCAGTGCTAATTGTAAATGCAGCTCTGGATCAAATCATTTCTAGTTGGCTTACAACTCACTAAAACGCTGCTCTGTATTGTTGATGAATGATTTTCTTAAAAAAAAAAAAAATTCCAGCAAATATTAATTTGGGCTAAATGGTTGTTGGTGTGGTAACACCCAGAAAGAGAAACACATTCAGTCCAGTTTGACCTGATTCTCAGCTCTCCTCTCAGACTCCAACGTATCTGATTATCACACAAAAAGGACATATTCACAGAGTTTATCTCGATAGTAACTGTTGTGCTTGCAGTGGCCCCAGTAGTCAGCTGCAGTGCAGTATCAGAATGTGGACCTGCCGTCTGTAACCACTTTGTGTTGTCTGCTGCAGTGTCACAGCATGGGGGTGCTTTTATGTGTAACCATCTCCAACCCAGAAGCCTGTAGGAGGAGGAAAAACTGACCATGTATTCAAGACTGATAAATATTTACTAAAGAGTAGAAACAGTCTGGATTTCTACAATATTAGCTATGTCTGTGTGCATGTTCCTGCTTCAGGAGGATGCTTCTTGAAATGCCTGTTGAGTTATGTGTGTGTGTGTGTGTGTGTGTGTGTGTGTGTGTGTGTGTGTGTGTGTGTGTGTGTGTGTGTGTGTGTG